>JANRGV010000084.1:10168178-10185879 GCA_024734035.1 Alethe castanea
AGAAAAAGAAAAAGAAAAAGAAAAAGAAAAAGAAAAAGAAAAAGAAAAAGAAAAAGAAAAAGAAAAAGAGAAAAAGAGAAAAAGAGAAAAAGAGAAAAAGATAAAAAGAAAAAGCACTAACAAAACCAGAAACAAAAAAGAAGGCATGATTGGGCTGCTGATCTAGCAATAAGATGAAGGAATGAGTAATAAAAATCTCTCTTTCAAGAATATTTTTTCTACTAAGCTTGCAAAGTAGACAGCTCAAGAGTGCCAGGTTGATTTGGAGGGACATAAACTGTTGGGAATAAATGGACAATTTCCACAAAGAGATCAAAATTATCCTTGAACTGACAGGTGTAAATGAAAGACTGAAAATAAACCTTGTGTTTTCAATGCTTCATATACCTCATGGTGGGTCATGAAGACACAAAAATGTTTGTAGTGTTGTACTCAGTAGGAGGAGTAACTTAAGAAATTCCATTACTAGACTGGATTTTTGCAGGATCAAAGTTCTTATGAAAACTCATTTAAAATAATAAAAAACTTTATACCTATATTTCTCTCACGAATTTTAATTAAATTTAATAAAAAATAGATATGAGTTGGGGTTTTTTCCAGTGGTAGTGGGCAGGTAACATAGTTGCAAGAGTTCTTTAGCAATACCCAAATCTTACAGTTCTGCAGAGTAAGTAAGGCACAGTCCTGAATCTTTTTTTTTTTTGGTCTATAGAGAAGCATGTAGAGATGCTGTCTGTCTATTAAAGTGTTCAAAGGAAATGGTTAACTGTCATGGGATTGCACAGGGAAGATTTACAGCTTCACTAAAGAATTTGGAAATGCCATGAAACATTTGTCTATTAGTGTCCAGACATATCAAACCCTTGTCTTGGAATTCCATTTAGGTAAAGTCTTCATAAGCTCTGATTTAGAAATCACCAGATGGTTGAGTTGAAGGAACTTCTAAAGATCATCTGGTCCAACCAACTCTGGCCAAGCACAGTCATCTAGAGGAGGCTGGCCACAACCATGTCCAGTTGGCTTTTGAATATCAGTTTTCTTTAACTGTAGAATGAATAACTGATAATAATAATTAGAGCTGCTCATGGATGGTGTCATGGTTCTGTTCTGTGGTGGTCACCAGGAATTTAATCTCCTCATGAAGGACATAAAAACAATTAGTTAGCTATACTTCCTGTAAAATTTGCCCTGATTCCTCTAGCATTCTGGAAATGGCATTGTGGCTCATTGAGGTCTTTGAACTTAGCCCACTAAGAGGAATATGCCAGTAGTACTTATGACAGTGGACATGATAGTGCAGGCATGTATAAATAAGATCTGTGTTCTCAGCTCTAAGAAATGGTTTTAAAGAGAATTATTTTTTTTCATATGGCATTCTATGCATTTTAACTACATTAGACATCTGCTTGATGGTCAATAAAACTGTTATAAAGAATTTGAAATTTTGATTATCACTCCTGGATTAATATTTTCATAGAAAACAGCAACATTTTAAATGTAAGGATAGATTAGAAGTTTTGCTTTTAATTGCTTAGTGTACTCTTTCCAGATTCACCCAAACGCCCTTGGCTTTCTTAGGTACTTAACAGCACCATAGACAAATAAATAAAATGGAAAAGCACAGACAAATCAGCTCACTGTGCATTGAAACACAGCACAGAAATCAGACAGAGTGATATGAAGTTTCAAGATGGTTCATTACTATAATGCAACAAACCAACAGCTGATACTTTAGACCTGATAATGGAATATTTTACCTTGGTGTATGCTTCCCTAGGTAGGCACTGGAAACAGTTTTCTTTCAGATCACACTTGACACTGCTCCCTTTTATGAAGTACTTCCCTTTGAACAAGTAATTGAAAATACTTGACTGCATTTTATTATAGGATTACTTCCCAGTCACACTCTACTAGAAATATATTTGTTGTTCAGCAAAGACTGGTTGAACAAACAAGAAAAGCCCTTGCCCTGCACTAGTATTCTATTTACCTGAAGTCTGATTTAAAGAATTTTGATGGAATGGGCATCTCTGTGCAGCATTATTTTTTCAAGATGCCTATTTAGAACTTGTTCAGCATTAAAGGTAAGTCAATTAGGTACTTTCAATAAGATTGCAATGATTTCCTATCAAGCACCTGAACAACAAGATGACTCCACACTATTGGACTACCTTATAGCATAGAAGACTAGAAGCTCCATAGCTATGAGAAGAAAATTGAAGGTTTCTGTCTCAAGGCAGAAAAATGTTTGTATTTTTCAGAGTTGGAAGACATGGCATGGGGAGCTGGGGATGGAAAAGGCTGGTAGAAGTCAAAAGGATATTAAGCAGGTTTAAGTGAGAAGGCCTGGGAGCAAGCTGTCCATGAGAAAATGGAAGCTTAGGTCTTGTGTCTGAAAGACACTTTGAAAAGCACCATGTGGAACAGAGATTTTTCCCTCCCTCCTCCATCCTGTCCCTCTTCTGACACGTTTTCTCTCCACCTCATCCCATACCTCACAACCCACCCTAGACAGAGAACTCCACCCTGCTCCCCAGCACCAAAGGCATCTTAACATCCATCTCCTATTCCCTGTCTCTGATTAACCTGCTTTTCTTCCCAGCAGCTTCCCTAAAAAAGGAAAGGCAAAGAGAAACTCATGAAAATGTGGGTTGAAGACAAGACAGCACCAGAAGCAGAACCCAAAGATCTGTGGATCTCAGAGAATGAAGCTTTCTAACCTTTTCCTGGCAGAGCTGAGGCAGATGTGTTGGTGGGGCAATATCTATTTTGGATTTGGGCTGTTTATATGGGCTGCCATTCCCTTCCTCATCCTCACTAAGCAGCAGCAGATGGGGTAAGGATGGATTGTTCAAACCATGGCAGTCAAACTTTGGCACCTCAGGCACAAGCTAAACGTGCAATTTGCAGCACCTACACACTGAAGAAAAGTATGACATGTCCTGGCTTAGGCAAGCTGTGTCTATACACAAGATGCTGTTTGCATCCTGCAATCCTGTTAACTGTCCTCCTTTTGACTTGGAAGAGATTGACTATTGAAGCAGTAGTGCCTGGAAATTTGAGAGCAGCTGTATCACATTTCAGGCCTTGAAGGCAAGCATGCTGTTATTTTTAGAACATGCTATCTTAGAGAGTTCACCTAGGACAGATACAAACAGGTGTCATACTCGTCAGGGTTGTAGAGAGCACCAGGTGAGCCTAACCTGACCCTCAGTTTCTGCCCTGTTTGTCAGTGTTCCTGCCTAGGGAATCAGCTTACTCACCCCAAACACTGGAGGATGAGCAGGTAAAACACATTGGCTCCTAATTCTCTCAGACCTTGTATCCCACCTGTTCAGATTTTGAGTCTTGCCCTCCTGTCTCTGGCACTTAGAGCTCTACTTCATAATCTGCCATTCCCCAGTCTGTCCAAGCACAGTTTCAGAACAGGCAGAGAAAAATCTCATAAAATCTGAAGCAGGAGTTAATCAGGCATTAACTTGAGAGGCCCTGGAAATTCTCAGTAGTCATCATTGAACGTAACACTTCTCTGAAGGGGAAAAAACACAGTGAGAAATAAGAAATTATTCTTTTTGTGGGGGGATAAAAGGGACAAAATTAGCAGTAATGACTCTACAGTACTTTGAATATTTAAAATGCTATGTGCTTCATGCATTTATGAGGTTGATTACAAAAATCACAAGAAAAAGTAATGGGAATATGGTGTGCAGACTAATCTTGAGACTTGGGAGTCAAATTCCAAATGCCTAAAAATATCTGAGCCTTGATTTCCACTCAGTCTCTTATGAATTGACTCAGCCTGATAGCAACAGGACTACTTGAATAAAGAAATATTCTCCTATTTTACAGTGATTACATATTATGTACTGTAATTATTGCTGCTCTTACTTCTATAATTATGGAGGCATATTCATGAATATAAAATTCACAATTTGTGGTGATGATTTATTTTGAGATAATAGGCCAAATTCAAACATTGCTGCGCCCAGGTTTCCACAAATAACCTTCTAAACTTGAGTATTAGTAGAACTTGCAGTTCATTACCTACAAATGCCCACAACTCATTTAACTCACATAAGTGATACAGATATTAGACATTACTCTCCTCTATTTGAAGACTGCACTACCTGCCATAGAGCCACATAAATTATAAATTGTAGTTGGCCCCTCAAAGGCAAAGGCCTTAAATTCTACTTGCATCAGGGGACTCCCTTTCAGAATTTACTGCTGTCTCTTCTGATATTAGAGCTAAGAGTTTTGGCAGTGTTATTTTTTGAATTGTGACAAGCCTGATTACAAGAAGGAAATACAATGGAATCATAATGATGTTACTTATTTTGTACTGAGACAGCACTCAGAAGGCAAGAAAAAGTAGAGGCATGTTCTGCTAGGCATTGCACTAACACAACGTAGCAGACAGTGACTGCCCTGAAGAGATTACAGTCTCAGCAAGATTTACAAAGAGTAGGGAGTAAATTACATCCAGTACTATGATTCCCTTTCTGGGTTTACTGATAAATGACTGCATATCCCATGTAAATTATTTTATTCAACAAAGAGACACTGCAAATCACTAACGCAAAGGGAGGAATTTTGATAATCCAACAAACCATAAACTTCAAGCCTCAGACAACATCTATTAGTAAAAATGCTGTTTCTCATACAGAACAATTACTGTATCTCCTGGCTTACATCCAGTGATGAATACCTGGAAGCTGTGCTTAAAACAATTTGTTTAGCACCATCACCTACCTGGCATGCCTTCCATGTTTAGTAAACTACAAGAAAAAATTAGTAGAACATTCCATGTATCCCTGTCTTAAAGAGACAAAGCCAGGCCAAAACTAACACTGCTAGTCTTAGCAATGCACAGGTATCTGCAAAAAGAAGTTTTCTATCCATTTTCTGTTATTCCTAGTATTATAAGCAGCACTGCTAATGCAATAAAGGTCATGATTTTTTTGAAGTCCAAATAGAGAAAGGGCAGTTATTTTTTGTAAAGAAAATTTTATCAATCTCTCATATAAATAAAAATTGCTAATACTGCAGATTCCAACTCTTAAACTTCTTGAAGTTTACTTCAAGAAAATTCTTTGTTTTTTCCAGTTTTGTAAATCTCTGTTTCCTTTATGAACAAAAACCAAACAACAACCTGAGCAGTTGGGCCTGAGCATGTGACTTTATGGTCAGCAGGAACTTTGCCAATGACCTTCGTGATCCCAGGAGGAATAAAGCCAAAGCACATGCGAATTCCTGTACTTTTTACTCTTCACCTCTGGATCTGCTTGTATTTTCTTAAATGCTGTACAAATCAGAACCAATGATTTCCCTCAATGCCTAGGTCAGCAACTGTAATGGTTTAATTAAAAGCTTGCTCTCTGTTTCTCACCATGATGATATCCTTCCACTCTGGTATTTCTCTTCTCACTTTTTAAACTAAATAAAGTCGTGACCTTCAGATTTTTAAAAATAAAATTTTCTATTAATTTCATCATTATTAAATCAGATTAAATTTTCTACATATGTTGATTTATCTCAGATGATCCAAATCCTTACTGAGGAGTAAGGTTTCTTCCTTTGACTTACCTGCTCTGATATTTACATATGGCTTAGTCACATTTAAGGGTAATTAAAAATATTCCACTCTCATTCTGTGAGTACTGTGCAGTTTGTGAAACATGAAAACTTTCCAAATTTGTACTATTTTATCTCTCAACTCAATTGCTCTCTTCATTTTAAAATATGTTTGACCATTTTATTGACATCAAATCATCATATCAAAGCACCAAATTCAAAAGAGTGATGAGGCTGCGAATAAACTGCACTGCTTTGTTTTTCATGTGCCCACAGCTGAATTCTTTAGAAGGTCCCACTTTCACAGTTAGGCTTAGGCTCTGCCCTCATTTATGTCATCAAACACAGGTGAGTCAAATTCAATATAAAATCTTTATTTTATCCCTTTTGAAAAAGCAATGTGTGAGAAAATTAGAAGATTGTTTAACTTAAGTTATAACCTAAGATTTCTCAGCAAGACAAGCTGTCAGAAAGTTCTACATTCAAAGCAAAAAGCAAACTGCTAAAATATCTCATACTCATTTTTTATGGAATGATGTCACCTGAAGCAAACAGCTACCATGACTTTCAACAGAATCACATTTTAAAAGAAAATAAAACCCAAACATTTTAAGCTGGAATATAATGGAAAATCCACAACAGCTGTCTACCCCATTGCCAAATGTTTTAATTAAAATTTGTAGAAAAAATTCTGAAGGGACAATTTTGTAAAAAAAAAGGGAATTGTTTTCTCTGGAAGCCATATGAAATGGTGTTGAATTAGATAGCAATTTTTGGGATTTGTTGGTTCTTACACCACAAGTGTTACCTTTTCTCTGTGACTAAAAAAAAAATTAAGTAATGAAAGTGTACTGTCTTGTATGTATGAAAGACTATGCTTTCTTAACAAATACTTTTCTGCAATCCAGAAAAAACCCAAAAAGGTTCTAAAAGATATTATTCCTTTGTTATGCCACAGTCTGGGGTTTTGTTGATAGCTTGCAAACAATATAGTTTTAGCACTCTTTGTAAAACATATTAATTGTGTGTGTCTTTGTGTAACTACATACATGTTATAAAGTGCATAAATCCACCCACATTATAATATACAGTAGTGTGTCTGTATATGCAATGCACATAGAGTAGTGTGGATAGCAAAATATGTAAATCACTGCCATGTTTTGAAATATTGGGAATTAAGCCTGTTTCTTCCAGAAACAAAGTCACAGATGAAGTTCTAAAACATGCAGAGACACACATAGCTACATAAAAACTAGAATACTTACTGCATTAGGACTCCTATTTCTTCGAATGTTCCCACACTTGAAGCCCTCAGGACACACAAAGCCCTCAGAACACACCTAGAATATGTCAAAAAGGGAATGATTAAAATTAAATATCTGCCCAAAGTATAGCGAGTAGTCCACTACTATTTTAAGAATGTTTAAATCACTGGACAGTGTGAAAGAGCTATTCTTATTAACCTTAACCCACTTAATTTAACAAAAAAAAAAATAAATTCTAATTACCATTAATTTAGCTCTCTGACCCTTGCAGAGCCTAAGTTTAATCCTAGCCCTATCCACCCAGACTTGGAAAATTGTATCATTAACACCACCAGGTTTAGGCAGAGCCTCTTGATTCTACCAGTCTCTCCTGTCTCCAGCCAGTGTTCACCTGGAGCTACTGGTGTCAATACCAATTTCAATCCTAACAGCATCCTTAACCACATGAAAACCCCATCAGGAACCACATCCACACCTAACCAGACAGCCTATATCAGGTCAACTCTGAACTTAGCCCAGAAATTTCTTCTGGACATAAATTTACCTTTTGTTTTCCTGGAGTCCTGCTCCTCGAAGGGTGGTGCAAAACAGGCAAAAAATATTCACATGAGATGTTCCTAATCATGAAAGTAAAAAAAGCTCATATCAGAGGTAAATGGATTTTTTACTCAATGCTACATGTCAAATCTTTTTTATCCCTTGCCCTTTCTGTTGTGGAAAGAGGCAAAGCATTTCAAAGGGAAAAGCAATCCTTTGAATAAAGTTGAAGGACCATTAAAGTACCTTCTTGGGAATTTTGCAATTAAATTTTATCACAGCAAAAAGAGATTATAATAAAAAAGAGCAGATAGGTCATGGACACAATTCACCCTTTATCCTATTTAAAACATGACTGCAGACAAAGGAGCACATGTGAATGAATGCATGCTGATATTGCTTAATTTCTTCCAACATTTTTCCAATAGACCAAGCAAGAGCAAACTGAAGCTTCATAGACTAGTATCTCAGTTGGGAAATTTTTCAAGCTGACATTTGAAACTTTAGATCTAGTCCAAACTTTCAAACAAAACTTATTTTGTCAAAAATACATTTAATGCTGCTATTTTTTTGCCAAAAATATTTTGGGGAAAAAAAATGGTCTTCTAGGTTGTTTTTCAAAACTTATTTACAATATTCAATGTATGAACCTACATTATACAACTGAACTTAAAATTCTTTATATGAAAACTGAAAGCACACGTATATGAGAACCATCCATCACTGGAATTTATTAAAATTAAATCAAAATTGGCATTTAGTATTTTGTCATTTTATTTAATTGAAAACATAATTTGGTTGCTCAAGTCATGAATGTGATGTAGTGGATCTGTTCCAATCTATTTCAAAGGGCCTTCCACAGGATCTCATATACTGTGGAATTATGAGATGTTTTAATTGCTCAAACATAAAAATCCCTGAAAGGGTTTCATTTTTTTTTAATTTGAAGGTTTTTCTTTTCTGCCATGGACCACTCAAAGCACAGCCTAATTTTAGTTGTACCGTCACTGAACAGAAATTCTCATTTTGTGCTTCATACATTCTACACTTTATGAGTACAACCCTTGGCACAATTACACATTGATTGACTCATTCTCAGTGGTGTTTATAAGATAAGAACAGGATTTTTTTACACTGCATTTATATTCTGTGGAGACTGCTTTTAAGTTTTTAAATAACAAAAACAAGAACATTTCTTTCCTAGTATTCTTCAAATTCCTCTGTGTCTCTAACAAATTATTTTCACTGATGACATTTTCAGAAAACCCCTCCCAACACAGAAATCCCTACATCAACATGTGAGCAGGAGGGCCCTGCATTAGCTCCCATTCTCCCAGACCTGGTCGTTTCTCTTGTGATAATGGTATTTCCCTGCCTGCAGCTGCATATCAAGACATCAGTAGTTCTAAAAAGTGAGTTGTAAACTACAGTAATTGTGCATTTCCTCTCATTTTTACTGAAATGAAACATATAGAGAGACACAGCCTTCCATCCCTAAGAAAATGGAACGTATATACATTAGTAGAAAAGGTTATTCATCTTGCATTCTTTTATGAGACAGTAATTGCTTCTCTGAGTTATTGCCAAAGGCTGCTGGAAACATGGGCTATGTGATCTCTGAAGTGTTCACAGACTTGCATCCACAGTCCTCTTTGACTGAGCTCCTGGTCAAATTCTTTCAGTGGATCCCTGCTAAAATACAAGATCCCCATGTCAGAGAGGTGAATGAATGGCAAGCCCAGCTTTTTGTACCAGATCTGAGAGGAGAAGCAGTAACTCCCACTTGAGAGGCAGTTAAATTATATCCAAAGGGAGCAGTTTGCATGGACTACTTGAAATCACTCAAAGGAAAGGCAATCCTTTGCAGCCTGATGCCAGCTTTAGAAACTCAGTACCAGAAAGGATCAAGAATGTGTCCAGCACACCAGTCTTTCACTTTCTTACCCCCAGGGCAGGAAACCTGTCTGCAGGCAGATGGCTGATATCACCCAAATCTTGTTCTCCTCCAACACTCATGGAAGCACCTGTTCTACCTGGCTGTTGTGAAAGCAGAACACAGAGTCCAGAGGATTCTCCATTTGTCTTCCAGGAACTGTCTTTAGGAACACAATAAGTTACAGGTTAAAGTTCTCAAACTCCCTGAGTCCTCTGACTCTTCCTTGTCCAGAGGTTGGGAAGAATATGACATTACAGAGAAGTCTGATGTTGAAGAGTAGATTGCCATAGATCATAAACTGACTCTGCTAATCTATTCCCCACTTCCAACAAAGGCTGGGCTGATTCTGTGCTGCCTTTCAAGTGGAAGAGTGACAACATTCCAGAAATAATGCAAGTTCGGTGTTCTGAATGAATGACAAAAGACCTCATGGAAACCAGACACCTTAGATCAAGATCATCTGAATTATTTGTAAGCCATTTTTGTCCTTTGCAACTTTCCAAGATAAAGAAAGTAGGATTGAGACCTATCCGGCCTCAGACACTCTATCCTGCTTACACTGATCTTTTGTGCCTTTTGTGGCTCTGGAGCCCCATTTCTTTCAATTGCCTTTAAAAGGAAAATATTGATTTCATCTCACAAGGAAGAAAATGGATATGATTATTTATGTCCTCTAAGGATCTAGCACAGCATTTTTGCCTAAAAACTTCACTTGGTTCTGCCATGTTTGAAAACACCGTCAATCTAAATTAGCTCAAATTTTCCTGGTTCTTTCACTGTTTAATATATTTACCCATGAAGCTATTCTTTTGGGTCATGGAATTTTTTTCTCCTTTTTTCAGCTGAGTTTCTGAGATATAGAAAAATATCTCTTCCATCTGGTGAGGACCTCAGGAGAGTGCAGACAGTAATGAAGACAAGGGTCACAAGCTTATGCAGCAATTTTATTTTTAAGAAAATATTTCTCCTGGAGTTGTCTTCTAAAAATTAGTACATATCAAATAATATCCAAGGGAAATAGAGAACATTTCTTGAAGAACACCAGTTTCTTCTAATTTCTGTTTTACACTTAAATGTAATGACCGCTGACACTATTGTCTTTGAACTGTATTTCTGCAGTATATTGTAGAAAAGTCATTTTATGATGAAAGTTTAAGTTGCCTTGTGAAAAAGAAATTGAATGGGGTCTTTAAAAAGCAAGGTTAAAAGGACATGTTATTATGCTCCAGAATAATCTTAATAATCTTAATTCTTACCATTTTAGTGCAGATCTGGAGAATCTTACACTTTCCTCCCCATTCGCTCTTCTCAAAATTACTTCCTCCTGTGAGCCTCAGAGTCCTGCTGTGTTTTATCCTCTACAGTATCCATTTTCCACCACAAAATTCTGTGCCAGCATTTGCTTCAAACAGATAAGCTTATTTTCAGAGCAAAATTATTAAAATCAGGACAACAAGTGTATAGATCTCAGCAAGACATAGTATACCAAAATGTCCATCTAATCTAAACTTTATCTAATTTTCCAAATTACATTTTCCTTTACTTTTCATAAAAGTAAAAACCTTGATGCACTGAGGACATGAAAATTCTATAATTTTCACTCCCAGAAGCCCTCAAGCAGAATGGTCTAAGTCCTGCTTAAGTCATTCTTTAAAGGAGTTAAATACTGGTGTATTTATCTGTCATATATCAGATATAAAATGGATATTGACACTATGACATTTTGTATTACAAAAAGCCTCCAAATCTCGCTAAGAATCATCTGCTTATTAATTTATAATACAGCTGGTTACGTTAGGCTTCCAGAAAAGCTTTGCTTGGACTGTTTTTCACTGTCTTTATTTACAACCTAAGCAGACTCTAATGGAGCTGCAACAGCAACCTGGCAACATCCTGACAGTCCCATGCTGTCAGCTAATTCTAGGAAAAAAAATACCTCCAATATATGGCTAAAAGCCTGCTACCATTTTCCTATAATTTGTGGCAAGTCTCTTCTCTTTTGGATGGCCTCAACTTCTGACCTCCTGCCTCCCCCATTAAAATTCTAACTGAAGCAGCCATTGTCACTTTCTGACATGAAGAGAGCCAGTAAGGCATTCCATTGTGACCTACATAGAAAACCTGGGGAGTCAGCATAAGGGCACAGCTGAATGCCCTGACATGTCAGTTCTTGTAAAGGAGTTCCTGGTGTTACCACTTCACATGGAGTTAATGTTTTGCAGGAGAAAAGGTGCACACACTGTGCAGAACTGGACCAATTGGTGAATTATTGTTATTCACCTTTGCTTGCCTTCACTGGAAATCCTTGCTTGATGGCCCGCTGGCACCTACACAGAAAAAGAATGTAGGGCAAGACCTCATTCAGCCATCCCTTTTCAGAATCAGGAGTGCTTGAGACTGTCGGGAAGAGCAGACCTCTGTTGACAGATACAGAAAACTAAATTGAATCTTTAGCGGGCCTTTTCTCTTTCTGACAGGCACACAGGAATGCTGGAGCAGGCTATTCTTTTCCAGCAAAGTTATTTGTGTGACACTCCTTTTCCACTTGTCAGCTTCTCATGTGTCAGAGGCACTACCATACATGCATGGGCTGTACATTGTGGGATTTGGGCTGCCCTCTTTGCTTTATGCTTTTCAGGAACGGGTATTTACTTTTGGAATACTCACCAGGCGTGGGGAAAAACCAAAACTGTCAGTGCCTTGGACATCTGCACTGAAATACTACTTTCTTCTGTAATCTAGTTTCTACATCAAAATGTCTGATGAAACTGCAAAACAGTCAAACTCTGAAAACACATACTAAACCCGGAAACATGTATCACAAATTGGAAGGAGAATGGTTTTTTTGCTATCCTTTTGTTGACTGCCAAACTTCATTAACCTAATTTAGACAATTCTTGTCTTACTCTGAGTGGCCACCAGAAGAAATTTTTGAGCACCAGTCAGTCATAACTACTCTTGAAAATCTGTGGTGAAATCATGCTGGGAAAAGAGGTTACCCATAAAATAAAAATAAAATTATCTACTCCTTTAGGTAAAGAAAAATGGATTTTTATGCCAATGAATACTTTCTAAAATCAGTGGATGTTGCAGGAACACACAGATTTTTGTCGCGTGGATTTAATACTGAAAGGGAGTCCCAAGACTCCACTGGAGAAAGGAAAACACTTTTTTTCTGAATGTTGCTCCACTTTGAGTCCCAATTAATTAGCAAGGAGAAATGCAGCACTTTTCATGTTTCATTTAAAATTGTTAGCAAGATTTCTGTAGTGATGTTTTTTTCTGTATTGCATCAGTAGCTTTTGTAGCCCATGTGTTATATTGATTTTCTCCCGAGAATATTTATGGTATGTTTGGTATGACATTTCACTGCACAGATTTTGAAGATAATGTGTAAATAAATTGTCAATGATTTGTTTTGTCTAGGAACCAAGGCTAAACAACTTGATGGTCTTACTAGGATTCAGGGAAAATCTGATTTGATGTGCTAAGTGATAATTTTATAGAACATATTACCTAACATTTTCTTACCCATGTTCTTTGATAAAAATAAAACAATATTTTCTAGACAGTGAAAATCAGATTTTCTGTATCAGTTTAGTGTGTTTTGTGAAACTAGAAAGATTCAAAAGTTATAAGTCTAGTAAGCAATAACAGTCAATTAATTTAACCCACAAAGATAAGTGGTAGCATTCAAAGAGCAATTAACACAATAATTAATTTTTAAATAGGGATTTGAATACCCAAAATTGCCATTATAGAGTTGGCTGTAGGAAAAAAAAAAGATGAATCGTTAAAATAAATATGTTTAAAATATAATAGAGCCACAGAGTAAATCTGAAAACTGCATTGGAAAATCTAGTGAAAACACAGTCAGCGAATAAGACAAAGATTTTATATGAACCAGCTTCTTTTTGCTTTGATTATAAACCCCACAGTTCTTCAGCTGATTAGTTTTCATTTGATGATCAAAAGCAGTACCTTGTATGACTTTCACAGTGATTTGGTCCTCTCAGTTGTAGACATGGTACTAAGTGATGTTTTTAGCTCTCATAAGGGAATTTGCCGTGATAGATCCAAGCCTTTTTAGTGTAGCACATTTTCCTTTCAAGTGTGGCAACCTTTGAGACATGATAGAACATTTTCCATTAAACAAAACAAACCCAAACAAAAACCAGACCTCACTCTTCCGTGGGAAGATAGACTTTTATGTTTACTGTACTTCAGGACCTCAGGATGGATATTACACCAAGAACTGGTTTTGTTACCTTCATGAGAAAGTTCCATTGTGCAACCAGTGGTGCAGTGCCAGGGTAAACTGCATAGGAGAGCTTTTTCTTCAAATTAAATAAAGCTTGAGGACAATGTCAGGCCATTAGGGCTGGCCCCTTCACATGCCAGTGAGTTAGTTACCCATTGCAGAAATGATCTGTGACCTAAGTCCTCCAGCTAAAGCCAGAAGGTTAGATCTTTAAAAGAAGGCCTGGCCATGCTGTTGATGGAGGCTACTGTTGAGATCAACTCCCATCATCCTCCCTTCTCCTATTATAAAATATCTCATATCTTCATGTAAAAAGACATCTACATATAATAAAACTCTCTACAGCCTTATTGACTGTTCTATTGAAAAATAATGCAAATGGAATTCTATAACTTCACATAGCTTGTTTTCTGCCTAATCTATGTGGCCCATTGTTTAAACTCCCTGCTTTCTATTAATTTCCATTTCATACAGAAACCAGAATTGAGCACTGTTTCTCTCTAAAATTTCCATACATGTTCATTCCAGGATGGCAGCCAATCTTTTCCCCAGAGCACGTGCTGAAAGCAAATGTTGATGTGATTACCTGCAATGTGTTAAAAAAAAAGAATCACAAAAAAAACACAGCCAAAACCAAATTAAATATTTCCACACAGCCTTTTGCAAAGCTTAACACTGCAGTTTTATAGGCTGGTTTAAGTAATCCAATAGGAAATTCTTGTTCGGACAAGCCCTTCTCAAGATCATGATTTCAGAACAATACAAATGAGAATGAACAAATAAAAAACTAAGTAAGATTCAAACCTGCACAAAGGATGTCTGCTAGCATCAATCCATTTATTACCAGCAGATTCCCCTCCAAGCCAATATACCTGAATTGCTGTTATGGTATACCATCATCTTTACAGCACCTACCAGATTCCAAATCCCACTGGAAAGGCCAAACTTTATTCTGCCATGGGTTGTACTGAAATCAGTCTCTTTCCAGGACACACACTTCCAAGAAGAAAATATACTGAAATGAAATTAAAGGAATGAAATAGATGTTGAACACTTCGTGCTGGCATTTAGTGGTCAAAGGGGAAAATATGTTTAACATTTTATCTCTACATGAAAAAATTTTGTAGTATTTTTAAAATTTTCATTCCTCTGCTTGGAATCTATCCCAGCTACTTGTACACATTCACTATGTCAGTATCTGGAAGTCTGCCCCAGCCCAAGAGCTTTCATCTTAAAACCTCTCTGAGAGCAACAGGAGAGTCATGCCATTGGGACTGCTGGCAAGAAAAGGCTGCCTGGCATAAATTTGCAAAACATTTCAGCCCAGTGCATGAGCTGAGGCCACAGTAGTAGGACAGAGGCAAGAAAATCAAGACATAGTGTGCACAGCAGCACACCAGGTGTGAGCTGAGCACCTGTGAATGAAGGATAATGCTGTCCTGCTGCAGATTTCTCACAGCTTTGGAGGCTAGACTTGGGAAATGCTCTTTCTTCTCAGCTTAGTTAGAGCAACACTGAATAGTGTAATTGTCTGAGCTGTAAACAGTCCTTTTGTCAAAACCTCTTTCTACTAATTGCTTGTCTGCCAAAAATGCTTTGCTCATTGTGTCTTTTGCCAGACACCATTGAGGTAAATTCAGGTGTACACCAAAATATTTGCTGCATGTATTTTTGTCACATCTGAGCTTGACAGAATACTATTAAATAACATGCTATGGTGTAAAAGGAATGTCTATCATGAGAATTCATAACTTTTGTATAATTTCTGATCTCTTATATTTAGAAGGATGTGAAAGATGTCTTCTTTCACCTTCCCCCCAGCAGAGGTTTGGGCCAGGTAAGAACTAAATCCCTGCTGTGCCTTGTCAGTAGGCTAAAGGGGTCCAGGGCACAGGGAAGGCTCCTTGCTCCCAGCTGACTGTGCTGCCAGGGCTGTCCCTGGGGAGAGTGCTCGCTGTGCCAGGGCACTGGGGCAGTGCATCCCTTCCTGCCTGGCTGGGCATTGCTGCACTCCTCACAGCAGGCTGGGCACGCTTCCTGGAGTGTCCTGCTCTCCTCTCTGCCAGCACTCTGGGACTGGCCTGCCCTTTTTTTCCTAGATCTGTTCTTAATCTCTCTGTAGCTTTTCCTGTCCCATGATTTCAAACCTTAATCTTTTTCTAATGCCCACATTTGATTTTAAAATGTTCTACTTGGAGCTTGCAATCTTTTGAAGAATTCTCACCTGCACTGCCTAGAGCCTTCTCATGCCTGTTTTATTTTATGCATCACCTTCCACTCCAGAGAGTAATATCATTAGTGCACTGTCTGCATAAAGCTTCACCTTGACATCAAATACAATGTTTTATTATACTGTAGTTTTGTCAAATTCTCTGTGGCACTTAACAGTTAAGAGGTATCTTTTTTAAATCTCAGTGTTGGCTGAACTATCACAACTTATCAAGCCCCCTGAGTGCCAACATGGGTCTTTTTTATGCTATTATTTCTTGGCTGAGTCATTTCAATATTCTATATATTTTCCTACTCGCAGTCACTTGATCCTCTTGACACTTATAGTAAGTATAGTAATCCAACTGCATGGATTTACTGTCCAAGTTGAATTTAGTTTCCTGAGAATTATCACAACCAATTAAATGTGTCTCCCACTTATACTTGGGGATTGTCCAGCTTTGGTAACTGGAATAGAAGGCTAGAAAGAGAGGACACTGTAAGCTGAGTTCCTCACTGGTGGAGGGATTTCATGAAGTGAGGCCTGAGAATGTGGTAAAATACAGAGTTATCTATTTTGCTTTAGAAAATTAGGGTGTACACATGCCCAATAACTAAAACAGCTCTCCTGTTACCAGTGAAAAGAATGTCTCTGCAATCTGAGTGGATTATGTTGTAATAATGTAAGAGAGATTTATTAGTTCATCCAGTGCTGCATTCTCTAACTCACCCACATTTCTCTCTATTCACTTGGAAAATCCAAGTACTAATACCCTGTCAGGCAAAATTATATCACATCAAACTTTGCAGGTCTTAATTGATCTTCCCCTTTGTGGTGGCCCTGCAGTTATTTCTTATATCTTCTGTATCACAGTAGTGATCTTATGCAGAAAACACACCACTGCATTGTTAGTTCCATAACATTTCCCTCTTGATTTGAAGGGCATCCACAGAAACCCTGAAGACAGCAAATACCTTTATCTTCATTATCACTTTTAATCCCTTTTAGATCATGATTCTGCATTGTCTCTGCACCTTGCCCCTCTGTAAAAAGAATAACTCTTTCATAATAACATTCCTAGTTTTTTGCAATATTAATACTGAACTATAACAACAGACACCCATGTAATTTGCTTCACAGAAACACTTTTTGCAGTAAGTACAAATTTTCCCTTTTATGCTATCCACTACTACTTCCTTATTTTGGCCTTTTTTATTTCCTGAAACCTTTATACATTTTTCAAAGGTGCTATGTTTGCTATAGTCTAATAATAAAGTTCCATTCCTGCAATTCATCCTCCATCAGACGTTCACAATCTGGGCTTCTGGTTTCATCCTAAAAAAGGAAAGATGGAGGACTAGAACCTTTGAGGAGAAGGAGTAAAACCCATACCACAAGCATATAATGCAGTGCTTCACTCATATTTTCTAATAAGCTGAAGAGAATTTGGAACTTCCTGGCTTCCAGCTGCCTGTTCTGACAAGCCACAGGGCTTTCCAGCTGCACTGGGTTACTGCAAATGGATTCTTTAAATGACCTTAAAACACCCCTTCACAACACTCTGGGGAGACTCAATGGCATTGTTAAATTGCGTGCAGTTGAAGGAACCATGGGTCAATTACCCTCAGTTGCTGAATCTTCCAGTAGAGCACATCCTATCAGCATCAGTGTTCTCTTCAGCAAGTTTCCAGGAATAAATCTCTTGGCACATTATGCCCTAAAAGAGAAAAAGGGGTGGGGACTTAGGGCACTCTGAGTACCTCACTTGCCTGAAAAAACACCTCAAAAGTTAATCTGAAAAGCAAAGTGGTTGAAGTAATTTTGACCCTTGAAGAATACAGGCACACTATATCCAGCGCACCATACATTCTTGAAGGCTTAAGATGCAATGCAAGCCCTCCTTGTGTGAAGAAAACAGA
>JANRGV010000084.1:10185918-10198594 GCA_024734035.1 Alethe castanea
TTTTTAAAATTAAAAAATATGTGCTAGTCAATTGCTCTATTTAATTTAAAACTAAAATTTTGAAAAAAAAAATAAATAAAATAATTAGTCTTAAAAGTGTGAGGTTATTCATTGAACATCTGTGACCCCCTCCAAAAAAAAAACCTGAACGTGAGAACAACCAGAATTTTGTTTTATCTTTAAGCCAGAGCAGTTGTAGTAGATTCAGAAATTATTATAAGAATTTATTGACGACATGCAGAAAGTCTATAACAAGCCTAAACATGATTATTTTCTCCAGCAACATCCCCAGGGATAGTTTCAAACAAATGTATTGATTCATCTTTTGTGAATACTGTAAGAAAGTTAACAGTGACAGAAGTCTGAAAGAGTCCTACTTGCTACTGATTTTTCATCAAACCAAATGAAAGAAAGTAGAAATAATTGTACCTGCTAGTATGTTGCTTCTCATCATAAAGGTCCAAGAAGTAAAAAGAGGTTTCCTGTGAAACAACTACAATGTGCAAAAAGGATCAGCTGCTGAGTGGACAATGCCAACAAAAGCAGTTTGCTTGAAGTAATGACAACATCAGGAAACCATAATTAACATAAACCATCTAGACTTAAATACAGCCTGATCAACACTGCCTCTCTCCATGTACTTCATTTAGAGAAAATACCAGCTCACAATTTTAACCCCAGGTTATTATTTTATGCAGAGCAGTCAGCCAGGAAGTCCAAGGAGCCACATTTCTCATACGAAAAATCCACCTTTTTTATTCTTACCCTTTGAAGCTCTGCTTCCTTTTTGGTTTATATAGGCTGGGGAGAGACGGAGGAAACTACATGAGGAGTGTCATGGAAGAACATTCAAGTTGTTTTTGCAGAGCCTTAAGGAAAGATAACTTAGCTGGCTCTTGCTGAGGCAGAACACTTGTGTGTCAAACAGAGCATTATGGTACTGAACAGTTTCTGAGGTGCAGAGAAAGTTCTTGAAAACCTTCCGCCCATTTAACTAAGTAAAAACTAATTCCCTGCTGGAAAGAAGACAGAATGTTGCTTTCTCCAGTGCTACAAAGATAAGACAGTTGTTTTTACTACTCCTTGATTGAATCAAAAATTCCAGTGCAGCTATTAATCTACTTCTAGTCCTGCTTTGCCTAAGAAGCTGTGTCTGGGGAGGTTTAGGTTGGATATCAGGAAAAGGTTCTTCACCCAGAGCGGGGCTGGGCACTGGAACAGGCTTCCCAGGGAAGAGTCACAGCATCAAAGGCTGACAGAGTTCAAGGACCATTTGGACAACACTCTTGGGCTCACAGCATCATCCTTGTGGATTCACTCCAACACAGGCTAACCTGTAATTCTTAAATAAGGGAAAAAATTCCTAAGGGTTCAATGTAAGTTTGGAATAGATCAAGTCCTGCAATTATCATTCTGAAAACACAAGGTTTTCATTTTTCAGCATCAGAGGTACAATTTCTTCTCAGAAAATGTTTGATAGAGACCTGCAAGCTCAAGAGACTCAAGTTTCTCAACATTTCCAAATACTGGAAGTCAGGGACTCAGTTTCAGTCACACTATGGATTCCTTCACTTCCCTTGTACACTGTGGATTGCAAGTGATTCTTTGAAATGGTCTCTTAATCCTCCTGTCTTTTAAAGCACAATTCACTCCACAGGGAAATTGAGAAGAATTAATTAAAAAGTTCTATGCAAACATCTGTTTTACAAGATTCTTAAAGGCACATTCACCTTTGAAGTTATTTCAAACACAGAAATATCCAGAGCTGGAAAGTTAAGCAGGAAATTTTTATATCCACCACATCCTTTCTGCTGGCATCATCTGAGCAGCGGAAAAGCAATAACTATTTTATAACTTGTTTGGAAAAGCAGTGTTACCCTAGTGAAGGCCAGCTCTGACACCACTTACTGCAGTAAGTGACACAAGGCCATGGCCAGCCCCAGGACATTTGCACTCTGACACTCTCAAAGTCCAGTTCCTGCATGTACTCCTCAGATCCCATGAAAGGTCTCAAGCTGCACTCAGGCACTGAGTTTTCAGCTCAGACTGAAAAGCATATTATTTCAAGAGGATTAATTTGGTATTAAGACCATGATTACTCCTTGGATAGCTTTCCTTTTCAGTATGCTGATTATCTGTTTGTGGATTAGCCTGATTCTTTATCACTACTGTTGTTGCTATGGACAGCACTATTTAATTATTTTTATTAAGTCTTCATCTAAAAACCCCAGAGGATACTGCAATAAAGAAATGACACAATAATAGTAAATCCATATACTTTTGGGAGTACTTGATGCAAGTTTGGTTTATGTCAGAAACACATTACTAATAACAATTCAATTCCGAGCTTCTTTTCTAATAGTTTCAGGGAAAGTTCTAAAAATGGGGTTAATTTATAAGGACAATTACAACACTGTGTGTATTTCAGTTGGTACAAGTTACATATGACAGCTCACAAATAACCATTTATATTGACTGATTAATTGCATGATATTTACAGTTTACTCTTTTCCCTTCTTGACAAAATTCAAGACTTCTGAAAAAAGAATCCCTATGTTTATTTATTAATTGATAATTCATATGGAAACTGTAAGGTCTCATACATGCTTCTGGACAAGGCTACAACATATCTTGTAAAAGCCCACAGCTGTATGAACTCTGCACCCTTCATTCCCCAACTTTTAAATGAGACATATCTCCCATGTGAATAGGAACTTAGTTTCGTGAATGTTGAGAAATTAAGGAACCAGAACTTGACAGAAATGCACTGGCTACAGCATGACTCATGCTAAAACACATGAACACATTTTACTTGGTCTTTAAAAAAAAAAAAAAAAGAAAAGAAAGACACTTCATAGAGAGGAGGAAAGACAGATTAGCAGAATGGTGTTAAACTGTCTATAGCCAATTCTGGTTTGCATGGTTTCACAATCTTTAATGGATACACACCCAAATCATCCTGAAACCATCCTTTCCTGCAAGGAAAAGTCATCACAGCACTTTAGTGAAAGGAGTCAAGAATTTGGTACTTATGTCACACCAATTCTCTGATTTTTTTAATTTTTTTTTTTTTTTTTGAGGGAATGGGGAGGGAAAATTCAGCAATATTAGTTATTTGGATTAGTTATGCTCCTTCTGGGAATTTTTACATCTAGTCATTCTCTTCACTGTGGAAATCCACACTCTAAATGCTTAAAAAAGAAGTGGAGAGGTCTGTAATACCAAAAAATTACCTGTCAAATCACTGCCAATTAGTTTGGCTTGTGGCTAAACAGAGAGTCATACGCAGGCAGGGTGATGGTCTTTGCCAAGGCTTCATTCCATTGTTATAAAAAAAACAATGCCTTCAGCTCCCAGCTCAGAGATTAGGGAAGCAGTTTGGAGAGGTTAAATCTAATATGTGTCCCTTTCAAAACAAATGTTTTGAAAAAAGAAATTACAGAAGAATTAAAATATTTCCTTCTATCATAAAATGTCAACATAGACTGAAAAAGAAGATGACTCCATCCGAGTTTCGGATATTTTGACCAATCAAGTCACTTTGAACCTGGCCTCAAAATCCATTTTTTTTAGCATCATTTCTGTGGGCATCTTTGTACAAGGGCTCTCTCTTAGTGAGCTTAATTTTCAATTGGTAGGCAAAGAATTATCTTAATTTCTGAGCAGAGTCAGTAGGAGTTATCACAATACAAATTCAAGCAGCTGAATTATCTTAGGGGAAGAATGGTGGAATATTTCTCTGGAGTTCACGCAATGGTTTATTTAACGCTGGCACATCTGAAACTCAGAACCAAAGAATTTTCAGCTCACACCTAGCTCACACCTAGCTACAGATAGAGGGCATTTTTAATAATCCCCTTATGTGGATTCAACAGACACCTGTACCAGACTTGACTGACCATCATGTAGCCAGTTGAACACCCACGTGTCTCCAGAGGTTTGGCCATGGCTTATATTTGCAGAATCTCCACGCTCACAGATTCTGAGAATTCTGAATTTACACATTTGACTCCTGAGAAATTACACCATACTCTAAACAAAAAATCCTAGTCCCAGAAAAATAAATTAAAGGGAAAATTCTGTATGGCAAGTGAAGAGCCAGGATTTGCAGCTGATAATAGACAGAAAACGCCGCCCTGAAGGGCAGCTTGGACGAGACTCTAAGAAACCTGGTCTAGTAAAAAAGGTGTCCTTGCCCATGGCAAAGGGGTTGGAACAAGATGGTCTTTAAGGTTCCAACCCAAACCATTCTATGACTCTATGAAGCTGCACTAGATACAGAACACTAAAGACTGTGGGAAATAAAGTGGAGTAAAAGGACCCAAAACAGCACTGGCATTATAAGTTGTCAAAATGTGGCACCTTCACTGCACAAAAGCATTAGTTGCCAAAGTGAAAAACTTTCTCTGTTGACAGGTGATTTCCTGAAGCACACATTAGCATCTTATACAGGCAGAGTTCTTTTCCAATCTCCTTTCTTATCTTCATCCCTCTTACTAGAACTCTGCTAAATCACCCCAGGGGTGTGGGGAGGCAGGAATAAAACAGTCAAGAGAGTATACTTGTCATATATGCTCTTACCTTCCTTGTTTACCCTTGGACAATGTTAATAAAAGAAAGTTTGTCATTGTTCCAACAACAGCAGCAATGCAGGGAAGTATCCAATAGTTCTATTTTGTCAAGTGGAATGTAAGGACACTCCAAAAGGCTGTCTGGACACGGGTCTCCACATAATCCTTGATAATGCTGTCCATTCCTCACAGACCACTAAGACTCTTGATCGCTAAAGCATAGAGAACCTTCAAAGACAGTGTTTCTTAACTAAAAATATTTAACAATTTAGCTTATTGTGTGGTTTGATTTCTGCTGGTCACTCTTCACATCCTTACTCCCAAGATAAGTCACTAAAAGACATGATAAGTTCACATTTAAATTTTAAAAGTAAAAAATTAGATCTTGATGCCTTTAACAAATTTTGATTCAGATTTTATTCAATAAGGTCACTTATATATTTGCACCAGAAAAAATATCTGAAACAAGAATTAAATAAACCAGAGGAATCCCTGTATAGAAACTCCTACTTCATTGAAACTCTTCTGCTTTTGCCTCTGCTTGTTTTTTTTTTTACTGATCTGAAACAAAAATAAGTGTGGCTTATAAAGAGAGTCTGTACAGACTTTACAAGGTCTGTCTGTGTTAGTTAAAGCACAGCATGTGCTTTTAAAATCATGTTCAGCAATAGAACCTGTGCAGGAATAAATGCTTAGGAGAGCCTGTTTGAAAGTGAATGTGACACCTGAGGAAAGGAATGTATCAGCTATCACAGTTTCATCAACATCAGGAACCCGTCTGGTTCTGTCTGTGAGCATGTTTAAGCTTGCACTCACATTAACAAATTAACAGGTGAAGGAAGTTTAGTTCCACAAACAACTCACTGCTCTGACAAGCTTGTAGATTCCTATTTGGTCCTATCCAGGAATCTTATTTTTTTTTTTCTCTGGCATGCTAAAAATGGCTTGATTGCTTTGTGCCGTGCTAGGTTTGTGCACTGACCTCCCTCAGCATAGACCAACAGGGAGAGGGAATCAGGTGCGCCTTTAGAAGAAATTGCGTTTGCATTCTGCAAGGAAACATTGCCATTTGCTGAGCATAAGGGCCTATGCACTAAGGAGTAATAAAAAAACCACACAGAGAATGCAGTTAGATCACACTTAAAGCAGTTTAGTTGGTGCAGAGAAATCCAACTTAAACTGATTATTCAGAAAAGCTGTCAGGAAATAAAACATTTAACTGTGTGTACCATTAGCAAACACTTTTTAACTAGCTCCAGTTGTCAGCAGCTATAGAATACCAGGGGTATTTTTGTTGCCACTGTTTAATCCTTTTAGGGAACCAGTAAGCACAGAATGCAGCCTGTCCTAGCCTTTTATCCTCCAGAAAACCAGAGTGAACTTCCTTGAAACATATTTTTTTAGCTTTAGGCATCTGAGTAGCAACATGGAATATGACCTCCACTGACACATTTTCCCTCCAAACATCTTTCCCAGGTCATTCTGTTGTAGCTCATTTGTTTCCTGAAAGATTTACTGTCTGCAGCATTCCAGGGAGATTCTGGCGGACATTTAGGAAAATCTTCCCAAGATTAAACATCGAAAGTCACAGGGAAAATTTGACCGGATTTTTTAGGGGGGCAGAGGAAGAGGAAGGATGCACTGTTTTTTCTTCTGTCTGAAGTCTCAGTGGTGTGCCAGTGAGTTAAATATCACTCAGGAGTGAGAGAAGAAGGGAGGAAGGCTCTGTAAGCCCCAGTTTTCTATGATTCACTACGCTGTCCCATCAAAATGAGAAGTTATTTAAGGATAATTCATGGTTGCTTAGGAAGAATAAAAATAGGTTCTATCTGCAAAACTCACATCCATGATTTACATACTGCAAGAGCTAAAATGCACAAAGATTCAGAAATCTTTATAGGGATCCTGCCCTGAGAAAGCTTTGTTGTTATATAATATGAACTCCTACAAAATTAGTATCAGTTCAGTCAAAAACCTGAAAGTTGCAGGTAGTGGATGTATATTTATGGCCCAGAACAAAGCAGGTAGAAAAATCAAACTGTTCCCAGTGGTCCTAGATATAAACAATGAATGAGCTGTACTAATTAGCTCTCATTTACAAGTGCAAATCAGGTTAATTAAAAATAAACTTTACTACATTACAGCACTGAAGACATCCCTCTCCCTAATTCAAGTATAGATGAATGGATACAGCAAATTTGATCTATAAGTGTTCACTGGGTTAATTAAAAGTCAGGCATGCATCTGCAGAACCAGACAGAATTTTTTATTTCTACGACGGCTGTTGGCACCTTGGGATTAAGAAAAAGATGAAAGAAAAAAAAAGCATCTGATATCTGTTGAAGTTGAGATTCCTTACACCAGGAAATCTAAAACACTGCTGACATGAGAAATGTTGACTCTCAAGCAAAGCCTTCCACACCCTGTCCTCTGCACTGCCTTTTTTTTTCCTATGGAGACTGCTGTGTCTATGGTACGAACAAGCCTGAAGGCATGAACTCATTCTGAATTAGTTTATTGTCAGCCTCTTCTTTAGAAATGTCAGCAGCACTGAAAGCAAAATGACTAAGTAAATCTCGACTAATTCTTAAGATGATCTTGTTGGCAGAGGCTTTAAATAATCTACAGAAGTACTGGATTCTCACTCACCTTTCCTGGAATGTCACAAATTATGCATTCCCTAATGTGGTGCATAATCTCTTCATATAGGAACTGTGTGTCAGGATAAAATGTTAGGCAGATCTCCTCTGTGTGGGGAAGCCCATAATGACCTCATTCACCAAGAATTCAAGCACAGCCATGTCTTAACCTGCCTGTGGTTTCAGTGGCATGATATAGTGATTTAGATGCAGGAAAACACAATGTGTATGAGGAAATTCTTTTCAGGAATGCTTCCTCCTCAACACTTTTGACAAACAAATGGTTGCGCTCCCACACTGGTGGCCTCCAAGGCAGCACCAAGCAGGATATGGGAATACCTGAACACTGCAGGACAAAGAGGCTGAAGATGGGAGCACAAACACTTCTACTGCCCAGGGACCCCGCAGTCACCTTCAGTCCAAGGAACTCAATGCAACACCAAAATGGCAACAGTCACACCTAGAACTGGGCAAGATCAATTCTTGCTGGATTTCTGCCACCACAGCGTGAAAGGATGCTCAAAGTACAAGAGAACTGCAGGAGGTGAATCCAGTGTAAGAGCAAGAAGCTGGCACTTGTAAACTCTGTGCCAGTCTTAGTTATTCCAGTGACCTACGAAATACAGATGATGAGGCCTCTCTCCCAACACAGCTAAAAAGTCTATGCTGGCTTATTCATAAAGCTGAGATAATTAAGCAATAATTCCACTTATATTTCAGACACTACTTTTCCTGTAAAACCTGCTGAGTAATTTAACATGCTCCAGAATGGAAAAAAAAAAAAACAAACAAAACCAACAGTGGAAAATATGCTTCTTTAAAGTTACACTCTTCACTTTAAAAAAAACTGTTGGGGAGTATAAAACTAATTCAAAGTATTATCACAAGTATAAGAGAAGAGTAAACTTGAATTATCTCACTGCTATAGTTTTCAATAAAGATGTATTAGCAATCATTTCCAACTGATAGCAATTTGAAATCTTTCAGTGCTGAACTTAGGATGAGGAAATATAAAATCTATATTATTTCAAGGGAAAGAAGATATTTTTAAACAAAACCAAAGGTGCAGAATACCCTGCATAGCCACAAGATGAATCTTTCTGAAATAAAATATTAATAATAAAAATGTATAAAACAAAATTATCTAAATACCTTAGTCATGAGTACAATTTAATTGTGCATTTATCATTAGCAACCTAAGGTTGGCAATCTAAAGCTTATTAACCTCAAGAAAAAATAATACATGTTTTTCCAGCACCTCTTTTGAGGAAGAGTCAAACTTTCTGCATTTGAGCTTTATCATATTTGGAAAACAGATCAGATCACAGCCTCAGATAAAATCTTTCCTCATCAGAAAGCACCTGACATTCCAAATCAACTTTGTGTCAGATTACAGCAACTCAGCATTCAGTGCTGAATTTTGAGTTGAACAGAACTCATCACTTTAATGCCAAAATAAAATCACCCAGCTGGCTTCCAACTTACAAGCAAGTGAGCGGGGCTGAAACTGTTCTGAAATTTCACTGTCAGCATATTTTGGTATTAACAGACGTCTCTTGTTGAAGACATTCTGATTTCCTTCCACACTCCTCTCTTGATTTTATGTCAGATGAAGAAATATGATGTAGTCAGATTAGTAAAAGAAACTTTGTTTTGAAGGATGTGAATGCACCTAAAATCAGAGTGAAAAGCCCTTTTTTTCTTCACATCAGTTGTCCTTCTAAAAGACAGAAAAGCTGCAGAAACCCATATAGTCTAGCCACCCTACTTACAGAATCTATAAAAAAACAAGTGTTGCAATTTTTCAGGTGGCAGAATTATAAATATGTGAGAAGTGAGCTATTCTGCCATGCTTTACTGTAAGCACATTCTTAATTACCTTTTGATATGAAATCATTTGGTACTGAAAGATGGAAGAGTTTCACTCAGCTTGGCTATGGTGCACTAGCTGAGATTTAATTATGAGTAGGAGAAAACTAGGGGGGATTATATAGGAATATGTTGTCCTCCATCTTTTGAAAGTTTGAACATATTTTAACACTGGAATGCAAATTTCCTCTGCTTTTATTATATTTGAATGCTCACTTGCAGTCTTGTGCTGAGCAGTTTGATTTGAATATTCCATAAATGATGTTCCCTCTCAAAGCATCACCAAGGATTTTGCTATTATTAAGATACTGGAAAAGGGTTCAGTATCATTTCAGCCAGCTATTAGGGAAAAGCAAAAGGAAGTTTATTTTTAACTCCTCCCATTACTGTCTCTTTCCCAAATGATTTGATCTTACTGAAAGGCTGGAGTTGTGCCCCTAAATCTTCTCCTGCTGGAGACAGTGTCATAAGGTCAAATGAGAATCAGTCATAGGAAAAATCTTTCTTCCACTCAACTCCCTCTCTGCAACACACCTGGCACCTCAGATCTGCTCCAGCACTTGGAGGAAAAAGTGGGGTGTGTTTTCAGGTGGCAGAATAGCACAGATGGAGCACAGCCCATCAGAATTCCCCTTACAGAGCCACTGCTGGAGTGAAGAAGACAGACATACAAGCAGCACTGTTGAAAAGGAAGTGGTCAAGGAAAAGGCAGAAAACAAATAATGCTGAAACCTGCCTGACTCATCAATCCCAAAGTTAAACATCAGTGAGTTCAACACGTGGCAGACCTCATAAAGGGACAAACAAGTGACACTTCTGGTGACTTATCTAAAGATGCTAAGCTGACATGGCTGGCCCAGAAATATATGACTGACAGACAATCACTTTATATTGCCATTATACATACATATGTATCTTATATATATATATATCTATACATACATGTACACACATAAAAATAATCATTTTTATATATATGTATCACTGTAAAAGCCCAGTCTCACCTTTTAACAGGAAGGTTTTCTAACAACCCCCTTCTCAGAGTGTATGTGGAGATTGCTCCCTTGAGTGGGGACACCCCTCGAGGTTACTCCTCAAGGCTGAATGACAGAGATTGCCATGGGTGAGTGACATCAATCTCTTCTTAATAACTGGTTTGCTAGCTTTAATATAATTGCTTCAAGATAATTGCTTTAATATAATTACTTCAATATTGCTTCAAAAATAATGCACTATACTTCTAGTTATAGCTACCTATACTGTGTGGTAAATAATTCTGATTAAGCTCTTCTAGTTTAATCATTATCATAATAAATAATTTATTTTTATATAAATTTGGTTTGCCACCCTTAATCCTGCTGGACAAAGTTGGATAAAGGCCCAATTACACCTGTATTTTCCTTTGGACATAAACCATAGACAAAGTCTGGGGCCAAGATTGGCTCCAACTGCACATAGGCTCCTCTCTGAATTCAGAAAGCAAGGGGGGGTCTTTCCACACCTTGTGATACAAAATAATTGTGTGAAGTCAGACAAACATGAAAATCCCGAATCTGCTGGAGTTAAGGATTCTAAATTCAGACTTTACAAGACTCTAGAATTTGTTCTTGCTTGAAACATTTGGACAGATGCTGGAATATAAAGAGAGAAATACATTTAAAATTGCATAATCGTTTTTTTTTTTCCCAATAGAGAGAAATCTCAGGTTAGGAAGGGACAGCCCTGTGGGGCTTACTACTACTCTATCACTATTACTTACACCCACTTCTGTTTAAAAATTTGAGAAGTATGTGACAGAGAACTGGCAGCAGTTATTGTGTTTTTAAAAAGCACTATACAATTTCATTACACTAAAGATCCTGATAGATTTTAAACGCACCACATTCACACTTAGTTCTCAAAGTATTTTCTTGCCAGCCAAGTTTTCTTCAACTCATATGAGGACCTCAGAAACATGAGTCTTCATGAATGTTTTAGGAGAGAAGAAATGCTAGGAAAGGTAAAGTAATTAGGTCCTTGGTGTGAAATTACCTGCTAGACTGCAGGCATGGAAAAAAAAGGAAAAAGTAAAAGCTCGAGACAAAATTAATTGTCTCATAGGCAGGACATAATCTCCATAGCACCAGATGACAGAAAACCTAAAGCTAGTGAGAGCGAAGAATATAATGATCATAACTGTTCATGCCACATCCAGGCAGAGAAATCTCTGCCTCAATAACAGCTCCCTCTACGGAGGAACAATCAATACCCAACTACACTACATGTCAATTATCTGCTTAATTGTCCTAGATGTGTCACCACATACACCCTTTAAAGGGCTGCAAACACATTTCTGCCAGTGGTTGTCCTCAGCAAACAGATCTGCCTACACTCACGATGCATTTCCCCACTTTCACTGCCTTGTGTATCTAATTGTTAAATTTTCTCTCAGGTGACTGCTTCTAATTTTTTTCTCTCCTCCATGGCTAAGAAAAAAGTCTTCATTACTTGATAACTGAACAAGCATCTACATCCTACTGTCTGCTAAGTGTAACAACACATATTGATCCATAATTGAATTAAATGAGCATTGCTTTGTTTGCACAGAGAAGCAGAACAGAGAACTCTTATGAGATAAGCAGAAAATATTTTTTAAAGCTATGAGAAAAACAGCTAAAAGTGGCCCCTCAGGAGACATTGCAGCTTCAGAAAACACTTTTGCTTTGCTAAACTGAAGAGAATGCTTTCACAGATCTCTGGACAGGCTCCATGAATTTTTGGCTGTGTAGTCTCCACGGGCTATTCTGTGCACAGAGCTCGGAGACTGAACAAAACACAGGCTGCACCAACATATCCAATATATTTTGTGGAAGCTACCTTACAGATGCCACTTCTGGAATTCAGTGCACAGACTACATTTAACATGAACTTCTGTTTTCCAAACATGCCTGTAATTTCACCTAAAAGCCCTGGCCATCATAAGTTTCTGTGTTTGGTTTGCATCTCTGGAACTGAGGCTGCTCTATCCTCCATCCCAAATCCTGATGTGACAGTCAGTGCTGTACAGCAATCGTGCTTGTGACCATTAGTGTCAGAAACACTGTAAAGACCCACATGTCCTACAGCACAGCAAGTCATGTGCTTTGGGCACACAGAGTTCACTGCACACACAGGATCAAATTGGTTTATCTGACATCTGGCTGGCTAAGCACAGTGTCCAAAGGAGTCACTGACAAATACTAACACTTAAATGCCATAACTTGGCATTAAAAACCTTGGCATTAAGGGACAATTTCATTCCCGTGAAAAATCATGGTGGTATACAAAGTTGTCAGAACCCAGGGCACCTGAGGAGTCTTTTTATTCTCTGGTGAACTCTGGTGACATATGACTAAAAGCCTTTTCAGAACCTTGGCAGTGTCACACATCAATTAATCTCAGCTAACTACAGATGTTCCAGCATTTCTGTTTTTTTCTGCATCCTCAAATTTCTCAACAAAGGAGTACCCAGAATCTTCAGGATGTTGAAGTTCTTGGAACAAAATAAAGATTGCTTCCACATCAGCTGGGTTTTACAGTCATTTTAAGTGAGGAGAAATATCACCATTCTGTTGAATT
>JANRGV010000084.1:10198694-10312434 GCA_024734035.1 Alethe castanea
AATCTGTTGAATTTACCATCAAACTGCACATTCATTTTTATTAAAAATGATAAGCAATTTGAAACACAAGAATCACAACTTGTAAGTGTGCTTAACTTGTATGATAACTGTTGTCTAACTACAGTGAATTATTTGTGCTTTTGCAGGCTTGATTCATGGCCTTGGAATAACAATAATGAACAGTCAGCGTGAGAAACTTTCCACGCATTTCCATTGCTGTATTGTGCACTAGAATACAAACTGGCCTCCAGCTCTGGCAAAAGTTCATCTTATTTCAAGAAAGCAAACATGAAGCCTTAAGTATTTGTTTTAGGTCCCATATTTGTCAGGTCACTCGAACTTGTAAGTCATACAGTGATTTAATAGGCTCTGTATGAAAGAAAAGGCACTGCTACAGAGGTAAGCATTTACTAAATTCTAGTGCCTGAACAAACATTTTGTTTAAGTTTTATATTTGATATGTCATGTGTATTCACCTGAGGCTATAAATCCAGAAAATGTGAAAAAACAACACAAGAGTGTTCAAAGTCCACATATCTTGTGGTATCATTAATGTCATAGCCAGGCTTACAAGGAACTGAAATCTGAGGATCACTATTGCCTGAAGAGACAGACAGAAGTATTAAATCCCTCACACCCTGATTTGGCTCCTGACCAAGAGGTGTCAAGAAGGTGGCAGTAAGGTGACCTTGTCCTCTACAGTGCTTGCTGAACCATATTGTAAAGATACAGAACAACTGGTTACAAACAGCAGGGAAAAAACCCCACACAACACTCTGAGAAAAATCTCATCCCAATGTTAACTTTTCCTTGCCTTGCTTGATATCTAAATGCTATCACACCCTCACACTCAAAGAAAAAATTGTTCATCCAGATAACATCCAGAGTAAGTGCTCCCATCAGCTCTAGAGTAAGAAATCTGTTTGGTAAAAGAGTTATAAATCTCTCTTTTAAAACATTTTTTAATACTTTACATTAGTTTCCTTCGCCATTTTGTACCTAACATTTGGTGGGTAAACCAAATATATAAAAATCAGGGCATAGGCAAAGCAAGGATGTACTATTTTCAGCTTTCACCTCCTGATGTAGCACATTTGTAGGAAAAGAGCCCATGGAGCCTGAAAGAACAAGCTACCACAGCCAGCAGGGTGGGGTTACAGCAGTGCAAAGAATTTCAAAACCACTGGGCTCGTAGGCAAAACCACCTACCCACCAGTAAATACCCTGGAACCTGTCACAAGCAGCTTGCTCTCAAATGTTGTTTTTTTTTCATTCTGTAAGCAGATTTTAGAAACAGAAAGGGATTTCAAGGTACTCACTTTTACATGCTGTGAGGTTCCAAAAGAAAGGGCTCTGAAGTTGTGAAACTCCTGAGTTTTCTGGCAGTGCTGCCATCCATGGCTGTGCTGCACAAGCAGGTTTGATGCAATCCCCCTTGGAAACAGCAATTCCTTGTGGAAATGCTCCATGCTCAGAGGCAATGGGGAACGCTCGATCCCCTCAGGGCCGCTCCGGGACCCTGCCATGGCTCGGAGGGGAGCTGCCTCTGCCCTCTCTCCAAACACTCATCGCACACCTGTGCCACAACTTCCACTTGAGAAAACTGATTTATTTTCTTTCCTTTTGTAAAAAAGGATGTCTCCTTCCCACCCAACTCATGGAGCCTTTGCCTCAAGGAAAATCACTGCCAGAACCCAGGGCCTCCAGCTCCTCGAGGACGAGGCCTCGTGCCCATCATGGACCCAGAGGTCTCCCTGTGTCCCCAGGGCTCCTCCAGCCCCTCCATGGGGCTCTGGCACCATTCCAATGAGCTGTCCTCCTCAAACACACCCTCCAGGGGTTCCCAAAAGTTCCCCTTGTCTCCCCATGGCTTCCAGAGGGTTCTCGCCCCCCGCAGCGGGACAGCCCCAGGAGCTTTGGCAGGAGCTGTGCTGGCCTGCAGGGTGTCCCCACTGTGGGCAGCAACACAGAACTCTGGAAAACCCTCCCTGGAAAACACAGAGACCTCACAGAAGGTGGTTCTTGGAGTAGGATGGCCGTGCAGGGCAAGGTGAGATGTTGGCTCTTGCTGGGAGCCTTTTTCCCCCCCATATATCTGTCTCCCTTTCAAACTACAAATTAACTCGCTGAGATTCAGCAAAACACACCAGTTGGATGTTACCAACATTCCCCGCCCATGTGTGATGCCTATGATGAAGCATGTCTCTGTGAGGAATTGAGGGAAGTGCTTGGATTTATTGCTTTTCTCCATGGTGCTGGCCCCAGACCCAAGGAGCTCTGTGCTCACCATCAGAGGGTTTGCACTCAGGGCTGCTGAAATATATCTTGAAGGGCTGACAGAGAAACAAAATCCCCAAACCCTGCCTCGACAAAAACCAACCCTTCACATTCAGTCCCAAGATGTTTAATATTCCCAGGGAGAACTGATTTTGTTTGGAATGATTGCTAAACCCGTCTGTTTAAGTAGCTAATTCTGTTCCAATGACTGAGAAGTAGGTGCCATTAAAAGAGCTTTTCTGGAAGTGCTGACTATTCACTATTCCACTGACATGCAGCAACTTCTGAAGAAGAGAGAATCTCCTCATTTATCTTTCTTCCTTCAAGACAAAGGGAAGCCATTTTGGCAGGGAGGAGACCAAAGGGTATTTGGGGCAGCCAATGTATTGCTGCATATTTGAATGCCATTGCTTTTTATGGCCGTGCAGATGTGAAAACTGCCAACAAATTTCTTGTCAGCACTGCTGTGATTATTCTGTGATTTCAGTGCAAGTCTCAGCAACTCCTTACATTTCCTCCAAGCTCAGAGAGGCATGTCTCTGCGGAGACGAATTCAGGATATGGTATTCAAGCTGCTGCTTTATTTGTCAGCTTAATCTCAAAATCCAGATGCTCAAAACAATGTGGCTGTTGCTTGTTTCCCTTGAAATGGCAGTCTTGCATCCCCTCCCACTGCTGCTCGGGTCACAGGGCTGGCAGGTATTCCACTGACGGCCATACCTGCTGTGCTGTCTGCCTTACTTTCAATAACAATGATTTCTAACCTTTCCAAGTTAAAAAGCTTGATCTTATGGCTCAGCACAGGCTTTGCTATTGAATTTACACAGAGAGAGAGCTACTAAGAGCCCCTACATGTAGCTGCAAAGTATTTTATTTACCTTTCATTTCCAAACTTCCTTTCACCAAGTAAAAAATTAAAGTAGATAAGCAGTTTCACCAATAGCCAACTTTTAATATTACTCTCTTGTCTGCAAATAGATTAAGGACTACAGTCATAAATTACTTACTTACTTTTAATGTCACTGTAGAGTAAATGTTGCTGGCTAAATTCACGATGCACTTCCTGATTATTAAAAAGGATTTTTGGTACTGAATTTTTGCAGACTGGCAACATAGTGCAAACATATCCAGAACAACCCCATGTTCACTTCTTTAAAACAGCTTTTATCTTGCTTTTCCATACCTTGAGAATTCTTGAAAATGCTTTTTCTAACACATCTTAGGCTTCTCTGTGCTTTTTAAACAACAGCTTCCTTTTTCTTTCCTCAGCTGAACAACACTGACAGCTGGTATCTACTGCGGCTAGGATTCAGAAATCCTAACTTTGGCTATAGGTGTCTAATTTAAACTGCTTTTCAGAACTCCCAGAACTTCTCAGCTTAGATAAAGACTAGACTCTTTAGAGGACAGGTCACACATTCCTAAAAGAATTGGATTTATGATGTCTCTGGCTGTAGCCATTTCTCCTGGGAATGTAAATAACAATTAGACTAAATATAGACAGCAGAAGTGACATAAACAAAATCTCCACTTTAACATAAAGTCCTTGATTATATATTTCAACTTACTGTTTTTGAATTGCCTGTCCTAAAACAAAGGATTACCTCACATGAACCTGACATGAGCTAAGCTGCAAAGTGCTCCTTCCTTTATCTAAATGTGGCCAAGCTTCCTCTATTTCCCATGCTGAATAATTTGGATTCAGTAGACAACAGTGGATAAAATAGCCACTCCTGATGGAGAAGAGCACATGGGAAAGATTGCAGGTGATTCCTACACATCCCACTAAGGAGTCTTTATGCACATGTGGGGTATCAGTCATGGTCAGATGAGAAACTGTCTAAGAAGAACTGGCAATGGTCTTGTGATTTGTATTGCTCTCAGGTATAGGGGATTATCTGGGCAGACTTCATCTGGTTCATGCCATACCACAACCAAGGGACTTAAGGAAATTTCTGAGTTTTGTAAGCAATTAATTATGTATTTCTAAAGAGTGAAGTCCTTCAGTCTAATTAAAGTAATTTCGTTTAAAGTAGAAGTACCTCTTATAACATGAAGAACGGAGGAGTTGATAATTTCTTCTGGCCTCAAGTCCTAGGAAACTCTATTGAAAAAAGCAATAGGATCTGACATGCCATAGAAGTACACAACTATTTTTTTCCTATATCCAACTCTTTGGACAACTGTTTGTCTTGTTCTCTTTGTTATGGTAAGTTCAGATATAAATAACCTATTATAAAAGTCTTTACAGGGAAAAGAAAGAGTGAATGAATTATCAACTACCTAAAAATATAACTAATAAAATACGGACTTACAATAAAGATCCATCTTATAAAACCCATGCCATTTTAAAAGGTGATAGCCTTAATGATAGCTAATTTATCAATGAGAGAAATGCAAAGATTTAATTTTCTTTTGGAAAACATTCTGATGTGTGGAATTCATCACAATTCCTCCAGCAGATCAAATGAAATAAAGCAGCATTAAATTTAGATTGCAGCCTCAGAAATGTGATGGCAATGTATTGCATTTTGCATTATTTGCAAAATCTCAGTGCACTTAGCAACTCAGAAAACTGTGATCAGGTTTTCACTGCTGAAGTTTACATCACAAACTCAAGAATATATCACCACAGAGATGGTAATTTGCTGTAGAGTAAGATATAGAGACAAAAAGTTACTTCTCTGTAGTCCCACTGATGCACAATATATATATACACACACTGTTATGAAGAAAAATACATATTTTGTGCACTACACCTTTTTCCCTTTTTATGTCCTTTTCTAGACAGTGGAAGAGGATGAAAATTATCAGCCAATAAAAACTGTAGCAAATACCAGACAAAGAAATAGAGAAGCTTGACATACTGCCAACATTCCTAGGTCAAGCTCCTGTGACATGGATTGCTTCAGGGAAGAAAAGATGTGTAACTACGAATATCAAGCTGCCTCAAACGGGAATAGATATAAAACTCTCCTATCTGCCTTGTGTGCTGAACTGGAATTTAAGTTGCCTTAATTGCTAGTAATCTTCATTTTGCTGCTTCAATAATGCATTACAGAAATAGGAGATATTATGACACATTTCCTTGTCAAACCCAGTCATGAACTGAGCAGCGCACTGGGAGAAAATGGTTGAGGAAACTGTTGAAGTGGAATAAAGTTCCATGCAAGAGGGCTGAGCTTGCTATTCTAGTTTTGAAGTCTGAAGCATGCTGATCAAAATGCCAACACACAGGATATTTAGTTTTCCTGACAGCTTTGGCTAATTTTTATAACTATTTTAATTTGTGTAATATCTAATTTCAGATAGAATGAGTAGTAATTTTTTCCAAATAAGAAGTATATTACGTATAAATTCTCCACTGACTTATGACCCTAGCACAACCTGAAAATAAGGACTTTACCAGAAAAACTGTATTAATTGTTCCCCAGCTGCAACCTCCATCAAAACATCAACCCAAACCTTCCAAAATGAAATTCTGGACTAAAATACAATACACAAGAGTGACATACCTTGTGTTCCAAATAATCAGGTATTTTCTTGATTAACTGATTTTAAATATACATAAAGACCCCACCCAAATCCTGGTTTTGATTGTGTTATGAATAACATTGTCAGAATGTTATTTCTAGATTTCTTTTTCCTGCTGCCAAATTTATTGTCCCATTTGAGTTCCATAAGCACAGATTAACTTAATATTTGTGGGTGTACACTTTATTCTTATAACAGATGATACTTCAAAACTTTATTGGAGGACCAGATAATTTTCTATTAATCAGTAAATTAAATGCGCACCCACAAATGTCAAGTTAATCTACATTCATTCTGCCTTGGATGCAAAATACAAACCCAAGGTAAAGAAATGCAACTCAAGTCAGAACAAAATGTGTTTTATACATGACAGATGAAACAAATGTGCATTTTGAAGAAGTGACAATTATACCTGACATTTCCTGAACTGCATTATCCTGCAGAAGATTAGGTGGGTACTTGCTGATTCCTTTGCCTCATGATTAGAATAATTTTGTTAAAGAGGTTCCAGGCTTTGGTTCCATTGCTGAAATTCACATCATAACTTTGTCTTCTTAACAAGTTTAGTAAAAACTCACTTTAAAACAAATCTTCCAAGTCTTTGATAAGTAGATGTTCTACTTAACATAACCTAGATCCAAAAACAATGATATGCCATATTTTCCCTACTGCATGATAAAATCTGAACTGATGCAGACCCCTACATTTTACTGAAGTGCTCTCTATTTGCAATTGGCATATCCAACTACAGAATTTTCTCCTGATGGATCTGATTCCTGCTCTTGAGGTGTAACTGGATAGCATGACTCAGCACTGTTTTCTGAGCCTACACTTTTGCCCTAATTTTTAAAAGAGTTCTCTGTTGAGCAATTCTGCAAGGGCTCAAAGGGCAAAGCTTGTACAACAGCTCGCCTGACCCAGTTCTCCATCCAACTTCCCAAGTTACCAGACAAGCGATAAAAGCAGGAAGCTAGCTTGTAAAAATAATTCTGTCAGAGGAAAACTAGGTACTAGAAGATTCCTGTGGTGTCATAGATCTATATTGCTGATAGTGGCAAGGATTTATTGACATACGGATGATTCAGATTAAGACTCATCAGAGTATTTAATCCATAGAAGGAACTTCTAATGTGTCTGGTTATCTTTTGCAACATCATCCTTTTTGGGGACATGAAGTCATCTGCTTAAGAAGGTTATTCATTAAATCATTAATCACAAGTGAATTATTAATTAGATCATTACTTAAAAAGGAGATAAGAGGTGTCAGAACCAGACAAAAGGTCAGGATACTTAGTAGGCCACAGGATAAATATAACAGTATTTATGATCCATGAGGGTGCGATCACAAACCATGAAAATACTCAAAGGTCACTGGATCCACACAGTTCCAGTCCCAGCTAAGGTGACACCATCTTCTCCCAGACTCACCTCCCTGAAGGAAATAAATAAGTTAATCTGTGTGTGAGCCCAAGATCTTGTTTTCTGCTCTTATGAGGCTCCATGACAACAGTAGCTAAGGGGCCTATGAGCCCTTATCAGCAATCCATCAGCCTTTGGGGCTATTTAAACTCTCGGTGCTCAAACCGATGTTGATCTGGCTGCTGCAAATGGAGCAGACCTGGGGGTAACATCTGTTTGTATGACCATAACTGAAAGTCAGTGAACTACTAGTTTTCTAAGAGAAAAAAAAAAAGAAAGTAGCATAATCACAGCATGACCGATATGGAAATATTTAAAACATTTTATGATGCTCCTCACAGAAAGATGTAAGGAGAATGAAAACCCTCATGCCAAAGATGTGCATTACTTGTACAGAAAACACCTTATACTAACACTAAGTAGTGCTCAGCTGAAAAAGGAATCCATAGTTAGGAAATGAGCCTTTCAGAACACTAATCACAGGAAAGAGTTTTAAATTAACGTCATTCTACAATAAAAAGAAAAATCCATTACTCAGCCCAAAAATCTTCCATTTAAAACCTGTCACATCATGTCAGTCTCCTTCTCCAGACACCTAAAAGCCATGGGAGCTGGAAGCTGCACCTAAAGCACAGAAATTAGTGGGTGTAATCTGTAATGCTGGCTTTGCAAAAGTCAGGATCTTGTATTTTGTGTGCTTCATGATCTTGAACAGAACAGTGGCATTTTCTTAACTCTACAATTTCCCCTTGTGCAAATGACTATTTGTGTGTGTGTGCAGACAGTTAACAACTTGACAGGCATTTCAGTGCTTAGTAGTGCTAGAAGTTGTAATATTCTCATTTTAATGGTGTCCAAACAAATTATCTGTTAAAAATAAACTGCATGATAGCACAGCGGGAAGCAGAATTTAGCAGGCGGAAGATCAAAAGGAATTAAGTGCCAGAACTCTAGCCTATGTGCTCGTAAAAATTGATTTGACTTAATAAGTTTAATGCAAAAGGAATTGCATGGTGTGCACTGCTTTTCTGTTGATTTTTAAAAAGTGTAGGATCACATCTCCCCTGCTGATGTCCATTAATTACGCCCATGAATACGTGAATATAAACTGGGTGCTCCACTTTTTTGGTTTTCAAACTCTTATTCAGCATTTTAGAGCTAAGCACACTAACTGGATTCAAACACAAAAAACCTTGCAAACAGCTACGACTCCCCACTCATTAAATGATCACTTCTATTTCCCTTCCTGATATTAAAAAAATAAAACCTTCATTTTAATTTTTTTTTAATAATCCTCTCTTTCAACAAAGCATGAAGGTGGTGTATCATGAGGAGATAAAGGTACCCATTAAAGTATTGTTTTATACTAGCTAATGTTACTTTGTGAGTTTGGGGGTTGTTTTTAATCCACGCTGAAAATTACCTTGGTTTGCATCAAATATTCCTGTGGAACAGTGTAAACAATTAACTTATTTAAACTTAACTGAAAGTACTTACCAGCAAGTACTTTCTATTTATATCAAGGTTTGCAATCAACCTCTAAAATGTTGTGTGATCTTTGGATGTGATGACAATTTTTATCAATCATAAAAGAGATTGCCTTGATGCATTCTTGTACTCCTTACCTTCTCAGCTGAGCACTGTCCTCCTCCCTTGCTGTTGGCAGAATGTACAAAGTGCTATAACCATTTTCCCCTCAAAATCATTTTGGCCGTATGAGAATATTTGTGCACAATACCTGTTCGGTCAGTCAGCAACAGCCTTACAACAATCCTGCTATTTGTTCAAGGTTATTTTTAATATTTTTGTTCATAATCCTGTAATCTACGTCCATCATGGCTGCTAGTAGCTGCACAGTCACAAAGTAGCAAAATCTTCCAACTCCAAGAACATCTGAGGTGAAGACAAAAGTTGAATGCAGTCTAAAATGCACAGCTTAGATATAATCTTCCTTATCTAGTCTGTAGATCCCTTTGCTCCCTGATTTTATGACATGTGTTCTTATTTTTTTATTACATGTTTATCCGCTGAGTGTTTCACATATATCAAAGGAGCTGAACTCTGAGCTCCCTCACATATCCACCACAACAGAGCTGCTCTCTGAAAAGAGAGCCCACGTGCCATGACACAGTGATGGGGGGCAGTTGTGCTTGCCCATTAATCCCCAATACTGGGACATAATTAATGCTGCTGAGAAGTAAAGAGGCTGGGATTTATTGAGAGGTTTCTTTTGGGATTACTGTGTTCCAGTTGAGCCTGGCTGAGAGCTGCTATATTACAGAGTAGGCAGTAAAATTTGGCTGCTGGAAACCAGTCCTGATGTTAACCACATTAACATCAGTGTCATCTTTGGCACAAAGACTTTGAGTTTCCATCTGCAAACAAAATCAAGTCAGATGACTCCATTTATATATATAATTTGACACAATCTTGTCACTACTTCCTGGTACTCTGGTCTTGTTTGAAAAACAGTAAAGAACCAGACTGTAATATTTCATACCAAGGAGAAGTAAAATTCAAATAGACATTATTGAGAATCTACCTAGATTTAAGTTGGAAACCAGACTTAAACTCCTATTTATGTGATATTTTTAAAATAATGAGTGCCCAAGAAAGTTGGGTACTACCTCTTACTAACAAAACCAGATCCCATTCACATGCTTTTGAATATTTTACTCCACTTAAAAAGTTCTTCTAAAGAGACTGTGCTGATGGCATATATATCCTTCTGTGTGCAAGTTCATTAGCATCAGCCACTTATTATAATAATTTACAGGAAAGTGCAGTCAATTTCTGTGCCATGACCATGAATAAGTTCTTCCTGTGTGGGGCCTTGTACAAACAAAATGTTTTTTGCAGTTCTGAACCAATGCTCAGGAATGTTATTGATTCTGAAACCTTTCACAAAACCTGGTCCTTGGAGTTTCTCACCTGAAGTGTCCCATTTCTGATTCTTTGCTTGTGGATAAAGACTTTGGGACCAGACCTTAAACTTTTCTGCCTCTAAAAGGAAATTTCTGAGGAGAGGTATCACCCAAGGGATGAATTCTGCTCTGCTTATCTATGACAGTTGTTCTAATTCTGTTCTAGTCAGCAGTCCTGTAAATTGCAGCAATCAAAATTATTGTTCCATGAAAGATAGAAATAACATGTAGACTTTACTGGAGAAAGATAGCAGCATTCTTTCCTTGTTCTTCTGCTGTTATTCTCCCAGCCTTGTGCCTGTGGTCTGGTACTGCTGGGGCAGACACTTACGAAAGTGATTGCTACTGGGACAGAATTAGCTCCCTCCTTCCTCCCCTTCCTGTCCCCAGCTGAAGCCTTTTGTTTCCATGAGAGACTCCAAGACACATGCACAGCAAGCCCACAACCTGTGAGCAGAGAACTGTGCTGACCAAGCCCCACTTCAGTTAGTAATGACAGAGTTATGAGAGGGAACAGCCAGCCAGGGCTTGAGATCTTCAAACTCCTGACAGGAATGGCAAACTCCAGACCTTCCCTTTCCTATTTCTCTCTCTCCATTTTTTCTTTCCCAAGAAGCAACTTACCATTAGAGTCAGCACATGCCACCAGGTATGCTACAAGCTTAAGCTTTGTTCATGTGAGCCTGTCCTTGGTGCCACACTTCCTATAGCAAAATTGTATTTGACTGCTAGAAACATCCCAAGCTCCATTTTTCAACTGATCATATGTCATTGCCTTTTCCTATCCTACAACATATAAAAAATTAAAATGTAAATATAATATGTACATATATACACGTAAATAAACACATGGAGTAAATCTTTCAATTCAACTTCTTATCCTAGCTTATTTAGAAGCAGTTTACATCCACTCCTCTAAGAATGTCAAGAATTTTGCCTGCAGCAGAGCAAATGTACTTCTCATTTATGTACTGGGTTAGGACCGGACACAGACACCCTATACAAAAATGCAAAAGGTCTGTTTAGTCGGGCAGAGCCAGCAGCACACCAGTCTGGCTTGCATCTAGAACCTTCTTGTCCTTAATCCCATAAACAGGATCTGTCACATACCTACTGAAGGCTGTGATTTGTACAAGATTCATTGCTAACTCACAGGAAAGCTCATGCCTAGCAGAAGCAGCATTTGAGTACACATTCTCTTAGTGGCAGCAATGGTCAGCCCAGTGCAGAACATGTCAGACTGCGGTTCAGAAATTTCAGGTCATATACACAAGCATGTCCTGATGTAAAATTGGAAAGGGAATTGGTGAAAACATATCTTTACTGTCATATTATTCTGTGATCTCACTAGAGCTGTAGGTTCTTTCTCTTTTTCTCTCTTTGTCGTGAGAAGAAAGTGGCTCTCAGTTGACGCGGGAAATAAAAGCCATAAACATGCAAAGTGAGACAAAGTAATTTTAAAAGACTTTCACTTTTATTAGTAAGAGACAAAACTCCTAGACTCTTGTTAGCTGAATGCTAACAGCTTTTAAAAGTTATTTCCATAAGAACCACTAATACCCAGTGTTTTCTAAAGGTTATCGAGAACCTTGCAAGTAAGTAAAATCTCACTAAATATATCTCAGTAAAACTAAAAATGCTAACATATAAACAGAGATAATAAATTATGCAACAACCTTCTACTCATAGTACTGATAGTACAGATGAGCCACATTTTATCATATACCCAAAAAGAAGATCTGTTTACTACATTTCAGAAACACGGGGAACTTACCTTCCATTGTGGTGACAGATTACATAATAAATCTAGATACCAACAGCAGCTCAAAAACCAGCACAGAAGCAACCCCTACTTATTTCCTGAGGTCTGTCACTGAGATGGTGAAGATGTAATACCAGACAAAGCACGACATGTCACCTTTTTAAAAGACTTCACTATGAAAGGTGTTGATCCCACCTGAATTACAGATCAACAGCTATGTGAAGGGATTTCCTTAAGGCCATATGCATGTTTTGTTTGCTTTAAACTAGAAAATGCATGACCCACCTGGTTCTGAGATGAAAGTTGTGGTAAGACTAAGAAGAATAGAACTGTTAATTTTTGCCCATTGCAGGCTTTTAACTGTTGTATTAGAACTTTCCTTAAATCCTTGCTCCTAGTGGTGATGAGACCTGTGAGTGGATTCCACCAACTCCTTTAGGAGGGAACACGCTGTCATCAGCCTGGACAATCCTCCCTCTGGGCAACACCACCGCAATGACAATGGAAAATGAATAACAAACAAAAAAGTCAGAAACATAAAAAATAAACATTACATTTATTTAAATAAAAATATACACATGGTGTACAATGGTCATGGCTTACAGACAGCAATGGAACAAAAATGATAAATCCTGAAATATAAAAAGCATTGAATTCCTACGGTTGTGCTTTGTTTCTCTGGACAAACACATGCTGTGGACTGAAGTCCTGCTAATGTTACTTATGCACAAACCTGTGTGCTCCAGAATGCAAGACAGGAACATTACAAGGGACAGCAACACAAAAGGAGAACAAGTACCAAAGTAATTTGGGATTTTAGAAGTTTTAACATCCGACCATTCATAAACAGAAGTGCTGAAAACTTTTAAAGCATTTTGCATGCATGGAAAGAGTAATCAAAAACCACTGCCAACAGTTACAGATCTAAGTAAGAGCAGCATGGTTCAAATCTCACCATTCTGAACCTGCCCAGGGCACTCTTTTATCATAGTCAGACTCCTACTGTAACTCTTTCCCAGACAGCACACAAATCCTGTGCCTTATGTTTCAGCTCTTTGGAAGAGGCAGACATTGGTTCATTCACAAGTGTCTTGTAGTTTATTTATCCTGAAGTATTTGCTCATATCTGAGCAAATGCAAGTTTATAACCTTGGATCATGAGTATCATGCTGATAGTCATGGTTGTTATATTACTTATTCAGCAGATGCTATGAAAGAAAGAGGAAATAAATGTTTGAGTCCTGCAGAGTGCAAGCTGAATTCTTGGCAACACAACAGTCAAGGTGTTGCATGACTAAGGGAAGAAAGCAATGTTTTATGGACTGAAGTCTATGAGGTTTTTTCTTTCTCTCTAAAAAAAGCATTTATATGATTTTTTTTTTGTAAACATGCAATATACAAGATAAGTTTGTGTTTTCAAGAGCAGCAAATTACTTTAAAGCATTTCCATTGTAAACATCTGCTTTTAAGCTGCAAGGAAGTGAAAAACAAGATGCAAATTCATGTCTCATGGCATTGCCTATACAGTACACTTCTTTATAATAAAAAAGAGCATAAATATAGATATCAATGGTTTCAAGTTAACAACATAAACAACTGACACAACATATGTTTAAGACTGTTAACTGATTACATATATTAATTCACACAAGTAATTTTGCTGCATAGTTTTCAATGCAATTGCTTTCTTTATGACACTGGTTGATGTTCAGTGCATTTTCTGCTTTCTTTTAAAATGGACCATAGATTTCTTGGAACTTGTGTTTAATCTAGAAATAAAAGTAAGCTTTTTCCTGAAACTTTTAATAGGCATATTATAAAGTAGGCTTCAAAATGAAGTGTTGCACTTCTTTATACCTAAATTACTAGTGAAGATTTAGAATACCATTACAATTTTTTCCACTGCAATTAAGTGAATTTTCATCAGGAGAGATTGATGTAGACACAAAATTGTTTGTTAATTTCCTCATTTCATTTATGTAATGGCAAAATTCAGACAGTACAAAAATTAACATTGCAAGCCTTCATTAAGGCTATTTATTAAATAATATTATGTTTCAGTTGTTCTCCTAAATTATTATTTCTTTATAACACAGTCATTCCTAGGATTCCATCAAAATACACAGCTTCACATAGACAAAAATCAGATAACATAATTAAAAATTGTTTCCTAATTGCTCTGTAAAGCCAAAGTATAAACATGAACCATAATGTATTTTAAATTCCTCAAAAGCCTTCAGAAAAAAGACCTGCCTGCTTCATGTCAGTCATAGACATGTTATGTATTATAACTATATTACAAACATTTCTGGGAAAAATTACTTTAACATTCCTTTTCTTACTTTTTTAGGTATTTTAGACTAGCTTTCCATTTAGACACTACTCTGTGGTACAAAACCCCCATGTAAATGTGTGATGCATTGTACAAATATTGAAAGCTAAAAGCCCTTACTTCAGGATTCCTCAAGACAGATCCTGATTTGATTTCTACAAATAATATCTTCTGTAAGACAAGATTTGGCTTTAGATGCCAGATGTATTTTTGAATTTTCATCTTTTAGCCCTTGAGAATTGCTCTCTGCCAAAAGCAGATTATTTTATTCCTTACAAAAGTTTTAAGAGAGCAGGTATGGAACAGTTTTTGCAAAGTCACCACCAAAATCACTATGCTTACCTTATCCCTCTGCAAAACAAATGATGCAGTTTGCTTATAAAAACTGAGGAGTTTAGTTTTGCTCCTCTGATATCCACAGTGAGCTACAAGATAATGTGCAATACCCCAGGGATGATTTAAGTCCTCTGTTAAGTATTCAAACAACCCACAGGGCTGGAAGCAGCTGCTACAAAGAGTAAATGTACTCCAAGTAACACAGCCATCAACCTGCAGCAAACCCCTCTTTGTTTCTTCATAAAAGGCAATCCAGAAAACCCGTGGATTTTGAATGATTTGGGCCTGTTTTGGTACTGAAGCAACAAGGCTTTTCCAGGAGACTTAAAGCACTTCAGCAGGTTTGACAAAGCTCTCCAGATCTACAACAGGATGTTCCAATCCTGTTATTGAGAAAAATTTCAGTATTATTTAGCACAAGACCCAGCCAACTCTTCTCTAATGGCCCAAGCACAATGAAGTCTTACTGCAGCCCACTGATGCGTTTGGGGTTTTGTCTTAATGACCTTTAGCAAATAAGAGATAATTTAATTTCACAAGAACATACTGTGAATGGCTGTTAAAACAAAAAGAACAGTAATCCAGTGCCATTTTTTCTTTTTCCTGATCAAATCCATGGCTTCAATGTGAAAAACAACTTCAACAAAAATAACACAGTAGTGACAACAGCAATTTAGAGCCCAGGTAGCATTAAAATGCTGAGGCAAAATCTTGAAAGACTATTTTCCTGACAAGAAAACCTAGATAATTTCATATTTTTAACTTGACAGAATGCCATTGGAACCCAGAAAAAGAAGTCTAGGTACCTATAGCACCCAACAGGGAGCAGCACCCCCACTGAGACTTTTACAGATGGTCTCAGAATTACTGTATGATGGTTGGCATTCTGTACTGCATACCTGGGAGTTATTTCAGAAATCCATGAGGAATACATCACTATCTCTAAACTGCACATGCAGGGCTTTTTAAGCTAATAATAAAGATGTATATAGTGAGGGCTAGTGCAGCAGCCTGACAAAGAAAACATGACTTTTCTCTGAGGGATTACGCTCCATAAATCTACAAAAAAGTTTCACACAGGTTAGCTACATTATATTCATAGACCCAAACACCACTTCTACTGATACATGACAAGAAAAAAAATCAAGGCATTATGTTCTCATCAGTCTGAGCTTATCTGTGATGCATTGCCAACTCTTCTGACATCTACTGAAGCAATACATTCCAAGAAAAAGGAAGTAATTAATGATAGCACAATATATAATTAATTAATGCACCAAAACACTACTTACATTACCTACTTTTCTTTGGAAAAACCTTCCAATTCGTTAATATATTGCATAGGTAAATTTCTGGCTCCACTGAAGTCAACGAATATCAGAACAAAGATCTCTCTCTGATGTTTTCCTACAAACTCCAAAGCCTGATCTTGAAGCAAATATACAAGATGGATTTAATTTTAGACAAATGATAGATCAGTTCCATGGGATCACTCCAAGAGAGTTTGCAGAATCAGGCTCTTAAATTCCATTACAGATTTATACCCAGTAATGGGTATTAATAGATTAAAAATAACAAATTATAACTCATGGTGCATAGAGATTTCTTTGACTTCCATAGGAGTAAGCAGACATTTACTTCTTTATCCATGGCAACTACAATTTCCTATAGATGCTCAAATTCCCAGGGTAGTTTCATTAGGATAAATTTCTCATACTTCTGCTCTAGATATGAGAAGAATGCATTACACAAAGGTCAGTAACCAGTGAACACTTGGGAGTTTTAAACTGTATTTCTCTCTGGGAGCCAGAAGGTGGTAATAAATAGGTACAATTAGAAAACACAAACATTCTTTGCAAGACAAATTTCATGACTAACACAAGCTGGCAGAACATTAACATTCATTTTTAAAGCTGATAGTTCTTCATCTTAGAGTGTCTACCTGCAGCATTACAAATTTGAAATAAATCAGCTGCAGTGGCTAACTAATCCTAGTACAGCAGTTTACTCATAACATTTATTTTAGGCTTTGAAATAACATACATGCTTTCATAGCCTAAAGATACATTAAATCCTGTATATACAACTTATTTTCCCTACCACTAAAGAAAATTTACTTTTAAGGGTTTACACTAAATAGGAGGTCAAATTCAGGTCACTTTACTTGTGGAATTAATCTCCATCATTTCAGTGTGATTTATGTGAAAGTGAAATAAGTGGTATTTGGCCGGGGTACAGAAAACCAAGAATGATACATCCAAACGAACTGCTGGGAATCAGAATGGAATTACTGAAATTACAGTCTGCAATTACTAAAAACATATTATAAAATTACTGTGCTTATGTAAAGAAGCTAATTGTAATTACCAAAATTATATTTAGCCCAGGTATTAACATCAGCATCTTTCATAAACATTTCTGTGAAGGGTTTAATCATTAGTGATCAAGAGCTCAGTGCTCTGCTGGTTCCAGAAAACACCTTTTCCAGCAGTAAGAAACCCCTTAAATCAAATCTTAGGGTTTGATTTGGAGTCAGAATGCCACCTTCCAGATTACTAATCTCTGTTCCTACAGCAAATGACACTTCCCCTTTTAATCTTCAATCAAATGAGCCCAAAAACTAATCCCAGTTGGCTTATGAGTCATACTAAGATTCAGCTTCACGAAGATAAGTTGAATATATTTGATTTTCAGAATATCCAGTCCATTCTTTTTTCATGGTATTTATTTCATAATGACTAACCAGATTCATTTTAATGTAAAATGATAAAACCTGATAAAAATAACACCTCCATTGGTTATACATTCCCAATTCATACGTCATAAACAGCGGTTGTTATATTCACTACTTAGCATGATGTATACTCCTGATTACACTTTTGTTAAACTTAGGTGTCAGCTTTTCCATATGTCCCCTCTGGAGGTCTGTAGTACTTTGGGAAAGCCATCAGCTGTATCATGTTGAATGCATACTTTCTGCATTTGACATTCTTCAGAACATTCTCTATGCGGCATCCTTCTCTAGTGAAAGGGGGAAAAAGTACAACTTCATGAAACACAGAATAAATAAATATGCTTTATTTGTTCATTGCAGAGTTTCAGCAACAGTTGAAGTAAAAATAACAAAGATTCAACTCTACATTTTTGTTTTCCACGAGTGATGATACATCTTACAAAATTAAATCCAAGGCCAGGCCCAGTACAGTTATTGCCCTCAGAAATAGGTGATAAGATTTTCCATCCCCCCGAATATATCTGCCCTTGAGGTTTAAAGTTCAGTAAAAAAAATTAAATACTTTAATGATACATTTTGTCTAATTCCAGAAATATATTTGCCTTTTAAACCTTTTCATATATTTTCTTTTTTTTTCAATTTGTTTGCTATATATGTGCGAATATACATTGCCCTAAAATGCGCATTCTAGGAATAAGGCATTTTATTAAGTCTGGCCCTAGAGATTTGTGAAGGAAAGTTTCATCTCTGCTTCATTTCCTGTATGTTCAGCTTTGCAATGAAAAAAAGAGAGAATGGCTTTTCAAACAGCCCAATCCACCTCTCTGCTTTATAAAGGAAGGATGTTTGTTCACATATAGTACAAAAGTCACAAGTGCCAAAGTGGTGCATCAAGACATAAACAGGACTTTGTTAAAAAGAATATAAAAGTGTCTTGAAAGCAAAAGCAACTAAAGCAACAATTACAAACAGGTTAATTCCATTACAAAACAGAACTTATTCTATTCCATTTAGTTACTCTACAGAAAAGGGTTAGTTGTAGCAAAGTAATAATCATTTATTAAAGGAAAACAATCCCATCAGCTAGTAACAATGAAAAAAACACAACAAAAGATAAATCTCACAAACCATTGCCCTGCCATATTTGTATAGGGGTTAGTTTGCATTGTGCAAATTAGTTTACAATTTTTTTTTATCAGACTAATTACTCTGGAAAGAGGGGTTCAAGCATTCAGGATTCCACAACTTCTATACAGTGACAGCATTGTAAGTGGGCTTTCTTTGCGCTAATTACAGTGGGAAAGCTTTACCATGAACAGAAAGAGCAAATCAATTCACTCAATGCATAGTATACTTCTCAGAGTTCAGAAAAAAAAGAATGAAAACACAGTACATTTCAGACATTGGCATCTTAAAGATGAATCCTTGGGGTCTGAGACTGTAGAAATATTACAATATAATTCCTTTTTTTCTAGAGTTAGTTTGTTGCTGTTTGTAGAAAAGAAAAGGAACACAAGTGAAGTTTATTGATATTTGGCTAATAGCAAAGCAAGACTTAAAATAAGCCACACAACCAGCAAGTGTGAGCTGACAAGCAGCAAGGCGACAGGATAGAAGTGTCGAGAAGTTGGCTTGTTATCAGTTAGACAGCCTGTTTCGGGATCATCCGATTCATTCAGTGCTCCCTGGGTTTGTCTGCTGTTAAACAGGGGAGGTTAGGAACAGATAGAACAGCGTTTAAGCAGCAAAGAAAGCCAACACGCAGGCATTTTGACAAAGTGAAAGTACATAGCCATTTTGATGAAATAGATTTATCTAAGTGCTTCCAGTATAACTCTTGTGTTCTACAGCTGACGTGGGAAGCATGATGACTGGGTGGCTACTAAGATATTAATACTGCTAGGTGCCTTGGACTAGTATTCACAAGTGAACATTAAGTAACTTCCACAATGAACTACACTATCACTAAAATGAACACGCACACCGAACAGAAATGAAATAAGGAAGTTTAAAAAAAAATGTTAAGGAAGCAAAGAAAAAAAGATCATGAATATGTCACAATGCAACACTGAAAAAATTGTGTCTCCATGATGTTCCCAGGCTTTTCAGTCCTGCTTCAGTATCTATTATCAAATTTACTGGCAGAAATAAAAAGGCCACACACTAACAGCTATTCTAAAGTAGTATTAAATGATGGTAAATTGACTTCAAAAATTCATCAGTGCTGGTGACTCAAAGTCAATAGCAGTTCCTTTTATTTTAAGGCTTGTACTTACATTCCTGTAAGTAAATCACCTTGTATCTTCTTCAGTCAACACAGGGAGGAGCTAATCTGCTTACAAGAAAGTTCTAACTGAATCACTCTGAATTGTGTAGTCACTGTCCTACCAGAGTACCAGGGATACTTTCATTGCCAGGCTTTCCTGTTGTAATCTTGGCAGATTCTCTATAAATAGAATTACTAACACTTCAACCACACTTCTTTAATCCCTCTGAAATTTACTTGTATACATTCGGGAGTCCCCGATGTTTATAGACATCCTTTGGGCAGTAAGGACTGGCAAGATTTTTATTTTTCTCTTTACTATGAATATCCTGTGATGAAAATATAACTTGCCTTTTTTTTTTTCTGTGGACTTGAGAATATCCAAATATACAGAGGACAACACAGGGCTATTTCAGAAGCACATATCACAAGTATATTCTTTTTTTCAAGAAGAAAATGCTGTCAGGCATAAAGAGGCTGTGGGACAGTAAAGGTAATATCACAGAGCCCCAGATCAGAAGAAAAGGATACTCTGAAAACAGCAGCAGCCACACCACTTTACAGAAAGCCTGCCTTTCTGACTTGTGTGTTAAAGGGCAATGTTGCATTTCTTAAGCTTGGATAGCAAGAGAGGTGCAAGAACTGCATTTACAGGTGGAACCCTAGGCAAGGGGTTGATCAAAACCATTCCTTGCCCAATTTCTCTTTTGAACAAGCCTTCCATAATAAGTTCTAAATCTTATTCTTTGCTTTGGGCATTCAATTCGTATGTTACACTAATAAAGAGGTCAACACATACTATTGTAAAAAGCAAAATAAAAGATTAAAAAAAAAGCTCTACTATTTTCACATAGGTAAAAGTAATTGCTGGTGGCTGTGTGTCTGTTGCTTTTGCTCTACAAATTTCAAGTGCCCATGGATAGAACTTGGGCAGAACTCAAACTGTACTGTAGACATCCAGAAACTATCAAGGAATGAAAGTAATTGCATGATTTATTTGCCTTGTCAATACTGAAATAAGTAATTCTGTGTTTCTCTATCAGACTTCCCCAGTTAATACCTCTGTCCTAGGGTCCACCCACACAACTTCCTTCCTCTTCTGCTCAGTGACAACATTACTATTTGTCATCAGCTGTGAGGACTAACAGTATTGCTCCCAGTTAATGTTGTCCTCCACCATGTGTTTCGATATACTTTTAAGAACCTGCTGCTTGCTAGTTTTCCTTTTCTTCTTCTTCTTCTTCTTTTTTAAATTTCTACAGCATCCCTCAGGTTTTCCCCTTTGACCCTTTTGCATTTTCCACTCATCCCCTTCAAGCTGAGCCTGCAGGTTTCAGCTTACTCCCATTATGCCCACAATTCAGAGCTCTAGCTCAACCCTCATAGTCCCATCTCTTCCTTCCCAGTCACAGAGACCAGGCCCAGATTTTTGTTTGCCCTGTGTCTCTTCCATCACAGCCATCACATGTGCTCCTATGGCTAAGTGGATGCAGAGACCAAACATTTTTCCTCTGGAGAAATCCATCTGGGCAGCAGTGAAGTTGAGCATTCAGTAAGTTTGCACAGCCACTGCATTAATCAGACTGATTTGGTACATCAATCTGGAGAGCCTTGGCTTTGCACACCAATGGTTTATTCCAAGCAGGCTGAGTCACACACTCCCAGGCTGTCCCTACAGGGATGAACCCTCCTACTTCTGTGGTGTGCCTTGTTCAGCTGGACTCCACATCTCAAAAATGTGACTGGCTTTTATCTACATTGCTACAAGTCCCATTAGCATCAGTGAGATTTATGCAGGTGTAATGATGAAAATATAGATAAAAGTAATTTGTTCTATTATTTTTTTTTTCAATAGGAAAGCCTACGGTACATTTGTTCTTTGATATGCTGGAAAGAATGATCAGTGTCTTTTAACATAAAAACTTCTATCTTCCCCCCAGGAAAACAACTGTGAACAGCTGAAGCACAGGGATTTCTGTTCCACAAATTAGTCACATCATTCTATGCATGATTCAATAAGACATCCTCAAAATAGAGCAAGAGGATCCAACTCCATTATTAGCTAGCTAAGAACAGGCTGAGCAGAATAGCTAAATATGCTTTTAATTTAAGAGGAATATTTGATCAGGGTCAGATGCCTTGCTAGGCTCTGCCAATATTTTTCAATGCACTGCAGTGAGTGCCTTCCAATACACCTTAAAGTATCCTCTGCAGTGACTATTTAACAAAGCAGGGACCTACACCCAGCTGTCAGCACAATACCATTGCTTCCCCTGGCTCATCCAACCCTGGAGAAGACTTACTGCAAATAGCAGGAATCCCACTGGTCCCCTGTCACCTGGATTTATTTGGCTTCTGACTGACAGCACAACCAGAGCAGAGTGCTACATGCTAAGGTGTGCCGATACAGCCACATTTTCAGATGTTATCTCCATCACAAACTGTACTTTAACACCAAAGGGAAGGAAGAAAACTCCCAAAATATCCAGCAAGTTTCTATTTCACAAATAATTTTAACAGGAGTAGTGAAAGCTTCTAAGTTTGTAACATCTGGAGTCATGAACACCCCACTAACCTATTATATAATTTTTATTCATTTACTCTCAAATTGTTCATTTGAGACTTGCAGCACAGCACAAATACATTGTAACAGCCAAGAGTGAGTAAGTTAATGACAATATAACCATTTCAGCCTGCCTTCTATCTCATTTGATCTTTTATCATCTTAAACTCCTATTGGGATAATGCTGCATGCTTATCAAATGAGACGAAGGCAAAACAGCAGGTATTTTCTCTTGTTTTCAAATTCAGATGATAAATTATTTGAACCTCAACACAGTGAAGCAGAGATTATGAAAATGGTGTGAGGAAAAAGCCTCTCAAGTCCTTATAGAGTCAAGCACATATGAGGGCATATTCTGGCTTTTGATTATCAGTCACACTGATGTCCCTGTGCAAGGTTTTTGGCAGAGATGATTTTCATGCTTTGGGATATATGCTTCTCTTTTCAGAACTTTTCCAGCTCCAGTGATTAGTGACACTGGAAGTACTGAACTGTTCTACAGGACTTCTTAAGGTAGAATAAACAGGTAACTTTTTATCAACGGGGGTCCCATATGCTAGTGGTAACTACAGTTTCATGTCCTACTGCACTTGTACTTTATGGGAATTTTCCCTTTTTTGCAGACAGATTCAAGCAAGTATTTCTGGTCCCGCTGTGTTTTTCTTGTCAAACTCCAGTGCTGACACAGGAAAATAGCAAAAGTAAGATGCTTCACTAGAATCCTGTCTGACAATAATAGAGACATTTCTTCAAATAGAAAGGATTGCTAACAGATCTCAGTCTTATGCAACTTTGGTAACTTACCTATTCCTTTTATTTCAAGACAGTCAAATTCAGAAGCAGCTTCTCTAAAGAAGTTTCTGGAATGAAAGTGTCCTAATTTCTAATATTATACATGTTACTGGGATTGACTGAAACACTTCAGAGAATAACCAACTGTGTCAATGTACAGCACTACAGTTCAAGAAGACAGACTTAACTTTTTCAAAGAGAAAAGGTGGGATACTTGTGAACATCTCCCAGCCATTACGAAGCTGCTGCACTAAAACATCTAGAAGAATAAAACATGATTCAGAAGGAAATAAACAGGTCTCAGCCTAGTCCTGAATGATTTCAGTATCAGAGCAGAACCCACGAAAAAACATATAAAGTAATATTGGGAAACAAAATTTTATGTTGAAATATAAAGTTGATGCAATAAACCTCCAACAATTTTTAAAAACAAAAAAATGGTTCTGCATTTTTTCAAACTGGAAGATATAGGAAGGGAACCAACAGAGACATCTTCTGTATCAATGATCTTTACAATTATTCTTTTTCTGATGCACATTGCTGTCAATAACTTACAATTTTTTTTCCCCCCTCAAATCTACATGGCACTAAATAAAGTAGAAGATGCTAGAAATCAATTTTTACTGCTTAGGTGATCCTATAATCTCAGTTCAAAACAACCAGCATTGCTGAAACTGATGAGCAGTCTCAGATCTAAGAATACTGAAGAATTCAGTCAGTGATTTAGAGATAGCTGCTAGTTAAACCACACCAAAAAACTAGACTGTTTATCAAATGTGTTTATCAAATTATCACACAAAACCTCTTCTTCCTGTTTTACCTTTTGTGCTGCAAGTTTTTCCCTACTCTTGTTGCTTATGCTGGCATCCTCTATTTCCCTACTCTTTTCTTCTCTCCATGTTTGATTATAACACGTGACTTTTCTAACGCATTAGGTAGGAAATAAAAAGGAAAGGATATAATATAACAAGAGGCTTGACCACTGAGTTGGACCAAGCAGCAGATTCATGGTGCACTCACGATGACAAGACACCTAGATCTTGAAAAACAGCTATTATGAAATAACTGGGCATTTGAGCTCAAAACTATTATGGAGTTTTAATCTGCTTAGAGCTAAAAAGTCAGTTTTGAGGAGGTGGTCACAGACAGCAAGCTACTGGAGGCTAAGCTGTGGACAGGGTATAAATTTTAAGCACTATTATGGACAGGACATAACAGCTCAGTACAGGGCAACAGACCAATAAAGAAACTCTCTTGCAGCAGTATTTAATAACAGGCAAGGAGACACTTGGTCTTACAGCCACACAATCATATCCAGGAGAACCCTGTTGTCTTATGTGATCACATGGACAGACAGGGATCCTTTGAAAGGAATTCTGAAGTCAAAATTCAATTTACACAGCTGCTTTTTTGCTCTGCTGTGAATGTATTCTCCTTGAAGTCAAAATAATTATAAATGTGCACATTTTCTACCTATTTTTTTCAGTTTAGCTGTATTTGGATTTCCCAGGGCAAGTGAAAGAGGCACACCCTGCACTGCAGGAAACAAAACAGCACGACTCACTCCAGCTTTGGGCTATGGAAACATCTCCCAAATTGTTGGTTCACCACAGAGCAACACCCCTACTATTTCTCTATGTTTACTTTTAACATATACCATTCACTCCAAAGACCAGATGAAAAAAGGACAGTTTCAAGTTTTATATCTAATATGCATAAAACATATGCTACTGGATAATATACATCTCTACCAGTGTTATCTTAGCACTTCAGAAATCTCTGCTGATTGCAGAAGAATTAATATTTCCTTTGGTGACTGATACAGAATGTCTACAAGAATGTTTTTTTCTCAACATTAAGAGTATCTATGTGGTAAAAATAACATTGACAAAATTATTATAGTGAAAATATAAGAAACAAAGAAAAAGTTCCAATTTTTTTCACTGGTGCATTTAAGACACCTACATTAGCAGGTTAAATCCACCCTCAGCAGTTGAACAGCAAAACCAAGTTGACTTTCTGTGCCTGTGTCCCTTAATCTGCCAAAATGGACAGCCAGATACTGCCACATGGGAACAGTACCTTGGTCATGCCAACTCCCAAACTACCCTGGAATCACTTGAGAGTACACTAAATCTGCCAAAACTACATCAGGAAACATTTAATAATTTCACTGTCTAAAATGACTGAGATCATGTTCTAGCATCTATCCCCAATGGTTTTCAATTTACAAGTGTGGGCAGAGGCTTCAACTCCTGCAAAGTCATTGTGGAGACTGTGTGAGAGATTAGCTTCAGAACTGAAAAGTGATGGGTTTGCAGAAGAGATTCTTCTTTACCTGTCAAGACAGCTGAGCAGTTTTTGAAACATGATTTTCACCTCTATTATACTCCAAGGAAAGGATTTGCTGTTTCATTCTGCTATTTACCAATAGTGCTCTGCAGTATTATACATCAATTCTACAAAGGTTTCTCTTTCTATCAAAAAATACAGTTCTAATAATCTTCCTAGACACTCTTCTATAAAGTATTAGGATTACATATATACGGGAATTTCTCAGGACAGAATTGCAAAGCCTTTCCTGACAAATTTCTCTTATAAGGTTTGAGATTCAGTCCAATGTACAACCAAAACTAAAGCAAATGTGGTCTATATCTTTATGCAGGAAAACAATCAAGCAAAACCTCACAGGTTTTACCTTCAGTTAAGCTCTGAATACTTACAACATTTCCCTTCTATAAGGTTATAGCACTGGCATAATTGGTTAGTGAGTCACACTGGTTTCCAGTCTGTTTCTGTCACAGCAAGAAAGCTTTACTGTAGGTGCATTTATACATTTAGCTTACATAGCACAGTGAAACATAAATCCATGATAAATTCGTTCATATGTCTAATCAGGTTTAAATAGTTTCTGTTGACCATGAAAATAAATCTTTGTGAGTCATCTCTTTTCTATCAGCAAAGATTTTTTTAGTCTTTTCCCCCATGCTGAGGACAAATAGCAAAGCTGATTTAAGAGGCAGAAAGGGCTTCCTACACTAGTTAACAGGCATGTGAAAGATGATGCTTAAAATCTGTCATTCATTTCTAGGTGCTCAAATCTATGGCTAGGATGATAAAATTAAGGTCAGAGAACTAATGTTGTAAACAGATCATTTAATCTATGTTGCATGTCTAATTTGGGTATTTTAAGGAAGGAGGGTGCTGAACAGCAGGAATTCTAAATTTGAATGTTTTGACTGTTTTTTTTTTGCCTGCAACTTCAGTTTGAGATATGGGAAAGGAGGAATACAACTGCTTCTCATTAATGACACCAACTCACATAGTCTCTTCATGGGATTAACCAAAGTGTAAGACATAAATCACAGGCAACTGCTATTCCTTTTCAGCTAAATAATGCCAGTTCATTAAAAATGTTCACCTAACACACTGATACATTTTTTAAAAACCACGAAACTAGTTTGAGATCTGATCTGTTCTGATCCCAGCTGTTCTTTGAGCAGTACACACAGTATGTGGGTATATCTATACAAGGGGAATGCGTGCATATATAGATTCCCCAATCACAAAAAAAACCAACCAAACAAACAAACAAAAAGCACCTAAATCTGATTTTAGCTGCTACCAGGAACAAAAAATGTAGTGCTGCTTTGATTAGGTAGAGAGCTAACCAAAATAACCTATCCAAAACTGCATAGGCTGGGATGCAGTCTGTAGCAACCTGGAAATTGTATTCCAACAGTACTATCAGTAAAACACCTTCTCTTTAGCAGGCAGATTTTTAGAGAACTTCATAAAATGCAAGGGGAATTCTATTTAAATCTGAAACACACTACTTTTTCCCATGTAATTCCATCAGGGCAAATGACAATGCTGGATACAATTCTCATATAAATGCCTTGAATACATTTGTTGTCTTTTCTGTTAATAGATACAATGTGGACACTTAGAGGAATAAACCTTTCTATGAGAAATTAGGAGTGAATGTAATTATTTAATCTTAATTGTTTTCTTTTGCTATCTTTTTAGAAGATGGCCAAAGTTTTGGAGCCTGTTCTTCAGGAGGAAGTAATTTTCTTTCCCAAGCAGCAAATAGGAGAACTGAAACTGAAATCTTTTAAACAATATATTGAATACAAGCTTTTTCTCCTTGGCTGTTAACTTGCATTTGTAAGGAAATTTTTATTTAAATGCTACTGCAGATTTGTTAAGAAGTTCATTGTATCTCACAAAGACAATATTAGCACAGACTCACTTTTTAAGCAAAAATAGCACTGCACTGACAGGGAGAATAAAGAGATGAAACCCATACTGTTTTGCCCCCAGTATCAAGAAAAAAGAGACTTTTGGAACACTGGAGATCACTAAAGACTAAAAATTCTATAAATCATATATTTACCTTCTGCATTCCTAAATCTTTGCTGGCAGAAAGGAGTAAATAATTCATAACCCAGGTGCAAATCTCTTCCTCTCTGTAATAATGCTACATTTTTCTTACTATTCCAAAGAGCTGAAGGACGTGGTTTTGCTCAGTGCAGTCACAGTAATTGTCAGTTTGCCAAAGATCAAAGATGCAGCTCTCAGGATAAGCTCTGTGAACTACTCTCAGGACTCCCTGAGCAGAAGAGTAGTTCAACTACACTGTCAGCATCACTTAACCATGAGCTAAGTCTCTGACAGATGAAAAAAAAAAAAAAGGCAATTTACTTCCTGACCTGGACTGAACTATCAGATACATATTATTTTTTTATAAAGTCAGTCTTTCCTGTGTTGCAGACTATGTTCTCTCAATCACACAATCTGTAGTGAGGAAGCATTCTCATAAGAGTTTCCACTACAATGCCTTGGGACCTTCTACAGAATCTGCCAATTCCTGAAACTTAGGAGTCTCTGGATTTGAGATGTTTTAAGTACGAGTGTTCTCAAGCACATGTTTAGCAAGCCACATATGCAACTGCCAAGCAGAACAGCAATGGGGCTTTTCCCATTTTTGGTGGTAATTGCAATGACAAGTGGAATGAATGCTATTTTTAAATGCTTATAATTGGGGAAAGAAGGTGTTTTACTATGAAAAATCAAAAAGATATAAAATAATTTGAAGCAGCTAAGATTTTGTGGGAAACATTCATCTATTATTATTTTCTCCTGAAGAAGCAGCAAGCCAGTAGCAATGCTGGAGTATTTCCTTCCTTCCCCAGGATGGGACACAGAAGGTAGCAAGTGGGTATGAATCTTTCACTGGGATGGTGGAGAGTTATCTTTGCCTACAGTGTATTTTTCTACTCTATTATGTACACTGTTTATTTTGCATACTGGAAGGAAAACAGTTTAAGAAACATTTCAATGTTTCAGCATCTCGTGGTGCCCTTGCTTTAGATAAACACTGCTCCAATTTTCCAGAAAAACCCTATATTTTGAAATAACTTCAAAATGCTAGACAACACTGACTGAGGTTGTGCTGGGGGAAATGACAGCACCTCTGATTTTACACTCTCTTTATAAGAATACAGTTCTCAACACAGATCTGAGACACATTAAATCCTGGTATTGCTCATATTTCTGGCCATGTTTTTTTTAATCACTAGGAAAACCAGTAACACTTATTCATATGCTTCAGGTGTTTGGATTGAATAGACATTAGCCAGAGGCCAGATTTTCATATACAAAAATCTACAGAGCAGCCAAAAAGCTCATAGGTTGTTAATGAGAAACATTTCATCCTCTCCAAATGCCCATAAAGTTAGGCCTTAAGGAATTCTGCTTCCTTTTTAATTTCTAATAAATGCTAATGCTCTTTAATTATATTGCAACTCACCCCACATTAATCCCATTGGGAATGATACTGCCTTTCCAGGTAAGGGAGAGGTGTCAGCACTCACAATCCTCTCTAGCACTTGCTCATGGCCAGTGGATATGAAAAAGTGCAGCCACTGTCCAAAAAAGTCTGAGCAGGCTGATGCTGTCCTGTTTTTTGGACAATCCTGAGCTTCTGTGGCTGTTAGACAGAACTTACAGGCTTTTGGTAACTAACAAATTTTGCTTTTTTAAAAAGAAATCAACTATTCTTGTAGCTTTATTCTCAGTTACCCTTTATTAGAAACTTATTATTTCACATCATCTTGTCAGAGCCTGGTGTACACATGGAAAGGAGTCTGCTTGTTTCTTTTCAGTACTATTCAATTTTGTGTTTGTTAAATCTGCTATTAACGCTCTGCTACTGACAGCTTAAATAAAATCTATAAAATACAAAAGCTGCAGTTAAACAGCAAAAACAATTTAAAAAATTATCTCTGCTGAGCCACAGGCATCTCTTGTTATTTCATTTATGTACACAGGGGACAGGGTTGGCTTGTGCACTGTTTATGTACCATGTGGTTCATAATATCCTTCCTACTCTCTTAGAACATAAGAGTTGGTTAAAGCAAGCACTCTGAATTCCCTGAACTACCTCCCTTTGGTTTTGCTTCTTGCATGAATTGTTAATGATGGCAGATATGAGATTCAAACAAAGCTAAAGACACGTGAGTGCAGGCCAGCAGCTGTACTTGTCAGACAAGAATGCTCGTCAATGCAGACAGAGTATTTTGGTGCATGAAATAATAAATGACATTTCCCAGGTATGGTGCACAGTAATGAATCATATGCAGAACACTGTAGAAACTGTAAAATATGATAATCCCCCCAAGATGGAATTGTTCACAGATAATGGAACTTTCAGTGGAAAAATAATGGGTTTACATTTGACCAATAATGTTCTCTTGAGCACAGAATAATTTAACAACTGAAGAAGCAACAGACAACCTGAGGGTAAGGAAAGAGTTCTCTTCCCACTTGCTTCCATAAAGAAGACATTACTTAATTTAGAAAGCATCCTCTCCCTCCCATTCACTCAAATGATTAGCTGCCTATTTTCACTAAAATACACTGATTATAAGTTATTTTTCAAAAATGCATACATCAAATCACAATAGTAGAAAAATTAGAGCAACATTTATTGAAATACTGAAAAAGTATTCTTCAGTATGAAAGTATAACTTCTACACGTCTATCTACTCAAAATGGTTAAATATTTGCAGAATTCATAATGTTGCTGAAATTATGTAAGCTAAAGTAACTTTATCCAGAATAGTTATCAAATAAAGTTTTTCTATGAAAATAAACAACAATTTAGGATAAGGGCACTATAACTGCATTGCTTAATGGCTACTGCTCTCTATGTAAACAAGGAAAATAAGCAAAGTGGACTTTTACCCTTATTTCAAAGCATGCAGTAGTTATTTTATCATATGAATTGAGCAAATAAGCAAAGGAAGCAGCCAATATGTTGTAGCAGTTAAAGTTTAAACAGCAACTTAACAGTACGCATTTAGGTTCTTACACATTTCTTCTTTTTAATCACCTCTGGCTTCCTTGACCACATGATAATAAATAAATTAGTGTCTAGTGACAAGCATATGTTCAAAAGCACAGCAGGTGCTGATGTCAGCAAAATTTTCCTCATGCTAAGTTTTGCCCTCCTACCTTGATTTTACCTTCATCTGTTTACCATGCTAACTACAGAATATGCTTCTTAGATCTGGTCGAACTCCTTTAAAATGCATTATTCCCTAACCATGAGTGGCAGTCTTTGGTTGCCAAATTTAACAGCCCAGGCTTCCCCTGCATCTACAGAGCATCCTCAGGATGATTCAGGGCCCCTAAATCAGACTACTAACCATCCCCCCTTGGAGAGTATTGGGAACTTGAGTGCTTAATTAGGCATTCATGCAATAGGTATCTAAAGTTTTATGATTGAAACAGCTTGATTATAAGTGTTGCACTGAATTCAATGGAAATTACTTCTCCAATGCCAATTGTCCAATGCTTTTTCCCCCTCATCTTCACAGAGCTTTATAATCTCTAGCCCATTCTTGCACTATCACTGCAATACGTAAAAAATGAACCTCACAAGCCTCAGATTTTCTCTCCAGCACTATAAACACAGTAACAATATAAACTTTCAAGTTCACTTGACAACGGAGTATTTTTGAAGGACAGTCTTGATTTTTTGTCTATAGTGTGAATAAAAGAAAAATCAAGATATTTACGAGCAAGTAATTGTCTGTTTTGGGCTACATTACGATGTGGTACAGAACATTAGGCTTCGCAACAAGATTAAATGCCTTTGATTTCTCTTTTGGCATTCCATACCCAATGGAGTATGGATAGCAAGTTTCAAGTTCTAATTTTTGCCATATAAGATCATTTGAATTTTTCCACCCCATTGTAGTATATATTTCATTTAATAAACCTTATAATTAAAAAAAAAACCCTCGTCTATTCAAGGATTACAATTCAGAGGGGGTTCATTTAATTCCAATAGTTTTAACATCTGTGATCTAAGTTGCAGAGAGCTTCAAAAGTAGCTATTGAAGTAATACATGGCTTCATTTACAAAGGAAATTGGATGCCTAATGCATTTTGCAGTGCAATAATAATGAAGCTGTACTATTTGCATAAAGCAACCCACAATAATACCAGGTGCTGGTCCTGTTTGAAAAAACTTCTTTAGACTTTTCCTAGCCCAGTATGGACCCATTATTCCATCTGGCTACACATCAGCATAGAGATCAGTGAAGTCCTCACCACAAAGAGCCACATTTGGGGAGGACTGATACCTCATCTGTGCCTGAAGCCGAATGCATGGGGAGAAGGTGCTTTTTAATTTAACTGTTGGTGTGGACTGTTAATGGAGAGCAGACTGGCCAGAAAGGACTGATGACAGCATCAAATATTAATTCCCTTCCCTACTTGGGGAACTTCTCTGCATTCCCTACCCTACTTGGCATACAGCTGGCACAGCTGCTTGGAGCAGGGCATGGGACAAGGCTCACCAGAGACCCTGACAGCAAATTTCAAGCCAGTGTTTGCTGGTGTCATTCTTTCGACTTTGCTAGAGCTATTCCAGTTTTATTTCAGCTAAAATAAAAATAATTATTATTATTTGGCTGTTTGTCCATGAGTGTAATAAGCGTATGGGGCACAAGCCAGTATTTTGGAAAAGCCATACACGTCCAAATGCAAAGCCCTTGAGGGAGATGGTGGCTGTTATCAGCACAGTACTCATTGGACTGCACAGCTGGGACTATGGAACATGTTTGAGTTTTGCTTTCCAAATGGTTTTGATTGGTCTGATCATTCTCTGTTTCAGAGGATCAATATCTTTATCTTAGCAACTCATTATTGGCTAGAATTATCTCATCCTGAAAATCGTGACGATCACCTTTTCTTCTTTTGGGCATTTATTTATGTAGGTCTAATTCAAACCTAGGAGGTGAACTCCAAATGGTGTTACTGTAACAACAAGCAAAGCAGAACATTTCAGGGTTTAATCTGCTCAAGAGAGAAACACTCTCAGAGTAGAACCATGTCTGGAAAATATCTGTTCTATATCTGAGCATCTGTGTAAGCATGCAGGAGGTAATCTGTGCTGAGTTCAAGTTCATTACCAGCTCATTTCAAGTTTTTTTACACTGAAATTAAATTGAGACTGAAATGAGTTTTGTTATCCCTATTGTGCTGCACAAAAGAAGATTCTTTGTGACAGCAGGAAGAATGATTGCCTTTGGGACAGAAAACATAAAATTTGAGATACATCTGTCACAAAATGATTTTCAAAGTCAGCTAAGCCTACAAATACTTTTTTTAGACTACAGTGCTCAGCACTCTCATGCCGGTGAATACCCTTGGTGTGAAAGTGAGAAAATGTGTCTGATTTGAGAAATGCTACTGCACTTAAGTTTCCCTGAAAATCAAGAACAAGAGCTTGATCACATTCTATGAAATGACCCCATTTTCCAAGAGCTTCTATCCCACCAAAATCTTAATCTACAAACAAGTATTATCACATGAAGATAACAAATCTACAGGGCAACACAGGACATGAAAGTCTCAAGTGTTTTAATTGCCTTTTAATTGCCGATCAGAAGCCACAGTGATACAGAAGTAAGTACTTTAAAACCATTTCCCTGTCTTGGAAAATATTTGAAATGTTATTAATCCATTTTAAATAATTCACTTCACTAAGCCACATAATTAATAAACAATGTGACAAACTAAAATGTACTAATTCCTACATTTGTATATTTGCATATAATTATGTGTGTGTGCATATTATGTGCACTATCACACAGATCAACATACTTGGGAGGCAAAGTTTTGATGTATGCAATGTTGTCTTGACAAACATCACCAAAAAGTGATTTCAATCCCCTTTAGCCAGAAAAATATTTGATTGACTTTTGATCTACTAGATTGGAATTATGCAAATTTCAGTCAGACAGGCAATAACCACAGTCATAACAGAATATTCTAATTCTTCTGTAGAGCAAAGACAGCATAGGACTGTATTCACACTAAGGGCTTCATGGAATTGTGGATGCCTCTTTCCTGGAAGTGTTTAAAAGCAGGTTGGATGGGGCTTGGAGCAACCTGGTCTAGTGGAAGGTGTCCCTGCCCATGGCAGGGGTTTGGAATGAGGTGATTGTTAAGGTCCTTTCCAACTCAAGCCATTCTGTGATTCTATGAAGGAAGGTACTTTTCCCTCTGAGAAAGCGCAGAAGGATGTAAGTTGTTACAAGAGCATGAGAGTATTTATAGAATGCAGCAATGAAACTTTAAAGGGGAAAAACAGTCCTACAGAAGCAAAAGCAAAATCCCTTTACCTGGTAGCACATCTCAGGCAGCTTGCACTGCACAAGAGAAAACATTAACAGCATCATAGTGGTCTGATATGTGCTAACTCACTTAAAAAATATATTCCAAAAGCACCTCCACATGACAAATTATCTGCATCTGTGTAAAAGGAATGTCAAACTAATTTTAAAGTGACTGTCTACAAATTTGCTGACAAGACCATTGTGGCAGCAAATTTTTACAGAGAAAGGTGACATAGGGAGCATTCTTCTCCCTGAGGCAACCACATAGCAGGAAAGCAAGAGAGGACTTTATTCAGGATGATGTTGGGGGAAGACTATCCATCAACACTCAGAAGCTTACACACCAGTTCAGCAGTGTCCAGAAGGCAGAGAGCTCTGAACTCTGCAGCCAGTGTTGCTGCATTTGCTGTGTGTCAGCATGAACCCAAGCAGCAAAAAGGAGTGTGCAAAGAGAATTGGTAATATGCAGAATAGTGAATGCCAGTAAGGTAACGAACATTATTTACAAGCTTTGCTATTGCACACTCAAGTACAGCAACAGAACTCTAATTTAAAGGAAAACAGCCTATGAGAAGAGGCCCTTTTAAAGAAAAAGTAGATTCAAATTTAATTTCAAAGGAAGGACTATGATGTCATAAGGGACTTGGCACCTCTATACTAGCTTTCTTCCACTTTAAAACTGAAAGAGATGCACATGCATTTCTTTCTCTTGCCCTTTGCTTGTCAATTATAAGCTTTTAATATCAAAAACATTTGACTTTAAAAAGTGCAAATGGAACATTCTAACCAGTTATAACCAATATTCAAAGCAGACTCTTGTGGATTTTCAGAATCATTTCATGGATCTTTGAGAATGAGATATTGTTGTAGCTACTTGACTCTTCCTGATGCTACTTTGATCACTTCAAAACCAGTCAATAATGCCTCTACCACAGTGCCTGTTTAGTCATTTTTATTTGCTTTCCTGAGGCTTTCAACGTAACAGTCATTTAGCAGAAATAAACTTAGGACAGAGACCATGCCAGTCTTGGTTAAACTACATAATCTAAAACCCAAAACAAACAAAAACCAAAAACATATAAAAAACATTCCACAACAACCTACTCTGGACCTTACCATCTTCTACTCACCACAAGGCAGTTTGTTGGAAGTTGAAAACCCTTCTGTGCTGATTACTTTGTATTCTGTAGATGCTCTGCTGTCAACAGTTATGAATGAGTTTCAAAGGGATTTAAATAAAAAAATCACCAACTTCGGAGCATTGAGGAATGATTTTTGCAAAATGAATACAAAACCCAACATTATTTTGACAGGAATTATATATTTTCATCAGACTTGTCAGTTCACCCAAGACACAAACTATTAACCAGATGATCCTATGACAGGGTTTTATAAAATACATGACTCTGTGATCAGATTACACCTTAGCCTTTTCAATGTTTTAGTACCCTAAACAAGTTCCTCAAATCTGAAAATGCTGACTGGAGTGGGGCTGCAGAGTAAATATATTTTAAAGCCAGGTGTATCTCACTGATCTACTGTGGATAATAATTAGCTGATGCCTTTTTACCCTGTCTTTTTCAAGAAGCAAAGGGTACATTCTAGCTCTTTGTGTGAGGGGTAGGAACAGGAATCTGTTCATTCCTTCTTTGGGCACAGAGTTCAGCTAAATTGAAATGAGGGTAAGAAGCCTCAAACATTACAATGTCCTCACAAGTGTAAGGAAATGTGCAGTCAAGGGGGAGGTTGTAGCTTGAAATTAAAGCTGATGATATGTCAGGAAACCCATGTGATGAATGAGAGGAGCTGAAAAGGAAGATTTCCTATACCTGTACTACACAATAGTTTCACAGAACAATAAGTGAAGTTCCCGAGTACCACAAGCAGAGGCATCATCTGCCTCATTAACAGGTAACCTAATTAGGAGGCTGGGTCATATACCAAAGTATTTTGTCCCTTAACAAAAGAGAGAGGGAACAGTGATTCCCATCCCACCCTCTGACCTCCCTGGTCTAAGGGACTTTAAATCTTGTCTAAGCCTTCCTGGAATCACAAGACTCTGCAGAGGTAGAAGCTTGCTCTGGCACTTTCCTGGGGCATTAGGAGCACCTCCCACAGAGGTGATAAGCCAGGTGCTTTTCCCACTGCTGGAAGACAAACACACATGGCAACATCCAGGCTGGGGACAGGAGACAAGCTCAGAGGGAAGTAAGCCCAGAGCAGGGCACAGAAATAGCACTGCAGATGCACAGCCCGAGCAGTGCCCAGTGATTTTGGCATTAGGGGTATGTTTGGAACCACAGTACAACTACAGCACCACTAAATCCCAGGGCTGCAGAAACTACTTGAACTGTTCTAGCATTAGGAGTCAACTGTGGACTGTGCACTTTGGGAGGAATCCAATATTTCCTTTACATTAAATTCCTTATAAACACGTACTACCTATTCATACAAAATATAGTAGAGACTTCAGCTATTAAAAATGCAAGTTCCCAATATTATCTCCCTAATTTATTTCTGGATCATCCAGAGAATGGGATAGCAATATAATGCTGCTGGCTCCATTACTGGGTGTAGTTCCAACTGATTGCAGATTACATCACAAAAGTAGGAAATATACAATAGTTACATAATAATCCAAACAGAAACTCCTCTGGTCACTCCACTGCAAACAGCTACCAGGACTTGTACTGCAGGTAAGCAGTGAGACAGAACTTGTTGCTACCAGCTATTGCAGTGAAAGGTCACCAGTGGCTGTAATGATAAGGACACACTTATGAAATGTCCCTCACCAGACCAGAGGTGCCACAGAAAATAACAATTAGAAAGTACTACTTCAGCAGCAGACTGAAGGGAGAAAACTCCCATACATCAAAGATAGTTCCTCAAATGGTGGTTATAAAATATGGGGGGATTACAACAACAACACGGAGTTAAGTCTCTCCTATTTTGGTAGCCAATATGATTTTAGATTCTTTCCCTAAAGAACCTGAGATAGAACATTTCAGATCCAGTGGCTGAAGTTGAATAGGACCATAACTATTTGAAAGAACAACTGTATAACAGAATGTGCCAGGTTGCCTTATCAATGCATAATAATAATAATAAATGGAAAAAGAGAATATGGAGATTGAATGCTGGATTCTGTCATGCCATGTATGTAACAAGCACCAGGCCAGTCCCCAGAGATGGTAGCTGGCCCTGAGCCTGCACAGCATCCCAAGGGATGGAACTTACAGAAGAAAACTGAAACTGGGGCGCTGAACAAGAAAAGATGATTATCCAAGCATTCCTACAAAAATAAACTAAGTTTATGAAGGGATCACAGGAGTCTAAAATGAGTGCAAAGGTAAACCTAGAAGTGTCTGTTACCTGCTTCCTACATAAGCCAAACAGAGCTGCAGCTCAACACACTATCGTCTTTCTCCTGAAGAAAATAGAAGAATCTTCTGTTACGAAATCACTTTTTTTGGAAGAGCAGCTGATTGCCTCTCCTTTTTGTGCCCCCTCCAACCTTTGGACAGTCTGTAGGTTGTTGGACACAGACAGGAAGTTAGGAGCCCTCCCTGCCCAAGTTATATTACTCTGAGAAGAACATTGTTTTAGAGGTCAATAACTTCTAGAAGAGATTGAAAGTTTGATAGCTTTAACTGGCTATTGTATGCTACTACTGCCCTCTTACTCTCATTTCCTGCTTCCTTCTTATCTAAATAGTAGACTTGGCAGTGTTGGTCTTCCTGAGATTTAGCTGAACATGGGCATAGCCATGATAATTCAGCTGTAGGACTCAGATTTTCAACAGATAATAAACATGAATACAGGACTTTTCCCACACACTCTTCCAGGAAATCATAACTAAAGTGAAATATAACAGGAAGAAACCTGGTAGTATGCAGTCTGGAGATTATGACACATCTGGTCTTTGATTTCTGGTAAGACCTAGTTTTTCATGGAAGCTCTAAATAAGCAATAAAGTATTGTGCAGTAATACGCAGTCTGGTGATTATAATACATCTGGTCTTTGATTTCTGGTAAGACCTAGTCTTTCATGGAAGTTCTAAATAAGCAATAAAGCACTGGAAAATGATAAAATTTATTAAGTTTTCCATAAACAACTAGAAGAATCTCAAAAGTGAACACCAAACAATATTTTACAATAATCTAATTACTTGTGTGCTAGATATGTCTAATCAGAATGATTAGACAAAATATGCCTGCAAAATACATATGGCAAAAGTGATAGAAATACTTTCCATTAGAAGAAGTTTTTAGGAAGCATTTTCTTTTTTTTTTTTTTTTAATTCTGTAATTAATTAAATGCAGTGTTTAAATTCACTTCTGCACTATTAAGCATCCAAACACAGACTGTGGCACTAAATGGGAAAGCAAATTTATTGGATAAGGTTTTTTAATTTGGCCGGTTTTAAAAACTAAGTGACCATAGAGTGTACATGGTAATTAATTACACACATTTCTCACTGTCTATACTGAATAATTAAAACATTCACAGAGAGCAAAGACAAAGCTCAGTTCTCTGTACTCTCATTTGGATCAGAATATGACAAACACTAATTTGGGCTACTTAACAGATTGTTTACCTCATCAATATCTCAGTGAGAAAAAAATGTACAAATCAGAGCAGAACAACTCAGAGTAGGGCAAGTTTTTGATTGGAATTCCATGAATCCAGATCTTTGGAGAACTCTGGCACACACAGCCTAAAGTCAAAGGGCAAAGGGGCTCCTCAGCAAAAAGATCACAGGGAATCAAAGGTTGTTTCTTGTCACAAAGCTGAAACCTAAATGTTGCCTAATGTTTTCTTTTTCAATTGAAAAGAACTTCCTTTAATATACAATAAAATGCTGTACAGTTCAGTTGGTATATTACTATGTTTTCCTATCATATAAAATTTATTGTTGAGTTCTGAGTCCTCTTGAAGTGCTCACCTTCCCTAAGTAGTCACTGAATAAGGAGCAGGTGCATTTCAAGGACTGACTCCCCAAACAGTGGTGTCAAAATTTGGACACAATACAGATTTCTATTGACTCTACCTTCCCTTCACACACTGATAGGAAAACTAAGCATTATTTCAGAATTCTTGCTTACTGCCTGCTACATTGATGCAGACAGAGTCACTTCTCTAAATATTCCTTGCAAAGTGTGGCAAAGGTTTTCACTGTTTTCCCTTGAACACCCCTTCCTGTCAAGTGATTGGTCCAAGAATATTATCACAGGTTCCAGGGGAAAGATAATTATAATTTTTTTTATTTTTATTTTTTTTACAGAGATGCTTCATTATGTGCTGCCCACCAGGGTCTATTCTCCCTTAATAGTAGCCAGCTCTAAAGATAAATAGAATCATGTGACAGATACTGCAATGAACTCAGGTAAATTAGTTTTGTGCTTCTACTGTCTCTTGGAATAGAATTACCACTGAAAGATAGGAAAGATTAATGTATAATTGAAGGGAAAAATTAGAATATTGATGCCTGTAAAAAACAACCTGGAAGTGGAATTATAAACAGTATTTTAATATGATGTGAATTACAAGCACTTGATACAGAGGGGATAATATATCAATTTGCCTCATTGTACACTATGTATGTCACTAAGATCAATGGAAGTCACAAACCTGTATCAAGGAAATTATAATATGTGGAATTATTTATAGAATGGCTGCTTCAGGTACACACCAATTGTAGTATGATAATGGCCAGACTTATGACTGAGGACAAAGCCATCTATTATGTACTGTAAATGATAAAGTGTGCATTCCCATCATTGCTTCGTTCACAACATTTTTCATAAGTGAAAGGAAGAACCAATAGAAGGATTCTTGCACAGCCTTTTTTTATAAAGAAGCAATAAACATTGTATAGTTTATCACTAAAAGACAACAATTCCACTTACAAACAAAGTCATTAAAAAACAGCTAAGGGCAGTATTTTCCAAAACAGGGTTATGCAATGTACACCAAAGCAAATATGCTTAAACTTTGGGAATCATTTCTGGATTGCTCAAAATTCTGGGGACCCCAAAGAAGCTAAAAAGCAGCAGCACACAGATCCATCATCTCCAAGCTTCTGGTAGCCAGAAAGCATGAACCTGTAAGCACATGCTTCCCTTTTGCAAAAGTCAGCAAAGCTGTGTCAGCACTGGCAGGAAAAGAAAATGCCTTACAGCTACACAGGCACCTTTATAATTTTCATATCTCAAAATGATGGCATTTCCAATAAAGGCTGCTTTTGAATCACCATTTACTTCTACAGCTCACTTAGTTTCACAGCAGTTTCTATCTCCAACTGTTAACTCTTAAAAGAAACCTTTCAAAGATCAATCCAGTCTGTTAGGATTCTAGATGTTAAAATGGATTTTTTTATGTCTACTTGTTCTTTTGAAAGGCTTAAAAGCAATTTGTGGCAATCAGCACAAAAGGATTTGATTGACAAAGTTTAACAAAATGATCTAGAGAAGATTCATTGGGGAAAAAAACTGCTAAAATTGCAAATTAAATGGCAAATAGTTTTTCTCTGTCTGCCCTTGAAAGAAAATAGGTTCTTTTAGATGTAAAAATCATTCTAAAAGCTTCTAAAAGTCCTAATGAAAATTTGAGAAATGCATAGCATTATCTTTCAAAACTGCAAAAGTAATCAAATAAAAAACCACAAAAAGACAAGTGCCACAATGGCAACAAACAAGTCTGCTGACCTCATTCACGCAAACCTCAAGAACACAGTTGTCAAACTTCCTGCCAAGTGAAATACAGGACATTTAGCTGCAGAAATCAAGGGGGTTTTTGTCCTCTGCTTTGCCTATCTACTTTTTCCTTCCCAGTTTGCTGTCTCAAAATGCCTTTCTCCATCTGCCACAGGAGCAGTGCCCAGCTGGAGGGTCCCTGCCAGGCCAGCCAGGCAGCAGTGCTGTGTCCCTTCCCACACTGCTCCAGAGCCACTCCTGCTGGATGTCTCGAGCACTAAAGATACAAAACCCCTCACCTAAAGAAACATCTTAAACTGCCAGACCAACTCTCATTGGGAGAGTGCACCGTGGAGTGCAGTACTATGCTGCCATTTGACATTTTTACTCTTTGGTTCTGAATTTCTGGGCCTACATTGACCAACTTGGGAGGGGGAAAAAAGAGTAATTTGGCTGTTTTGGTTTTTTTTTTTCTTTTTAAATTTTATTTTTAAACCTCTAGTTATATGAACAGTGTTAGACTGACAGCAACTAGCACAGTTAGAAGATTTATTTTTCTATTATCCTGATGGTGCAGATTATTTTGTGTGGTACTGCCAGTACTTGCAAAGCCTTTGCTTTAATCCTCAGACAGTCCAACCACAGATCCAAAGTTATTGCCTCTCATCCAACACATCTTTCACCTGCTTTGGTTCAAGTCTGAAATTCATTTATAGGGTAAGAGCTTTACAGGATAAAGCTTTTCACTGTTTGAAACTACAGCATAACCGATAGATTTCACATTTTTGTAATGGTGCTTCAACCTCATATACCCATCTGCTTATTTAATTTCTAAGTACTATCAGTTTTTTTTGTCTTTACACCATTCTTTTGTAACTTCAAATTACTGTTACCTGCAAATATAACTAATGTGTTAATCTTTTCAGCTTTCAAATCAGTCACATGACACACTCAAAATCATTTATATTTTGATCTACAAAAATCTACTAGCTTTTTTACCAACAAGTTAGGGGCTTTTATAAATTATATTTATGTCTCTGAAAAATTTCCAATCCACTACTCTACTCAATGCTATTCTAACATATGGTGTTTGTTTTCCTGTGTCTGGTAACTTACTATAGCTTACACACTTTTGTATTTATTGGAGACATAACAGAAAAAAAAAAGCATTTGAAATGCCAACAAATGAAATTTAACACAGAAAACTCAGAATTCATTAATGATAAAACATGTAGGTATGAAAGACTGCACAAAAGTCATTCACTCACTGAATTACTACAGAGACTGAGGGATTCATGCAAGGTAACAATACATCCAAAACAATACAGCTCAGTTCCACACACCACCTCTCACTGCATTAGCTGCACCCTGTGAATCAAACCTCCAACTGAGCCATCTCGGCTCATTTACTCCTTATAAAATAATTTTTTTCTTTAGAACAGCTATCTTTGCCAAAGGACAAAAGGACACTATATGGGTAAACCTACAGAACTAATCTAGACATTAAACATCTCTTTTGGCAATAATAAATGTGAAGGTCCAGAATTACCCATTACAGACTGTAAACATGATTGTGTACTTCGTATGATCTTTACAAATGCACCATACAAACAATTTGTGTTTCACAAAAGTCCAAGATAGGACTCAGTTACTTCTTTGCAGACTGACCAAAATATTTTCTTTTAGTTTTGCAGTGATCTTTGTTATATATTATTCTAGTGTTGTGGAGAGATGTTTTAAAACTCCTATAGACAATATGATTAAAACTGTTATGATATGATTAAAACTATACGATTAAGCTCATTAAAACCAATGATGAAAGTTTCTTTATACAATCTGGATTCATTTTGTGATCAAAACTTGTTTGCTCAATAAGGTTTTTTATTCATCACAGACTCAGGTAATGAGAAATCTTTACATCTTTTAATTACCCACTCCTGAAAACATCAGCCTCAATTTCTGCATAGTTGCAATTTAGAATAAAACATGTTTTAATTAACTTTTTTTCCAAAGAACAGTAAAGATTTTATCAGATATTAATGGTGAAGACCACCAGTCCAAACCTACTTTCATGTTTCTTTCCAATAACATAGACTATTAAGAATTGCCATCTGCAACAAAGGCTTCCTTTGCTTTCTCGCTATTTGTGTAAATGTTGTACAAATTACTTAATGGCTGTGCAAATTTTTTAAAGATACCCTTAAAACTGAAGCATAACTTTTTTAAAAGCAACTGCTGTTCAGATTCTACAGTCTGTGAGCTGACCCTTGCAAGGTTTCACATATCTATCTCAGAACCTGTTAATTGCTGACAAAACACACAGCTGCAAAGACAGAGGTGACTTACCAGCGGTGGGGCAGCTGCTCAGCCAGGCCTGGGCTCTACTGAGCATTTAGAACCAGCTTTAACTTAGTGCTGGCTGTCCTGGTCTAGCTCAAAGAGCACAAACCCCACCTACCTCCTCATGCAATCCAGCGCCCGAATGAAGAAGTCTTTGTGCAGCTGGTGCTCGTCCCTCAGGATGGAGCACTGCTCCAGCGTCACCGACATGGACGTCCTGTCTTTGGCACTCTTGCAGCAGGTGAAGCGCACTCCGTTCAGCTTCCGGCAGATCTGGAACACAGGCAGCCCTGCAGGTTGGCACTCCTGCCACCCTGCAGCTCTGCAAGCCCAGCTGCATCCACACAGATACAGCATTTCTCGGGGAGAAAACATCTATTACAAGTTAGTCCCGGCACGTTCAATTCCTGAACTTGAAATAGAATTTTTATTACTATAAAATAAAATTTTTTATAACTATAAAAGAGACAGTTCCTTCACTGTTTCCTCACTCAATCTAGAAACCACCCTCTTCAATGAAAGCTTAATTGTCTGAATGAATATAAAAAAAAACAAACCTTGGTAAGTCTTAACTCGCAAACATAAAGGCAGCTGACTAACTTCTTGTGAAGGTATGGAGTCACACACATCTGAATGTAAATAGTTCTTACTTACAACAGGTAAACTGTTCAATGTATGACTCAATTAATAAACTTTAACACAAATGACTGCCATGGATTGTCTACTTTCACTTACACTTTGAACAAGTTATAAGGCATAAAGGAAACATGATATTTTGAGGATGATATCTTCCCTTAAGGATCTGTGGTTGTACCAGTCCATCAATTTATACTTTGGTTTCAAACAATATTTTACTAGAAAAAGAAAAATTTGAAGGAGAACTGCTGTGCCCAAGTGTGGGTCTTCCTTTCCGCAGATGTAATTTGTCCTGAGAAAAGGTAATACTTTGCTTACATCTCTCCCTGGAGAATCATAGGTATAACTGTATGAAACCCTAAAATGTTTGTGAGAATAGGGCAAGGCAATAAATTACAGCAGTAATCACAAAAAGGAACTTCCCACATTGGCAGTCATGGGAGAGCTCGCAGGGTGAAACTGGAACATGATCTCCACCATGTCAGTTCAGCAAATAAGCATTTCTTCATCTGTTAATTGCATTCTCAGAAATTCTATTAAAATCAATGGCCCAGAAAATACTTAGAGCCTTTAAGTTCTTTGTGATACCACGGTGAAGGCAAGCTCAAAAGTTTCATTTAGGGAATCAATTCGGTGAATCTTTACTCAGGACCCAAAGAGGTACAGGATAGTGAAGGAGAACCTATGAGTGTTTCTTCCATCCTATAATTTAAAATTTTAAAAGTTTAGTCTATTTAAAAATTTGAACAGTTGCACTGGGATTTAAATAAAGTACTATATAATAATTTTCTTAAATAATGATGTGAAAGAAGCTAACTGTTTAATTGAAGAGATTAATTCTCTTTCTACTAGTACCTCTGGAAGTCCATGAGTCATGGGGGCTATTTGACATGAATGAGTCCTAAAAAAATTAAAAATATAAAAAATTCATAGAAAAATAAAGTAAAAAAATCCCAGGTAGTTATTCTGGATGAGTGATGGGCTCTGATGTAGGAAAGACATAGGAGGAAAAGAAAAAAGACTTAACTTCTATGAGATTTATTCTTACAGTCCAGTTATATTGGGGATTACATACAAGTACAGATACATACGTGGAATCTCATACACCTACTGCAATAAAAAAGTGATATTGCACAGCTATTGCACTGACAAAGTTTTATTCTTGCATGTTTTTCAAGAAATAAATGGAACATAGTATAACAGTGTGTAGATCATTGGAATCAGAAATGCACAAAGTTAAAGTAAGGGAACCTAGAGAGAAATAGAATTCAGTGAAAGAGAAACCTGAAACACTTTGTATGTCCAAAGAATGCTTTTTACCCATGAAATTATTTTTAGGGTACCCTGAATAGATGGTAAAACACAATTTTCTATACCCAAAGACTTAGCACATTCTTTGTAACTCATTTTATACTATACCTTCTACTTATTTAAAAACAGTGTTTCATAGTAATTGCAGGACTTGTACTACAAAAAAAAAAACCTTATATTTTTACTTACAAAGGATTTATATTTCAATAACATGTGGTAATATTTATTAACCACAAGGCAAAATGTTATTAGCAATATGAAAGTTACAGCAGTGTTATTAATACAAAGATATAGTTAAGATTGTCTTTTCTCTGGTATTAATAAAAAATAATGGAAAATGTTATTAATAATTTTGTAACAAATATTTTTTTGCCTTGAAGGGTATATACATTTGAAAGTCTCCCAAAACACAAAGCCTTCACTTTCAGCGAATACCAAAAACTCCCTGCTGGTATAAGGGGGCAGAGATACCAAGGGTACTTTTCTAAATATAAGACAAGTAAGTACCTGGCTGAATTTCACATCCCTGAAAAGCTTGACCTCTTTATAAACATCTAAGAATTTTTTTCCTGGCCTTTTTTTAAAATATGTACATACAAACTCCACAGAATTGGGAAACAGAGATGAATTATGGAGAAAAAGCAGAGTAAGTATTAATCATTGTTAGATAAACAATTTTCTTTATGTTCTCCCTGTGTCCTTTGTATGTCTTTTGCAACAGTTATTTGTGAAATTAATTAAATCAAAAGTTCTATGCAATAATAGTAAAAAAAAAAAGAAAAAAAAAAGGCAGAGCAAGCAATCATGTCCCACATCATACCTCAAGGACACTAAAAAAAATTACTTTGAGTAATTTTATCTTGTCAAATAACAGATATGAAACAAGTTGCTCAAATTTAAGTGGGTTCTACCAGTTTAAAAAATGGGAAAAAGAAATTGCCTGCAATTTAAGTAGAGGAAGAAGAGATAAATTTATGAGTAGAATGAGTGACTATAAGAATGAGTATGTTAGAAAACCATATCAGCACATCCACCTCCTTTAACCAGTGAGTTCTCCAATCATATCCCTAAAATGCACTGCACTTAGAGTATCAGCAGGCTTGTGAAAATGAGTTTACCATTAGTTCATCAATTTCTTTGAAACAAGAGAGCTTACCGTTGCAGCCAGCCACATGATTTCTACATTCTTTCTCTTTTTGGCCTGGATATTTTGATGAAGACTTTCTAGCAACCCCTTTAAATCATTTTGTTCTTGAAAATGTGGTAAGCCTAGAAAAAAAGGATGATAAAGTTGCTCATTATGATATGGATGGTGATCTGGTTGTTCTGACTAAAGAATGTTTGTGGTGAAGAACAGGTCTATTATTTACAGCCTTGTTTGGGAACACAAGGTGGAAATTACCAGCTAAATATTTAAGGAATAAGCCAACCTTATGTCTTTCTGAGTATTAGGTTGTCCTTCCTAAGATCTTCATGTAGAGATTTAAAGTATCTTCAACCTTTATCTTATAAATGGATGGTAAAAAACAAAATCAAATCTCGTCTGTAGTTCTGTTCATTAGCTATTACAGGCATCCAATGAAAATCAGAAAAAAACCCTGATTGTATTACAAACTGCTTTGATGAGATGATTTTTTTTAAAGTCAAAAATGTTGGTCGTGTTTTCAAATTGAAACATCAAATTTTTGCTTTGAAATGTGCCATAGTTTTTTATCTAATGTAACAAAAGGGTTAAACAGCACTAAATAATCCCCTCTAAAAAGTATCAAAGTGTATTTCTTAGTCTGAAATTAAATGGGGCTTTATTTTGAAGTAGAAAATAATTTCAGGTTTACTTAAAACCCAAAATTTTACCTGCCTGTTCACATATGGCATCTAAGATGAAGTTTATCTTACATTTCTAGCAAAAATTCAAGAGTAGGCAATTTAATTTCCCCCTCTGTTTCATATATATATATATAGGAGGGATTTTTCAAATGTTGTATTTATCTTCACTAGTTTTGAAAATCAATAAAAACAAGCAAAATGTGTTTCCTGAAATTATTTATTCTCATGGTGATGAAGTAAAAAATAAATAAATAAATTAATTATAGTTATCACAAAAAAAAAAAGAAAGGGCTCAGAATCAAGTGAAACAAAGTGAAACGAAATTGATCAAGGGATACAGCTTCTTCAAGCAGAGAAAGTAAATTGTCCATCCAGTGAGGGGAAAACAACCCAGCATAAACAACACAATCCAGGCCCCAAAACCAAGCCCAAAGACTCATACTCAACTGAAAGAATACAAATGAGAGAAGTATTAATGAAGGTTAATATCCCTTCTCTTAACGTGGTCAAAGTTGGAATGATCGCTCTCATCAACAGGCTTTTACCTTTTACGTCTAATAAATTCTGTAGTTTCCCTCATCCATGATTCACAGTAAGAAGTAATTTAAATATATTCAAAAAGAATGAAATTGCTTCACTCATACTGTGCTGTCTGAAAAAAATTCACAACCAACCACAACAAAAAAAAAAGGGAGGAAAAAGTACACCCAAACTAGTTTTGCAATAATCTTAATGTGGATTGTTTTAACTGTGTATTACAAGTTCCGATTGTACACTTAGATAATGCAGAGCACATAAAAACACATCACACTCTGCTATTACACTTATGGCTGCATCTGTTTCTTTAAAACACAGAGCACACAATGACAAAGACACTTTGAGATTATGCAAATGTATTACTAAACATTTTATTGCTTCCAGGCAGCTTTCCTCTGGTTCACAGCAGAAAATGCAACATCTCCGAGGGGTGAGTTCACCACAGGTACAGCAGGAGCTCCTGGTTTATAGTACTGCCAAATGAGCTGCACCTTGACTGGAAATGATCAATTGCTTAAACTCCTTGGGTCCCCCACAGTATTAAACCATCAAACCTTCATCATTATTGATTATAAGGGGGAGGAGCCTGGAAGCACCAAACAGTCTTGTTGTTTTCAGCTCATAATGTACTACTAAACAACAATCTTACATTTTGGGACCCTTATATCCTTAACACTTCTATAAAAGCAGTACCATTTTGGTGCCTCAATCAGAGCTATATTTGGTCACCATTTTTGGTAGGAATCTTTCTGGGAACACACTCTTATTTTCAGTTTCTGCTAAAAGAATATAAGAGGTTAACAAATAGGTAAATGACGAAGCGTATGTTCATTTTAAGAAGATAAAGTCAGTGTATGCTTAGTTACAAGCAAGAAGATTATTGGCAAGGAAAAATACAGACACAAGAGGAAAACTAAGTGTAAAGGTGGCAATACCTTTCTGGAAGTGGAAAATTGAATTCTTTGAAAGGGAATATATGAATGAAGCAGCAGGCAAGGGAGGCTGCCAAGGGTGGATGCAACAGCCTGGCAAACAGGGCCATGAGTACTCAAATTCTGTTGGGCTTTATGAGCACTGTTTAGAACAAACAGCTTTGGGAACATGGTCCTGCATTTATTTTGTAGCACAGATTTGGCACTACATGAAATTATTTGGAAAGGTGGGACAAAACCATCGAAGAGCCATCAATATTGAATGCCTCTCACTTGGCCCCAGCACCAGGGCTACTGCCAGCCTCGTATGGAAGGTTTGTCTTCCAGAGGTGGGGGAACAGGGGGGGGATTAAAGTCTGAGAGCTTCACTTTTTCCCCAAGGGGCTGGTTTAAAAGGCCCATTTCTCCAAGGCAAAAGAGTGATTCCATATACTGGCAGGGAGCTACTGAGAAGGGCAGTGGAACCAAGAGGTACTTTGTGTTCCATAAAAATTTGTATAAAGAAGAGTCTCAGTTCTTAAATGTAGAGAAAAAAGCAAGGTTATAATAACCAGAAAAGGCATGATGATATAGAAAAGATTAGCTCCCAAAAGCCTGGACAGTCTGGAAGAAGTCCAGGAACTGTGTGGTTCACTAATAATCCTGCAGGACGGCAGTACAAGTTTAAATTCTGTTAATGAAAAGCAGCCAATACTATCTGCATGCAAATTTTTGCTTTTATATGATCAAATCCATTTATGAGACAGCAGATCTACCTTAGTCCTAACCTGGATGAGGTTAGTTTTTTGAGGATATTTTCTTGGCAAGATTTCCCTAAATTAATTACCCAATTTGTTGTACGAGTTTCTCTGTAAACATCCTAGAAATACTAGGTTTGTGGGTGGATAGATGGGCATCCTGCCCACCATTTAGGAAGAGAACTTTTGCTTCTGTCAAAATTATTAACAAATTAAAATCATCTTGATAGAAGAGATAAACATGTATTCATACACGTGATATATCAAAGCTTTACATAGGATTTAAAAATCAGCCTGTTAAATCTGCAACAGTTGGGACTATAGTTTGGGCATTAAAACAACTATAACAGGATTAGATTGATGCAAACATCTTTTCAGTCCTTGCTTTTGGCAATCAGAGTGCTGTTTATGTGTATGAGATGGAATTTCTGTAAAAGTGGAATACAGGGCCTATTCCAATAAAACCTTGTTATTCATATCATGATGATGTGGCTCATTGCTTGTATTTGCATCTGCAGATTTCTCAGTGGTTCACTAAACCCCAACACATTTTCAGACTAAGAACAGAGGGAATGACTGAAGTTGATGAAATTTCCTACCAAGTATTTCTGTACAAATACAATAGGCACAGACTGTCCTTTTGAAATATTAAGAAACTTATTATTTTAATAACTTAAAATAGCTGTTCAGTTCATCATTCCTCTGCTTCATTCTTTCTGTAGTTTCTGCTGTGGCATTGGGCCTGAAATCACTCTTGAGATCAGCAGAGCTGTATACAGATACAAAACGTTTAAATTTATGGAACAAGTTGTGGAATTCTGCTAATATTACTCTTATAACCTTTTAGCCATCAAACCTTTTCAAAGCCATCTAGACATCACATTATTTTTTACTCACAATCAGGAGGCATTTTTTCTGTAAATAACTTGTAATATTCTTTGAGAAGTTCTAAATTTTCCTGGTTAATGTTTTCCTGCAAAGTGGTATCTCCAAACCTATGAAAATACACAATAAAATATGAAAAAAAAACCAAAACCCATAAACCAAAACAAAGATAAATTATCATTCATAATTATTTCCTTGCATAATGAAACAACTTTGATTTTATATTACTTGTTTTATAGTGCTGAACGTATTAGATTTTGCCAAACATGCAGTAATTAAGTTCTTGCGTGCTTTGGAACTAATTTTTGGAAACTATATCATCCCTGATGGGTAATTCCTCCAAAAATTTATTAACAAAGCAATCCATTTACAAACATGCAATCAGGCACTTATTCTTTTTGCCCTCACAAATCCTGAATAAAAGGAAAGGCACTTTGGGAGAATTCCAAATGGGACCATAGGCAGAGAACACCAACTTCTTCATTTCTTAGTGCTGCTGTTGCTTAGGCATATTAATTTCTACAAGAGCTGGACAATATGGAAGTGACACAACATGGAAGAGAAGCTTACTTACAAACTAACTATAGCTATATAAATAAGTATCTTTCTCTCTGAGATCAAGATTTCTACAACAGCCACATTTCACATGCCAAAAAAATAAATCTCATGGTACTACAGAAGATATGATTGTAAAGACAGGAATGTCCCCTGGGCAGATAGGGCCAAGTTTTTGCAACTCATCTTTAAAATAGCTTTGAAATGGAAATAGAAGAGTACAGGAAAAGAGTCATGGGCAGCTAAGTGAGAAACTCAGGTAGAAAGAAGGGGACACAGATCAGAAGATGTCAAATATACTCCTATATTATTTTCAAGGGAAGCAAACATTTCAATGGGCCAAAGGGAGAATACTTGGCTACTTCCTCAGTAGCCATTGCTGCACTGTCACATGAGAACAATTCTTTTAAATCAGAAATACTCCCAAGTGTATTCTGTCAAAATAAAAGAAAAATGTGTTTTTTATCTAATAGAGTAACATCTCCTAGAAACTTGCCACAAAAATGTTTTTATGTTCTTGTGTTCTTTATCCCACAAAACCCCCCGTATTTTTAGCCAAAAATCATGTGCAGTGTTTTCAGTCTCAAAAACAAATGTGCAACTTTAGGAGTTAAGCAATATTTTACATTAAGACAAAAGCAGACTGTAACTGCACCCAGAAAAACTGCTTCTCCATTGAATTGATTTGGTAGATATTAGCACATATCCATATTTATAGATATGTGGGTATTATGTTTTCTCTCATGGCTTTCTTTGTGCACAATGTAAAATGACCACTGGGAACAATACTTCCTGCCACTTCACCTGCAAGCCAGGCATCTTTTCATACCAATTCCTCTACAAGCCCCCAGGTAATCAGGCTATTTCTAAACCTTGTCAAATTTTTCTTCAGAACATTTGTAACACTCAGCCCTTTCTGCCTATTCCACACATGTAAGCTCTTATCAGCTTTCTTCTTGGTTATCACATCATGCCTTATTTCTCATTTTGGAAAACGAGATGTATCCCACTCAAAACTGTCAGGACTGATTTTGCTGGTTTTCCACATTATGACTTTGGCCATGTCACTCCTCTCAGCACTTTCTTCTTTATGGCATCATGAATAATCTATTTTCATTCTCAAAAACTTCCCAAGTTCTCTAGACAACTAACCAACACTTCCACCAGTAAAATGCCAGTCTTTTGATTCAGTCTATGTCTCCCATCAGCCTTCGTGTTTCTACAAACAAACTACTAATGCATTCCCTATTATTAACTACCAGTCCACAACCCTGGAAAAAAGCCCTAAAAAACCGAGAAAATTTCTCTAGCTTATGACTTGTCCAGACTCTTCAACTCCACCTTTAAGATATAAGATTTTGAATTTTCAAAGCCTTATTTGAGATTTTCAAAGTACTATATACAAACAAAATTCTGCATTTGTGAAATAGAAATCCATTTTTCATTTGTATCCAAGAGAAATGTGGCACCAACTCTCTGAAACAAAGCCCTGCTTGTGGTCCTATCTTCATCTGGACTTTTTCATTGTTCTGTATTCCTTCATAGCTTGTGTTTGTTTCCTTTAATACCTTCTAAAATACACACTGAGTCAATGTGAGATGGTCCAAGAGCAAATAACAAAGAAGATTTATTTCTAATCCTGAGAGATATCCTGTACCAGCATGGAGTACTTGGACAGAAAATGAAACATTACTTTTTCTTACCTCTCTGCCAGTGTTTGCTGTTCATTGATGCCAACATTAAAGAGCACTGGATACATGCGAAGCAGCTTTCCTTCTTTAATCTCTTGTGGCAGCAGCTCAAACATCTTTGCTGGAAGCTGGACCTCTATAATGTAATGTTCACTAGGAAAAATATAAACAAGAATAAGGATGGTGTTCTTGATTGGTTTGCTTAAAATAATCTTCCTGAATTATGGAGAATGTATTGAATTACAAATCCCTCCCTTTTTCCCTTAATTGAATCATAAAAAGGGATGATTCAGCTTGCTTTTTTAAGAGCATAACCAAGCTATAAGAAGAAAGGCATATATATATATATATATATATATAACTATAAACTAACTTCTCTACTGAAGCGAGAATAGGACTAAGGATGAAAGCAGCAAAAAAGTCCTCTGCTACCAAACTATCAGTAAGAATACCTCAACTCTTAAAATGCATCTTGCTGAGTTACAAAAACATGTTACTTCCAAAGTCACAACTTGATCTGGTATACACTCTAAAAGTAATATGAGCAAAAACCTTTCACAAAAACCCGGAGTAAAACTTGCATTTTCTTCAGTGGTTGGATTTTCTCCCCAGAGGTAGAAAGCACCACCAATAACAAAATTGCCTCTGTGAAGACAATAACTGAAGGCTCATTACACAAACATGAATCCTGTTTTAGGAGAAGGGATATGATATATAGCAGTTCTGGGCTTATATTTGTGTTTATACTGACTTTATGAAAAATGTGCTACTTTGGCTGCCAGGCCAAATTCTGATCACATGGAAGCCCCAAGCTGGATTTCACCTGCCTTTGAAAACTGACGCCTGACCTCACAACAGAAACAACTGGGATGGTGTTATCTTAGCTTTTATTCGCCTTCTTTTCATTGTTAGAGCAACCAATTTAAATAAATAAAAAAAAAAAGAACAGACTAGAAGCAAACCCATTTGTCTCCAGGATCTGGTATTTTAATCAGAGAGGGCTGACTGACCATGGAGGCTAAAATTTTTTGCTCCTGCAGAGAACCTTTGGAATACCACACCAGCAACAAGGGGTATTACAGCAACAGTAGGGGAGGAAAATCTACCCTGCCTACAGAAGTCAGGTCAAGGAAGTCACACAAGTTTTGTATGCAAATTTAAGATAAATAATTGTTTGCACCTATTTAAATAATCATGAAGCCCTTCCAACTCTTCAATCATATACTTGCTAAAGAAGAAAAATGCCATCCAAATTACCCACATGGAGAATTTGGGTGAGAAAACACAGAAAACCTTGAAGAAAAAGGTCAGCTTCTGCAGTAGCTCTGACACCTTTGGCAAGCTTGGGACAACTGGCAACAGCCCAACTGCTTAGAAAAACAGGTTCCACGTGGAAGAGCCAGTGGTTTAAACTTTATCCTGCTCATACACCTGAGAACAAAGTAAAATGGAACCAGTGCAGACCTATGACTGCAATGCAATTGCATTTAGCAAGGCAGCAGCATCTGCTTAGTACAGGCTAGAACTGGCATGCAATCTTTGAGCAAATGCCAGATGTTCCCCACTGAGAGGGAGTATCAGTCCTGAATGGAGAGTGCATGTCTCAAGGAGTGTGGAGCAAAAACAAAATAGTTCTGCTTCCCAGGTAAGTTTATGGTCTGTTTAATTAATTCACCCATGCAAAAGAAACACAGAGTTAGCAAAAAGGGTAATAATGTGGTTCCCATGACCTCTGCATAGAAGCATTAATTCTCAGCCTGAGAACCCTCCTGGCTGCTGTCAAGTGCTACCAGAACACTCCTGAGATGGAGTGCTTTGATGAGCTTGAGAAGAAATGTTGGTTTAGTCTCATTCAAAGAGCACATGCTACAGATCCAAAATGCCACCACAAATCACTACATTGTTACATTTCACTACTCCCAAAATCACTACAGATCTTTGTGTGTGAAAGAATGCTGAGAAATGCTGATCTTTATAAATTAGTATCAGAACAATTTGAGACTTTACCCTTTGTCTTTTTTTTTCTTCCCTTTTTCAAAGTACTTTTTGAAGGCTCAGAGATAATCCACACTAACTTTAAAAAGTCTATTACCAATTGCACAATGAAAACAATGCATTTCTGATTATGGAAGGAAAAGGCCATAAAGCTATGCCAGAGATATCTAGAAAGTCCAGGAATAGCACTGAAATCAAGTGGAGGCAAAAAAAGAAACAATTCAAAGTATTGAAATCTGGAGGACTTGTTTCATAGCAGTTTGTCAAAGATCTTACAGGCCTATGAGTCTACTTAAAGAAGAAAAAGAAATATAACAGTAAATTTTACTGTCATATGCTTTCTCTCTTTTATGGCTAGGTTCAGTGCAGAGCTATCAGGTGATTTTGGCAGGATATGGATTAGGTGGGTACAACATTTTCCAATGAGGTGAAAAAAATCAGTACATAATCTTTAACATTTAATGACCTTTCAGGAAAACAGAGTGGAGAAAGCAAGCATGTGTTTAAAAAGACTAAATAATAAATCTTCATCTATTTAAGAAGTTGTATAAATTTAGGTTTTAAATATTTAAACGTATATGATTTGCCTAAACAAGACTGCTTAAAAATATCCCTCTTTCTTTGCTTTATTCTCTGATATTTGCTATCATCACATATGAAGACAGACAAACACTTGTAGTCTTGTTAGAACACTTCTAAAAAGACCTCCCCACATGGCTGGGGGTCATGGATTCTGCATCTGTTTGGAGCTGACTAAAACTGCACACCTTTAGCTCATTGCAGTAAACCCCAAACAAGTCATTTACATGGACTTTGCTTTGTAAAAGAAAAAAAACAAAAAACGGACACATGGTCAGTCACAGCAACTCAGCCTGGATGCTCTTTACCCAGCTCTTCTTCCAGGTGAGTGCAGTTTTCCATCACTTCAGTGTGGCTTTAGGTGCTAGTCCAGTTTTGAGCTTTCTTGAAAACATAGTGTAAGGATATATAGGATGTCAGGAATAGGTTCTTCAACCAGAGAGTGGCTGAGCAGGTTGAACTGGATCCCCAGAGAAGTGTCACAGCACCAAGCCTGACAGAGTTCAGAAAGCACCTGAACAAAGCTCTCAGGCACCGAGTGTGATTCTTGGGATGTCTTGTGCAGGGCCAGAATTTGGACTTGGTGATGCTTGTGGCTCCCTTCCAACTCAAAATATTCTGTGATTCTGTAAAGAATATTTGACAAGTGTGTATTTTGGGGTCTAATAAAAGAATGTGAGTTCCTGAACAGAACTTCACCTCCCCTGGGTGGCCAGTGTCAGCTAGCCACACCAGCAGGTCAGTGCACTGCTAGACAGTGCCACACACTTTGGATTGATTTGTTTGTGCACACACAATCTCAGGCTTAAGCACTTCCCTAGAAAAAACAATTACACGTGACTATGTTGACTCTTCAAGATAAGAATTTGTAGTTTGATTTTCTGTCTTGTGTTTCTACAGTCTTTTAGTCTCATTTTTTGAGCCACACCATATAACAACCAAACTGACCTAAAAATTGAAGGTTCCTTAAACAATTATTACAAAATAACTAGGTTTTTCACCATCTTCTCTTTTTATGTTGACATCCAATGCTGTCTGATAGGAGCAGCTTCATCACAGCTCTAAGGGGAATTCGACTGCTCCACATAAGCCTTATAGATATTATTTTTTCCTGATACCAATCCCATCCAGTGAATATCTGCCAGCAAATACAGTACAGCAATCATGGGCTGTAGCTCTTCTTCCTAAGCACTGACTGCTCCATCAATCCAGAACGCCTGAGGCAGCTGAAAACCCAGGCCTCCTTCAAATTCAGGACCTCCTGGTGTGACAGCTCAGTGCACCACAGTAATGGCAGCAAGGCAGTAAATGTAGATGCTGGATTCTTCAGGATTTGTGGCTGCTGTGATTTACAAAGGATTTATTTCTTCTGTTTTATCCACAGATCATAATTATTCTTAATTATTCCCAATGTGTTGCCTATCATACTCCAGCCTTCCTGTTATTTATTTCAATCCTTTCTCAGAAAGCTCATACGATGAGAGTGAATCATCCAGAATAATTAAGTAAATCAGTGGTGAAAGCCTCCTTCGGAGGAAACATATTTTCTAAAAGTTGCTGCTTTTAGCTGAATTTAATTTACAGTCATCTTAAGAGTAATGATATTATTAAGAAAGTGATTTCTGCAAAAGCAAAAACATTTGAAGCTTCAGACTAGAATAATAATAAAGATGAAAAATCCATTCTAATCTTGTTAACCCTCAAACAGTCAAAATTAATGCAGCATTGCAGTTTATGTCTTGATATTCAGCAGTACTTATGTGAGATTCATAAAGTATAAGTGATTTTGTGCAAGGATTTCTGAGATTGTGTATGCCCTATGTAATTTGCAGCAGCTAAAAAAGGCCTTTTTTTAAAAAAAGTGACCACTAAGTTTTGAATGCTAAGTGGCATCTGAGTTTTTTGGCTTTCATCTTAAAAATATTCAAGGCCTAACTCTTGGAATTGCAATTTAATTTCTCACACTGAAATACAAATTCTGGAAATTCAAAACCAGGTTCTCAGAGGCAACATTTTTAAATAATGACCTTGTCACCTGCCTAGGTTTCAGTATCTGTGTGTGAATAATGCACCAGCAGCTCTGCATAACTCAGACATTGTTCTGATTAATTTGTATTAGTAACTGGAACTTTTAGCTTTTTCTCAGGAGAGTAACCCAGATCTTACTAGTCTTTAAAATCCCTACTACCTCACCACCTGAAAAGTAAAACTACTGCACTTTGCATAAAATAGAATTCAGCAACAAGAAAACCATTAGCTGGGTTTCATGGGATACAGATTAAAACTGTAGCTTTGTTTCTGGGCCCCAGGAAACAAAGTTCTTACCGCCTTCCAGTTATAATAGGCAAAAAATCTTCCGATTTGGCTTCAATTACTTTAAACATTACTTTCTGCAAATCTGAAATGCCCACAGCCATGTCTTCTAGCATCCCTGCTTCTTCACCTACATGGAAAGATTAAAGAGATTATTTACAGAGTTGGCAGATCAGTCACTGCATAGGCTAGAGGAAAGCAATATGAGGATTATATTTTCCAGTCTGTGCATCTAAAGATCGCAGTTCTAAATCCACAATACAGTAACCTACATAAAACCAGACTGATTTCTAGAACCGTTGACAAATCTGTGGCCTAAATGGTAACTATGAGTATTAAGCAACTCTGAAAAACAACCTGCTCTATGTAGGCCTAAAATAACCCCAGAAAAGCCATTTTTGTCTATTCTTAAAGTGTTTGAAAGGCTGTCCTGCTGATGGAGGACAAAGGTTTTGAGAATAACAATGAGCATCATGCAAAACAGAGAAGACAGCGGTCTCCAAGTGAGCAACTGCATTAAAAAGCTGCACAAATGCTAAATTCCTCTACTTTGGTCAAAATCTCTGATTTGAGGAATGGTCCCAATAGCTCTAGTTCAAAGTTTGAAACATAAGGCAATTTCTCTCTCCAAACTTCCTTCTTAATACCTATCAAATAATGGCATCTGTAACACACTCTGAATTAAACAGTTTTCAAGCCATCTTCACATTATCAGCACCAGTAATCAGGACAAGGCTGACAGAGGCAGTAACAATTTAAATCTGCTGTTTGGATTAGCTTTATAAACCTGGTATTTTGGGTTAGTTCTCCATGGAATAATTAGCAGGTCGTGTTCTCTGAGGAACTCAGAATGAAATAAGTTAGTAATTTTTGCTGCAGAATTGACAACACAGCATCAATGACTTCAGCTGTGCTATTGTGTGCAAGTCTACTCTCTTGTAAGGACAATATTTGATTCAACAAGCTAAATTACTGGAAACAGAGCACAGGTTAAAATAAGAAATTCCTGTATAAATATCTGAGCTGGGTACATAAGGAACTTTGTCCAAGAACAATACTTACTATATGTACTAAGGAGTCCTTCATATTGCACGAGCAACCCAACAGTATGAAGCTGTTGTAAAAATCCTTGATCATGTAAACCTGTGTGCAATTTGATTACAAATCCACAGACCAATCCAGCGAGCTGTAACAATAATTAAAACACATGCAATTAAGAGGTGTACTGTTACAAGACAAATAATTAAAATGAGGCTTGCTATCATTATACACAACAGAGGTAACACCTACATATTTGAGAAAACAGCATAGGTATTTCTGTTTAGTGATTAAATGATTTAATAATAAAATATTATTGATGTGCTTTTTTTTAGTGTGTATAAAGTAGTGAAATATTCCCTTAATTTATATTAGATCAGCTTAATTTGTTTTGTGGGATTGTGAGTTATTTATACTGACATAAATCAGACCAGAACCTTGTAAGGCTTTAAACACATAAGACTCTGAATTATGATGAATTTGAAAGCAGTTCAACATCTAATGCAAGTGAATCTCCTTTGCAGTTGCAACACATAACTTAAGGGAGAAATTAAGTGAAATATTTAGAGAAAAATCTATCTGAAAAAACATGATCTACAGAAGACATACAGAGTTTCAGTTATTTGCCAAGAGAAGACAGTTCTAAGGAAAGACATGGTAATAGTCTTTAAACACTTAAAATGCTGCTACGAACTGAAAACAATTTCCAAGGTGACCAGGAGAAAAGAAGTCCCTAGCATGGATGCTGCCTGGCCAGTGCCCCATGAGGTCACATCTCTCTGTGGAGTGCTGTGTTCAATTCTGGGCTCCTTAGGACAAGACAGACAAGGAGCTACTGGAGAGAGTCCAGAGGAGGGACACAAGGAACATCTGGGGTCTGGAGCATCTCTTTTATGAGGAGAGACTGCAGGAGGTGGGCCTCTTCAGTCTGGAGAGGACTGAAGGGGATCTCATTAATGAACATAAATATCTCAAAACTGGTGCCAAGAGGAGTGTCAGACTCTTTTCAGCAGTCTCCAATGACAGGATGAGGAGAAAAGGTCGTAAACTAAAACACAAGATGTTCCACCTCAAGGTGAGGAAGAACTTCTTTACACTGAGGGTGGCAGAGCACTGGAACAGGGTGACCAAGGAGAATTTGGAACCTTCCTCTCTGGAGACATTCCAACCTCACCTGGGTGTGTTCCTGTGTCACTTCATGTAGGTGCCAGTGCCTTGGCAGAGAGGTTGGACTGGATGATCTCCAGAGGTACCCTAACCCTACCCATTCTGTGATTATGATTATCAGCAAGACATATTCAAAGCTAGACTTGAGAACTATCTAGGAAGTATAAAAATAGATTTCTGGATCTTTCTTTGTGCAAAGGTGGGATTAGGTAACTTTTCCAATCCATTGAAGACCAGTTTCTCTAACTCAGTCATAGAAGTACTATGGATTTCTATTTACTATTTAGTTTCCTATAACATTATAAAATATCTAGGTGAATATCATGGAAAAGAAATGAAAAAGTTGTGTCAAATTAGAAAAAAACAAACCAACAACAAAATTAAAACCACAAACACAGGCATGAACAGTATGCTTATAATTACAGCAACAGAAGGAAGTAAGTGACACAAGACAACCTACTGCTTGGCTAAAGACGATGTCTCTTCTTAGGGTCAGCATCAAACACTGGGGCAAACCACAGGCAAGTTCTTGGAGCAGGACAAATGCCATGGATTGCTTGGCCCTGGTCACCACCTCTCCCATGCAGTCCTTCAGTGTAATCACCAGTGGGTACAGCTGTTCATACCAGTCACCTAGAACAAAACAGGTCATTTGTTCCCAAGTGGAAAACTTGGAGTGAAAAATCCTTTTCTGCAAGGAAGGATGGCTGCAGCAGCTATGTAGATCACCCTTCCCATTGAAACAGTCCTGCAGCTCTCCCCAGACTACTGTAGGATCAGAAATGCCATTGGAGAACATGCTCATAAGTAGGGCTCCATCTCCACTGGGACTGTGGTTAAATCCCTGGCCTGAAACCAACTGCACTGTGAAACAATGGCCATTTTTTACAGACTCAGCAGCTCTGTAAAACTTGCATTTAAGTGTCATGAACAGAGTATACAGGGAAACACATACCCTCATTTAGCACAAAGATAAATACAGTGGAGATGAAGATCTCCTATTCTTTCCAGGACTTACAACTGGCTATGTAAGAAACGAAGTAACATCAAAAATGCAAAACCAGGGAGCATAACCATATACCCAAAAGTGGGTGCTGGAGGCCAAAACAATAAAAATAGGTATCTGGAAGGGTATCACCTGGTTAATGTACAGGCTGGAAATATATTAAGCTTCAGATCATATTGTTTTTTTAAGCTTCTCTCTATACTGTTCTCATTAAATATTTAGAGATATTGAACTCATTTTTCGTTATTTCTATAAGAGAGATGTAGAACTATTTTGAAACATGTTTTGCTCTGTTAAAATACATGCTAGGAATATCAGGGAAAAAAAACAACTAGTGAAATGCTTGAAAAATGTGATTCCTTAATACATTACAAATGAAACAGTGATAACTAGGAAGGGAGGAAAAATCAGAACACCCTACACAAACTTGCCCAATAATCCTGGCTGTTCCTGAATTTTACAGAGTTTAATAAAATCAGACTTCCACTGTAGTTGCATATGGCTTTGTCTGTCCCCTAAGCTGAGCAAATAATAAAAACAAACGAATAAATCCCCCTGCTTCCAAATCTACATCTCAGTTGCATTGTACATTTAAAATGAGAGACATCAACACTCTAGAAGAATCCATATAAAAGCTGGGAATCGATTGATGTAATACAGTCCATTATAGGCTCATATTTTCTGTAGATTAGTGTAATTAATAATCAATGATAATTAAAATGTGTTGTAATTAGGAGGAAGACAGCAGCATGTTGTTTCAGGTAACATTCTGAGTCAGGCCAGTGAAAACTCGTTAGTACTGAGGAAGTTCTTTAGGCAGGAAGACACAGCTGCCTGTTGCCAGACAATTTGGCTGAGCTCCAGAAAAACACATAAATTAATAAAACTGTAGCCAAGAAGACTGGGGAGAACTTTGAAAGCTGGGAGAAATTACAGAAAGTAAGGAGCAGGAAAGGGGAACAAGGACAGAGCAGGCACAGAGAACAACCTGAGCTCCTTTATTGTCTTTGTGGTCAGACAGCGTGTGTTTTAACACAGTCATTCATATATTCATGAGTATTACAGACTGAGGAAGTGTTCCCTGGAAAACAGCAGATCCAAAGTGAGTGTCATCCTGACAAAACAGATCATAAGCCACCCCCAGGTACAAGCTCCAGCAAAAAGAGGTGATTTTATACATGTCATTGACTAACACAGTAATGACATGCTGCGTGCCAAGGTCTGGTGTACAGGTTTTAAAGAGATTGCTGGAAAAATGGAGAGCTTGCAGAGCAGAGCTACCAAGATTTAGAGTTTAATCTCCTTAAGCTGATGAGAAAGGCTGAGCATCAACTTGAATTCCCCTCTTCATGAGGAGAAAATAACAAGGACTAACTGGGGTGTTTATTCTAGGATAAGAACAAACAGAGGCTGCTGCAAAACAGATGAGTTTAGAAAAAAGGCAGACAAAAAGATGTGATGTACTGGAAGTCAGTGTAGACAGACCAGGCAACCAAAACTCTCCTGGCAAGTAAAATTATAATAATTTATTAATTTAATCAATAAACATATGCCAATAACAGCAACAGCAGGAAAATAAGCTTTAAAGATGTAATGCACACTGAACCAATAAGCAGGGCTGTATATGGCAAGAATAGTTTGTTGGCTGCTTCTCACTTGAGCAAATAATGAAAAATATTATCCTTGGCCATTTTAAAATAAACTTGAAGGTACAGTAAACAGATACGTGCTCCTCTTCCCTGGGAAAGGAGAGCTGGATACAGACACAGCCAAGGATGTGGCAAATACTCTGATAGCCAGGGTAGAAAAAGCAGAATTTCTTGAACTAACCACACTTTTTGAACCGGCTATTATAAGTTCAGGTTACGTGGATAGGGCTAAAGAGCAGTTCTGAAAGTCTTTTTCATAAAAGAACATGAATGGACAGGGCAAGGGAGAATGGATTCAAACTGAAAGTTTAAGTTGGATATTAGGACAAAATTCTTTGCAGTGAGGATGATGAGGAACTAGCACAGGATGCCCAGAGGATGCCCCATCCCTGGAAGTGTTCAAGGCCAGGCTGGATGGGACTTTGAGCAGCCTGGTCTAATGGAAGGCGCCCCTGCCCAACCACTGCAGAGGGGTTGGATGAGATGCTCTTTAAGGTCCCTTCCAGCCCAAATCATTTTTTAATTTTGTAAACAGAGAGGGTCATATACTGCCCACAAGTCACATAACACCTAGGTCTGTTTTTACTGAGCTGCCACTCAACCAGTCCATCCGCACTGTGGATTTCCGTTTCTTCAGGAACTTAACTTGGTATTTCTCCTTGCTGAACTGCATCCTAATACTTCAGCACCCCATTTCATCAGGGTCCATTCTAATCCTGCTCCCACAGTGCTTAAAGCCTCTCCCATCTTTAAGCATCTGCAAATTTTATAAGCATCATCCATATTTCATAAGGCAAGTCAGTAATAAAAATACTGAATAATACCAGACCCAGAGCAAATGTAAGTGGATTCTCCTCCATGCAGCCTTCCAGGTTGGCAGTAAACAACTGATAACCACCTTCTATTACAATTTTCCAAATTATTTTGCACATACCTTGTGGTAGCTTCCAGATAATTTTCTCACAACGTTTTTTGAGGGGAGACTACATGTTTGGAATACTAATTTATTAATCTACTAATGTAAGTAATTTTTGTCTGTAACAGTTGCATTAAAATGGAATTCAAGGATTTGAAATTCTCAAGGCCATTTTTTCACTAAAGAAAATTGATACTAGATTTATTAAAAATAAATCCTACTGAGTATTTAATGTCCCAAAGAATACAGAGCCTTACTTACATATGTATTTGGCTTTTTGGTAAACAATAAAAATTCTAAGGTTGTAGAAAAGCTTACCCTAGCAACTGAGAAAATATACATTATTATAGAATATAAAGTTGTACATGTCACTAGTAAAGAAGACAACTCTTGAGTGATTAAGTTTTCCAAAACAAGCTTCTACTCCTTGCTCACACTGTAACTTCTCAATCTTAGTTAATAAAGATGTCCAGTCCCCAGAAGGTGGAGCTAGTTGGCAAATCTGAGAGGGATTGCCTTGTTTCTTGAAAAAAAAAAAAAAAAGAATGTTCATGAATGGACAAGTATATTCTCATGCTTATACTTTACTTAAAATCAAAATAAGAGGTGTATCACACTAAGATCTTAGAAAAGCCAAGTCTTGGAAGAAAAAAAAAAGGTGCTTAATTTTTGCTCTGTTAAAATTCCACTATGACACTTGTTACACAGGATATCTTGCTGCAAATACTCCAGCAGGAATATGAATGTTCTTAATGTTGTTCATCAAGAATGAATAACAGCCCAAAAATCCAGCAGTAACACCTACTTATATGTAAGTACTGCAGCTTGCAAGTTGTTCCTTAAAACTGAGAAGCACTGTGAAACTGAAGTTTGTGAAACAAACAAAACAATAAACATTGTATTTTGAAGCTTACAAGTAAATTCAGTAGCTTTTGAAACAAAAGATTGTCCTGTATGCAAGGCACAAATATAAAACAGTGATGCAATTCATAAATAGATATTATTTGTAAAGGGAGCTCTAAAGGAGTTCTCTTAGAGTCACTCTGTAGAATCACTTAGTATACATTTTAGAATATAATATCTTCCAGAATACCTTTGTAGAATCACTTCAGGAAAGGAATAATACAAATCATTGCTTTTAACACACTCAGGGACTCACACACATTGACTCTTCAGGTCTCAACTTTCTTTTAAATTAAAATCGCAATATTTGTATCCACAACACAGTGGGAAATCCTTTGAAAAAGGCTGAAGGATCAACTGAATGACTAAACATCTGAAAAAAGACATTAGGAGCAAGAACAGAAGCAACAAGGAGACTCCAGGATGACTGTCAGGTTGCTAAAATGACATGGGCAGCCTGTCAGTTTGGAGCACTTAGCATCCAGAAGAACTGTCAGAGCCTCCTGATCAAGCAAAGAAACTCAGTACAAAAATTGTGCTAGTCAGCCACTAGAAACTAAAGCAAGGCATAAAACCCAAACATATTAAAATAAAGACTGGAAGGATGAAATTAAAAAGATGGTACCACCGCTATGTAGTCAGAATGAGATTAAAACAAAAGTGTCTATTTGGCAAAACACTGAGTAAATATTCCATATCTTTTGTCAAGAGAGTGGTGGCAGTTCAGTGTGTGATATGATTTGCCCTTTGGTTACTGGAAAATGCTCTTCAGTCACATGTTCCCATAATCAAAAGGCCTGCACAGGCAAATGGCCTGCTTAGCACCCAGCCAGTCACTTCTGCATGCTCATATCCAAGCTGCAGTATGTCAAACCACATGTTAAATTTGATAAAGTTTGGCAGAAAAGCAAGCTCCTGCTCTTTTCGAAGCCAGGCCCACTGGAATGCTTATTAAAATATGCTGGTAACCAAAAAGGAAAAGCACTGATGCTGCAGCATGGCACTCCTATCTCCTTTCGCCCTAGCAACAGATAAAAAAAGCCAATTTTGTCAATGCTGTTTGTGCCACCTAAAATCCATCAATGGCTTTAAGTAACTTCAAAGCCTAAATGGTGTGAAGTTAAAAACTAAACAGAGGTTTCCTCTAATTCCAGCTAGGAAATGTGGACATGTTCCCCAGGTGCTCTTTGCTACCTATGCTGAAGATTATCAGTGGCCAATTCACAGATCTTATAATTCCATAATTCACTTAAATGCAAAATGCCAGGCAATCACACTGACAACTCAAATTGTTTGAGATAATGTGGTGGATCTGTGTGTATCAAATGAGGGAGTTCTCACCCAGAGCCAGCGGAGGAATAGCTGGGTGGGAGCTCTGATGGGATAGCACAAGGAGCAGATGGAAACAGCAGCCGCTTTCAGCAGCCCAACACAGAGATCTGTCAGGGGCTGTGTAAGCACAAGAGCAAACTGTTGTGTTTCACTGGCACCTCTAATGCTGCAGGACAGGCTCTCACATTCCAGCTCTCATGGAAAATGAAAAGGCAAAAATAAAAAGAATTTAATGTTGTAATGTATTTCTCCAAGGCAAACCAGACAAGAGTTAAAAAAAAAACAAAAAAACCCTCTCCTTAAAAATCTTTCTACTCTTCCTGATTTATCCTGCAGAGGATTCATAATCCTGCAACTGATGAAACCATAGCATGTTACCTTGGTAACTGTAACTCAAATTCAATCTTTAGAATACACTCAAAGGTCAGACTGCATGAAAAGTTAAGGCTAAGGAAGGTATAATTCACATTGAAAGGCAGAGTACGGGGGGAAAAAAAGTGCTCCAATATTTCCAATTATAAAGATTCCAAACAATAAATATTAAAAAAAAGGGAATAAGATCACACAATGTCACCACTGAGACTGCAAATACAAACCTACTTCAGGAAACTCTGAATACACGTTACAACAACATCTGTATTTACATGAAGTTGCTGTTGCATCAAATTATTGTCATAACATTTTCTGTCATCTAAAATGAACACTTGTGTATTCTTTGACAGGTTTTTCACTGCTATATGCTACAAAAAACCCAGTCAGGTTCACTAAATAAGCAAAAATTTCACACTATATTTTCATCCCGTACAAGGCATATCTGTCAATATTTTGTTCAAAACTCTGTATCCATTTTTCTTACAAAAGCAGCCCAATTTCTCTGAGGATTAACGGGAGCACTAAAGCAGTTTCAGACTCAAAGATCAATTTGTGCCTATACATTTGCAGCATTAATAAAACACATTATATTCAAGTATGCTCAAATTATGTATAATACATAATAGCGAGATGTGGCAAGCTTTTCATTTATGTCATGTTTGTGAATTGTAAGTAGCACAAAAGTCTGTAATTCCAGAAATGCATCTATGAGTGTACAGACTGACTTTGTATCTAGGAAAATGCTGTGAACTCACAACCAGGCTTCAAGTGTAAAATGAAGCAGAATTAAAGCCAAATTTATAACTGAAAGCTTGGAATCTCCACCTCTGTGTAGGTGCTCCACAGTGCACCCTTAGGGTTTCATGTTAAATTTCAGAGAGGGAGATGCAGAGAAAAACAAACATCTAAACTCATTCTCAGAGAATTCAAGCATGAAAAATTCTGGCCCCAAAGTTTTGAAAATCATTAGGGAACCAACTTTGGCACACACCTGGATAGCTCTTCAGAAAGCTCCATCTTTAGAGTTAGTTCTATAAAAGAAAGCAATTTTAAGACGTCTCCATTTCTGTATGACCTTGAAAGTCCTATAAACTGTCCAAGGCATTCCAAAAGTGATCTCTTACTCAACAAAAACATGAAAACACAGCAGTCAGCCCCACAAATCTCTGCAGCTCTCATGTGAGGGAGTGTTACAGAACTTTCAGGGCAGCTCAACAAAAGCACTGACTGCTCTCACTGAAGGACACCTGTACTGATTCAAGAGGAACAATTCTGAATGGGATGGCTCTGAAACACAGGAAAAATGAAGAATTTATTCCAGCACCAGAGCAGTTGGATATTTTTTGTGTCCTTGGCCCACCAGCTCCAGAAGACAACTTCTCATCTGGATGAAACTAATTTATCATTTTCTAACTGTTACAGCTATCATTATTGCTTAGCAAGAGCTACCTTTCATTCTACTTGATGGCTACTTATTATAGTACTTTAAAAGATGTAACTTTCCTTTTTATTTTATTTTTTTTTGGTTTGTGACTGAAAAGTTCTAACCAATATTCCATTTGCTTGTGTAGGGTGTGAGTCTGAAACAAAGCTATGAGCACACTAGAATTAAAGACTCAAATGGACTGGTTAAATCCATAGCATGGCATATAGCAGAGGACATGTTCAGGGGGTTGAAGAGAGTGAAGGAAATTATGTAAAAGTTCCTGTTGGCATAACTAGGCATGTCAGAAAGCATTAACAAATAACTGTCCTAAATCATACCTTTTCTTCCAGATAGAGGAAGGAGGTCTGGAAATCTGAACTTTTGCTCTGTAACTGTGAAACACAGACAAAACCCACAACATATATTTCAATGCACACACACACAAATGCACTGCAGTCACTTGGGGGAAAGTCTGGGTGAAAGTGTACTACTACCACCCTACCTGCAAAACATTTCTACAAGACATTCTGGACTTCTAACAATAGCAGGAAAGCTTGTTAGCACCACAGGGAAGATAAGGAGTTAGGAACAAGAACAATATTAATTTTTTCTCTTTTAATCACAATGAATATGCTTGGGTTTGCCATCTATGGATTCTTCTAAGTTCAAAACTACACCTACCTGGCTGTTAAATATTAGTACCTTCTCTGAGGAAGGCAGGAAAGGTGCAAAAAGCTGTGTTGATATTTTTCACTTGCAATCCTTCACTGATATAATCCTTCCTGATATAATCTACCTCTTACATTACATGGCTAGTAGACAGAAACTTAGAGAACCAAACAGATAAGGAATAAGCTGCTCTCTGGAATATTCATACAAGACCAAGTTCAACATATCTGGCACTGAAAAGAAGGATTCCAGGACTCCAGCACAAACCTCAAATACTGGTAAAAATGCGGATGTCACAGCTGCATTAAAAATCAATTATACAACCAGAATCTCACCAGTACTACACAAACAACATACAGCTAAAAAAGTAATTTTAATTCTGGTTATGTAAGAAAAATTACAAGTGAGTACTGGTAACTTTAAAACACTTGATGTAAAATGATGTCATTAAATTCTGTGGAGAACATGTAAGGGAAGATACAGAATAAATTGCACAATAATAAAAAAAAGTAAAAACTATACAAAGCTCCATAAAATAAAGTAGTTGTGTTGGTTGGTAGTTTTGTATGGGGAGTTGTTTTATTTAGCTGAAGAGTGACACAAAGGTTGGCTCTGATTTCCTTGCCTTAGTACTACCACCACTGTCACTAAGGACCTGTTTCATTTGTTGCAACACACTTTCAGAATAGAAAGTCTCAAACTTGTTAAACAGATCTAATCTATGCATCAAGAATGCAAACATGAATAAGCCACAGGAGAAGATCAGAAGATTTGGTGACAAGGACTCACTGTGGACAAAATTTTCTCTACATCATCCCATGGAATTATTCCACTTGGCCTTTTGACACAGACTGACAGGTAAATCCAGGTAAACATGAATTTTATCAAATCAGAAAATAAAAATTGGTACATCACCTCAGGAAACTGGAAGGGTTTGCAGGAGAATGACACTGATACAGAATGTTCACCTTTCCTTACAAGTTTTTTATGGGGTAAGACACAGTCAATTTTTTTTTCCTCAAAATACTACCTACAAGTAAAATCTAAAGTAAATTAAATTACATCAGCCTTCGAAAACAAAGCATTGTGGCTTCAAAAGGTTTGCACCCTAGCACAAACAATTGAGCATGGCAAGCAGTCTGAGCACACAATAAAGCTGTACTTTGATAAATAACCTCCCTACAAGTGTGCAAAACCATGCTATTAGTACTCTTATCAAAGCTACTATGGAGTCTGCCCTAGATTACTTTTCTGTAGTTGTTTAAATTTTTATTTACTCTTGTCAATGATTAAAAAAATAAAATTAGGAGGGGTTGCTTACCACCTGTATGCAACACCTGGCAATCTGCTGCTGAAGGCTCATTTTCACCCTCTTTACTGTTGCTGATGTTGTCTTTTTCAAGCAGTCTGTCCACCATGGCAATAAGGCAGTTCAAACTCTTTGCCACATTGGCCCACACCCTGTCCTGAAAAGAGCAGAATTATCACTGCATGTTACTGAAGAAGAAACAAAAACAAACAAAAAAAACAAACAAACAAACAAAAAAAATCAAAAAAAACAAAAAAAAGAAACAAAAAAAAGAACAATTATTAACCCCTTAAAGTCGAGACAGATATGTACAAATTACTAGAAATATTAGATGTCAGCATGACTGTTTCTCTCACCCTTCAGCCTATTACCAACCTAAGCCTTTTTTCATGGAGATTTTTCTTGCAGTGTGAACGAACCCAAACTCCTATGGTTTTAGACACTGAAGAACACATGCTTCAAACTTGACATGAAAATGCAAAGTTTCAGATTTAATAGCAAGGAACTGAGCAGTTTGCCTATTTAAATGATACCTTAAGAGTGTAGACACATGCAAAGCCTTGGCAAATCAAACCTTGTGTGAGACTGCCAGTTTTGTCATAGTACTTAACAACCTCTTTTTGATAATTTAACATATCCTGTATTTTAACACATCAATTACTCTGCTAAGCAAACGTTAAATTCAGGGACTAGAACGAGAAACTTGCTGTCATGGCATGTTTATTATGTAACACAATTTCAGTTTCCTTCTTCACCTCTCACATAAACTGCAACCATCATACTTAACTGAGCTTATAATAAATAAGAGAATTATAGAAGCAATAGAGTGGTAGAAGAAAGTCTGTATGAGCAGAGAGCAAGAAATAATGCAGAGCATAAGAAAGAGTTGTTATGTTATAGGGAGGGTCCTTCAAGTGCTGGATGCTGCAGAAATCAAAGCTCTTGTACCTACTTTTGCAGCACTAAATAAGGAGGAATAAACCAAGCCATACAAGAAGTGAGGCTGTACACAAGACATGCAATCAGACTAAAACCAAACCATAACAAACCCACAGAAATCACCCCCCACGTCCATGTTTCAACGCTGAGTCATTCTGAAAATAATGCAGAGCAAGTCTGCTTGAGGGTTAAAAATGGGAAGATAATATTATTGTTTCATACTTTACAATGCCAGAAGCATTATGAATATGTCAGGTCTTCAGGCACAAAAAAGAAGTTGCAAAAATAACAAGAGAGAAGGTTAAGGAGAACTGAAAATTCAGAGAAACACCATAGTTAAGTGCTGCATGTACAATGCAACATGTGGAAATATCTGTACCTGTACATGAAACACACCATTAGACACATGAGTATTTGATATCTACATGCTTAGATACAATTAAAAGTCAAAAGACAGGTATAGATTCCTTCAAAAGTTTCCTCCTGTATGCACCTCAAGCAATCCTGAAAAACATTTAGAATATGTGTGAAACTACTGATTTTATCACCCACAAGTATAATTTTGGGGAGAAGGGTTCCATGAAGAGTAGTGAAATACAGAAAATATTAAAAATTCTGGCCCCAAGTATCAGCAAGTTTTACTAGAGAGTATCAGGGAGCTTCAGAGCTTCCAGTCACTGGAAGTTGCTGGAACATGCAACTCAAGTTGCTCAGTGAGGCTGCAGCAGTGTAATTTCCTTTTCCTCTGTCTGCTGGCATAGTTTAGTCCCCACACAAAAAGCATTAAGCTCTTAATGAGCATCTGGAGTTATTGCACAAGCAACACAAATATGAGCCCTTGTTTCACTTTAGAAAGAGCACTTTTCTCTTTTCACACCAACTATTAACCCAGCATTGAGATGATGTCTATGCAATATTCACACAAAGATTCCCTGAGGGTTTAGAAGCAAAATTCATAAACATCTGTAGACAGAAAGCTCACTCTACTTATCATGTATTATCTGGCTTTTTTTACATACAAGCATGTGAGAGGCAGCAAGGGCCTGTCTCACAGCTCCACAAAGGAGGTTCCTGGGATTGTGGGCAGACAGAAAACGTAAAAGTATCTGCCATTCATTGTGATGTTATTCCGTCTGCACCAAAGGCAGTCACATTTTTCAAAGAAGGCTGTTGAAATTCTGCAGTTGGCAGGAACAATTTTCAAGTAAAAATGCAGCTTCCAATCATGGCAAATCAAGTGGCTTTCTATGAGTCTCCATGAGAAGAAATTAATCCATTTCATATTGTCATTCTTTACTATTTCCAGAATATTTTCCAGTAGCCTAGCACACTTTCCACTGACCTTTCATCTCCTTAAGCAGTCTATTTTCAATTTGCCCAAGAACAATCTCACAAGTGATCACTCTACAGCGTGTGCCAGGTTAAAGGACAAAATACACTCCATGCAGCCTCTTAAGCAAGCATTCTTATAAACTCCCTGTGTCAAGTGAAGGATCAGGAGAAATATTTCTTGATACACTGAAATACTAAGACCCTAGTTTTCCTAAGCAAGATACTTTTCCCCTGATCAAAAGATTTCCTACTAGTTGCTGGAGCAACGCAGATGGTAAGTTTGTGGTATGAAAGAATGAGAGACTCAAGGTCTGCTTGCCTCTCACTGCTGCTTCTTTAAGTACAAAAATCAATGTATTGACAGGGAAGGTGGAAACCTGTAATAGGACTTGACCCCATTGAGACAAGGCAAACACATTTACATTTTCTACTTCTTCCAAACTTCTGAAGCCATCTGGAATGTTACAGAGTCCTGTCTCATGTAGCTAGATGTTGCTAGTTAGAAATGACCATAGTCACACTTCTATTGTCACCCCTGCTGTGGCACTGGTGAGCAGACATGCACACTGAAAGATGTAAAGCTAGGCCTTGGCATCAGTGAAAGCTGGGCACTTCTAGGAAAATTAAAAATCAACCTGAAAAATAATTTTTATTCACAAAACTAAAAAACTAAAAAAAAAACTTAAAAAAAATAATTAATTAATTAATTTCCAATTTCCATCTGATGTGAAAGTATCTTTAAAAGGTTGGACAGCTTCCTCATTTCAGAGAGCAGGAATGGATACTCTTTTCTATCACTGCATCTAACTCAATGTCTTCATTCTAAACACAGTCAGCCAGTGAAGTCTGTCTGTTTTTAAAGGACTCTCAGCCTTTCTGAATTCTCCACAGAGCTCCCCAGTCATTTCTTGACCCTCCATATACACCACTGCAGTTGGGTGCTTTACTTGTGCTAGACACGACACAGCATCTGCACTTATCAGCACGCTGAAGATGCTGTGTCTCTTTCATGTGAGTGGCTATTCAGATATTTCCTTAAGGTCCTTTTGAGCTCTGTTCAGAGGTAAAGGAAATATCTTAAGTAATGTGCATAATTAACACCCCCTTGTGCTGTGGCACACACATCAGTCTTTCAGCCCCATGTCTGATCACCACATCAGCATTTGTACAGAGCTTATTGGAAATGCCACTTTATCTGCTCTTTGTAGCTCCAGCCACATAAATCACTCAGAATTGTAGAGCAGAGTCAGCTCCAAGTGGCAGTGTGCCCACCTTTTCTTGTATTATACATGAAAACTTGCTTTGTGCCATCCTGCAGGGAGGTTCTAGGATAGCAGAAGCAGCTGGTGAGAGAAGAAGAAAATATCTACCCAGAGGCAATGTAAAACTCTCAAGTTAAATATTTTTCCTTGGGCAGTGATGCTTTCCTGCAGCCTGTGCATAGTGCACCAATATAAATAGCTCAATCCATACTGCTGCCAGTGGCTCTGGGATGAGCCTTCATACTTCTGTGATGGTCATAAGGAAACACAGTCATGTGAAGTGGATGAAACAGGGTCAGCTTAAAGAGTTAAGGATTTGGATTTTAGGTAAAACCAAAATTCCAATTGCAAAATGTAACATTAGTGCTTGATAATAATGAGAAAAAACCCCACAGCAGCAAAGGAGTATAGAGCATTGTGCATGCAAAGCAATGTATCTCAAAGTTTTTTCCTTTATAGTTGAGTTTCACAGTAGATTAAGCATTTTTTCCAATTCCATATGCGTTTGTTCTCTTTCCATCATGCTAATGACAATTTGATTATTAAAACTCATATTATTTATCACCTCTGCTGGCAGAAAGAACTGAAATCTATCCAAAGTCTAATCATTCAAATTCAGAAAAAAAATCACAAAATTTCTCCAGGATTTATACTGTCTCAAGTTTGACAATGATTCTGACTCAGTTTAACTCAGAAAACAGCAAAAGATACACATAATTTTAAAACATGATAATTTTACTAATTCAGCAGGAAAAAAAAAAAAACACCAAAAAAAACACATTTAAAATGACCCACTTATGCAATTTAATAGGTGGGGACCAAGCACCTCGCAGATTTTTTTTCATCAGTAATGAAATAGAGCAAAGCTATCTTCTCTTCAGAGATGCTGAACTGCAGTACTAAAATAAAATACAGCTTCCACAAAGTGTCAGTTTTTCCAGTGCAAAATTTCTCTCTTTTATGAAAGTTATTGTGTTATTTAAATTTCTGAATGTTTCAACAGCTGAAAACAAACATTCTGGCTTTAGTTCAAGAAAAGAACCACCATTCCAGCCCCTCAGGTTGTTGAGAAAACAAGAAAAAAATGAATTAAAGGCTCTAAAACTGGAGGACAAATAAAAGAGTGAGCAATTTATTGTTTAAATCTCATGACTACTTAATACACGGGGCTGGAAATTATTGCCTTTCTTCTAGAAGAAAAATTTTCTTCTTCCTTTATTTTCCGTGTGGATAAAAATTACAGTTCAGGTGCAATACCATAGCTCACACAAGTTATTAATTATTTACAATAGAGATGAATATGCTGGCATCCTTTACATTAATGAGAACACAGTGATGAACTCAAAGTATGAGCCTGGACTGAAAAAAAAAATAGCTTGAGTACATATGTAACAAAGTAACAGATCTATTATTAAGATATCTACCAAAATAATTGATTTATAAAATCTCAGCCATATAAATAATACATACCTTTGAAAGAAATGTTAAGAATGTTAAAATCTAAAAGTTATATTTAATTCTTTTACACAACCTTAGGCACCCTCTAAGAACAGAGTGTAAGGGCAAAGGGGTCTGTTCTGCTGGGGGTTAATTCATGGGTATTTGAAATGGTTACAGCCTGAGGGTTGGAAAGGGGTGTTGCAGGAGGTGGGGAAGAAAATAACATTTCCTTCTGAACAGCATATCCTTAAATCTGTCTAACTAGCAAAACCAACCCAAGTAAGAACGAAGAAAGACTATTTTTCTGTCTGAGCAAGAAGACACTCATCATCTTCACTGTTATATGCACAACCAGGCAGTCTCAGAGCAGCACACTGTACTTAGGAAAATCCTTTGAGTTTAGCTTCAAAATCTGCAATGCATCTGAAAAGCACAATTTTACAGTTCTGCACCCCTTTCCCCCCCCTGCAGCGACATGTGATAAGGACATTTGGGGCTTGAGCTTGTTTATTTCACATTGAAGTCCAGCAAAGGTTTTCTGGCTACTTACCCACTCCTCCTCATCATACTCAGAATGATGGGGTATAGAGTCCTGCCTTTTGATCTGAGAAGGATGCTCCTGGTGCTGTGCATCAGCCCCTTCTTCTGCACTGTTCCTAGGCACAGCTGGCTTCTTGAGGACACAGCCAGGCCGGGCTGTGTACAGTGCTAAAAGGGCACTTCTGACCAGCTGGTCCTTGAATGCGTGCACAAATAACTCTGTCTAGGAAAAAAACAAACGAATGAAAAGCTTAGACCTAAGAATGCAGCAAAGGTGTATAACGCTGAATTACCCTTAGGCAGAGTGGGTATTTGTTTCAGGCCTGCCTGGGATGCAGAAAACAAAGTAGGACAACAAATAATGAGGAACATTTCAAGGGTTTTAGAGATGTCATCACATTCTACAATCCCAGTGCTCTAAGGATTAACACAAGAGTACATTATCTATCATAGAGATCATCATCTTTCCACATTTTACTCAAATTCCAGATTTTGCCTCAGAGGCGAGCCTCAACAAGAACAGTTCCAAGAGAAATCAACCGTAGCACAATAATTTCTGAATAAGTGTTAGATAAAACATGATTAACCAGTTTAATCATCTCTCTAAATAAAACCCACCACTCTGCACTGCTGAAATAGCAGTATCTGCAAAAGCAGTGTTTCCAGAGATAAATTTCATTACCTGTAGGTATCAACCCAGATACCGGGTAGGTGACACCTGATTTCAAGCTTGATTTTACGCATATTTTAAAGAAAGGAAACTCTGAAATAGTTTTTTCAGGTCTCCTGAAGATGATATTCAATCTAGCATATTTCTATGTTGGCTGTTACAGTTAGAATTTTACCATATTGTTAAAATCCTTCAACCTCCCTGCTTTGTTCATCTCCCTTCTACCTCAACAAGGAAAGTAAAATGCTTCCTGCATATTGGCTTCACCATGTCCAACAACAGCACTTGCTGTTGCCACCAGTGTGCCACACATGCCCATCTCCTGTGTCTCAAACATGGGGCCCATCTCCCCTGGGAGACAAAAAGGCTTCAAAAAAATTGATGGTTTTCTTAAGGCTCCAGCTGCTGGGTTAGGTACTTGAATGACAAGTTTCTGCTTTTTCCCATTTTCATTATGCTTAGGAAAAAAATATTTTCTGAATGCTTGCATGTGGAAAGGCTGAAAACTTTTACTGCAAATAAATCTCTACAGTTTTAAAAAGAAGAACCTCAGGCATATCAAAGATAAATTATTAATTTTTTAAACCTGACTTGGGATTCTTTAGACTTGGGATTCTTTAGACTTGGGATTCTTTAGACTTGGCAACACTACTCATCTCCCTGGCAATTTTACCAGACCCATTTCTCCTCCTCCTCACCAACTCGGTGCCTGAGGGAAAGGGTGTTTTTTAACACTTTTCTTATATGCAGCCCCTCAGGACTGTCTCCTTGTAGTCCTGCATTGCTCTGCAGGACAATTTCAGTTTTCTACATTTCCAACCTCCAGATGGTGCATGCTTGGAGAATTAATTAGTCTTTGGGGGATAGTGTTATCAAACCCTATCATTCTTTGCCTTACTGTGGCAAATTAAGATTTGAGGGCTTGTGTGGTAACAGCAAAGCTCCTCTTCAAGGCTCTTCTACAGTTCCATATCAAGAGAGTTGAAACTCCATTATCTGTCTATCCTTAAAAACAGCAATATAATGGTTTTGCTGAGGTTTCATACCTATCTTCCCCACAATGTCTGTTTGAGATAATTTCAGGTCACTGGATCAGGCATGCCAGACTCAAAAAAACCTTTAAATTTCAGGAAATTGTGGGTATTGGATACATTGATGTAAAGAATGTCCACTGTGACTGCAATGTATATTAGGTAATGATCTGAAAAGTTTAAGTAATATAATTGAATAGAAATATTTTATAGGGAAAATTAATTTTTAAAATAAAATCAGTACAGAAGTATGACTCCATTTTTTCATGTAGAAACTAAAATGATTCTGTAATTAAATTCCATTCAGGAATCCCATTGGTTTACCAGCAGTTTATATTTTAACCTCATTTTCTAACAGCTCAGTAAAGCTAAATTTGCAGAACACCACTATTTATGAAACTGCATTGAAATCACAAAACCAGTCTATACAAAGAAATGAAAACTTTGCAAACTCTTTTAGATACTCTGCTAAAGAGTATTTCTGCAAACAAAGATAGGCATAGCTGAAAAATGAATTTATCAAGCCTTCTGCAAGCTGCAAATGCTGATACACTTGTCAACAGCTAAAGGTTCCTTAATCAATTAACAAAAAGTGATGATAAAAAGTTAGTCTCAGGAAATACTACAGTAAATTGCAAACTATATATGGAGAAGTAAAACTATGCTTAATATGAGAAAATAAGCTCCATTTAAGAAGCAGCAGTGAAATTATTTGATTTAATTTTCCACTTTCAAACCATGCAGCCAGTCCTTCCATTTCCAACATGAACACTTAAATGTAATTCACATTATTGATAGTTCAGATATACTCACTGCTACCTAAAAATTATAGAAAGAATTATTATATATCTCAAGTGATATGTTTTTTAATAAACGTGTGGAATTTAATCACCAGGCAAATAATTTTTATGACTTCTTCAAACAGCTGTTCAATTTCTAAATTTCTATCAAGTTAAGACATAGGAGCATTTATTTTTTACATATAAAAAGTACAGGAAAGATGGAGTAGCAGAAGCACTATATGTGCCTCAGGAATACAAGTGGGCATCATGCAATTATATTCAGCAAAGCATGTGCTATTCCATCTTAAATATAAGCAGGAACACTCTGATAGTCTTGGTTCTCCAGTACTGTACCAGACTATATAGAAGATTATTTTAAGACATCAATATAAGGCTTTGAATTAACTGTGAGAGATCTAATTTCAGTATTTTGTGGGTTCACTGAGTTTAGGGCTTTGAAATGGTGTTTCCCTTCCCTGAAGTTTTCTCTTGGTCTTTCCTCCCCATCTCTCTTCTCCTCTTTATAAGCAGCTGTCACACCACACTTCCACCCTGTTTCTCCATTATCCTTCTTTTCTAAGAGTAAATTTGGCAATAGACAGTGAAGCAGGTATTGAACCACTCCTGCTGCACTTGTTCAGACAACTGGATTAATCTCTTCCAAGCAAAAAGTGGAGGCTAGACAGACATTCATGGGGTACATTGGGTGAGACTCCTTCTTCTGGAAATCTGAGCTTATGTACTAACAACCATTTAATCCTGGCCCCGAAAAGTTGATATGAACATACACAACTAAAAATGTAAAATATCTGTGACTTTTGCAAACAGAATGAATTTTCTTTTTTGGTTCTTTTCTATAGCCAGAGTCTCCAGCAGGCCATGGTTCAAGCAGTGCTTTAGTATCACAGCTGCCTGCAGCCCCTCTGAAATCATCCCCTCCTTCTGCCCAGAGGCAAATGTCCAGAGCAAGCACACATTCCTTAGCAACCAGGCTTTGGATCTTCAGAACAAACACTTCTTTGTCTGATTTGCTTTACCTGTGCGTACAGATTCCTTTGAACTAACCACTAACAGACCAGCTCCACTCGTTCTATGCACAGCTAAAAGTGCCCTCCTGCATGCACAGGTACACTATAATTGCTGCAACTCCCCTCCCTAAATTCCTCTGTTTCATTTCCAGGCTGAATTCTGCTTCCTTCCATTATCCCTGATATTCACAGTGACTCTAGTGTCCTCTGAATTACTGTGGATTTACACATCTGCAACTGAGGGCAAGTTTCTCTCCCCCATGGCTCCTCTGCAATGCCTTCACAGCAAGTGGCCAAGCTCAATATTCAGATTTGAGACTCTCCCATTGAACAAGGAACTGCTGGGATAACGGTGCTCAACAGACCACAAGGAATGTCACTTCCCAATAGCTAAAGATATACTGAAGTGGTTATTGATTGTGTTACTAAGCCATACTGGGATCATGTTACTAAAGAGGTGGCACATGTAGCAATGGGAAACACTTCACAGCCTCTCAGGTCACAGCGATAGTGCTTCATATTTTTATAGGGTGACATATGCTGGGAAGTACTACAGGCTTCAGATAATCTCCATTATCAGCCTGTGAGACAGGTGGGAAATATTATCTTCCCTAATTTAGACCTAAAGGAACCAAGATGAGGAAGCGCATACAGCAACAGGTGGATATAATAGGAGAAAGAGAATTAAAATTTGAGATCTCCTGGAGCCAACTTCCCAGATTCTCCTTCCAGGCTGCATCACCATTTCTGATCATGCTGTTATTCTAAAACTTATACACAAATCTGGCTTGAATTACCTCCCATAAGCAGCAGCTTGAAATATAACAGAAAGAGATAAAAAATAATGATTTCTCATACTACAAAATAATTTATAATTTTTGACATTTTGATAAACTCCAGTATGTGACCACTAGAGGATAAAGAAGATACATGAAATTAAATTAATTACAGTTTTAAATAAAGGCACTATTAACAGATTTCATTAATTTTCTATATGGAAAGCCTACAGAAAAGCTAAAAAAACATTATTTTTTCTAATAACAACATCTTGATTCTTTTTTTAGCTGAGTTTAACATTTCCAGATGCTGTGAAAGTCAATTTATGCAGAAACCCCCCTTCCCCCGGCAGTTAGAGAGACTTGGTTATTCCACTTCCCACTGCAGTGAAGATTTGAATCTTACTTTTTCTGAAAGCATCTTTAAAGAATTCTTCAAGCTGTCTGGAGAACGTTGGCTTGCAGAACTAAGCAGCAGGTCTGCATGGCTTGATATGAGAGGTTGCAGATGACTGATGTTGCTGAGAACTTCTTTTGCCTTGGCTGTGTTTTCAGGTGAATAGTAAATACACTGGTATCCAGTACTGTGATAACACAGAGTCACAATGTCAAATTCATTTCTGCCATTAATAGCAATGCTTACCATGCTAAAAATCTTACCAGTACTTTTGGGAAAAAAAAAAAAAAAAAAAAAAAAAAAGCCAGATGCCTGAACTTTATAGATACCACTGAAATGCTCCTGTCTTTAAGGGTAAAAACAAATCTTGAACAGTTGCATAAAACAGACTGCCCACCACCACATGCTCCAAGTAGTACAGTACAAAATTCCTTTGAGTGACTGAACATCAAACCCCCATATTTTTATATGTTTCTTTTAAATGCTGTAATTCTAGAGAGAGAAAATATTTGAAAAAGTCAGGTAGTAATACCAGAGCATGAGGCGCCTCATTTTTCCAACTGAACTCCCCAACAGAGTATTAACTACCTCACTAAGTCTTTCAAAATGGGTCATTAATGTTTAATTGATCAGTGGCCCACACCATGTTTTGATTAGCCTCAGTGATGTCCAGGAAGTGATAACAAACTGAGTTATCTCCAATAAAAAGCAGGTGCCTGATTTGCAAGAATAGACACAGCAATGAGGTGTGGGAGGTAATTACTTCGAAACCTCACAAATGCAAAATTTCTATTTTCATCTGTTCAAACTACTGCAATTCTTTTGCAGGACTTCTTCTCCTATCCCTCTTTCCTCTTCCCTTCTTACTAATTATGCAATATTCTTTTACACCACTGCTCCCAAACACCATTTCAGACAGCATGCACACACCCACTGGCTCTTGCTGTCCTGCACAGCTCCTCACCTAAACCTTTTGCACATAACTCTTCCTTTTATAAATCCCTGCCTCAGTCTTTCAGAGAAACTAACCAAAATCTTTTGCAGCTTCAGATTAACACAGGAAAAATAGAAAGCAAGCACCTGCTGGCACATCACCAATGCCAGAGGAATGTATGTACTACTCCCAGCTGGTTCTGTTTGTATCACCCTTCTCTCATGTCTTTTCATCATAAGTACTTCAGTGCCTTCAACCCTTTCACCACTGATTTCTTTAATTTTGCATACCAAGACCCAAATACTGACACTTGTGTAATCCTCTGAACTTCATGCATTGCACTTCATTTCAATCTTTTTTCCAGTTCACTTCATTGCCCCACTTCCCCTTTATGTCTTCTATTGAATGACTTCCAGTTCCTTCTCATTAGTTTCCTACAAATTAGAAATTAAATCTTGATGGGCCCCTTCCAATTCAGCATTTACTATGATTTTGGCAAAAAAAGATAGCTTCAAGCAGTCTTAAAATTAAGGCCCTTGCTTACATATTTTGCTGAGTTACAGTCCCAAATCCCCCAAAACACATCCTATTTTTCTGTCTTTCACCAGTGTCTTCATTTCTAGAAACAACTCTTTGCAAAGGCATTCAGGATGAATGGCATCTGAGTGAGTAAAGCTCAACCATGCAGCCAGCCATATCTAAATTACGACACATTTCCAACTTACATGAGCTACTAGACTCATGTCTAATAGAAGTCATAATTCTGAATATTTAAGCAAAATGAATCATATAAATGCTCTCCTAATGAATAAGGCAAAATAAAGAAAAAAAAAATAAATCCCTGTCCCTCTAATGAGGAAACTGCCTGTTCTACCTTCAAGGTGGTCACAGTGTTAATGAGATGGACTTCCAGAGTCAGACCTAGCACTACATTCACTGAAACACTCAAGCTACCAGGCTCAGTAGATAGGGCAGAGACAAAGAATAATAGTCTATGTTAATGATAGTGAAGACATATTCTTAAAAGCCTTGATACTTCTCTACCTCCCTTTATCAAACAGTCTTTTTGCATGCTGAATCTGGCTAATGCTGTTATCAAGCTCACCATGCACATACTCCTTTCTGGGATTTCCCTCAGTCTTTAAATCCCAGATAATTTTCACTCATCTCCCACAGCTCTAAGCTGCGCTGCATATTGCAGCAGAAAAGCCACAGATGGAAAGAAAGAGGGAAGAGTGACACTAATGATGTGGGCAGTTCTCATTGCAATAAAATAAATCATAGCTTTTAAGTAAAGGAATTAGTCAAATGAGAATGATTCTTCAGAATGAGGTGTACTACCAGACTTCATTATTTGGTTAATTTAAACATTTCTGGAACCCCAGAAAGCATGACACAACCTCAAATATTTTATTTCTCTCATAATTTGATGGCAACTTCCTCCATCCCCCTAGGAAAATGTGTAATTATTTTTCAGAAACAACACATTTGGAAGTATTTGAAGTTTCTGTTGTTTTCATGCTGTTGCATCTATGATTAGCTGAGGTTTTCTGTGGCCTTATCCTCAATGAAAAGACATTACTACATACAAGACAGTGACATTTCCTCATCTACAACTGCTCTTAAAGCTTACTGCTGCATATAGCTCCAGTATGTAAGTACTATTAGTTAGAAGAGGCAATTGCCAATAGAACTTACAGAGAAACTTTTCACAGGTGTCCTAAGGCACAAACTAGATGAAGCTTTTGCATTAGGGTAAAGGCCACATGGGTAGGTCCAGTGCAGAATATCAGCAGCATAATGAAAACCTACCTCTGATATGTAAATTACGACTCATGTATCTTTTGACAAACTCTATAATAATGCCTTCTGGGTTAAGTTCCAAAGCTTTCACTCAGCATCATTTTCACTCAGATCATTTCCATATATTAGCACCATCATTAACTATGAACACATGACTGTCAGCAGTCATTTCAGTTTTAAAATTGCTTTACTTGTAACTTGATGTCTTGGGGATGGTTTATATCCCACACCCATTTTTGGTCTTGGTTTTGTTTTGCATCCAGAATAGTCACTGCCTTCCCTGGCTCTGGGAGAATCATGATGGGTGAGGAACTGCCCGGGATCCTGCAGGACTTGGGGGCCAAGGGCTGCTCTTCCTCCTGCTGGGGTGGTTGACACTGCAGTCAGTGCCTCTGACTGGACAATGAACCTCTGAGTAACTCCACTCCTGCTGTTAACTGCATAATTTGTGTCACTTAGTTAAATTGTCACCATCTGGGACTGGCTTAAAATCTTCCAACAATGAACATTTGACCTCTCATTTTTCACAGCCAAACCCACAGACATTAGCATCAAGACTACAGTTAAAGCACAGACAGCAAGTGCATCTAACCCTGGATAACTTGAATTTTATGCACATTACTGAAGATATCTATTCAGTGGCTTCCTTGTATTCTGTCTAAAGTGGGCACTTATAATAATAAAAAAAAAACAGCTACATAAAAATCTCTGGATAATTTGTGGTCTCAGGAAGTAAAACTAAACCAGCTGATCAGAGCTGAGGTTATGAAAACAGGCTTGAAAGAAACCAGAAATTTGAATTACTTTGGTTTTTTATTTCCTTAAGATTCCTTTACCACCTTGGAAATTCTAACTTTGAATATAAGGAAAATGGAATGATGCTATTAGTTCTGTCAATGGTGAACAAATGTCCACAAATCCTTATCTTGAGGCAAATGGCTAAGGCTGTATGTACACATCATTTCCTGCTGCTCCTCTATTTTTCTTCATTCCTAACTCCATGAAGTCCAATCTTTCTTTCTCACACACATGTATACATGCAAAAAATTGGGGAAAGTGAGGAAAGAATAACATGAAAAGTATTAAGCATGACAGGCATTTCATTTGAGAGTAAAGGTTACAATTAGATCCAACACAGATCTTTATTATTTCAACATCTCTGGAACTTTCTGTGAAACAGAACCATTTCTGATTCCTCAGAGAATGGAAATGGGTTGAAGGCTACAAAATTTAGGCAATAGGAACACAGAATATTGCAACATTGATAAAATCTCTGGTCACCAAACAGGTACGTTACTGAAGGAGCACACCTCATATCTTTACTAAAAATCCAGGCCTCAAACAGAAATAGTCTTTTTAGACTGTTCAAACCCAAATTAAATTATTATAGTTTTGGGGGGGGGAAAAAGCCTAACAGAAAATCCTTTTCAGTAGTGTTCCAGTTTTATCATTTTGTGAATTTAAAACAGGATCTTTTTCAAACAGCTTGCTAGAAATTATGAATAAAACCACAGTGAATCACAGCACCTAATGCAGCTTGTGGGACACCTCTTTTTCTCGACGGTTAGAGCTGGGGCATTAAAAAATTTGCTGTGTTTTGGTTAAAACAGAGATGATTAAATTAGATTTTAAATAAGAAAAAAAAGTCCTTTGTGTATCTTGAAAGTGATTTATGAACACTTCAGGCAGTGAGGCATTATACGGGTATAACTTTGAGAATGTCTGATTTGAATGTTTCTGCACAACTGAGCTCTGAAAACAATCATTTGCTGTGCCATCTAGACTGATGAGAAGACAAGCCCTTCCATTTGCTGGAAGGAGAAATAATCTATACTATCAAGTCAAAAAAGACTGCATCTGAACAACTGACTTTCTCTTTTATACAGAAATAGGAAAGCAAAAAATGAAAAGAACATACCAATACGGAATAACGAAAATTATACTAAAATAAATGTAAATCACACACAAGTAATTAATATTCTGTAATTATTTACCATACTTTAATCATCATATTTCAGTTATTTTAATGTAAATTTTGTAAACAAAATTTCAAAAAACTATAAATTTTTCTTACTCATCTTACTTGCTACTAAAGGGACAGATGTACTAGAGTTATGCCTCATAGACTTGACTGATATAGTGGAAGGGCCTTTGATCTACCTTTTGGGTACAGGTGAAGAATAGTATGTGAATGGGTTATAAAGCAATGGAACAGGCTTCAGATCACATATCAGAAAGTTCTATATTTTTCACCTAAAAAAAAGTGCCTTTCTTGCTCTTATTTCAGACCTTTTTATCTTTAATATGCATTTTTTAAAAATTGAATATGACCTTCCTGATGGCAATAAATGAGAGATGAATTGCAAAAACTGCATTTTAAAAAAATATTGTTATACAGGGCTTTACCTTTGTGTCTGCACAAAGATGCATACTCTGTGCAGTAGAAAACATGCCAGAATTATCTTCAGATACACATTTTCCAGATTCTTCTGTTTGATAAACTTTCACAAAACATGTCTCAGTCTTATTTTTGTTTGGCAACTGCAAATGCTACCAGATAACGAGTTCCTCTTGTCTGTTAATTCCACAAGTCTAAGATTGAGCAAGAAATATTTTGCAATATGCTGACACTGCTGAAAATTTTGATAAACTGTTCTAATAATCAGACTGAAGGTCAAAGACATGCAAGGCATTCTGCTACAACTTGAAAGCTACCAGGGTTGCCTGAGAACTAATCTCTTCCCACATCTTGCTCTAGGTCTTCAGCTCTGTTAGCCTAGAGGAAATGGCTGCTGAATCTGCATTTTTTTCTGTTTGTTCTATAGTCTGACTGATTTCTCAAGGTGTCACTTCTTCCTTCAACAAAATCTTCAGAAAATCTGCCCCCATTGTAAACCAGAAAATTTAAATTGCAGAAGGTGCCCCAGGGGACGCTGTGTGTCCTCAAAGCATCTTTATGCAGCGAAATAAACAGGTGCCTGCAAAATAACAGTGTTGTTGCCACAGCAAAATAAGATTGGGAATGGTCCTTTGATGTATTCATTTAAAGCAGACCCCCTCCTGAATATTCATTAAGTGACGTTGTATTGAGAGCTTGCTTTCCCCTGTCTTTCAACCCACACAAGTTCTTAAAGTTGAAAAACCAAAACAGAGTTTTGAGTTGCCCTCAAAGACAGCAGGAAAGATGAATTTTGGAGGCTTCCTCTTTTCTGCTTTGTGAGAATTCACACACAAGTGACCATTTCCCCAGCTCTGGCAAGTGATTAGCTGAAAACAGCAGTGCAGTGTTTTCAGTGCTCTAACTTAAGTTTGGAAGTCTGACTCAGTCTCTTTTTTTAGGAAAAGTCTGACAGGATAGTAACATAGCTACTCTAGTTATATCATCCTGAAGACAGACTTTTGCTTTTCCAGGAGAACCCAGAAACACAAAGGAAACTGTCAGAATAAACTTCTTGCGCTCTGTCCATAAAAATTGCCAAAACACAGCCATTTCTGAGGCATGCAGGAAAATCTAAGCAGCAGGGCAAATGTAAGGTGACATGCAGGCTCTTGAAATAAGCCTGAAATGCCTTGATAGAACCTGCACAAAGCTGTCACCCATCATCTCCTCTCCCCTGTTACCAGCAACTAAGAAACATGGGCATTGTCTATGATGCCTATGAGATACTGCAATGTGTGTCCTTCCAGGAAGATATTCTCTTCCTTATAAGACATTTTCTCTTTTCTCCAATGAAGAGAAATCACAGAGAATAATTTATCTCACAGCTATCCTCCATTTTGGGAAGTCACAGCCAGCCAGCATGGATATGCTGCCAGACTGAGCTAGTGAGAAATGGTTTTGAAAGCTGAGCACTGTGAGAACTGGAATGTTCCTTACATCATATGACTTTAAAGGATTATGTCTATTATATGATTTATATCTTGTGGCTCCAGTAATAAATTATTTTGATAAAAAACCCACAAACCACTATTTCAACTACATTAATGAGATGGTAACGGAGCAGATACTTTAAGAAATGTCTTTAGACATTTTCTTTAGGAGAAAGCATGTACTTTGTAGGCCTCCATAAGATGGGAATAAGGCTGCCCATACCAGTTTGCTGATAGCAGAATATTAACACAAAGTTCATTTTTGTGTCTCACGTGATCAATGATGTACCTGTTTCATTGGTAGATTTCAGCATCAAAGGTGGTCAGGGAAATGAAAGACTTTTGAAGATTTAACAGAATTTTTATATTATGTAGGGAAAGCAAGACCCCCTCAATAATACAGCTTTCAAAGCAACTAGATCTGCTGGGTTTTGTTTGTTTTTAATATTGATGCCAATTCCTATTCAACCTAGAAGTCAACCATTTGTATATTTTCTCTTTTATTATTTAAGATAGTGTATCCATGAAACTTTTTTGAGCATTGAATATAATGGAATTGATTTTCTGTGGACTGTCATGGTAATTTAGATCAGAGTACTTCCTTCCTGCATTCTCTTTGGAATGCTGTAACACCTCAGTCAGCACCATCAGTGGAAGCACTGAGCAGTCACAGCCATGAGTGCTGCCAGTGACAGCTGTGCCTGCTTGAAAATCTTAACAGCTATAGCAACAAACACAAATATACCCAACTTTTAGTAAGGAAAAGATGGAACTAACAGTTCTGTGCATGCTCAACAGTGAACAAAGCATTTGAGTTCCACAACAAACTGAAACCTTTATTTTTGATTAGTCTTATTTTGGCTTTCTTAAGAATAAGAGTAGTTTGTTTTTAACAGTGCTCTAAAAATACTTTTTTCTTAGCATACACCCAGGGCTGTCAGAAATAAAGTTGCTACCTTAAGCTACAGTTTCTGTATTTGAAAATTGTCTACAGGTACATTCCTCTTAGCATAAAAATTGCCAAAGAGATACCTCATTCTGAACATCAGTTTTTCAAGCACTGATATACTTCCAGCTTCTTGAAATACAAGGAAAAAAAAAATCACAATTTTGAATCATTAAGGCTGCAAAAGTCTAAGTCCTCTAAGGTCGTTGAGTCCAACCTTTGACAGAACAACCACTACATCAACTAAACCGTAGCACCGAGTGCCAAGTCCTGTCTTTTCTTGAACGCTTCCAGGGATGATGACTCCATCATTTCCCTGGGAAGCCTGCTCCAATGCACAACAACCCTTTCCATGAAGAAATCCTTCCTGATGCCCAACCTGATCATCCCCTGGCACAGCTTGAGGCCATTTCCTGTGTTTATTCAAAACTAGTCTTAACACTAAAAGTAGACCATGCTTCAATTTTCAGCAAAGCAGGAAAATGCAGGAAGTATTTTATGAATGCATTGTCCAATCCTACTAGATTTTAACCTTCCATTCATTCAGCAGGATAAACTCACTCCTCAGTGAGCTCACAGCATTTTAATGCAACCTTTAGCAGTATTTTTCAAGCTACCAGAAAGAAAGAATACTTACTTTCGTCTTTCTGCCTCAAATTTACTCAGCAGTTTCCGTAGACCACCATTCTTAAATCCTTGGAAATGTGCTGCTGGGGCTCCCACGGTGATAACATCATACAGAGCATCTGGAATGGGAATAGAGAAACACAGACATTTGAATGCTCCTATTCCCAAGTCATGGCAACACTGTGACATCTACTCTACAAAAAGTAAGGACAAGTCTATATCATTTCCAGGGAATAATTGATAACCCATGTCCCAAGAGCTAATCAATCTTTCCGTACAGCCACCTGCACACTTTAAAAAAGTTCATCTGATTTATGGCTACATCTAAATTATGTGCCGCAGTGTAGAACAACATTCCAGCTCCGCAGTTTACAAAGCTGCCAAGTAAATTGGCCCATTGTGTATTTCACTTTATTGCCCCTTTCATTATTTAACTTGTAGTCATGTTGAGATGCACAAATTCAAGCATTTTAGAGTCAAAAGAGACCATTATGATGGAATAGCCTTACTGAATAATAGAGGCTACAGAATTACAGCTAATGATTCTTGCATCAAGCTTATGTCTCTTGGTTGAGTGAAGGCATCTCTTTGTTTAGGCATCTAATTTTGATTTAAAGATTGCAAGTGACAATGAATTCACTGCATTCCCAGAGAAGTCAATCAGACTAGTAAAAAAACCCTATTTCATTTCTTGTTTGAATTTGTTTAGATGTAATGCTAATGTACTTTCAGATATGATGGTGTTTAATGCTAAATTGGAAAGCCCTGCTCTATGACATACACTAACTTTTTATATATGTTTATGAACTGAAAGTCTTTTCTCAGCTGATAAGCTATCAGAATAGGAAAAAAACCATACTACTAAAATTCTTGCTGAGTAAACAAACTGTTGTCTCCTTCTGTATATACCTAATGCCTTATTACATAGGGGATGAGCTTTTTGTGTGGATATATGCTTACAGAACTGGAGGTGAAACAACATTTTTAAAAGAGCTTGTGATTGATTGTCAATGCAGAGATGAAGCTTTAATTACATCCCCCACCATAGTAATTATTTCTTCAAAGTTTAAATTTACATTTACACTAAGTACCTGTTTTGTACCTGAACTTACTGGAGGTAAAATAATACAGTTTAGAATGCCTAATTCTTAAAATGTATTTCTAAAGGGAACATTACAGAATGTTTTTTTGAGAACAGTTTTATTCATCAAGGAAGTTTCCCATGTAAATTAAAATCTAGTCCTCTCCTAAAATAGAACTTTTATTGCATTCTGATGATAAATATCCCTAGAAGCAAGAACACTGTACAAATGATTCACAGTTAATGAACTATGCTTTACTTCCCGAGCTGAATCTCAGAACATATTTGCTCAAATTGATTTGAGCTCTAATGAGTTGGTGACTCTTCAATATCCACTTAAAAGGAGAAGTGACATAATTTCATTAGCCTAAGGTGAGTTTCAAGATTCTTAAATAGCCCATTCTTTCAGGTCTTAATACAGATTTATCCATAATACATATTCTTCAGCTATTAGAGCTCCATTGGTACTTGATAATAAGGAGTTCTATTGCTTAAAATCAAGATAAGACATGAACTCATCAGGGTTCTGAATATGTTTAGAGATAACTCATGAAATGACAGGAAAACATTTAAAAGACTAAACTCTGGTTCTTGTTTTAAAAATAGAGATGGCCCTGTTTATTGTTACTTTGAGAGGGGGGGTGATTTATCCAGAAGAGAGCCTTTATTCAGCCTGTGGTCTCTTCTCAGCAGCTGTCTGAGACAGAAACACCCCCAGCACAGCTGAGCACCTGCCTCACACAGCCCACATGGCAGAGTGAGGATGGCCAAGGACGAGGAGCAAACCTCCACGCCTGGTGATGGGCACAGGGTGATCTCACTCCCACTTCCCAGAGCTCAGTGCAGCACAGAGTGCTGCCAGGCTTGGGAGGAATGCCTTGTGATGTGCTCTGCTTGCACAGCAGTGGAGCTCCTTGGGAAGGATGGGCAGGGTCAGCATCAGTGCACTGCTACAGGACTGCTCCAGTAACTCATAACCATCAGGGAAGGGCAGGCTACTGCTACCCCTCTGCAGTGAAGACAGGGATTAAAATGCAGCAGAGCTCCACAGAAGCTGTATCTTGTTGCCAAGAACAGCTCAATCCCAATTTTGAGACAACCTGCCTGCCTCCATAGGAGGCAGTCAGTGTCTCAAATTGGCCAGATGCAAAACAAAAATCACTTCACCAAATCTATTTAAAACAAGCACATATTGTAAATAGGAACAAAAGCAAAACTATGTCAATATATAGATTAAAGCTCTCTAGTATGATGAACAGAGCACAGTGTGGTGTTTATCAAATGGATAGGAATACCATTGACCCATAGGAAAATAGTATTTTTCTCAAAGCTATTCCTACTGAAAGTTTAAGCACACTTTCTCTTCCATGTCAGTACCCAATAACAATGCAAATCAAAGTTCAAGAAAAGTAAACCTCCTGTTATGCATGTCAAACACAAAAAAAGCACATAGCAATGTCTATATACAATAGATGAGATTAAAACCTATCTTGCATTCCCAAAATTAAGATATCCAATAGTGTAAGGGTTAATGACAGCTCTGTGGATCATTAGCTTGTTTAAATGTCACCTCTATGAATTTTTATTCTTCCCCTTCCAATGTCAATCTCCTGGTTATATTCCAGGTGTCCTTTGATATATGCCAAGTAAAGCATGAGCTGAGAAAGACCAACTTAATATCGAAGTGCTGCCTAGTCCAGATTGATTAGCAATTGCTAGAAACTGTTCAGACTGTATATATCTAATACAAGACACAGTGAACATTAGTTAAGCAATAGAGACAGTTTTATAATTTAAAGATCCAAATTTGGAAGACAACTAGAACAATTCTAACATTTATCTCTTTCTGTACCCTTTTTGATTTTGGATTAACCATGTGCCCCAAGCAAAATGGTATTGGAGAAGAAGGGGGAAAATTCATAAAAAACCAAAACAAAGCTCCAGTACTGTGAAAGCCATGGGTGCTTAAGTAAGTCACATATTTCATTCCACTTTTTGTTTTTAGCAAATAGACATACAGTGTTCTGTTCACAAAGGGGTTTTCTTAAAAAGATATAATATTAGGCTTCTGGCCACCATTACAAACCTAAAAATGTTTTTGAGCTAATTAACTAACAAACCTCAAAACATTAAATTAAAATCTCTGCTGTCACATTATGTCACTATAAATCCCCATCTTGTTGAAATGTTTGGAGGCATAATTTTTTGGTAAAAGAAATGACAAAATATTGAACCAACCAGTACCTAACAGATAACTGGAAGTCCCTGTGCTCCAACTGTGGTGGATGAACATCAGCCTCACACAGTATAAAACAAGAGTTTTAGCATTGTTTGTACTTACTGTTTTACAATCCAAGATTCAGAGATTAATCTTAGATTAATAAGGCAAAAACTTTACAGAATGTAATTTCTGTGTTTGTAGTGACAGCAAATTTAGCAGATCTCAATTTATCAACAAATTATTCACTTAGCCATGATTTGGTCATATTTATGTATCAGTATAATCTTTCATCTGTAAAGGAAGCTGCTAACATCATATGCAAGCAGCAACAACAGAATTCTGTGTTAAAAAGAACCACAGATGATGTTAGAGAAAGTTATCCCCCTTTCCAGGAGATGCTGGAAGTTTGCAGTATTTTCAGCATAATCAGTGAGGTATTTTCACTTATCACTGAGAGAATGCTTACATGGGGTAGGTGGGCATGACAGGGTAGCACTGCATAAGCTGATTTAGAACCAGAATCAGTTCTAGGCTCATTACCACTTCCTAAGAATAGGATAAATTAAGTTTAGAAGTAATACTGTCCTTTATGGAACTATGTAGCTTCCATCAGCTGGGCTGGTGAGCACATCCCAAGTACTGTAAAAGTACTGTACTGTGCTCTATCACTATCTCTGGGGGGGAGTTGGAAGAAAAGCCACCTCAAAACAAGAGTATGAAGTCTGACTTCTACAGCATTATGGATCACAATGAAAAATTAAGTGGGTGCTCAAGAAGGATGTGAACATTATGCAGTGTGTCACTACAAATCATGACAGTATCAGTTCTGCACTGCTACAATAAAATATCTTTAACCATGCATAGGTTACCAATACATTTCAGTGAACATATAGTCTGATTTACTTATTTGCTTGAAGTGTCATAGGAACAAAATGAGCACATGTCTGCAATCTAATTTGAGAAAGGAACTTAGAAGAAATTCAGTTAACCACCCTTAGTTTACCAAGATCTGCCATAAATGTCCATGGCTTGTGGCATCAGAAGATGAGGCAGAGAAATTCCTGCACAGCTTTAAGTCTGGACTTGATTTCTAAATTTCAGTGTAACTGTATTTCAAAGCATACTTTGTCATACTTGGGGAATATCTTTACCTTTCAATCGAGGACTATGCACATGCATTCTTTGCAGATGAAGATTTATTGGGATGAATTCTAGTGTTTTTTCTCCTTTGCTACAGCTTGACTTAAAGGAAGAACCTGAAAAAAAAAAGTTAAAAGAATCATTGTCTTGAGTATCCAGATGTTTTTGTACTCCTTTTAAAGTGAGGATGATACTTGTAGGTCATCTTTAAATTTATCTAAATTTAAATTTATTTAAATTCATCTTTAAAGTCATCTTTAATTTAATTTTAATGTGTAATTGTATATTACAAGATGAAAGGTTCACTAACTGAGTCTCAGCATGTATCCACACTGGAAACAACAAACCAGCTTTTAATTCACAGAATAATCCAATTTTTTATTCTTGGAGATAGATACCTTTCCCTGTTGTCTGAAATCAGTCTGCAGTCTGCTGGAGAAAATGTAGCAGTTAATGTTCATCATGTTTATTCTGTGCTAAAACCACAAGGGTACAGAGCTATGATGGCACTGCATTTTTCCAAGTAACGTTTTTTTCTTCAAAGAAAAGTATTATATTGAATAGGCTATGCATTCATCCTAGAAAGCTCAAATAAAGAAACACAAACTATCTTAAGGAAAGCTATATATTAGTTCACAGGAGGCACGATGCCTTGGAAAAACAAAAAAATATGACTATGACTGCATATTTCAAAAATATGAGATTATGAGCAGTTTTGTGGAGTGTAAATGAATATAATTAAAGTTTGACAGCATAAAAATATAATTTACCTTAAGAAATTTGATAGACAAACTGTATAAAATAAATGGGTGTAGATTAGGAAAGAGAGGTGGTCTTGTCTTCTATCACAGGCAGCCTAACATTTACCTAAGCCACTTTTTCAACATCCTATCATTTTGCCAACTATCAATTATTAGAACTAAAATCCCTCTCATTCAGATAGAATTTTAAATTTTGTCAAGGTTCAGCCTTTTTTTGAAACAAACACACAAAAAGGTAATGGAAATATTTTAAATTGTTTTTTGCTTGCTCAGTCAAGACTTGCTAGTGTTTATCTGTTGAAACTGCCATCATTTCCAGCAGGACTAAGCACTGAGCCTCCCGACACAAACCACCCTGCCAGAGGGCACCAATGATGCTCCAGACCAGCCAAGCCTGCTTAGGCTGCTCCCTAAGTTTAGGAACTTAAAATAATAATTTGACACAGATGAAAAGTAAAGCTAGGAAGAAAAGCAATTTACAGGTCAAAATTTCAGATTAGACAAGAAACCCGAGGATGCAGATTGAAATCAGCAGCTGTTGATGATGCAGTGTGAAACCTGCATCTTTAAAACACAGGCAATTAGGGGGGTAGTCAAAGCAACTCAAACTATCAGAAAATAAATGAGAATAGTGCAGGGAAGGAGACTGCAAGTAATTTGGAAAGAGAACAGAAAGGGGGCGGATTATTTCTGAGAATTCAGTTGAGACCAAATTCAAAGCTTAAGGAATGATAACTGGACCTGAGACAAGGAAACTGGCTGGACAAGAGGAGTATAAAATGACAGCAGATGAAAAGGACAGGTGAGAGAAGAGTAGGAGGGAGGAGAGACTGCTCTCAGGAGTATTTCTACTCCTGTGCAGGAGCACAAGGCATGCAGCATTGCTGAGTTGTGTTTTTCCTTTTTTCAGGGGAGACCTGTGAAGTAAGTATCCCTTCCCATCCAGTGCCAGAAAATTACTGGATAAGGACCCCCCAGCTGCTATCAGTTACTAGATTTGCTCAGGTATGAAATCCATGCAGTGGAATTAACATCTCAATCTGCATTTACCAATAGCATCCATACCATTAAACTAACTTTAAGTATACTGTTTTTAAGTAACTTGGTGAGTTTTGTTTAAGAACTAAAAAAACAAAAGTACATTCCCTCAATTAAAATAGTTCTTGCTATTATTGTTGCAAGATCAATATCGTCAAAGTTAGGAACTACCAGAATATGGATGCAACTTTCATCTGACATCCACCTGAAGAACAACTGTGAAATGGGCTTCAATTAATGTATCACAAATGAGCTTTCACCAGTTCATTGAATGCTCAGTGTCTATGCTGCTCATTTTAGAAGCAGTGATTCAATATCTTGTTTCCAACTTTTATTTCAGTATTTATTCAGGATTTAAACATGTTGTTCAAACCTCTCTCAAAGTCCAGGTTTTAATTTCCTCAAACCTGTCAACTATTTACATCTTACGAACCTCTAAGGGCTTTGCAAGTTTTTATAAAATAATTTTACTTGGCTGAGCTATAATTTCACCCATCCTAATGTCAGAGAATAAACATTTAAGAAACAATGCATCAATATAAGATAGGGAAGAACTTGCAATTCAGAGCACACCTACCCATTTCCTTATGGAATACCTCAAACTATGGGCAGGGAGAGATAGGAAGGCCTGCTATAAACAGAAAACTGATCAAAACACAGTGTGATTCAGGAAATTATTCTGGTAGCCTTGTAAAACAGAAAAGAATTATGTAAGCTCCTTGAATGATTTGTGAACAAAAAAAAATTAAAAAGAAGAAATCATTGTTCTGCTGACTTTCCATCAACTTTTTGTGAATAAGAAATTCTACAGGAGGAAAACATCAGCTCTCTTTTCTGCACATTTGTCACCAATGCTATCTTATTCCACTGGCATGTGAACCCTACAGCACAAAATAGACCCTGACCACCAGACTCTGTTGGATATTGTGGGAACAAGCTCTCAGTGCATATCAGAATACAAGACCACCATTTTCACATGAAAAAAACCAAAAACCAAGGCAGCTGTTACTGCTCTTTCTAGACATATAGGATATATTTGCACTGCCCACCCCATATTAATTCTCTGCTTTCCTAGCACAACCTGGGCAAAGACAACTACTACACTGAAGACATGCATGGAAATCTCATGAGGTTTAAACAAGACTGACTGTGCCCCTAATTGCCCCACATTTAAGGTCCCTTCCAATCCAAACCATCCCATGACTCTAAGATTTTTATGTGTTTTATTCCTGCTGAATACACCCGTATTTCACAGCTAACAATCTAGTAAATCCTTAAAAGTCCAGAAAGGAGGTCACTTCCACAATATCAGAGATTCCTACCTGTATGCTTCCCAAGCTCTGCAAGAGTGTCCTGGTACATGCTCAACATCTGATCACAGTGAGCAATGACACTTTTGCGCATGTTGTCCCAATGAGGAGCAAGTTCTCCCAGGTCTTTAAGCTCCTGATTCCTGTGCCAAAAGGCAAAAAGAGAAGGCACTAATTAACTCATTAATCCATTAGGATTCATCCAAATTAATCTTAAAAAAGTTTGTTACAAAACATCAGGAAGATTTCCTAATTGAAACAAAATCTGTTTTCAGAAGGCTTGTAAGATCTGCTTTTCATCTCTGTTTTACGAGTACACAATAAAGAAGATCAGTAGATAATGCAGTAATTTTTTTGTTCAAAACTCATCTGGTATAAATGCAGTAACCTTCAAACTGAAATACTATTTTTTTCGTGGAGGAAAGAAGGCTTCCAGGCTCCAGAGAGCTGTGCTCAGAGCAAGTAACTTTGTGAAGAATTAAACACCATTGGAAAGAATATAAAGTTTGCTTTTCCCCCAAAACTTTCAGTGTAGCTGTTTTGATACACTACTCTTCAGATACTTTCAAACACACTTCATAAACATATTTCTAGCACTGTTTCTACAAAAGTTTAACCAACACACCAGCCCTCACCACATTTCTTCAGCATTCAAAACAAAACCTACACACACAAAAAACCCCAACACCAGTCCCCTAAAATGTCATATCCAACCTTACAGTGTTCAGCAGGTCAAAACAGCAGTGCTGTGGTAACCAAACATGCCACTGGAAATCCAAAAGGAAATCCTGTAGTAAATTATCAGTTTTCCTGTACCCTCTTGAGAGCTGACCTGAGTTAAATAGAGACCATTTGAATTTCCTGCACAAACAAGCTTAGTACCCTGGGCTTTCTGTTTGGTTTTCCCTCTTGCAAAGGAAGTTTCTCCTGTATCTATTCCAAAGCCACTTTGTGGGACCTGCTTTTAAGGAAAAGGAAAGATCTTGAGACAGTCTTCAAACATCTGGTTTGTGCAGGAGAAAATGCAACACAACCAGTTTTCCTTATTTTCCTCAGAGCATCAAGAAGAGTATTTCACAGCAATTCTTGGAAGTCTCCAAAAAGGCTTCCAGAGGACAGCTCTTGCTTACAGAAAAATTACAGAAGAAAAAGGAAAAATGGGGGAGAAGGGGTGGAAAGAGGGAGGAAAAGACCAGTGAGCCTGCAGCATAGGAACACAGAGTTCACTTATGTGAGCAGCAGATCTGACCATCAGTCAAAAAGTCTTAAAATTATTTCTCAAATAGAACAGCCACACACTGGCACAGTGATGTTTTCCCCATCACTATTAGCTTTGCATTAGTATGAACAGTGTTAGAATAAGTTCCATAGGCATAACTCTGCTCCTGGTGTAGGTGACAATCAAAACCAAACAGATTGCACTGGAAGCAGAATTAGAGCATTTCATTTACACATGTCCTTGAAAATATCAACATGGAAACAAAGATTACAACACATGAACTTGTTGAGAGTTTATGTTAATGCCATATAATGATTACTTTTTGCCATTTAATGGCTCCTGGAGCTGAACCAATTCAACTTTCCTCCATTGACACAAGCCAGTAATAATCTGCCATGAAAGGATAAACTCAACATTCTCAATGACCATTTTCAGTAGCTTAACATGAAGTGTCTCTTTAAATTAAAATATTAGGGCTTCCTTCTTAGAAAAGTGTGCAAAATTTTTCAGGGTATGCAATTTTGTTTATGTGCAGTGATAATATTTTGGGCCTTAATATTTATGGTGTCTGATTTAATAGTTTTAGCAACAATGTTTGGACCTGGCTGGCTTCCAAAACTTTACTACTCCTCCTGTACAGGAATACAGTATTCTATCCAAGAACTATATCCCTGCTTCTATCCAAGTTCATGCCTGGAGCTGTTGGTCTCAAGCTGAAGTTAAACAACAGCAGGAATAGAAACCTTTTATCTCAGACTAAAACGTCCAAGCAAACCCAAACTCTTATTTAACTGGCTGACTATGAGTTAACTCCACTGACACCAACAGCAATGGGAAGGGGAAACTCAAATCACTCAATATTAATTTTAATAGGTTCTCAAGAAATATCAAATCCTGCCCCCATTACTGGTGACAAGCTTGGTATTTGTTTCTTCTAAGAAACATGTACAAATCACTGAAGTAAAAATACAGCCTTCAGTATGTCACAAAAAAGACATATGAACAGTGCTTAAAGTAAGGGTACAGTGCTATAGCAATCTAGAGCATATTCAGCATGGAAACTTTAAAAGACTACATTTTAAGATTTTTTTCATTTTAAAATACAGCAAAATCAAACATTAGAAAACAGGATTATATGACAGACACTTCCTCAGAAAATACCCTTGTTGCACCATTTATATCTATTATTTTTTCTAATGGAATTATAGGAGACTGAGGATTTAAATAGGATTTATGTCTAGTGGTTTGTTTACAGTTTATCATTGGTGTTGTTGACTCAGTACACAGTTCTGAGTTATGGATGAAAAAAGAGTTGTCTCTTCTATATCTAAATTCTATCAACAATACTCCATACTACCAAGCTTGATCATTATTACAGGAAAGGCCTTTTCCAAAAGTAAACAAAGTGGACAAAACGTAATATTTTTCATCCTTGGAAGTTTATAATTCATACTAATACTCACAATTTTAGAAATTTTAATAATATTTTAATACTTTTATGATAACTTATTTCACTGAATAACTTGACCAGTAATTTAACCAGTAATTGTGTCAAACAACAATTTTGCTATAAAAAAATTAATCTTTATAATGGATATTGGTTCTACAGAGGGCAAATCAGTTACTGATCCAACTTCTCGATGCATCCGTGGAACTTTGAATAGCTTGTCAACTGAACAGGAAGCTTAGAGCAAACTGTGTTGATAAAATAGAGCTATTTATCATCTTATCCACTCACTCCAAATCTTCTTTCAAAGTCTTTTCCAGATGATTGCTCTCATCACTGTGACAGATTTTGTCCTCTGCATCAACTTAAGCTCATCTTGCAGAATTAAATCCAAGCTTTGTCTAGAGCTGTCCGTCTTTGGCTTGCTGTTCAGCTCCTCAAACTGCCTCCTGCACAGTCTTTTCTGTCCCTGCCCAATGGAAACTCCACCCAAGAACATAACTGAGCTTCCAGTGTCTCCTGCCTTCATTAATCAGCTACATTCCTTGGTAGCCTTGGTATAATCTTCTCCCCTTTGTATCCAACCAGAATGTGGATTTAAACATCTGTCCCATTCCTCATTCTCTCTCAAATATTAGCTATTTAGCTAATTCTTTAGTCTGTTTTAGGTACATTCTGGTTTTCACATGCATTCTTTCCTTTGCTAGACTAATTATGTTCCAAGAAGTTCATTATCAAGAAATTATTGGGAACCCAGCCAGATGAAGGCTCATATAGAATATTCTATCTTTACCAACTCATGCTTTTTCCATTTTTGAGAGCACCTTACATACATGATTACAGTAAACCATTGAAAGTACCTGAAAGAGGCACAATGAATTTCCTGTATGATTCATGTTGGTAATTTCTACTTAAAGAGCTCCTGCTTTGTGCTCCACACTCTAATGACAGCAGTAACAGAAAAAGATTTGCTCATCACTTTGGATACAACAGCTTAGAGGTCTGAAGGAAGCATATTCAGTGCTAAAATACAAACCCCTGATTTCTGTAGGGAGCACTTTAAATGAGTGGTGTGCATCATGTTGCAAAATTATTTGGAGGAAGCCCCAGTATTGAAATCATGTTTCTAATGAGCTTGTTTCTGCAAAGCTACCACTGGCAGCCCAGACACCATTGCAGACTGCACAGTGAAAACCTGTGGACAGTGACAATAAACTAAAATAATGCACAACATCAGTAAGATATTAAGATGAGAAAGAGGAGTGAAAAGGGGGCAATCCCTCAAAGAACTTTCTTGGGTGTGATTATTCTGTCTCGGAAAAGCAGAAATTGCCCCTTGCATCATTAAGGAGACAGCACAAATCCTAACAAATTGAAAGATAAAGTTGAAAAGAGCAGTGCAATTAAAAGGAGATAGTTAAGAGAATATATGATAAAAGCACATAAACCAAAAATGCTGTATGAAGACCCAGGAGCAATTTTTTATACATACAGCTTCAGAAATTCAATGATGTGATTCCTAGTGAAGGAAACATGACAAATTCAAAACCTAAAAATGAAGTGATTTTGGCCTCCACCAAGCAAAATTGGCTTCTGAAATCTACTTTCACAAAACATCAAAAGCAAAGAGCTTAGAATGATTCAAAACAAGATGAGATATTTCTGCAGATTATATTTGCAAAACTTCTATAATATTATAACAGTATAAAATTTCTGAATACTTATCAAACAGGAGCTTTGGAGTAAACATACACCATAAGCTTTGGGATAAAACTCAATCACTCATAAGTAAAGGAAGCTTAGAAGATTCTTTCTAAGGAAAGGAGCACAAGAATTATTTTTCCTAACAAAGTTTACTTTAAAAGGTATGGATAACCATTTCATTTTTTTTTAACTGAAGCAGATAAAATTGCTCTCATTTTTCTTTGCTACAAGATATGCTTCTGTGATATATAGGCAATAAACTCCAGACAAGCAATATAATATTCCCTACAGAAATAAAATAATCATAGTTTTTTCACTCTATTGTTGCCAAAACAGGCAAATAATTATTAAGAAGGAGTTAATCCTGTCTGGGGAAACAAAAAAAAAACCAAACCAAACCAAAACAAAAATCCAAACCAAAACAAAAAAAAACCCACATAAAAAACCAAAGAAAAAACATGTTTTTCTTCCTTTACTATTAATTTTCTTCTAGAATCTCTTGAAAACAGTTGCCCTTTTTATCTTCTTACAGAATTTGCTGAAGATTTGCCAAAGTTATTCCAGGTTTTGCTAAGCCTAACCTGATAGGCAACTAAAAACTATGATGTAGGGTGTGCTCACCTTTTGCAATGCCCTGAACAGCTTTTTAGAAACAAACAAACAAAACAGACAAGGAAAAAAACAAAGAAACAAAACAGACAAAAACATCCCTCCAGGACTATATGAGCAAACTATACACCCCAAAAAAGGCAAAAAACACATATAAAAGTATTTTAAAGCCCGTTTTCCTATATATGTGATGAGACTAGACTAGGGTTTGCAAAGCCATAAGAATTTTATACTGTTTTTAAGAGCTGAAAATTTTAAGTTCCTTTTTAATTTCTATCCACCACCATCCCCTTTCTATTATACAAAAGTGTAGACAATATTTAAGCTAAATTAAACTCATTTCTCCCTTCCTGCCTTAAGACCATTTCCCTTCCATTCCTTCCTGCCTTAAACTCTTCCCCTGCTAAACTCTCTCCCTTCCTTGGGTATATTAATACTTGGATTTATCTTTCAAAACCTCAACATCTTCAGAGAGCATGATCATTTGGGGTTAATTGCATGATTTGCATTTAATAGCAGAGGATCACACAATTGCAGAGTCTTGAATTCAGTAATACTTAGAATGACATCTGTAACATTTACACTTTTATCCTAAATTATATTTTAGTAAGTAGCAGCAGTGTCTAGAATTGTTTTAGGGGTTTTTTGTTTGGTTATTTTTCAATTTTGATTGGTTCACCAGAATACAGTGGAATCAGCTTAAGACAATATTGCTTCAGTTCCATGACATAAGTAAAACCATTTTACTTTCACAGTTTACATTTAAAACTTTATTTCCTTATTTCAGCTTGGAGTCACATATGTGGCAGGGTTAATTGAACTGCTACTCAACCATTCAAACATTTTCCAGGTTTCTGCTTCCCTTTTATCCTCAATTTATTAATCAGAATGCATAATTCCAAATACAGAGTGAGGATCTCTGTGACACAAGCAACATCATAAAACTCTACAAAACTTTTTTAGTCACCCTAATGCCTTAAGTGACAGGAAGTGACAAAATTTTTCACTTCAACTCTGCTTTTTTTCACCATATTTTGGGAGGCTCTAATTTGCTCAATATGGACTTCCTTAGGGCATGCTCTGCTCAAATATAACATCTGGGAATCTTAGTAACCTTTGGTAACTGATACTGAATGATTTCACTGGAGTCTTAAAACCTGTGAGGATCTTCCAAAAAAAGCCTTCTCTGAAAAAGCATTTGAAATTTGTTTCTGAGTTGTGATCAGAAATTGCCAGTTTCAAGTACAGGTGGAACTTCCTTTCAGCCAAATCTCTTGCTGTGCTGATCCAGTTACCCCAGTTGCACCTACAACTTCAAACTTCAATGATATAGGTCAATCAACTTTCTGAAAAATTATTATAAGCTAAGACATTTTTTTATAATCATTAGGTTCAAAGAACCACTTGGCTAATCTAGCATGACACATGGAAAATATCTGGACCAGATTTGTGTAAAGGAATATTTTAAAAAGCAGAAAGGCTCATTGGAACACCTCAAAGGAGAAACAGAAATAATTTTGTAATAAAAACCAGCAAAGCAGACTGTATGACCCTTACTAGAACAATAAACATTACCATACAGCTCCTACTAAAATTTCTTCCAGGGAGGTTTGAAGGATAAAATCTTTAATTCATGCATTTCTTTAAAGACATTATTTCATGTTGAAACCCGAAGTTAAATACCCTTAGAGGTTACACATTTCAAAGCATCGTGTCAGTAAACGAAAGAGTTTGGTTAACAATGAACACTGGAGTTTTATCAAGAGATAAACAATCTTAAGACCTGTGAGAAAAGGGAATTTAAACTACAATTTATAATGAATGCTGAATAGAATTAACACTTGCATATTTTTATAGGTAATTGCTTCAGACCTGACTATATTGAAGCCACAATAAAATTAAAAAGAAACAGGCTGAGTATGATAAGAAGTGGCTTCTGAGACAGAAATATTTATCCTTTTATAGCAACTGGGGGAAAAAGAGAATACTTCAGAAGAGAATAGCCTGAAGATGGTGCAGTGTATGTTTTGTGTGAGCTCAACACTTAATATAGCAGCATCCTCCTCACACATTTTACTAGATTACAAGTGTAAGGACTCCACAAGAACACACTTCTTCACAATTATTTTGAAAAGGAAAGCCCAGACAAAGCTGAAGCTCCAACCCACACACTCACATGATGATAGATGACACAGATGCCCCTATTCCCACCATCTGCCAGTATTCTACGTGTTGTTGCTCCTTTCAGTTAGTCTTATCTCCTCCCTCAGACTATATCAATCACTTTGTCTCTCTTTTTTCACACCCACACTTTCAACTAGGCTTGAACAGCTCAACCACATTGGCAATCAGGAAAATCAGAAGCATTTATCTCAATCTTTGTGCAACTTCTGTTTCTTTCTCAAATATTTTCTTTATTTTTGGTGAGGAGAAAACCTCACCATGGTGATTTTTTACTATGAGTTTATCCAGGGAGGTGAATTCTATAATATGAAATAACAACAAGGGCTATTACTTGCATTATGCCTTTGGAGAGAATAACACAGTAGTAGTAAAAGTGGTTAAAGTAATCCTCTAACATTTAAAAGGCATTTACCCGTGGGGCAAATGAAAATACGGCAAGTGCATGAACTGTGAGAGTCAGCATAATCTATTTTTATTGCTTACTTAAAAGAAACCTTGCACATAAGTATTCTCAAACAAGATGAGGCCATAAATGCCTAAACACAGTACTAAATGAATAAAATAAAGTATTAGAACAATTCATAGGATTTTTATAACCCATCATCACCATGCATAAGTATGTATCAGTCCACTGACTTTATTAAAATCAAGATTCCAGTCTCCCACATGCTGTTCTATTGGCATAAAAACATCATACAGAAGCAACAGATGGGGTGAATAAAAAAAGAAACTCCATATTGCAGAACAAACAACCTCTGTAAACCACAACAGGAAGGAATTGCCTGAAAGTGCACAGAATGGCTTTGGGATGCAACACTAGGTCACAGAATTACTCTTAGACATGATACCATATGCCCACCTATGTGTGAAGCAACTTTCATGAGGAAGGAGGCAATGTCTTCCACATTATCCATTATCATTGGAAAAAGAAGGTATTGTCTCTGGGTAGCTCTGGACAACTTAAAATAAAGGAGTTTCCCCAAATTTTATCAGCACAGCTTACAAGGATTCAAGGACAGGCTGCCATTTTAATCATTGCAATGGGAAATTTGATGTGCAAAGGATTTTGGGAGACCTGTGTTCCCTACTCTTTTTCTCCAGGCCATACAATTTGTAAATATTCTCAGACATCTTTCCTGGTTACAAGGCCAAACATGAACTAGAGTTTCAAACAAACATTCCTTTGGTATCCTTTTCTTATGCCAACTAATTTAGATTAGCTAGAGGAATGTCATTTTTATCCTCATTGCTCTTTTATTCACTACAAACTTGTCATTTTCCACTGCATAATGTTTGTCTATGTTATTAAGCCTACCTAGACACATAGCCAAACACACAACAGTGCTGTTCACACCCCTGTCATTTGCTGATTCTTTATAAAATGTTAACGTTCCAGAATATTTATATTGTTAACCAAATGTTGGTGTTCACAGATTTAAAGTCATGACCACACTTTAGCACAGTTCATTGCTCAAAACTTAGGATCTCACTGGAGTCCTGAAAATTCTGAGCAGTCAATTCTGCTATTCAGTTACAACTGTGAATTCTTAGCAGCCAAAAAGTGTTCATTTCATACTTCAAATTAATATTTTTTAGCTCATCACTTGCATGATTCCAAGTCAGAAAAATAAAATTTAGTACTTACTATTGCTGCTGCTCCTTCCTTACCTTCTCATATCCTCCTTTATGTGCAGATTTATCAGTTCTTTAGGAACGTGGAAAGAGAGGGTAGTCTCAGCCATCTGTTCCCTGATCCGCATCCACTTGTTGTCAGAAGTAGGGAATCTGTATAACTTACAGACTGGGTTTCTCAACACTGCAAAGAGGCAAATATAATCATTGCTTTACTGTTGTTATATGACTCTGAAAATTTATGACAATAACCCGCAAGAAATAATATAGTATTTTCCCCCTTGCTTGCAAAATTAATTTTAGAAACCTTAAAATTCTACTAAAAACATTTAAATTTTACTTCGTTTTTATACTAGCATGTGGTGGACAAAGTATTACTAGTACATAAATAAATCATGTTTTACCAGCACTGTAGGTTACCTTTGAATTTAGATCTTCAGAGTAGTGAGAATGCAAATTAGGCTCTCTTTTCTTATATTTAAGCTCAAGTTAGGAAAAACAGAATGCACAAATGAACAATGAACTTTATAGAGTCACCACCATTGCAGGTGGGAACCTGCTAGAACCATTCACAATTCCAATAAATTGCACAGGACTCAGAGTTCAGCTGCATCTTCCCCTTGACATGCACACACAAGTCATTAACACAAATAGAAGGTGTGTTTCTACATTAAAGGAAACTTGACCTTTGACCATATGAGAGTTACCTTAATCATTGATGTGGTCAAGACACTACCACTACATAGAAATAAATATAACAGCCCTGCCAATGTGCTACAAACACTGTTTTCAGATCACTATTGCAACATGACATAAGAAAATCACACTTCTTGGTATTGTGGAAGATTGTGCTTAAAACTCAATATACTTTTTATTTTATAGTTTTCACGTGTTGGCTACATTTCCATTCAGATCTTACAATAATGTTTATAATAAAGATGGCTCCTTTCTCCCAGAAAGAACACATACTGAAAAAGCTGAGGGAGAAAAAGTTCTGTTTGACTGCTTTGATAAGCTTACTTGGAGACAAATGATTGTCATTTAACACACATGTCCACAGCATCCTAACTCAGAATGACTTTGGACAGCCTTCCAAATCCTCCACTGCTACCTTTCTGTCAGCCTCCTGGAAAAAGCTGCCCTCCAGCAGGCTCCCATTGATCTGCTGCTGAGTGGCCTATAACTCAGAGGAATGCATTCCCCCTGTGTGTGAGCTGTGGGGAAACTGCTGCTGTCAAAATGACAGCTACTAATAGACATTTCAATTCACAACTCCCTGACACCATTAATGTTTACGTAGGCTGATTTATAGAGAATGAAAAATGAAAGGTACACAAACTGGCTTGTCTAGGCTCAGCAATCAGGTTTTTTAACAGAAACCCTTTAGCAAAGACCTAGAAGAAGACCAGAGATTTAAATATACTGATAATAAACCCATTGCTGGCAACTCAAAGAAAGGAGCAATGTTTAAGTTGTACTGCTCCGTATTCCCATCACTCTACTGAGATGTCTTTCATCATTACTCTTTGATGGAAAACTGGAAGTCTTTTTAGGGTCATTTTGCTTTTAGTTATCAGTGATTTTACTGTCAAAAACTAAATTATGACTTAGTTTTATGAAATAAGCCAAAGAGATGTTTGAAAACTCTGACATGAAAACAAGCAATTTTTGTTTACTACTAGTACCCAAAATATCTCAACGTTCAAACATTTTTCCACACACTTTTAGAGTATAAGGACCCTCATCATGCAGATTTAACTACAGAAAAAAACATCTCCAAATCCTGTGTACATATGACCAACTTTCACAAAGTGTTCAGGCTTTATTACTTCATTTGGTTAAAATATGCAGCAATGCATAGTTCCTGTTTTCCTTCTCTTTTGCTGAGATTCCTGCAATCAATGAAATCAGCCTCATCAATAATATTAACAGCTTCTGTCAATTCACAAAGCTGACACATGGTACCAATCATCTCCCATTAACAAGGTAGGGAATGCAAATTTTCAAGTCAGGGAGAGCTCAGGCAACTAAGGGCTAATTCAGGCCTGGGCTTAAACAGAAAACTGCCAACCAGATGATAATTTTGGGTTGGGTTTGGTTTTTTCTGTTGTGTCCCTGATCAGTAGGGAACATATGACCGGGACATTTTAAATGATGATGCCTGAGACACAAAAGAGTCTTTTCTTTATTTTACCTTTTTATATCTACTTCCTAAGGATTTTTTTTTCCAAGAACAGCCCTTTAATTCCGACTCAGAATATATTACACTGAAAAATAGACATTAATCTGTGAGACTACTAATGCAAATATGTAGCTGAAAAATCTCTTTCCTCCCATCTCCCCCCTGTCACCACCATCATCACAAGGAAAAAAACAAACCCCAGAAAACCCATCAGGACTGCAGCAAGGGACAAAGAACACTGAAAATATGGGTCCAAAGTTGTGACTTTTATTGTTGCTAGAATTATTAAACTCCTCTCTTGGTACTAGCTGAATTTTCAGGTCTTTGATTCAGGTCTGAATTTTCAGATAGGGATAATCTCAAGTGTGTCATAAGTTTTTTTAAATGGTCAGATCATTTCTCCATGGGTTTAGGAAGATAATTTCATTTACAAACTCAGAAAAAAAAAAGCCTGGGAATTTTTCCCAAAGAACCCAAATAATTCTAATATGCAATATTGCTAAAGCTTAAGATGGTCAATAAAAGCTGCACAGTACTTGATATTTCCCTTATAAACAGAACTAGTGAAGGAATGCAATTCCATAAAAATCCCAGAAGTTTCTGCCTATCAACAGTAATTAATTTCTAACTATAACAAGTTGTCTAGAACAGAATTCTAGAAGGCATGTAAAAGCACCCAAACAATAAGAATGGAAAGATTAGATTTGGCCTTTATGAAAAGTAGTTATTAAAATTAGTGGAAGTTTCATAAACATAATCCTTCTTGTATTTAGACAGTGAGCATGATAGGCATTAAAAAAACCAAAATCCACATGAACTGCAGTGGCTAAAAAAGAGAAAAGCCAATTTTAAAAGCTTTTCTCCATAGCACCAAGCCAAAAGCCAATGCCATATATTTACTCATCCGTATTTGTGGACATTCTCATTTTTAAATATGAAGCCCTCTGTGCTTTTTATTCCATGCAATATCTTTCACATTGCTTCCCCTGAAACTAGAATAAAAAAATAATAAAAGATTGAAGACTCTGGTTTTATTTCCATTCCCTATTGAACATAGATCAAAGCATATCTCTGCCATATATTAATTTACTAACAGTGCTTCTATTTATATCTTTCTTAGTAGCATAGGTATATTATGTGATAAGGAATAATAATTACAGCTTTCTTAATTTTGCTTAATTTCAATTACTTTTATTCTCTTTTCTATTTAGAATGCAATTTGTTTACATGCAAACAACTGGCAAAATCTCCAGCGTTATAAATAAATAACTGAATTTTGAGGAGGAAATTCAGTCTCTTGTGGTATAGATGGAATAGTGATAAGGCTCTGAAATACACTACTCATTCCCACTCACTCAATAAGCATCTCATAACTTACTGGAGGGCTGCGAGTTCCCTATCATAAGATTTAAGTTTCAGAAGAATGCCAGTGTATTTCTATGCCTACAGGCTTAAGGATTCACAGAGGGGTATTTTTTTCAGTTTCATCATTTTGAAGGCCTGATAAAAAAGCAAGAAAGAGAAAGCACCAGAAAGCTTTACAACAGCATACACATGTACTAAATATGTATGTATATGGAATGCATACTGCTCTGGGGGTAGTTCTCTATGAACACAGCAGGGAAAGCAGTGTTGATGTTACCCAGTTTCCTGACACTTCTGCACTTCTGCACAGGTACCCATATGAGAAATCCAGCCTGTCTCCAGGCAACACAGAGAGCCTTAAGCCACAGGAAGCCCAGGCACAGAGGCATGCTGGGCAAGAAGTCTGATGGGTTAGGGTAAAAGGCTGCCAGTATAAAAGAAGAGCTAACATTTTCTATGAAAGGAAATTGGGAATTCAATAAAAAGAGTGGCACTGACAAAACCTGGAACCAGTGCCTGGTGTCAGCAGGAAAGTGGAGGTGATGCTGGGTGAGAAGAGAAAGTCACAAGTACAGGAAACAGACTGAAGAGTAATTATTTATCAGAACAAACTTCCTGTGAGTGCAAACTCTTTCCAATATCCTGCCTGCTGTCATTTCTTGCATTGATTCTTTAAAAAAAACCAAAAATTGACAGAAAAAAAAAGCCCTCCATGGTATGTTTGACTTCATAAACCACACTAGTGTCAGGTGGGGTTTGGTTTTATATTGTGTTTGTATATGAGAATAATAAATGTGAAAACACTGTCTAGATACCCTATAGAATCACCTGTAAATATTCCTGACAAATTGATCTAGACTTCAATATTCCTAAAACCAACATCAACCTTGAAAGTCTCAACAAAATACATTCACAACCTCCAGCGTTTTCCCATACAAAGGAAGTCAACAAAAAACCCCAATGAAACGCACATAATGGAGGCAACAAATAGAAAAAAAATCAGCCATGAACCAATATCATTCTCTGAATAGAAATGTCATTTCTTCAAGTCCCACTAATCTGGGTGACATACAGAATCAGAATCAAAGAACTGCACTGAGTTAGACCAAACCTTCAACTGGCTCTGTATCTTGTCTCCAAGAAAAGCCATAAATAGATACCTAGACATGCAAGATACCCTCCCTGCCTCCAGCTATTTCCAGTTGAGGAATTTCAGGAGCCAGATGTAGTTTCTGTGCATTCAGTAATTCTCAAGTAACATCTTTTTCACTTTGATTTGATGAAAATAAATAGTTCTGTAGAAGAATCTTTTCTGCTTCTCATCTAGTCTCAACAACTCTCAGAAAAAAATTACAGGATTCATGCATGTATAGAAGAACTTAATTTTTTGAGATTTTTTTGTTCTTCCTTCAGACTGCAGAGTTGATTTGATAAGTCTGCCCTATCAGAGAAGTCAGATGAAAAAGTTTCAGTAAAGTTTTAAAAGGTTATAAAACTTCAGTAACATTCCTCCTCAACTGTATGCTGCAAACACAGAATTCTTGACAGTGCTGTGGTTTCAGATGACCCATATAACTTATTTGTGACATTGTTACTGCAGAGTAATGGAGATTCATAAACTCGGGCTAATAAAAGTTTTATGGCACAGCATATCAGCATGTAATATTTCTCAGCATAATGAAAGAGAGATAGATCTAGTTTAACACCATGCACTCAAGCCCAGAGTTGACATAGAATTGAGAATGCCTTGCCAACAGCTCCCTTCACTCTAGGACAAATGGTTTTTAGATCAAACTGAAACTGCCCCTTCATCAGCTATGAGAGCTTGATTGTATTCACTTACAAATAATGCACAATTATTTAACAGAATGCCATGCAATGACATGACACAAAGTTATGACGTTAATTCCATGCCCATGGAAGTCACTGACAGTCTTGAAAATCATGGAACAGTAAAGATGTAGGAGATGGAGATTTCAGCACTGCTTCAGAAAGCATATTGACACATATTTCTTCACATTTCTCTGTAAAATGATAATGTCAAATATGTATAAAACACTAAAATAGTGAACTTAAACATCTGTGCAGCATTTGAAGAGACATTTATGAGCTCTGCCACAAATCTGTCTGATTTCTTCAGGACATGTCAGCTTTGCAAGAGCCATTTCTTACAGATGTTGGAGTTCTTACCTGCATTTAAGGAAGGCAGGTTGTCTTTCCCACTTATGCCTTCAGTGGCTGTACACTCACGAACCAATGCACACTGCAAAAGAAATAGAACCACAAATGTGACATATTCAGGGCTCTGAAATAAATCCATGACAGTTTATAAAAGGCAGGCTGAAAACCATCACTGATAATAATATAAACTTCCCAAGGCTTAATTATAATTTACATTTTTATCTTTATATTTCTGTTCCAAGATAGTGTAACATAATCAGAATTGTAGCCATGAAAATGACAAACTATGATCAGCTGTTTCATAATAAAACAGAAATTTTTCCTACCAGTATAATGGCAGAAATACTGAGAGATATTAATAGTTCAGCTTAATAAGTAAGTTTTATTATAAGAATAAGGCACTTCAGTTAAAAACAATTTTTTGACAAGTTTTGGGCTTTCAAAGAGGTTTCTTTAGGCAAAGCAGTATTCACATGCACAGTGCAAAAAAACCACTTCATTAATTTTTAAACAAGGGAAAAGTAGGAAGCACAAAAAAGTCTTTAAAATGCGCTCACACTTTGTGATTGAAATAATTTGTTATACAAGTGAACCAGAATATTGCTTTGGTAAGATTAGTGCATTAAAGTATAAAAAGCTTATGGAAAAATCAGTCAGTGTATACCTATGTTAAATGTAGCATGACTTATTTTTAATGCTCCTCCTACCCCCAGCCAGTAAACAAATGGAATCTCCAAAGGTGATAGGGATCTCTGCTCCCAGGGCTTCCCCAGCTCCTAGAAGCTCAGTGGAGAACTTAAGGCAGAGAGCAATTCATTATGTACACTTTACCAGGTGCTATCTGAAAATGAATTTAACCATCACCTTCGTCTTCCATGAGATTTTGCTGCACATAATTTATCTAAAAGCAAACCCAACTCACAATTGCATCCTCACTATCAATATCTAAACCAAGACTGTGCTGCAACTGATTTGTACAAACCAAGAACTCCTTTAAAGACCACAGAAAATACATCTGACATGAGTCTGGTCTCTCTTTACAAGTATTAGAAACCCCCAGGAAGATGTTATTAAAGCCTTCTGTCTCCCCCAGGCCAGACACAGTTCACTAATTACATCTCAAATAATTGCAAGGAGTCTCTTTCCACATTTTAAAGTGGAAAAAAAAAAGCAAAATAAAAGAGAAGGCTGAAAAAACAGCTCATGTTGCCTATATTGTGCAAGTTTTACAGCTCAGAATCGGAAAGACTTCACAGCATTTGTTGGCTTTTTGGAGCTGATCCCATTCATCTACTGTTTTAAAAAGGTATTGAAGTCCTTTCAGATAAATGGTGAAAAAAAGTGGAAAATCTACCCTGAGAATTTGACCCAAAAGCAGACAGGTTTGGTTAAACAGAAAAGATATTGAAAATAATGTCCTTTTCTCAAAAATTAGTCTTATAGAATACAGCATAGTGTTAAGAAGAAAACCATGATAATAGAGCTGCAAAAATTGTGTGCTGCCATGAAATGCAGATGAACCTGCTCCTCTGCAAGGGAATTCACCTCTTCTTTGGTTTTCCTGCCATTCTTCTTGGCTTTTCAATATTATGGGCACAGACTGCACATAAAAATCACCATGAACAGGACTTCAAGGGCAGAAAGCAGAGCAGCTATCCAAGGGAAAGAGAAGCTGTACTTATGGCATCTCTCTGGACAGTTTTTCATCAGAAGAGATCAAATACATTCAGTTGAGAAAAAAATAAGCTTTTTTTCCTTAAAGAAAAAAAGAGGCTAGGAGACTCAGGTTAGACTATTACTCTGTACATTTTCATGAGATTTTTTTTTTTCAGTTGAGGGAGATAAGTGCACTTACTCCAGAAATTTTGTTTTAATTCCTTAACCAAATTTGGTAATTATTATTTTAGACATCTGGTATAACTGATCATTCTAATTAACTTTGTGCAATAAATTGAGTTTCTACCTTTTGATCCTGGGTGTCTGCTGTGATGTGGTCTGTTTCCCCCTCCTCTAGTTCTCCCATCTTCACAAGATTGACTTCAATAGTACCAACTGTCTTTCCACCATCAGATGTTCTGGAAAAAAAAGAACAACAAAAACAAACAACCCATGACACTGAGTCACTTGCAGCATCAAATTCTTTCAATTAAAATATTGTCAGGAAATACTTAGTCCCCTGTCCATTCTGTAAAGCTGCAGTCACCTGTAGTGAGTTGGTTATTTACCATCACAAACCAAATTTTAACAAGGTAACTTCTTCAGGACAATGAAAATTTTCATCACAAAACTGAGGATGGGTAAGTGTTATAAATGGTGCACAAATCCATGAATACTGCCAAGCTTTCATTCTAGACCTTATTCTGTCTGTGGACCATTGGATAAAGGCCTGTAATATTGCATCAATATCCCATTTAGGATCTGAAATCCCACTGCAGAGTACATGGCTGTTTCCTAATAATCTGCAAAGAAAGGAGATACTCAGTGCATTAATAAAACCTCTACAAAACCAAAGCAATGAAAATAATCTGAATATCACTTTCTTTTAATTTTTTTTTGTAATCCCTCCACACAGTAATTATTCAGAATTCATCCCATTTCTTGAACTATATGGGAACAGTAGTACAGTTCCAGGTCAATTCCTTTATTATCATCTCCAGAAATAGTTTACTTCCAATAAATAAAAAAAACCCAAAAAACAATTCAGATGTACATCACCAAGAAGAAAAAAAATATCATTGACTACCTTTTGGAAGAGACAAGAGTTTAAACTCCAGAAAGATACCAAATGTTTTTTGTCTTTCACTGGCAGCACAGCACCAAGGTTAATGGCACAATCTATCTCCCTTGGCTTATTCTGAACAGCTGGATTTTTTGAAAGGAAGGAAAGAAGAGTAACTGACTATTTCATAATAACGAGGAAAGAGTAACAAAAGGCACCAAGCAAAAATAGGAAAAATGAAATGATGAGAATAAGTTCAGCAGAATTATGAAAACGGAGTGAGGAAGGATAATCAAAACAAATGTTTGATGCAATACTGTGTATTATCTGACCAGTGAAAATGAAGAGTGATGAATTGGGAAAAAAGAAGGCATAGAAAAGTTCAATGTTACAAAATCATAAAATCACAGAATTATTGAATATGCTGAGTTGGAAGGGACACATTATAATCACCAAGTCCAACTACCATGGTAAAATCTCAAAAAATAGTCACCCCCAAGCTTTCAAATTAAATAATTATTTTGGTTGCAAATCATTAGGCTTTAATATGCACTCAGTAGAATACATTCATCTTGCAACTATACAAATCTGATCTTCTATAAAACCTTGCAAAACAAACATAATTTCTTCATATTTTACATGTGTAAAACTTAATTTGCTCTGAGCCAAATTAATGTCTTACAATAAAGAAACAATTAAAAGTGAACCAGTTCCAGACAGCTTTGCAATTGAAGAAGCCTATATTAATTAACAAAGTATCCAGAAGAAAAGTAATAAGGGTTCCATGTCCAAATGGTGCTTTTAAGCAGAAATACATAATAATTTTGAAATGCATGAGAACAACTTCAGGACCTTCTGAATGAAGAACTTTCCTCTGAGTTCCTACAGTCTCATGGTTTGACTAAACTCCTTTTCTCCTTCTAGTGTCAGGCCAGCACTCAAACTAGGCTGTGTCAACAAATGGACTACAGCCTGCCCCAGCAGAAAGGGAGTACATCAAGTGTCAGCAAATCACATATATCTTTAAAAACAAAAGTGTGTGGTTATAAGACTGAAAATTTTTCAATAGCGTAAGGTGTTCTGATCAAAGAGTCAAGTGAATAAACTGATTTACTGTTGCCCCAGTAAAATAAAATGCTAGCTACACTTTCCCAGTCCTTGTCTCTTGTTCTTTAGAATGCTGAATATTCCCCTTGCCGCTGTTACTAAAAGCTTGGGCTCAGGATGACAGTGAGTACTGCATTGCTTGCCTGCATGAGGAGCAATATATATTTTGTATGGGTTTAAAAACAGTGATTGATCTCATCTCACTTTTACATATTTTTTCATTATTATTTTCTTATCAAAATTACTCCTGTTCTGGTCTAATACATATGTAATATTAATCTGAAACATGCATTACCTGCAAGAGAAGGTAATGCAATACAATAAAATTAAACAGTGGGACTTGTTGCATTGTAGTTGCACTTCTTTCTCCAGTTCTTATCTTCTCACACAGAAATAAGAAAACACAATTCAACAAAAAAAGCCAACAACAAAAAAACCAACAAATCCCCAAACTAAAGTTTCTTTTGAATACTACAGGCATACAAATCAACAAAGAACTCTATAAACGCCCAGGGCAAAACTGCTGTGAGCACTGTCAGACTCTGATTTTAAAACACCAGCAGCAATGACAGTCTGCAAGTGGACATGTCATGCATTTCAAACTTTTCAGCAACATCATGAGATTAACATAATTAAAATTTAAAAGGAGAAACAGAAGTGATGCCATGGGAAAAATTAAAAAAAAAAAGCTTAATGATCGTGCTTTATTGGATAAAAACCTGTATAATTTTACTTTGCACTGACAGTATTGAGCACACACACTCATCCATGTACACACCTTTACCTGCAGAGATGTGAAGAGAATCTCACACACAGACACTGTTCAACAGAGCATCAGAGAAATAATTAATTGGTTTTGGATACTTCATAATGCATTAGGATGGAATTAGCTTATTTGCTGTGGTTTAATAAAGCTGAGAAGGACACTATGTGCTCTAAAGATCTCTTTTCTCCTCAGGGTGATGTTGTCTCATGTTATACAGAGTAAAAGCAATGACAGCAACAA
>JANRGV010000084.1:10312476-10358653 GCA_024734035.1 Alethe castanea
TATATAGTAATTGTATGAGCAAGTGTATATATATACACTATATCCCCTATATACGCATCTTGACAACCTGCAAGGCTGAGTTGGGATGGGGGATAGTGCAAAAAGAATAAAATCATTGTCAACATAAGAAGCCCATACATGGCACAAAATCCAGCTGGTTTATGAAGCTGGGAAATTGCTGATAATTTTTAGCACCCTGTGACAAGGAGCAGCCATCATCTGATACTTGTTGACAGAGCACCTGCATTTGAAATAAATTTCTCTACAATCCTAAGTCCTTAAGTATCCCCAGGTCACTATTAGTTCCCTCAAATGTGAGGGAAGGAAAGTCAGTAACTCCATGAGCAGCAGGAATCTGTTCCCACCATGGTACTTCTGACCATAAAATGTTGACCAAGATGTCCAGAGAGGAAGAAAGTAACAAATTAATGATGGAAAAATGAGTGAGCTAGATGGACTGAGAACAAGCAGTCATTTGCCTCCAATGCTGATCTCACCAAGTCTCATTACTCCATGTTGAATATGCAAATTTAGACCCGTTAATTGGTTCCCATGGCCATACACCTTCCTTCAAAAAAAAAAAAAAATTCAATAACACAAAGGAAAAAAGGAAGCAGACTTCACGTTTGCATGGCTGTGTTAATTATAAAAGACAAAGTGACTGCCTGAAAAGCAAAGTGCATGACTGAGTCTAGCAGGTAGCTCCTTTCTCCAGTGCATAATACACAATAAATGCAATTAGCAAAGGTTAACCTACAGATTGCCATAAAATTATTTCTCCACTGGTATAATATATTTTGATATATCCAAGCAAAACGTATTGTACTAACACAAAAAATATTTATCTGTGAATTCACAGTGACGCCTATTACAATAATCAATACTACTTTTAAACAAGTCCACTGTAAATAACATTGTCGCATTCTAAGGTAAATAAAGTTTTGCAATGCTCAGTTCCTTCTGTTTTCATTATTTCAATGTACAGTTGATTAAGTTTCATGTCAGAACAAGTTTCACCTCAACTGTATTGGAGATTTGCCTAACTTATAAAGTCAAGCTGTTGTTCACCAGCTTCCTGAGGTGGATGACAACATGAAGCAGCCAAGAAACAATTTCAGGAGGGAGACCAAGTACAACTAGTTGCAGACAGATATCTATTGAATTTTAATAGGGAAAAGCAGCTAAATATATAATATTTTGCAGTCATAATTTGCTAGGGAAGTTATGCTAAGTACATGAATGACTGCAGAAATTACTGTGAGAATTACTAATTCTCTCTAGTTAGTTAAACTTTGTTAATACTACTACTACCAAAGTGCAGTTACATGTTTTCTGGTCCACTGAACCACAAGCTTTTAGGAGGGAGGGCAATTAAGAGGACTTTCTTTCCAAAAATAGCTAAGTTTATCTCCTTTCTTTAAAGAAAGTTCAGTCCTGTCCAAGATTAATGAAAAGACAACTAAAATTAGACAGGCTAGACTAATACTGTCCAAGAGCTGACACATGCTTAAAGAAGTCTGTGTAGTACTGACTCTCAAATAACCTGTATAATTCATGCACTCCATCCTAGTTCCTGTTTGTTTAGCTCCACTGCTACAGAATTCCTGCTCACAGAGACCAAAGAACCTGAGTGGCATTGACACCACCCAGTTTCACACTGATGTACCCTAATTACACTTTTGTCAGTCTCTTAAGAGAAGCATGTCAGACAGATGCACTTGATTTTTGCAGAGAACACAAGAGAGCAGAATATCACTTTACATTATCTTTTTTGTATCACTAAATATTAATATTACTAATTATTATCTTTTTCCTTTGCTCCTTCTTACATGTAACTAAGTGGAAAACATATCAAAATTGCCCAAGCTAAAGAGGGCCTTCCTGTAAACAGGCAAACTACCACCACAGGGAAAGGGGCTAATGGAAGCACTGATTGCTAGCTCTTTGCTAAAAGCCACAGAGCTCAACTAAGGAAAAACAAAAAAACCAAACAAAACTTCAAAATATTATGCTGTTTTTAACAGAAAGGCAAGGCAAAAGCTCCTCTAAATCGAACTTAAAAATAAATCAACTTTTTTTTAAAAAAATCAGCTTTTATTACTATATTAGCAGCCAGTATACCTACATTTCATTTAAAAAGAAAAAAATATCCATGATTTTATTTTTTTAATTGGACACGCTGTATCATATAGTCAACCTGAAGAAATATTCTCCTACTGAAAAATACTTTTGTTTCATTCAACAGCCCATTTTATGCCATTCATCATCACAACTGTATGAGAAAGCTGGAACAACGTGACATTGCACTGTCATTGCAAAATGAAACATCCAAGTCTATAGAAAGCATCTCTCTTTTTATAAATTCCATATTGGAAACTTCAGTCACAAATCCCTAATAACTAAATTTCTCTGCCAACATCTGTTGTGTACACTGAAGTAATTCTACCTAAATTGACCTTTTTGTGTTTTGATGATTAGCTACAGATCTACCAGAAACACTCAGCCACAAGTTTAGGGCACCTTTAAGGAAAAGAAAGGACAACCAAAATAAAAATTTCTTTTGCAGAGGTTTTGTAACTTGTGTCCCTAATCACAATGGTAGTACAATGGTAGGAAAATAGAAAGTAGAAAAAAGCAGAAAAAGTAGAAAAGTAGAGCATGGTGTGTCAACAGTACAAACTTGTAGACACAGGCCTGATTTCCACAAAACAGCAGAAAGATACAAAAATCTCCCTTGAAAACACTTTCATGTTGTTACATTGCACCTCAAAAGGACAATGGAAATAAACAACAACTAAAAAAAAAAAAAAAAAACAAAAAGAAAACTCAGTTAAAAATTAACCAGATTCTATAATTACACCAATCTATACAGGGCACTCCACAAAGCTATTTCCAGGTCCTTAAATCTCTAAATCTGGCAAAGGAGTACCTCAGTCATAGGCACTCTCTGATAAACTATTCAAAGAATATCAACAAGAATTAAACAGAATTTCATGCTCTGACAAGTCCCTTGGTCTATCTTCTATCCTCCTGAGAGGTACTAATACCCCAGGGTGATTAGAGGAAAGCAAGCTTAAATTAGTAGACTGCTCTGTTAAATTGCCATTGAAGAAATGTGGAAAATTTCTACTGACTTTCTGCTGCTGAATAGTCACAATCAGAAAACAATCCCACTTTTGAAAGGTTAGGATCTTTTTTCTTAAAAAAACCTAACTAAACCCTGATTAAACCCTATCATTTAATGTATCTGCAAATTAATTTAATTGGCATGTTTGTCTTCTAGTGTTAGCTAAACAAAGAGGACAGCCACGACTAAAAATATTAATTAAAAGTAAATTTTTCATCTATTTCTTATGAGTTTTCCACCTAAACTTTTTGATTACAAATTGGATGGCTGAGACACTAAATACTTACTCTGAAGCTGTCCTGAAGTTTTCCATTCTGTCAATTACTGTGCCACCTGTCACAGGCAATCTTTCAGATCAAATTTTCAACATGTCAGTTAGGGAAGCAAAGTTTATCCCAAAGAACTAAAAAGAACTTGAATTCCTGTAAGAATAGATTCTTACAATCTCTAAGCTGGAATTCATTTACCTAGCCATCAATTCCCATAGGGAACAGTCAGTTCATATTTTATCTAATCGGATTTTTTCTTAGACAAAGTTATCTTCTCGTTAGGTGTGGCATTTTCTGTTTGAGAGAAATTAAAATCAAAGTATTTTGTTAACTTTGCCCTGCAAACTACACACCCATATACAATTGGTCTTGTTGAAATAGGAAGGCAGGTGCCAAAATACTTCAAGACAGTTCCATTTCTAAAATAAAAATTTCTGAATGGGTCATACTTTGCTCCTTAAACCAAATTAAGGTTGTGACTGTCCCCTAGTCACAGCTTCTTTCCTCCCAAAATGTTTCCTTTATAGACTTATGGAGTTTGAGCAGTTGCTCCATGAAACTTAACTGTACCTTCCCAGTAATCCCAAATAAGCCTCCATTGCACTTGCAGAAATCAGCTCAAAAAAATCCCTTAAAATCCCTGCACCATATAAAGTCCAATGAATTTATTCTGAAAATCACCACCTAAAAGGTTGCCCCTAACCTTCAAAAGGTTTTGATTCGTATCTTCATTTATCTTAAGCAATGCAAGACAGCATCAAGGGTGATAATTTTTTTTTCCTTTAGTGCAAAGCTTTAAGATGCATCTGCTCAGCCCAGCCCTAGGTTTTGAACATTGTCTCTTAACCTTCTGCAGCTCTGTACCCTGTCACTGATTACAGTTGTACATCACACCCCCCATAATTTCAGTATGGCTGCATATAACAATGAGTTTAGGAGAGCACAAGCATCTTCACATGGGAGACACCTTCAATAATTAGGCCCACCTTCTTTAAACATGCCCAGTAAACAAACCAATCTGTACACTGTTAATTCTTTAAACCACACACACCAAATAAAACTGAGAATCTTATGCTCCTTTCTAAAAGCAACTTTGAATGAATAGTCCCTATGCCAAGTTCCCTGCAATTCTTCCATAGGTTATGATGTTATAAAATTAACTTTTCTAATCTGGCACCTGGGAAGCTCCAGGTTATAGGGTTAATATTTAGTTTTGGTGTTTAATTTTGAATTTGTGCATGGCAGAATTAGAAGCACTTCAAGTTGACATCCAATACACCTGATGGAACATGGAGTTTAAAACAGTCAAGCAGCAATCATAGAATCGTATAGGCTGGAAAAGACTTTTAAATGGATTGAGTCCCACCAAAAATCCAGCACTCCCAAGGCCACCATCAAATTATGTTCCTCAGGGACATATCTACATGTCTAATAAATACCTCCAGGGATAGTGACCCCTCTGCTTCCCTGGGCAGCCTCTTCCAGTTTTTGATAACTCCCAGATCCCTCAGCCATTTCTCACCTGACCCTTCCCCATCTTTGCTGCCTTTCCTTGGATGAGAAATGCCAAGGGTTATTAACTGACCATGATTTACAACAGAGGGAAACACTTACCTGAGGGTAAGGGTCAACTGCTGCTCCTTTGACTTTACCAGATCTCCTACTCTAAAAGTTGCACAGCCCAGAAAGCTTCGCTGCAAATCAAAGCAGAAAGAAAAGATAACATATTCATTCATTCATTTTTCTTACTTCTTTAGGTCTCACACTTGAAAATCTCTCTTTGGTACCTAGAAAAATATTGCATTTCAATATAACAGCCACAGGAAAATTTCCATTTAGTACAAATATTTGCATTTTGCATCTATTTCTATTTTTCTAATTTCTGGGTTACAAGAAGCATTAAGTTTTCAGTGTTTACCAAAGTTGTTCTTATGATTTTTCCTCAAGCTGTTGTACTACCATCCATGTATTCCAAATATGAATGTATTTGCTAGGAAGGTATTTTAAATTGAGCTCAGCACAAGTTTATTATAGAAATGTTATAACTCTCTAGTTCTTGGTAAAGTTTTAAGTACTTTTTTCCTCTATTTCCATTGTAATGTGAACCTATTCACTGCATTAAAAGTGCAGAGAAATGTGGTAATGCAACTAGAATGCCTAAAGTTAAATTAAGCTACACCACTATCTCTTCTATAAAAATCATCCTTCACACATTAAAAAAAAAAGGTACCAAGAGGAAAAAGGATTAAATCTTTTATACTTTGGTTATTTTTTAACCTCTGCTCATATCCTGCTCTACATTGCTGAAAACCCATTTTGTCAACTACAGCAGTAGTATTCTTGCCTTGGAAACAATGGGAAAGAAACTTAACAGCCTACAGCCATCTTCTATCCATTTATCTTTCAAATATACAACACAATATCACTTGCTCTAAATAAACTATAATGAGATCACGACACTATGTTTAATTTTTTGCAATAAAACAATAAGAAGGACACAAGCTTTGTTTTTATTACATAACACTAAGTGTACTGTTGGAATGGCAAATTAAAATTCCAGGGTAAATTATAGACATTCTTGGATATACAAATTAAAGAATCAAGTCACTCTCAGTCAACAGAGGCTGCCTACAAGGGAGCAACTTTCCCTTTAGGGAAAAACAGAAAAGAATTTGTCGCTGCTGAGAAGAGTAACATCCTCTGCTAAAAAAATAATCCTTCAGCCTGCTTTCTTTCAGGAAAGCCAGCAGGATGTTGAATGTTTGAATGCAAACAATAAAGCCCTACACTAAGATAAGTTTTCTTCCATGTACAACGTACAGTTCAAATAACAAATCTGAAATTAGGTAAGCACCACCACTAGTCTGCAGTTTGGTAAACTGAGCCATGAGGTATGGCTTGTTCCCATCAATGGCACAGGCTGAGATTTCCTAAGCAGCCTGCAAGCAGCAAAGGGAAAAAGACACAAATTGGGAATCTAGAGAAGGTTGGAAAAACAGTGGCTCTGGAAAGTGATGAACAGGAAGAAAGGAATAAAAAAGGCCTGTAGGATATATATTAATAGAGAAAAATAACACAGCCACACAAGCAAAGATCATGGTGAGTTTTCAGCGTCGAAATGAAAGGTACTTCTACAAAAAAGACATCCAGGTACAACACATGGTGATGCACAGCCTTGCTGGAGTGAACACACAAATGGTTCTGTCTTCCTTTAGATCAGTCAACATGACAGTGTTTCTGCACTAAAACTCTGTGGTCACACATTTAGCCCAGATTACTTCTGCCAACATCATATCCTTCTTCATACTGTAAGAACACATTGCACAGCACTGTGTCTCTATGGCAGCTTTATTCTGGCATTTCATGACATTTGAGTGCTTGTATTTGAAACCTGACCACTTAGAAAGGGGATGAGGGGTATTTGGAATAAAACTGATATCAGGTTTGGTCACCTGGAGCTTCTTTTTGCAGCAAAATAGAACTATAGATATATGTAAGAATCCTAAGTCAGCATCCCCATGTGACCAGGGCCAAGAGAAAACCACACTGCTCTCTCATAAAGTCAAAGAGCTTTGGTCATTGTACCCACTAAACATGTCTGAGTGCCAGATCTACTTCTCCTGTGTCCTGGAATTAGAAGTGGATGATTTTATCAGCTTAAAACATTCTAGTTATTTCTCTGTTTCATATTTTTATGCTTATTTAGAAAATAAAAACCCTTGCTTGACAACACAGAGCTATATGCAAAATCAAATACAATTTAAAATAATCCCATGATCCAAATAAAGGGGATTATGCTAATGTGCAAGGGGTCTAATATCAAACTGGAGAATACTTTAGCCATACTGATTTAGATATCAAGAGGCCACCCTGGGGCCTGAACTGGCAGTCTACAAACCAATCTAACTTTGCCCACATGACTTGGAAAGGCTTGAAGAGTAGGCTTTAAACAGAATTGCTGCTGTAATGCTAATTGCAGAGTAAAGTTCCTTTGGAATTTTGCTAGTACTGTAGCACAATAATAAATCTTAAGATATGTGCCTTGAGTGGTTTGATGGATAATCTCAGCTAGCCAAAGAGAAAAGTCTCTCTAACAGCTATATGAAAAGTTAAAACACATCGATTATTTCACTAAGATTGAACTTGCTGCCAAGCTGCAGATTTTTCAAATAGTAGCTGAAGTCCTGAAAACTATGCCAAGGAAGCCTTGGTAAGGCAGAAAAGTCAACACCTTAGGCTAAAAATTTAAATGCCCAGTTATTTTACATGTTTGCTGACACCTCATCAGTGGTTTTGTTCTTTTTCTCAGCTCTATCAGGACCAACCTTTCCCACCACCACTAGGTGTTCATATTGTCTGGGAGATTTTAGCCCTCTCAGACCCAGATATTACTTTCCAATACCTTTGTCAAACACTCATAAAAATGAGTCCTCTATATGCTGCCAGTTTAATTTCTGAAAGCACAAACCAAAGGCAACTCCTGCTGCAGAATGTTTGATACCTGCACACAAAGACCAGAAGGTTTTTGAGGCAATGCTATTCCAGACTCTCAATCTCATCCAGATTGCTTGTATGACATTAGCAAGGAGTTTACAGTTGTGCTTGTCTCAGGATAGTTTCAGCTGAAAAAGATTTTCAGAAAGATGTGAATGGATTACATCAATCCATCCATCACCCTAGCCTTGATTATTTTGTTCATTTAACCAAAAACTTTTATTGTTAAAAAAGCTTGTCAGCTCCTGTTGAGCAGTGAGAGTCTGTGCCTGCTGATGAGATGGGAAAAAAAAAAATAAAAATCAATCAATGAAAATAATTGCTTACCCCAACATCTGCTCTTGGTTCCTTGTGATCAGGTAGGACACTGGTGCGGACCTGAGAGAACCAAGGGGAAAAAAGGCAAGAAATCATTAAATTTTTTGTTGTTCCTTTTTAATTAGAATGAAAGAAGTGCTCATGCCTTTTTTTCCTCACACTTCTGAAATTCTGGAGATAAATTTAAATGGAACTATATATCTATATACAATTTATAACAATTAGTAATTTAAGCACAATATTTTCTGGTTCCTGTGAAGAAAGTCTTTTACCACTGCCCTTTTATCATTCTGAACTTTCCTGAGTCTCTAAAGGGAGAAAAGCTGTGTTCAGTAGCTCCTTTCCTAAAAGAAGATTTTTTGGCTGTAACTTGAGTGACAGAATTCTTCATCTATAGGTGTTATCTGGAAACACAATTTTCAGCCTCAAGAGAAAGAGCATAGTACATTGAAAAGTATTTTCCCCAAGTAAATATGTGCCTTTGCCAGCTGATCTGCAGCAGAAATCCTGATCCACAGTCTCAGTGCATGACCCTGCCTCCTTCAGCCACTTGCTGAGTATCTCTGAGGTGAGATATTTGTAGGCATTCAGAGAAGGAAAGCCTCTGTATTGTGCCCTACACGGGACCTCCAGTTATTCTTGTGTTTTCTGCAAGGTAGAGCTGCCACTGAACTCAACTGCTTTCATTTCACAAGAGCAAGTATGGCATAATCTTTCTCTTCTGTATTTCCCAAAATAAGTACAGGTTGGTGTGTGGGTGTGTCCTCAGTGTCTTTATAATTTTATTATTGAGTGGCAGCTGGGAACAGACAACTGACTAAACAGCAAAAATTAGACAGAAAATGTATGAGAAAACCTCTGTGACAGCCCTGATGGCCTGCCTGGGCCAAAACCAACCCTTTGGAATAACTTGTTGTTAAAAGCAGCACACAAAGGAGAATACACTGAGCATGCACATCTGTTTGATTACCTAGCCTAAATAACATATTCATTCCCTAAGAACTAACTTTTGGCTTGACTTCCAAGCAAAACTCAAACTCATTTTGTAAATCCCTCTGCAAAAGACTCATTTTTTTCCATGTCCTCAAATGTACCCTCAATTCTTCTATTCTAGCTGCAACTTAGTGCACAAAAAGAAACATTCATTTAAAGCAAAGATAATTTAATTGTCTGCTTGTTATTCTAAATACATGTTGCTATAAAGCACCAATATTAATTCCACCACAAAGACTTGACAAAGCAGAACCATAGCTTTTCTCAGTCAGCTCCTACCCCTTGATCCCCTACAGTGAGAACATTGTTTTTTCCACAAAAGCCTGAAGATAGTAAAAAATGCTATAATTAATTTAATGAGGGACAACATACTTTAGAAATCTGTGGGAGTCCTCATTTGGATGCAATTTTATACTTAGATTTTCTGCACTAATACATAAGCAGCTCCAAAGTGTTTGGTTCTCTACAGAAAACTAGTATAAAATGTTCAATAACTTTATTTGTACCTTTAAATGCTTCAAGTTACAAATGAAAATTAAATTACTGACATTTTCTTGTTGGTGATACCCATCTTTCCATTTTGAAGCTGAGGAAATAACTTAGAGCAGATCTGTTTCTTAAAAGAAAGATGGAGTATCAACACCAGGCCAAAAATGCTGTGTCATTTTAAGATGGTAAAAAGCTGTTCTGTGTGCCAGCCTCAAAGAATTGATATCTAGCCCTTCAAGAAGTGAGGTATTTATATTTTCTAATTATTATTATGGCTATTTATTCAAGAAAAATAAATTTATAATGTAAGAATTAACCTTCCTCTTCATCATTTACTTATATATTTGTAACCCAGCAGCAGTTCAGCAAGTATTTTAAAAAGTGTACTTGTTTTTGTATGATACTAAGTTGTGCTTCACAGCAAGAGAAAGTTCAAGTGAAAGCTTACTGAAATTAAGGGAATTCAACATTTATTTAGAATAATAGAATATTAATTCCTTCTTTTGCTGGATGAAATCTCAGCTCGGGAAAAGACATTTCCGCTTTTCTGACCCAACACAGATGTGAAAAGGCATGTCAATACCTGATTAATCTACAGTCTTCCATATAATAAAAGCATATTCCTGAATTTCAAACAGATTTAAAATACAGGGACAATTTCTGTTGCATTTTGCAATTCTTCTTGGTTCAGCTATGTTTGTTCTTGTTTGGTTTTAACTCCTTTATAACCAGTAGCTGGACAGCCAAATGTAACTCTCTCTTTGGTGGGACTGACATTAGACTGTATACCTCTCTTCTCCCAAAATACATTTTATTTGTAATTAAATTTAATATCTTGATCCAAGTGTGTCAAAATATATGTAGTTTTAGAAACAGTTTTATTATTTGAGGTTTATTAAAAGACAAGCCACATACACGTATGTGAATAAATACATGGGTGGTACAGTCTGATCCCTTTCAGGTTGTCTGTTGGTTGTGTTCCTGAACAAACCCTCTGAATACTGCAATTATTGGGGTATCATTATGGGATGTTCACATAAGCCTTATTATAAACACAAATTCAGCTCATAAATGTTTCTAAAATGTAAGAAACAAGTCAGTTCTAGTCCCAGTCCACAAAATGGAAGAGAAAAAATGGAGATAAATACAGAGGATTTGAAAGGTCAAATATCCTCCCAGTGCCTTTCCTGATTAAACAAACAGCCACACTTTTTAAAGCCTTGTCATAAATCAACTTTTCCCTACTGGCGCCATCTAGAACAACTACAAAATATAAATGCAAACAGAAAGTCAGATTTTAATCCCAAACATCCACTAGTCTGTTAGAATTTCAGTTTTCTCATTATGTGCTCTAGGTTTTCCTGCACAAAATGCAAACCTCTGAGTGGGGAGTTTATTTACAACTGGGCTAAGACCATGTTTCCCTGGAATAGCACACACTACAGTTGTACCTTCCCAGACAGGAGGAGATCACAAAGGCATGCAAAAAAGACAGCTTGTGACCTAGGCTAAATGCAGAATGTTTGTGACATGTACCCATTCCTGTGATTTTGTTTATAGAATAATACAGCTACCTCTTTACACCACAGCTTGTTGTACCAGGAAGAACACCAGTGGACAACAGTGGGCAATCATGAAATGCTTACTTTTCTTTGAATCTCATATAGAACGTTATACAATGAGTAATGCATTTGTTACAGACACATCTGTTAAATTTCTTTAGGCATAAATGTTAAATTCAGCTTTTATGAACTGTCCTTTAGTCAAAGGCAGTTTTGTGTGATTAAAAGGATCATTTCTTTCAATCATTTGCAGCACTCTGAGCCACATTCACACAAGCTTCTGTACTTCTGTCAAAGTACACAGATTTATTCACTATCATTACTGAATCTTTTGTGCCTTCCCTAATTAAAACCTTTGCATTTCAGTTGGTGATCAAAGGCCATGTTCAGAATGTACTCAAGTTTTGCAAACAAATAATGCTAGATCCTTTCCTTGGTTAGTGTGAATTTATTCCATCAAATCAACAGAGTCTTCCAGTGATTTCCCAGTACCCACTGCTGTTGGCTGCTCAAATGCACACTTCTGTCATCACTGCTATGCAATCCTGGCATCTCACAATAACTAAGTACACACATCAGGCAAGGCTAGGCAAGGCAAGATAAAAGAGACTACTGAAAGCAGTTGCTGAAAAATTGACTTGCACTCCTTCCATAAAGCACCTTCCAGGAAAGCATTCCCAGCTTTAGTAAAACTGAAGTGATGTGGGAACACAGAGTGCACACACATTAACCTGGAATTGCTCTGGGACAGGGACCATGTGCACCTTTCTGCCCACAAAGGGAAAAGAGCACTGAACTCTGCTAACTCAGCCATACAGCTCCACAGACAGCTGCCAAGGGCAGCCAGCCCCATCCTCACCACCACTGCCTGCCTGCCAGCTGGCACCACCATCCAGCAGAGTCCAGCAATTACTACTTCTTGGAATTTTTCAGTCAGAGAAATTGCGGCTTCATGCATTTGTGCTGGGTGAGCTGAAAATGCCTAAATTGTTACAGGGTTCTGCAACAACATCAATCAGCTTTTATAGGATAGAACACATTCCAGTACATGCAGCAAATTGTTTTTTAAAAGAAGATATTTTACATTCACCTGCTATTTATTTTCATCATATAGATTAAAAATTTGCTAAAGAGTTCAATCAACATATTGTAGTCAGCAAAGTAAAACACTTCCATCAATACTTTGTTGGATAAGTGCTTACTGAATGGAAGACAATACCAATACAGTAATTTTCCAACCTTTAGTGCACACTTATTTCCAACAGTCCACATAAAACAAAAATCTTTTCCCAGTGGGCATGCACATGGTATTGCAGGGTTTACAGTTCCAATGGAAAAGCTGATAGGCAGAGAAACTAATAAATGTTAAAACTGAATTAAAGATGGAAACAAAGAGAATATAAGCTATAACAAATCACTGCAATGTTTTATAATAACAATATTATTTTTATTATATATTAATTAAATTTAAACTTATAAGATAGATATTCCCTACTACAGATAGTAGAGAAAATATGTATGCCCCTACTATTTGCTGTATAGCAACTGACTATTTAATCTGCTTACTTATCTGAAAAGGTCAAACAGAAGGGCAGGACTATCTGCATCCTTTCCATAGGCAGTGTTTAAATGTGACTCTTGCAGAGTGTGGAGTCAAAAGCATTCATTTGTGCAGCACTGACACTGTGTGCTACCTCCAGGCACACTTCTCGAGATGTAATGTGAAAATAATAGAAAACACATATTTCTCAGTCTCTTAAGAATCTTCATAAACTGCATTTCTTTCAGACATCTCTACAGCTCAGTATCTTTCTCTGTGTAGGCTGCATCTTTATGTGCTTTCTAGAGAACACATGGCACAAGAGAGGCATCACGAGATCCCCCAAGCAAAGACTGAGGTTAACAGAATTTAACAGCTTATGTAGGTATGTAACTTGCTGTATGAATAATGAGCAGAAAGAGTCTTCAGTATTTGATCACAAATACAGTTTTGTTTCTCCACTTTTATAGCTTGGTCATATGATCAGAATTGCCTTAAAAAACCTCTCAGTTCAAAAAGAACAGATTACTTAGGAACTCTCTCTGTAGTGAGCACACCACAAAAACCATAGGAACTCTGCAGCACCCATGTGGAAGCTGGAAATTCAAGTGACAGAAAAGATCTATACATTATGAGTGCTTTGGGGCATGCAGCAGAGAGATCTGATCCAGCAATGCTTATTTCTCAATCTGTTGGGTTTCTTTAAGTGGTTGAAGTTTTGCAATCAATGACCACTGGTAGCAAACTAATGAGTTTCTTCCTTCATCTTTCAGGCTTTTTTTAACAAACCCCAATGATGTGAAGTAGCCCTCTAAAGTCTTAATAGGTTCTGAATAGTCTAAGCATCTGGTCAGTTCTAATTTTAATAAAATATAATATGAATACGCATTTAAGTCTGCAGCTGTTACAATCAGCCAGTAGGTCCTGCTTCCTCCCCATCATAATTTCCAGGAATAACTCCTTTAAAGTCTGTTTTATACTGGGAAAAATATGCAAAATTTGAAGAGTAAAAATCTCCTTCAAAGTGCTTGTTATGCCTCTCCTTCCCTGCTTTCTCCCACTGTGAAATAAAACTCACACAGGGCAAATTCTGGCTTCTGCCAGCAAACTACAGATGCAGCATTCCTAAACTCTTTTGGCTCTTCATTTACATGGGTCAGCCAATGGGGACTTGTTACTTGCTCAAATCCAAATACCTCAGGCTGGTTATTGCAGTGCCACGATCCAAAAATCCCTGAGACAGACTCCACAATCTAAAAAAGGCAGCAATTAACAGCAGCCAAAGAAATCCAGATGTTCTGACAAATTATATCCCAAAGAATGCTCACTCCAGAATGATGAAGATAATAGGACACAGGAATATATAGTTAAGGGGGTTTTATCATGCTTTTCCACCCTACTCCCCACACACCCAGCTGTGCACACTGCTTCAGAAAAATGTGACTATCTGGCAATCTCTCAGTTAGTCTGTCTGAGCATCTTGCTCCCCTGAAGCAGCAGACTCTAACCCAAGTGTTCAAGCAGGAATTTCAGGGGAAAATATCTTCCTAGAATGCAAGATTTCAGCACTGCTCACAGTGCCTGAGGCAGCTGGGTAGGAAGAGAAAAAAAATAAATCTCATTCCCATATGAATATCAGAGAACCTGTACAAAAAATCCATGCTAGAAAAGTCAAGGAAAGAACTTGTACTCTAACCAGTTTTTTCAGGGGAAACTTGAGAGGATACAAGCCAAGGGTGGTAAAAAGCACATAAAGCTCTCTAATGAACACCAGCTCAACTCAGTCTTGCCTTAGTCTATGGCAGACAACATGAATTAAGGCAAGTATTACTGAACTGATCAAATGAGCCCAATGGCATCATAAAATCTCCAGAATATGATCTTCTGCCTCAAAATTTCAGCAAAATTTGAACTTTGACTCTTAATAGCCAACAAAATAAATTGAAATCCCGTTTTTTTGCTTTATTAAATAAACAGACTTTTTTGAGCATGCAAAGTCTGCATTTCATAATTTGCTTCTATTACCATAAAGTTGCATTAAGAAATCTTACTATAAATTAAACACGATGCCATTTTCACCAGTTACAAGAAATATTATTTATATTAGCATCTTTTAAAGGTATCTCCAACACTCCCAGTTCCTCAACAGATTGCAGCATCTACTCAAGTGACAAGAGGTTATTGATGTATTAAACATTAAAAAAGGACCTGCTGCCTTAAACGAGTTCAGAAGTTCCGAAACTCTGCACAAAACATCCCTGTCTTTTGACTCATGGGAGAAGCTGAAATGAAGAACTCAGAATTTAACTTGTTGGAGCAGTCACATCCCCAGTACATAAACCTCCAAAGTTCCCTTGAGAAGCTGGTGTTACCCCTGTGCCAACACCTGAGTGCATTGCCAGCCTTAAGTTCAATATTTTGAAGGAGTTATTTTTATGTGAGGTACTGAACTAACCAAATATCAGCTCTCATAGAAGCAAACAATTGCTTTAAGATCACCCTCCAAAAAACTGAAGATTTTATCCCCCACTCGACATTTTATGGCAACTTGTTAACATAAATTTTTAGATTCTAAAGTGAACATTTTAGAGCAATTAAGCTCAGCCAGTCACTCTCAACCTTCTTCATTTCCTACTGGGTGTCTCCCACAGGGAATTCCAGCAGGGGATTTTCCCTGCAGCTACTGCAACAGGCAGCTGCAGCAGTAGCATCAGCAGGAAGAACTTTTGTGAAGACTTGAAAGGACTCACACTGATTCCCTACAGTCTGTGCCAGGTCTACAGGCAGAGCCACCCATCAGAAACCTGGACATCTGTGAGACATCGAGAGAAGTAGGGAAAGCTGCATATGAAAGAATATGGCTGGAGAATACATTTCCTGACTAAACCCACTCCACTCAAAATCCACCATAGGAGCATGAAAACTAACCAAGAGCCTGGTATTTTCAATAAAAAAAAACTTATTAGCAACACAGGGCTGTAAAAAACTTTCAGATCATTTGTTTTACCATTTTACTGTCACAGACACCACATAATAAACCCCCCCCCTCCCATATCTACTTTTTAACTGCACCTTGAAATTATTTGAATTTCCTCTCCCTCCCTCTGACTGGAAGGTCATTCAAAAAAATGATTGCAATAATAGTTCAGAGTCATGTTCTAATTTACAGCCCATCATTATTCATGGCGAGTTTATACTCATTTGCTCTTCCACCAACATGGTCTTTTAGCTAAGTAATTATTTTCTGTTCCTCATACTGGTTTCCTGATGTATTAATAAGAAAGGAATCATATGCCCTCTCATACTTCATTTTGTTAGGATAATAAGCCAAGCTTTTCCAACACACTGACATACAATAAGCTCTCCATTCCCCAAATCACATCATCTGCTCCAGTCCCATTCATCTTTCTTAAACACAAATGATCCAATTCCTGACAGCTTTCCAGAAAAGGCCTGACCTGTGTGTATGGAACAGAGTTCCCCTGGATTCATCTGGGAATCAGTTCCGTTTCCTTCTCTCTGCTGCATTAGATCCACTGCTCAGTTACACATTGAACAACTAATTTACCTGTGTTTTCCTTCACACAATTTGTTTCTCGTTAAGTCTTTGTTCATCCAGAATCTTCATGTTATTAGACAAACACTTGGTCATGTACTGAGAGACTACTGTATTTCACCCTATTTTATTATTCCTGACTGCCTTGAAGCAATTCCATGGGTAAAGAGTTGTATCAGCTGGTAACCCCCTTTTTTTAGGGGAACTAAGGGAAATTTCTACACTCAACAAACTTTCCTCTAACACGTAGAAGCTGAAGGACCCTCACATAAATATCCACAAAAGCAAAGAAAATCATATTCATCAATAAGGATTTTTTTTTTGCTCTTCTGACAGTTTGTGATAATGTTTAAACAATAGTTAAGGTCTGGTGGTAGCATTACCTAATGGATAGGAATCCACTTCTCTTTTGGGGAACTAAAAGAAGTAAAATTGCTCATTGGATTTACTGTGGGAGGAGGCATAAATATATTTCGGACAGATGAGAGTGAGTACATAAATGTTTGGGGCTTCCTATGAGCTCTATTTTCTTTGCCTTCATAGATGTAGCCATACAAGTCTGCTTTAGCAAGATTATAGCTGCACTTCCATAGATAATGGCTCTTCCAACCCGAGGAACCACAGTACTCTCATGAGAATTACTGTTGTGTCCAGGGCTCCCATGTGCTTCATCCGCATTTCTAGCAATCCACGCTTGAGGGGAGCAAGGAATTTTCTCAGAAGAACCTCCAGAAGATCCTGGGAAAATAAATGTTCCCAACTATCCAAATATAAACACTCCCAACTAACCAAATATAAATATTTACAAAGCTATGTACAAAGAAAAAAAGTCCAAACCTATTTTTTTTCATTTGAGAAAGAATTTTTTTTTCAAGGATTAAAACAGTTAAACCTGCATAGCAAGAATTAAATTCTTAAGTACACAAATGCTAAAACAAATAACCTCCTGATCAGCCATTTTTAAACAGTCTTTGATAGAGCTCTGACCTTTGCACAGCCTCCCTGTCTTGTGAGATGACAAACTGAAAGGGGTTTTATTTAGTTATTTATCAAATAAATTCACTGCTGGCTCCAAAAGAAGTTTCAAGAGAAATGTGTCATCTCTCCCACAATCTAGATTAGTTCCTGCTTTAAAGGAAGGAGGCATCACTGGAAACAGGTATTTCTGTGGGGCTATTTTACTATGCAGCAACCTAGACATAACTTTATACCTACAAGAGAAGATAAATAGCAGATTTCACACAGTTCTTTCTCTCTCCTGTAACAGAGACAGGTTTATATGAAGAACACTTCATTTTTGTATCAGTGATACTATATTCATAGCCACTTCCCCATTAACCACACATGAATTTGCTCTCAAAACCATTTTACAGGAAGACTGGTTTTTCTCACCTGAGTATGTGTCACTGTGCTTAATTGCCACATAAAGATAAACCCTTTTCCCTCTCTACAATGTCAATTTTAACTTTTTCTAAAGCATAACTGCAATCTGCAAGACATGGTAATCCTTTTCAATAAGCATGATCAAGCTCTTGCAGAGATGTTACTTAAAACCAAGTAAGTTATGAGCACCCTACTTTCAGACTGATAAGTAGGCTCAGGAAAGTTGATAGTCACAGCTGCCTGAGCTAAGTAATTAAATTCTGATTCTCATGAAGTACAAGGTGTGAATAAAGATATTAGGTATATGTTTTTAAGCAGTCATTTTGCTTCTTTCAGAATTAATATTCTGAGGATGCAGAGAGATTCTAAGGCTCAGAGTAAGCCCCAAGTACATTTAAATACTTTCAATACTTAGGGAAAAAAAATAGACTTTTTTCTGAACCTGAAAAGTGACCTTATTTGGGGAACTGTTTCAGTAATGCTTTTAATGCAAATTAAAAGATCCCTTAGGAGCAATATTGTTAGCAAAGCTGTTTAGGTCTGAAATTTGGCCACCACACTTCTATTTCTAAAAATGACTTACAGATTCTTTCTTTCTTTTATGTTGCATGTTCTTATCTGGAAATTCAGACAGATAATGTTTTCTGGGAAAGACAGGATCTGTTATTAGACAAGTTGATGTAAGATGAAAACAGACAATTTTCTTGGCCCATGGCTCCTCCAGGAACTCAAGAAAGCTTGTGCTCCTGAAAATTTGTGTGTTTTGTCTGTCATATCTGCTTATCTAACAAAACGTTCTCCTACAGACCTCTCTCTGTGCATTCCCTGATGTTCAAAGCCAAGCCATCTCCACTGTATCCCTTATTAAACGAAGGAGCCACAACCAGTTGACAGAAAAGTTATGGCACAAACTCCAGTAACAGCATTTCCCCCTTCATATTTTACTTTTTTTTCCCCACTTATGATGATCAGGATGATTTTTCACTCCCACATGGCTTGTTGCTCCCAGCAGTGCTCTGCTGAGATGTCAGTGCTTGCTGAGTCACCGTTTACTTTCTCAGCAAGTGACATGAAATATTGTGGGGTGCGGAGGTTTCAAGTCAGTATCATTTCTCAGGATATGTGCAAATTGACACCAGGAATGGGAACAGGAGATTTTAAATAGGCCTGTGTTTCAATGCTACTGAATAAACTTCACTTTTAAAAAATACTCTGTCAGTAAACAGCCTTACCCAAAACTAGCCCACTCACTAAGAGCACGTTTGGTTTAGAGAAGTGCATTGCATTCTTTTTGATTTGAAATCAGATCTAGATAAATTCACTTCTGGAAGGTAGCAGCATTTTAAATCATTAAAAGTTCTCTCATATATCAAAATTTATACTAGAAATTCACTAGAAAGTGAACCCACAACAAGAAAAGACGATGAAAAAAGCACATACACATTTCCACAGCAAGGATTTTATGTCATCTAAATTAGATGACAGAGTTGATTTCTGTCTAAGCAATGTCAAAGGAACAGATACATCTTGCATAGATGAATTTAAATTTACATAACTTAAAATGGGTCAGTACAGATAATGAAAAGTCTTGAAGAGGAACTTCTGAAAACCAGTGAGAGATTCTATCTGCTTAATAAACCACCCAGTCTATGCTTCCAAAAATGTGTTGGTAGCCTTATGTATCATAAGGCTGTATGCCATAAGTTATAGGTCTCATAATTCATCCAAGTACAGAACAGCCTCACTCCTTCCACACTCAATTGAACCTCCTTCCCTGACAAAGGGAATAATTATTTGTGAAAGAAAAGCATTTTAATACATGATGAATGATATGAATGGTAGCTTTGCATGTGAAAATATGGAAACCTCTTCAGCTTGAGGACAGGTGGTGATATAGTACCCTGAATTGCACAGCATCCTATGTGCTGACAGGATAATGGTAGTTCTAGAAAATTAATGTTTAGAGGCTTCCCCTTCCACAACTCATATCTAAAAGGGAAAAAGATATATGCAACAAAGAAGAGCTTATATGTGAAATAATGTTGTATTCATAGAACACCATCCAACTCACACCATAAATTCTCTATAAATTATTACAGACCCACATTGCATCCAATATGACTATTATGGTGGAATCACAGAATCATCAATGTTGGAAAAGACCTCCAAAAATAGTTCTCCAAACTCAACCATCTTGCAGATGGGTCCTTCTGACAAAAATCAGAAGCAAGACAAAACTCAATTGGATAAAAATGCATCAATTTTTATCTAATTCTAGGAAACATTTCAAGATATGAACTAATTTAGCATTCATTTCAAGGACCATGTGCCCAGTTTTCTAATAAAATCCATTCAATTTCCAATGTTAAAAATGCCACATCCAGCAGCTGAATTGTATGAGTTGATTCAAAATCAAACTCCAAAAATAAAACTCCAAAAACACAACCCAAAACCACCCACAAGCACCCCCTACACACATAATTTGAAACATTCTATATAAAAGTTTATTAAATCTTTCTGAACACAGAAAAATCCCATCCTCACACGTATTCCCCAACTTGGTGATTATTTTGTATGGTATTGGTACTTCATCAGAATTTGTTAGAAATTAATATTGAGACTTTCCCTCATCTTAAAAACTCCCATAAAGTTGGCTAAAATTAATTTTGTAATTTCTATTTCATTTCACAAAAGAAATAACAAAAAGGGTCAAAATGTTTTGCAATATTTTGACTAGCAAATGGAAAAATATTTTTTAAATCCAGGAGGTTAATAATTTAACTTAGAAGAGAACCAAAAAATCAGCAAAATCAAAATAAGTATTCCCATACATATTCGCTAGAATTTGCTACAATTTTTCTATTTGCACATAAATGTTAGCATCATTAAAAACCATCTTTATTCAGATGTACAAGAATGAAAATAAGCAGTTATACCAAAGTACACAAATTGTTTATTTATACACCTTCAGTACACATGGCCTAAAAGATTAATTTCTTTTTGTTGCAGTCTGTGATTTCATTAAGTCGCTCTGCTCAGTTTTAAGCACTAAAGATCCTGAAATAATACCCAATTTAATACTGTTGCAAGAACCTTAACTCCAAAGTTGCCAGCACAAACACCATCAGAGAGACATTAATAAAATACTCTATATTGAAGTCCATATCTTTTGTTTTTAAAAAGATCAGAGTGGAATAAAACCAACCTTAATGATCTTCAGTAATCACTACCTGCAAAAACTAAAACTTGCTTGGACTTAGTACACATTCAAAAATTATAGCTGAGCATTCTTTTAAAAGGAAGACCCAGCACTGACCCAAATTTCATGTGAGGCTTCAGCTCAGGCTAATGTTAGGATTAACAAAGTGTGCATGACAGGTCTGATTTAAAGACTGCAGCTCAAACTTCTCCTCCTTCCACACAGAGCTGATGGCACAGAAAGGCAGTGATTTATGTACCACTCTCTACACCATAGCTGGCCCACAAACCTCTGAGCAATCCACAGTTGAAAAGGGACAGTTTCAGGGCATGTGAAGGTCCCCCAAAATCCCAAGAACTCCCTAAGTTTTTCTGAGTCAACGATACTTCACTTTTCCCTTGTATATGCAAGAAGAAACTGAGAGCCCTTGAATGTAACCGATGAAGAACGTTTTGCAAACACCAGTTACAGAACTGCAGACCTCTGCAGGAAGGTCAATTGTGTGAAATAGCAAGCTCAGAATCCAGACACTTTTCTGAGTTCTTTTCTGATCTACATCCATCTCATAAAAGCCCCCCATATCAACATAAAACTAAATACCTTTGTCCTTCAGAATGGAGGACCTAAAATGCTGGAGTCCATATTTTAGTACCCAGACATCAGTTCTCTGCTCCCCATGTCCTTTCATTTCTGTCATGGTAATTTTTGTTTCCCCCACCACAATTTAATTCAACTGTTAATTTATTATTCTACCTTTGTCCTTAGCACATAGCAATTCCTTCCCATGCTGCCACCATGAAACATCTCATTCCTGAAGCAGCACTTCCCTTAATTCCTCACCACCACTTACATGAAGACACAGAGAACGCTATTTTCAGCCTCTGTCAGAGAGAAATCAGACTCCACAATACTCAGAAAGCATCCAGACCCTTCTTTTCTTCAAAAGTCATGCAACTGACGTGCATTTGAGTCTTCAGATCTTTTTCTCCTGCAAGAGAGAATGATTTTCGCTCCCTAACAATGAGCTGACTGCAGAGATGTGCAAGGCCCTGCTGAGGGAAGCTGGGATTTAACACCTCAACCTTAACAGCACTAATATGGATCCCACATCATAAGCATTTTTTCAGGATTTCTGGACTCGCATGAACAGAAAGTTTTCTTTGCTGGTATGCCAAACTTTTACTCTTTTCCATTCTTCACTACCAAGAATTTAATAATGAAGTTCATTGCAGAAGTTTCCTTTTCATATAAGTCATTATGAAGTTTTACCATTGGTGTATGAAACAAAAGTTAAATGCATTACCCTTTTTTATATTATAGGCATAAAAGGGAAACTTATGCAAAGAAATGCCTTCATAAAAAAAAATACCACTTCCCCTTTTGAAGTTTTATTTGTGAACACAGCTGGTAGAAGCCTTTGGAAAAGGCACACTGAGGCTGATGGACTACTTTTTGACACGTCTCTTCCAAGATTTTCCAAATGACAGAACCTATTTTACTCCTAACTTCAGTTTCTACTGAAAAATGCCAGTTATCTATAACATATATGCAGAGAAATTTAGCTCTTCCAAAGGTGATATCAAGAAGCAGCAGCTGGAAGTGTCAACATCATGGTAAGTATCATTAGATCTGAGGCCAAAAAATTCCTATTCATCCTTCTGAGTGGATTGAAGATTATTTTATAATCATGCACTTAATATGACAAGTGCCTACACAAGTGCCTGCCAGTACTACAGCCAACATCCACAATAAAAAAAAATAAACTTCAGGAAAATAAGAACAAAAATACAACAATCAAACAAACAAACACAAAAACATTTCAAAAAGTGAAGTCTGGAAGATTATTTTTTTCCCTGCCAAAAAATGGTCTTTGAAATGACAGAGAATTATTCATGTTTTAACCTTTTGTTCATCTACTGTGTTGCAGATGCTAAAGATCTCTCAAGGGCAGAGCTGCTATTCTTGTTCCATTTCACCAAAGACATAAGCACAGTGTCGTCTCAGCAAACTCCACTTTCCAAGAAAGAAAATCTGCATGCTGACTGCCATTTTGCCTTGCAAATTTCTCTGTAAAGATAAGCCTAGTGAACATCATTTAAGAAAACAAAACTTCCTGAACAGAGGCTCAGTTTGCTTCCAGCACTGCCTTCATATAGAAAAGCAACAACAAAAGCCACATCCAGTTACGCAGTTCAATTGTATTAACAGCAGTATTTTTTCCTCTCGCTTTTTTCCTCCCCTAAATTTCCCACATCCAATGCTGATAACAAACAGTTCGAATACATTCTTCATAAATCCTGTTCTGCTGGCAACCCATGAATCATCAGACAAAATAATTCCTCGTGCCTGCAGGGCACAGATAAAGGCTGCCCTGTGGCACGGGGCCAGTGCAGCACATGCACTTGCTCGAGACACTAGGAGTCAGCATGGTTACACTGAACCCAGAAAAGGGCTCTACTCTTTTCTGAATATATCTTTTTCTTTTTTTAGCAACCAGAAACCAAACTAGGTTCTGTGCTTGACTTGGAGCAGCCAGTTCATTGGTCACCAAGTTCACGTCACAAAGGAAAGTCATCTCTGCTTTTTAACACTCCCACGTTCACAGCTTTTTTTATATTAAGGCCTTTACAAACTCAACCTGCAAAGCTTCAAATTCAAAATTATCAAAGTTCACATATATATCTTTTGACGTCCTTTTAATACTAACCATAACATTGGCAAACATATTCTTGGGTGTTATATACCAGCACTTTTAATAGGACTCTAAAGAAATTCTTTCTTCTACAAATATTTTCTGTGCTTAATATATGTCACTTTCCATGAAGAGACACACACACCAGACTGCACTTAGTGATTGTTCTGTAATTTAGTCCTTACTTTTTACTTTCCTGTCCTTTACTTACAGAGAATAAGATCTATTCTCTCCATGTATGAAAGAAATTTATTTACAAATGGCTTTTTACTCTTGCAAATTTCAGTAATTCCTGTACAATAGGTCATGAGAGCCTGACACCCATATTTCAAATTTAAAAAAAAAAACAACTAAAAAAAATCTCCACTTGTTTGCATCATAAAATGAGCAACACCACATTCAAAATAAGTGAAAACAAGCTGCAGTAAATAATCAAGGTGAAGCCCCTAGAGGCTGACTGGCAGCAAAGTAGGACAACAGAAAATATTTCAGTGAAGGCTACACATAGTAACATTTAAATTAAAGGTAGCTCAGGTAACTAAATGAAATGCCAGCTCAAATCATGTTCCTGTTCATCACACACAGTAATATTCCATGGAACTCCCACCCCAGTATATCTGTTTCTGCAAAAAAGGGTTAATAAACCAAGAAGCTATGGCAAAGCAGCTTTGGATTCTAGTTCATTTCAGGTAGACAGATGAACTCTAGCTACAAAAGCATTAAAAGAAAGAGTCTGTTTCTTCTGCCTTTATTGCTGTGTACTTATATACCTTTGAGAAAAAAAAAGAAAAAAAAAAGAAACACATTAAAGTGAGAAACTGCTTAAAATTATGGCTCTCTTGGCTCCATTCTGGTCAGAACTCTGCACACAAAAGAGTTGGGGGCAAAATGAGTAACCTTGCCTCCTCACACAGCCCAACACCTCCAGAGATAGCACAAATTACTTATGAGAAATTTTGCTGAAGAAAACTAAAACCTTTCCTCTCCATGAGTGATACTTTCACAAGGGGCATGAACAGTGCTGCTACAGAACTCCTCATTGGAGTCAGAAAGTGCCTTTGGCAGTGGAATGCACACTGGTTTTGGGAAGAGGCGAAAAAATTATGTCTGACCAAGTGCAAATATGTTGTTGCATCAGGATGAAAAATAAATTCTAATGCCACTGGCAGCCCTCTGGCATCCCAAGGAAGAAACTTTCTTTTTCTACTTAGTTAGAATGCAGATGTCTAATATCAGAGTAGCTATCAGTAGTGGGGTAGCCTTTAACAAAGAGCAAAGAACTGAAGCTTTTGGGACATCCCAAACACCATGCAACAGCATGTGGTGACATCTAAACCAGACAGAGAGTAGTGTATTAAAGACTCCAAGCAGTTCTAAGCTTCTCAGCATTCCTCTATTTAAATCTAGTGACAAGAAAAGAGGCAGAATTTTATTAGAAATGAGAGCTTCCTTGCATCCAAATATTGCTAGAAAATAAAAAAGAGTACAGGGATGGAAGGAGCCTGGCATTTTTTTACATTGTCTTCTGTTAAAAGAGAAAGTTAACTCTATAATATCTCAGGCATTTCTCTGTAAAATATTTAGGTGTTTCCACCACTTTGAGGCAGAAGCTCCCCTTTACCCAGCCACTACAGTGGTGCTTGCTTAGTTACCTGGCTCACTACTCCTAGCAATGTATCCAAATATATTTAATCTCATGCACTGGAGGTAATTTTGCAAAAGAAAAAATCCTCTGCAGAATAGAAATTAAATATTTGTGACTTGCCTGTGATAACACAGTAAGCCTGGGGCAAAAATTAAGAACATAGTTTTTTGTCTCCCATTCCACACAGGATTACTCAGCTTCCTTCCTCCCTTCACAGCTGGGGGTACCCCCTTAAGAATCACATTTATCTGTTCTAACCACTGCACTGTGTTAATATCTCTTCAGAGTCCAAGACCTAGTTGAAACCATCCCAAAAAGTCTTGTGTGCCAGCCACACAACCCAGCTGGGCAGAGCTCCATGAACAGCCAGGCTATTCAGGGACTTCTCATCCAGCACCCTACTCCAGTGATTTATCCCCTCAGAAGATTTACAAACACTGCTAGCAAAGCACAAAAGCCACCCAGAGCTATGAGCATCTTCTTGGTCTGAAGAACAGTTTGGGTGCTAAAGACAGAAGATAGACCAATATGAAATCACTGAAAGAGCCCTGGTTGCTTAACCACCTTTTACAACCTCAGATCATCTGCATACAGTAAAACTAGTCACAGCTACATAACTAGCTTTACTACTTGACCAGTACATTAAGGATGGGTTTTTAATGACAAATTTAAAGTTATTTTGAAAAAAATAAATTGTTGATATAGGAAAGTAAACTCTGAAGTAAACTATGATTTTCTACATCACTTTTTGAAATCTTTCTCATTCCGGTTGGACAGTGGCAATGTTTTCAAGCAAGATAAACTATTTGTCACTTCCAGTTCAGAACTTCAGGATTTGAAAGCAGGTAATTGGTGTCAGTGAAAATTTTGCACTGAACATTTCATTTCTGTTCTCCGGTAAAAGAAGCAGGAAACATCATGTCAACACCTAGAGAGCAAAAAATGTCTTATTTTCTTGCATTAACAAGTTTCTTTTTGAGGTTACTTTTATAATAATGCTTTGGCATCCCAGAACTAAATTGAGCATCTTAACTCTTAACTTCCCCCTTCCTCTTCCTTTAAGTCAATACAAACATTGCAATAATATTGCCATCACTGAACCTGCAACTGCACTTTACTGCTAAGGTAGCACAAAGGAATCATTCCTGCAATGGTTTCCATTCTAGGAATATCAGTAATTTCTGCCCTACCAGATGATACCAGTGGCTATCATCTTCAAAGTCAGCAAATGAAAGGAATAAGCTTAAAAGGACACAAGAAATTAATGTCAAAACTTCAGAATTTCTAGACCATAACAAAAAGGACAAAATGATGGTGTTATTTTAATTAACTGTGAAATAGTTAATCTGAACAGCCCTTTCACCAAGATAGCTCCTGGGGAAATGGATCCAGACAGATGTTGTATGGCAGCCACTTGGTAAGGAAAAAACAATTTGAACAAAAAAATTATTCTTCGTAGGGAAACAGTCAATAAGTGCAATGAAAAATGCATAGTTAAACAGATGTTTTACAAACATGAATATAAATGTTTCATGCTTTTTGCAAACCAGATACAGCTTAAAACAATTAAGGGCTGCTCCTAGCTGCAAAAATGTGAATTAAAAGTAAACTCAGGTCACTGAAGTAACACTACTGCAAAACCAGGGGCTTTGGGTCTATAAAGGATTATCTAGGGAGAAAAAAAAAATAGTGCTCCTTTCAAATTAAACCAAATGGTAAATTTTTACTTTAACAGATAGAAAAATGTGGTATTTACATAGCTTAAAACGGCTTAACAGGATGGGGGGAGTAGAAAGGGAGAACAGAATTTGGTTATATTGCAATATCTAGTATATCTAGTTCAGATTAGGTGCACAATGTTAAATCATAATATAAATTATTACAATGAATTGTTGGTCTGTGCTTTCAACCCCATGGCAAGAGTTTTGTTACTTCAGTGCTGCTTCTTCCATGGAAAAGATTCTCTCACTAACAAGGCAAAAGGGAAGACATTCTCTTGAATTGCGTTGAAAATTCAGGAGTCTTTTTTCTAAGCAGCTGAGTTTACCTCTGAATAAAATTGACCCATTCTTGCCTTTAAATACAAGAACAGAATCTATCTTTTGAGAACTCCAAAACTTCAAATGAGAAATTCTTCACACCAGACATTTACCTAAAGCTTTTAACACATATTTTCTCCATGAAAAACAATTACTTGCTAAAGACAAAAAAAATATTCAATTAAGACCCCATAAAATGTATTTTTCTGCAGATACTGAGGTAGTTTCTGAGCTTATTAAAAAGTTTTTGTCATGAAAGTTTACAATGCTCATGCTAGAAGTATCTCAAATGTAGATAAACCAAGGGTAATCTTAATAGTTCTATTATTTCAGTACAATAACTTAAGACTGCCTAAAACAGACTTATCACTTGACTTTCAACAATGAAGGCAATCCCGTGTTTCAAAGCAATCTGCATTACTTGTGACATGTTATTCTAGCTCAATATTAACACTAGAGCTGACTAAAGAATCTAAAACTGAGAAGAGGAAAAAGCTAAGACAGACCCACAGTGACATGTAGCAGCATGTTTTGGTTTTGTTCAACTCACCTCACCTACACACCAACAGGCTGAGATCCAAATAGATTTAAAGTTGCAGTTAGAAACACTTTTCAAATAAACTATGGCAGGCATTATCCCAGCGTAAAACAAAAACCAAAACAGTGAGTGATATGGAAAGTATTTAGGAATATAAATCAATCAATATAAAATAGAAACCCCAGAATTAACCCTGCATATTAGACCCTTAAGACTAAAAACAAACTTTCACATGTCAAAGATCTCACAGATATCAAGCCCCTCCAATATGCTAAAGAAATAAAAACAACAAACACTCACCACTCCAGAATTCCACCAGTTAGGATTCAGACTGTTGTTAATGCACTTCTGGATCTTCCATTTCCTCAAGTCCCATCAGTTCAGAGTATTTTGTGCCCTTTATAGTCTAACATCTCCAACGTCAGTAGCATGACAGGGACTGTGTATGATCTAGCTGGTATCTTACTATAAACTGCACGTTATTCTAGACATTGCCAGTAATTTAAGACTCAGTCATGATTTTGCATTCACTGACTGGGTGACTGTTTCTGATGGTTGTTACAATATATAAACATACATACACTATATATTCTTATTAGAAAAATACATGTGTTCATTCAGAGGAGATCAAGCAGACTAATTTATTTTCCTTCAATAAGATAAGTGCTTGTCTAGACAAAGGAAATGCAGTAGCTCTTATCTTCTGGACTTCAACAAGGCATTTGATATAGCGCCTTTTCAAAAATTATTACTGAGTTGGAAAGGAATTAGAAAGATTAACAGACTGGCTAATCAGGAAATGTAGAGCTGAAACAGTAAGGAGATTTCCTTGAGATTCAGTGGCAGGGATAATTTCATTTCAGGTTTTCACTCAATGCTACAGCAAAACTTGTAGAAGCTTTATAATGAAATTTAAAAGGCACAATCTGTAACAAGTAAAACCGCAATGGGCTACAGAAGGAATTACACATGAAAGATATGAGTAACAGAAATATAAACGTATTAAGTACAAGGCAATGCATTCAATAGTAACAACCAGCACTTCCTCTATGTGCTGGAAGCATGTCAGTTCAGAAAACACAGTGGCAGAAAGAATTAAGCGTATCAGGAATAAACAGGCTTAGTATCAGGAATCAACAACTTTGAAAAAAAAAATACAATTATGCTTTACAGATATAACAGGAAAGTTTTTTTCTGTTTATCAGCAATACTGTGAACACTTGCCATTCACATTCAAGAAACAGGATTAAGGATGCTGGTAAGAATGGAGAATGAAATTTAGGTAGGAAAACTGCAGTAGTTGAAATTTATTTAGCATCAGAACAGAACAGCTTAAAGGAGGTATGATTATTTAAATAAATGGTGCATTAGCATCAAAGGAAAGGGAGATATTTAAAGCAGTGTTACTCAGACTTTAAAACTAGGCTGTTGGAAGCTGGAGAAGGGCAGTGGGCCCTCCAATTTAATGTTCTCACTTATATTTCATAGAATCATAGAGTTGAGTCAAAAGGCACGTGAAAAATATCTCATTCCTACCCACCTGCCATGGGCAGGGACACTTTCCACAAGTCCAGGTTACTCAAATCCCATCCAGCCTAGCCTTGAACACTTCCAGGGATGGGGCATCCACAGCTTCACTAGGCAACCTATTTCAGTGTCTCACCCCCTTCACAAGGAAGAATTTATACCTAATATCTAATCTAAGCCTGCCCCCTTTCAGTGTGAAGCCATTCCTCCTTGCCCTATCATACCATGCCCTTGCTAAAAGTCCCTCTCCAGCTCTCTTGTAGGCACCCCTGGAAGGAGCTATAAGGTTACCCAGAGACACAGCTCCTACCCAACCCCAACTCTCTCAGCTTGCAACTCAGTATGATTCTTTGTCTTTCAGAAAAAGATTCATTTTCAACTTAAGCGAATACTATCCTCTAAAAGGCCATATCTTTGAATGCAATTGAAAAATTGCAAATTTCCTTTGGACTGTATTCCTCTTGAATTCTTTTGGGTACTCCATGACTGCAACTATGCCTGCATTGCCCTGGGGACTATGACTGCTATTCTGGACCAGAGCAGAGATATTCAGCTATGAAGCTGGCACAGGTTTTAACCACCTGGCCTGTGTACAGCCAGTATTCAGAGGGACAGGTTCAAAGAACCCCAAATTCCTCTTGTGTCCTGAGATGCATAAATGAGTACGAGCATTGCCCTGCTTCAAACAGTTACATTATTGTTGTGCTAATTACATACATCTATATGAGCACAGAATCAGTATTTTAGCCCCCACACAACTTACCTCATTCCTCCCTCTTAGCCTATTTTCCCAAATTACTTAAAATGAACAATAAAAAACCCAAGTAACTCTCAAACCAATAACAAAAACTCCCACAAAACTAGCCCAGCCCAAGAACCTCTTTTAAACCAAACCATCACATTTGAGCACCTAAAAACAACTACTTTTAAAATTAATTTTTAAAATATTAATTATTACATAAATTCACATTGTCAGAAGAAGAGGTGTCTATCAAAATCTTCATATACTTCAGCCTTTAAGTGTTATATATTTAGTCTGAAGCCAATCTCTTTGCCAAATAAATCCCCCAAGAGAACAGGAATTTAGAAAAGACTTGCTGACAGAGCTGAAATTTCCTAAATGTATTCTCATTGCTGTATTAAACACTTAATTTCCTTTCCAGTGGTCCTCTATAACAAAGATTTAAAAGCAAAGGATCACAGCTTTCATAGACTCTCTTATCACTCTAAGAACAGGAGTAATGAAGACATATTCATATCTCAGTTTAAGGGTTTTACTGCTAAGTTTTTCAAATAAAAAAAAAAAGAATGGAGATTGAAGCCAAATTTATTTAGCTTTTTGGCACCTTTTATTTATAAATATCCCATTTTGCCACATAAAAGACAAAATTATGTTATAGTAACCATCTGTGTGTTCAAGTACAAAGAAAGGTAAACAATTTTACAACAACTGAGACTAGGCTTACCCAGTTTCCCAATAGAAATTTGAGGGTAACTACGTGAGTAATATTTTGGAATTCAGTCCAAATTATTTCAGTGGAAACTGTTCTGCTGAACCACCTCATTACAGTTATGGCATCTTTTCTTCTGAAAGACATTTATCTCAATGCCATGCTGCTGATTGTCTATAAGCCTGCCAGACACAGGTTTCCAGGTTCCAAAAGCACTTCTGCTCCTACCTGATTTTCACTCCTCACAACATTTGTCTCATTGTACAGATACCTGCAGCAACTGCATTAAAACCTGGGTTCCTTCCCCTCTTTTTTTTTTAGAGCATTTCAACCACATAACTGAATTTCTTCAACTCAGTTGAGCAGAATAATCACCAAGACAGGGACTGGACACAGACACATCTCTTTTCCAGTCTGCCCAAAGAATCCCTGAAAAGATATACCATTGTGTAAAGCAAGTGGGTGTTTCCCCCATCCTCCATCTGACTGTAGGAGAAAGCTCTTCATTTTCCCACTGAAGAAAATTGTTAGGAGCAGGTCTGATCTGAAGGCCTGATTAATTAATTCTTGGAAAGGTACTTGATCTTTCTCTTTAAAGTTTATGGAGCATATTGCTTGTAGGCTGACCTACCTATTCTAACAGAAATACTCTGGTGGACGCCACTCTGGAGAAGTTGGGGTCACATTTTTCAAAGGTACATGGAGTCTGAAAAAGGTGCTGACAGATTTCTTCAAGCAGATTTAAAAGTGCCTGAGGTGGTACATGGGGCTAAAACAAAAGTACCTCCAATAGCTTAAAAAATGGGAAATTGGATGTCTAATTTCATTCAAATCCATTGAGCAGCCCACTGAAAACTTCAGGTGTGTAACTATCTCCATTCTGAATACCTTTATAAAAATCAATCTATAAGCCTTAGGATACTCTTCAGCTACAGCAGAAGTTCAAACATGGAGAAAAACAATGAAAACCATTATAAACTCATGTTTCATTCTTAAAAAGCACCTCAAACAATGCAGCACCATTCCAGACCTTTCAGGCTTTTTCCAGCCCAGTGTATAAGCTATGGTTTCCCCAAAAGCTTTAACAGCATGTGAGTAGTAACATCCACAGTCTAAAAAGGTTACGTGTATACTCTGTCTGTTAAGGGAATAACTTTGTCCTGCAGGATAAACTTTTTTTCTTTGCACTGCTGTGGTAGATCTATGCTAAAAGGTAAAAAGTAGCAAATGGTGACATCCAACAGAACCTATGACAAATTACATAACTCTCATTCTAAAGGTGAATGAAAATTATATAAGAATCAACTACCTTTGCAGCAGCCAAGTAAATGAATAATATTCAGTGAAATTTATGCCAAAAAGTTATCTTTTGTTCAAGGGTATGATGTGTTGTGCTTTAAAAGACAAACATGGTAGGACCATGGAACAGAGGATGTCACAGAGCATGCCATTGAAAAGAAACTGTTAATTTTAAGGCACTTTTCAGAAGCTTGTCAGCAGAGCAAACAAGACTGACTGAAATCCTTTGGTGACAATTTTTGCACCAGTCAAACACCAGATGTTGCTGGGGTGGCCTCGGCAAAACAGGTTTGATTATTGAACTGACTCTCCAAGTTTCTGGAACTGAGAGATGGGAACCCCAACAGCAAGCACTACAATCAACATCAAAAGCTCATAGCAAATTTAGCAAGTTCCATGAAGATCAGTGAGACATCCACTCTTTCTTTTCCTCTTTGCTTTTTTTCAACAAATTCCCTTTCAGTTCCAAATAAGGACAGACTGATTAAGAATTCCATTATTTCTGAAAATACTGGATTCGAATATAAGTTCTGGAGAGATGTAATTAGGAAAATTTTCATGTACATTTACTGCAAAGGAAATTTTCATTAGGAAGAAATGTTAAATTACATCCAATGTTCGATTCAAATATTGTCAAAATACTAACAACTCCTGGGAAGGAAATGCAGCTTGTACACGTGCACTGCAAACATCATTTTCAGCCATAAAAACTTCTGCAATTAATCACATCTGCAAGACTGCCAGGAGAATTCAGTTAAACACAATGTCATCACTCATTCTTGCAGCCCTTTACTTCAACACATCCTTGCTCATGGTGAGGGTTTAGTCCTGAAATGGAGATCTGCATCCTTGTGCTCCAGCCCTGTTCTTGATTCAAACCTGCCTGTCTAAAGCCTTCCAGTACCTGCAGCAAGGTGTGACTTGAGTTCTTATCCTCCAGCCCTGTGTAGTGTTGCTGGGTCTTAGCCACAGCATTGTTAACTTCTGTGATTAGTACATTTAATTTAATTTTAAATCTCTCTCTCTCTCTTTTTCCATGTAGAAATTATTTCCCACAGGACAAGAGGCTCTATTTCCCTGGCACAATACTGCTTTTATTTTAAAAACAGGGGTTTGGCATGCAGATTTTTTCAGATTAACAGGGCAGTCACTATCCTTACCTGCACAACTGTTTTTTCAAGAAATGAATTTCTGCGAGTTACTATTAGGTATCAAAATGTTGTGAACAGTAACACTTTTACAGAACCCTCAGAAGAGAGAAGCAGGAACACTCAGAACATGTTGCAAACTACACTGTGCTTGAAGTGATATCACCAGAGAAATACTGCAGTCACACATCACCTCCACTTCCAGATACAGACATTAGAGAAAAGGACTGATTTAGAGAGTTCATACATTTCCAACTCTGGATCTGAATTTAACCAAATGTAACAATACATGCCCTACTTCAACTTCCTTCCCTAAAAATTGAAAGTTTAAGGAGAGACAGTGAACTTGATCAGCAGTAACAAGGACTATATAGATTTAAAAAGAGAAAAAAAAAAAAACAAACTAAACAAGTAAATAAAGATAGCTGACACTGTAGCCTACATTCCAGCTTTTTCCTTTAAACGTCCTGAAGAAAATGTACCTCAAAAAGTAGCACCTTTTCTAAGACTGCATGACTCTAAATACAGGTATAAAATCCCTCCTGCATAAATAGGAACTGCTCTATTAATATGTAGCAGAGCTTCAATGCTATTCATAGTTTCAGTGTAGATTGTTTTCATCCTGCATAGGACTTTGTTCATATTGACTCTAGAAACAGCACACAGGAAAAAAGTCAGAGCACTAAACAGCACACACTGCTCTGGGGTGCAAACTCCAATCTTTCCACTTAGCCTAGAAAATAACCCACCTATATGTGATCTCCTAACTGATCTGAAAACCAGGAGAAGGAGTGAGAGATTAAAAAGAAATAACTTCAGCTGCCTTCCAAAAATGAATGCAGAAGCCTTCATGTAAATACCTTTGCATGAAATGCACCTTTGAGAATTTCAGCCCTGTCTCCTGCAAATGCTGTGGTTGCTGAGATGCTGACCTATATTCCAGGCTGCGAGCAGCACCCCGCCCGCAGACTCCCTGCCAGCTCAAGCTCCAGGAATTATGCCATGTGGAAATTTTGACTCATCCAGCCAGCTAGACCCAGCAAGTTTAAAGTACCATCAGACCAAGGACAGTACTAGAAACAGTCCCTTTTTCCCCTACAAGCATCCCCCCAATCAAACCAAACAAACCTAATTCAAGGGAAATCAAACACAGCAGGTGAACATTCTTGGAATTTTATTCCAAATATTTAAAAGCTGCTTTGTCTAATATCACCTTTTAAAACAGTTTAAATTTCATGAAAGGCAAGAAAATGAAGCATTTTAGAAATATGAGCCAAACCAAATGCCCCCATTAACCACTGTGCCCTTCAGGAAGGTGAGGTGTTATTAGAGGTGAATGGTCTTACAGTAACAGCAGAGGTTAATTTAAGAGAAAATTATTATCTGCTTAAAATAACTGCTAATAATAATGCAGTATTATTACATTACTTTAATGGTAATGACAACGTTTCCTTCTTTGGAAAAGCCAACTTAAATATTTCATTGAAAAATTAAATTACTTTAATAAAGTATTGAAGGCTTTGTCTTATACTTTGCAGGGCTAATCCTGAACAAGACAAGAATACATCATATAAATGAGAAACCACAAATAAAATTAAATAAAGTACTTGAAATTACTATTTTGGTGTAGGCATGTACACTAGACAATTTCTGAACATGTTTTTAAGATATTAAGAAATACACTTGCAAAACTCATCATATTGCACTTTCTAGTAATATCAGCATACATTGGTTCCTTTTTTCAAGGATAATGAAACATGCACTTTACTCACAGTTGTTTTAGGTACTAATGCTCTAAGTTCCATGTTTATAGAGTTTGAAACAGAATTTTTTTCCCTAACCTCAACATCACAAAGAATTTATTATACCAAATGTTACAATATTGGCATCTGTGGAAGCAAATGACAATAACAGTGTTACTTAACCTCCTGTGCTTTAGGCCCAGAAAACAAAAGTGAGCAGGTATACACTACAATCACATCAACTGCAGGTATACAATGTAATTACATTAACTTTGGATTAGCAAAGCAACTGTATTAGAACCTGCAGTATCCTTCATTTTACCTGAGCTTTGTTCTTGGCTCACACAATACTTGAGTCTTTGCAATATTAATGTTTTAGCTAATTCTGTATTTTTCACTGCAATCTCAAAAGCAAAGATGTCATCTTAAGGCTCCACAGTATTCAGGGTTATCTCTCCAGTAACTCCTTCCAATGCCTTACATGTATCATTACTCTTTCCAATGGCAAATATCAAAGGAATAAGGACTTGAAGCCTGTTTCAGAGATCCAGCTCTATTTATAAGCAAACAAATCCAGCTCTAATTGAATGCAAACCTGAGACAGAATAGTGTGGGTTATTTAACTTCAAGTTTTACTATATCTGCTAATTCAACCTTTTTCTCTCTGAATATGAATCTCCCTAGGACTTTCCTCCCATCACATCCCTACTAATAATTTCACTTGGCCAGCTGCTCCCCATCCTCCCCACATCCTGTGCCAAAAGCAAATTTCAGCAGACAGGAAACAGAACAGTCAAAAAAGCATTTTACCATGCTGAGAGCACACATGTAAGAGAGCAATGATGGGTCTACTTTGCCATGCACTATATAGATTGGTCCTCTAGATCCCATCTAGGCCCTCAAGATTTTTCTTAGCATGTGTCTTCCACTCTGCATTTTGTCTTGGGATGTTGGCCACACACACACCACATTTCTCCTCCCAGATTTCCAGGTCTGGATATCAGTAGAGAAGGACTACAGGATGTTACAGCAAAGTGTATCTTTTCCCCAGTCCAGAGGTTGCCTTAGCTTTTTATCTGTAATAAAGCTATGTAATTTGTGGAAAATCTAAAATTTTTTTCCCAGTCTCTAGACCGATATTAAACAGGTTGTCATCATTATATAAAAGAACTTATTGTATCTGGTTTCAGACAGTGCAACCTCAGTTATAGAAAGTGCCCAGCAACCAGGATACAAAAAGCCTAGAATTAAACAGACAGGGCCTACAGTGCTGAATTCCCCAAATCAGAACCAACCACTTCCATTTTAATTGACTGTGAAGTGTGATGCTGTGCAGGTTAACTTACAGCATCTCAATAAACTGTTATGGATGACAGCCACTCACTAAAGAAGCAAAGAATTTATTGCCCATTCCATTTTTAATAATTCAAAGACATCAATAATTATGACCTAATCAAAAGAAATGTCTGAGCTATGCAGTCTCATAAGATTCACTGTGATTATATCATAGGTACAAATACAGTAAACACAAATTTCCTGACAATTTCTCTTAAAGAGGAGAGTGACAACCCAGAATATTTTGTGTTACTTAAGCTAGATGTTCAGATCATAACAGGAAAGAATTGCTCTGTCTAAATAATCTGAATTTGCAGGTTTTTTTTCCTGTGTAAAGGATTTATAGTCACTAGTAGTTCAATGGATACATCCAATTTGTCTTAACTAAAAGTAAAAAAAGCGTTCAGGTAAGTCGAGGAGCAGCTTCATCTAAGAGTTTCAGAAACATTAAATAAACACCATGGTCCATCCTGAGCATACAAAACAGGCTGCACACCTAGCAGGGAAACCAAACTGCAAATCTGGAACAAAATGAACAGGCAGGAAGCGGGGAGGAAACAAACCAAAACCAAGGCAAATAATACCTTGCTTTTTCAAACTACATAATACCCTTTCACTTCTTATTACTCTCTCTTCAACTCCCTCAATAGATAGCTCATGGATTTTGAGGAACAATATTTTAGATGTTAAGAATGCCAGTATCCTAATTCCTGTGGAGTTTAATGCAACTGGAGTCAACAGGCTTTTTGTCTTTATACTGAATGTACTGCTGATTATGAGGTCTCACCTGTCTGAAAACAGACATGAAAATTTCTGGCCCTGTGGTCCCTCCTACAGGAGCCTTTTCCAGGGATCAGTGAGTTACTGCCTGAGGAACATGAAGAAAGGAGCAGAGAAAAGGAAAGCACCCCTGCCCTACTATCAAATACTCTGTACAGGGCTAATTCTAAGTCCAGACAGATTTATTCACCAGGAGAGGATTGCTAGCTGATAATGTCAAGGTAGTCTTAATGGGCAATGAAACCTTGGACATGACTGTCACAGAGTATTGTGTGTACACAGAAAAAAGTCTCTCAGGAAGCCTCTCAGTGAAATTGGGTATATGTGCCTTATACTTTAATTTATACTGCAAGGACAGTCTTCTGTCACACCCAAGCCTGAAAGCCATTTGGACCCAGTTAATTATTCAGAAACTTCCTTGTCTCACAGGGGTGATGTTATTTCAGAACAGGGTAGCAATAATTGGGCAGTAACTGTCCAGAGCTTCCACATTCTGAGATAATTTCTTTAGCAAGAGCCTTGCAATTACTTCTTTTTGAAAAGCTGCCAAGTTATTCCCCAGGAACAGAGGCAATGAGAATCTACAGCTATAACAAATCAAGGACCTTCCGTGTTTGATTTCACTAAGGCAGCTGTGTGTCAAAAACCAAGCCTTCCAAGCATCTCAAAAACACACTAACTGCTGCCTTCTACAGGAAAAAAAATCACATTTGTCCCTTATGACACAAATTTTCTGTTTGGAAGCAAACAACCCTGACTGAAGGGTTCTCAACAGAGAAATTATTTTTTTCCCAACACAAACTTATGGATCTGCATTTTATGACAAAACATACCAACATACAACTGCTCACAGTGCAGATGTTGTTGCAATGAAAGGAATTAACTTGTAACTCTCAATGCTCTTCTAATACACCCAGTAAAACTGCTGAAGAGTAAAGAAGGGAAAACAAAACTAAAGAGCTGTGATACAATGCTGCCTCAGCTGCTACTGCTACCAGATTTCGGTGGAAATAGTAGAGATAAATTTCTAAGACAATTATAAATGCAGAATTTTGTGCTAATAGACCCAGACTTCTACTCCACAGAGATCCAGTGATTTTCTTTCTTTCACTAAAAATACAGTGACAAATGCCCAGTCTTACCTTAGAACCAAAAACTTGAGAAACATAGACAACCATATGTAACAGTGAGACACATGAAGCAAGAAGAGTTCAGCTTCTACCAGAAGGGGTTGTCAAGTCAGATATCAATTCAGACTAATGTATCATACACACTCTCAAAACCTTACTTTTTGTCACAAGATTACATATGCTAGAAATGGTGCAAAAGTTCTACTCCTTTACTATTCCTGACGTGTATATGACGTCTGCTTATCAACTTGAAGATAAAATACATTTCTCTATTCCCTTTACAGTGACAGTCCTCTGAATTTCACTTGAAGGGGGCTCAGGTGTTTTACAGACAAAGTTGATAGACCAGTCTTTGCTAATTGACATTTTCGTTTTCTGCTCTGAGTTACCTTGATAACTCTATGAGCCATTACATTGGTTATGCCTTAAATGCTGTGCCTTACTGAAATATGCTGAAACCCGCAGGGAAAGCTGGGGTAGAAAAACCTAGTAAAATACAAAGTCATACTGTTCCCTACTCTGAACTGAAGCAGAAAAAAAGGGGAGGGGAAAAAAAAAAAGAAAAATGAAATCTTATTAAAGTGGTTTAGATAGTTGTGACTTCCAGCCTTTTCATTTGACGTTAGTTAGACTGTGGATATGGCAAAGGATTTAAGGATGATAAGTCTGCAAGGATAAACATCAACAGCTGTATGGTACTATAAAAGTCTTCAACTTGTGTTGCTTTAAAAATACAATGATTGTAATGAGAAGAACTGGGGGAGAGGAGGGGGACAGAGGGGAGGTGGAACAAAATGCACTCAATTCTCATCACTGCAAAATGGTGGAAAAAAAAAAAAGCCATACACCAAAAAGACTAAATAGAAACATAACTAATGTCACTGTGCCAGCGAGTCCTTGGTTATAATCCATTATCTCACCAAAAAGTAATAAATTCAAGGCTAGGGAAGTCAGTTTACTCCTCAGTGAAAGGACATCTCAGAATGCCAGAATGCTACAAAGCAGCTGATACTCTGTTCAATGCAGTAACTGCTCTGTACACTGAAACCTTGGGTCCACAACTGCTGCTGTTAATAATGTTCACTCACAGTTATGCTGCTGAGATTTTGAGAGGACCACATTGACTAAATTTTGACTACAGATTGCATTTGTCCTTTGTTCTCCTGGCTTTCTGGCCATCACTATGCAAACTACAAACAAATCCTTAAAGAAAATGTATGCTACAAGGCAAAGATTTTTGCCCTTCCTTTGTGATCACACATGCCATGGTGAACAGGACAAAAAGAACAGATCAAAACAAAATCCTCATTTCTGGCATAAAGAAAGCCGAGCATGGAGAATTTCAGCCACATGGGAATTTGTTTCTGTAAAATACTGCATAATGATTATATAAAGAGGCTTTGATTACTGTAAAATTCAATGATACATGCATTTCTAACAACATTGGAAATCCTAAATGATTACACAAGCCCTTCAAGTTTATTCATCAAATATTTAAAATACAGCATAATACAAAACATTTAACTAGTTTACTTAGAGCAATTTACTATGCTCTTCTGGCAAAAAATTTGCAAAAGAAGATAGTCTCACATTACATGTAATGCACTTGTTTCTAATGTAACTTTTAATAGAATTATTTGCTCAGCTTTAGTTTTTAAGTACAAAGTTTCAAATGTAAACATTTACTGGTACAAGCATGGCCATGACTGCAAAAGACACTTTGGTGAGGCACATGCTAGAGGAAGAAAAATCTGTTCCAACAGATTGAATTTGCTCTTTTCAATTTCACAGAACACACACCCCAAAACCTCCAAAGAAAAAAAAAAAAAAAAAAAAAAAAAAAAATCTGTTTCCAACCGCTGAGTGCCTGCTTTCATAACACAAAAGCAAGAGCAGACTTACCACTGCTCCATATACCTTTCTTTTCATATTTTCTATCTTTATTGGATACTTTGCTCTGTCTTACCTCAATCTCTACAAAGGGTGTAATATCTACCAATATCTTCAAACCCTTCAGAAGGAATAAGCAAGGAAGGAGAGGTGGTGGGGTAGCCCTGTGTATTAGAGAGGGTTCTGATTGTCTAGAGCTTAATGATGGTGACTAAAGGGTTAGGTGGTTATAGGAAAGGATTGGGGGAAGGGCAACAAGACAGAGACCACTGAACCAGGATGAAGAGATGGACAAAGTGCTGGGAGAAGTCACACTATCATAGCCCTCATTCTCATGGTGGGACTTCAACTTCCCAGATACCTGCAGGAAATTCAACCCAGCAGAGAGGAAAGGGTCCAGGAGATTCCTGGAATGTGATAAAGAGGCATTCCTGACACAGCTGGTGAATGAGCCATCACTGCACCTGTCTTTTGTGAACAGAGGACTGGTGGGTGATGAATTGGTTGGGGGCTGCCTTGGGCACAGTGATCACAAAATGATGAATTTTCAGGTCTCAGAAAAGGGAAGAGAGTCAGCAGAACAGCCAGCTTGGACTTTCAGAGGGCAAGGTTTATCCTGTTTTGCAATGTGGTTACCAGAGTCCCTTGAGTGGCAGTCTTGAGGAGCAAAAGGGATCCAAGAAGGAGGGACATTTATCACAAAATCTTAAACACACAGGAGCAGGCCAGCCCCCTATGCCAAAAGACGTGCTGGTGGGGAACAAGACTGGATGAGCAAAGAGCTTTGATTGGAACTTAGGGAGAAAAAGAGAGTTTGTGGCTCTTGGAAGACAGGGAAAGCATGCAGGAGGACTACAAGGATTCCATTGGCTCATGCAGGGAGAAATTGAGGCCATTTGGAGCTTCATTTGGCTTCTGCCATAAAAGACAGCAACAGATGTTTCTATAAATACATTAACTAAAAAAGGAGGGCTAAGGAGAACCTCATCTTTAATGGATGCAGAGGCACACAGAGACAAAGGATGAGGAAAAGGCTGAGGTATTGAATGCCTCCTTTGCACCAGACTCTAATAGCAAGACCAGGTGTTGTCTGGATACCTACACATCTGACCAGGAAGAACTGATCATTCACATGACATATACATATATACATAAATACAAAATTACCAATGAGAACAAACAAATCTTATCCTTGAAGTGACTCAAACGTTTCCATGTTACCGCATTTAGCTCAAAGAAATCCTTAATCCCTGCAGGGCTCCCCATGAGAGCTGCAGCACCAGCCATCCCTCCTGAGGAGCAGCTCCTCCAGTGCCTTGTCCAGGGGGTTGTCAGCATCAAAGGCACGGGGAGGGAAAGCAGATCAACCCTCTGAAAGGACAGAAGCAAATTCTACAACTTGAGGTCATGTTTTCACAGGCAGCTTGCTCCACACTGACCACAGGAACCCTGTGCCGTGCTCTGTTTGCTCTATTTGCTGCAGCATGCATATTTCAGGGGAAAACACCTCAGGCTTCCACACAAGGCATGTGCCCCTTGAACACTAAAAGACATCATTAGAAACAACAGGGTAGTGCAAAAGCCACCTTGGATTTGTTTGTTCTGATATGCTGGTCTAGTGAGGGGCAGAGCAATGAAAGATATACAAGAATGATGTATTTGCAAGCTTTTTTGGCAGTCCTACAGAGACTGCAACAATCATGCCTATGTTACAGAAATCCTTTGCTGATTGAAATAAAACCTACAGGAAAATGTTGTAATTTACTAATTTTCTCCTTTCTTTCTGAGAAATTATCAAGGCAACCCTTTAAACTTTTAGACAATACTATTGGTCTCATTGCTAGGTACTTTTACAAATCTTTTCTCAAATGTCAGCTCTCAGAACAAACCTTCACCTGATGTGAGGCAGCAGTAGCATTTGATTGGCAGAGTTGGTAGAAAAGGAAAAGAAACTGGAAAATTAACGAACACCAGGTTACAATTTTCCCTGAATACATAGCAATAAGAAGGAATTTGCCTCAATAAGAAAAAGAAGTTTGAAAAGGGTAGGAAAAAAAAGTAATAGATAGTTTTAAAGGGAGAAAGATTTTTGCAAAGGCAAAACCTCCCACTGAATTTTCAAGGGTGAGGCACAAACAAATGGACTTAAAGTGTCTACCTGTAACTTTCCCAGTTTTGACACTTATCCTCAATTCTCTTATAGATAGACTAAGATGAAACCTTTTTGTACCGTCAGCCACTTCAAAGAAAGGATTTATATCAATATAAACCCAAAGGAAAGTTAGTAGTTTGAATTTGCTTTTTTGTATCCAAGACTTAAATACAGAGAAAGACTGACAATAATACTTTAGGTGGATTTGACACACAGGTGGCTCAAAGAATCTAAAAACATTGCTCTTCTCCTCCTAATAATGATGTTTAGTAAGAACATCTAGCCTGATGCAAAAAGAAAACTAAATCTATCATCAAGCATATATTTATGAAAAAAAAAGATTATTTTAAAAAAAAACATGAACATCTAAAGCTTTAGTGCAAGTATTTCTGTGGGTAGGACTGAAGTAGTCTACAGTACTGCTCTGTTAAGGAGAATGAGATAATAAGAGTTTCTAATTTAAGGCAATTTTTCTCTGCAAATCCTGCAGAGGCAGCAGTGAACTGAACTGAGAAAGGGAAGACTTAAGTGGCTTTTCCTTTAAACAAAGAATAGCACTTTGCTTCAGTTTTTGAAGAGAAACAGCTTTGGTATTTTTAGTGTTCACAGGGGTAGGGACAGAGTGCACTCTGGTGCAGGCAGAGAGCAGGAGAGGTACAAGATTGCACATTTATCTCTGCTAATGCATTTCACACTGCTCTGCAGCACTCCTAATGTTCCAGTCCTGTGTCTGTTCAGCAGAGATGGCAAAGCAGCCAAGACCAAACTGCAGGATGGTGGTGCTGTGACAGGGATCAATGCCCACGAGGGAACACAGAATGCTGTCACTTCAGATTTGGCTTCACAGCTAAACTCAAAATGCTCTCTCTGTCATGATGGACAGTCTTCATTTTCCACTCACCCCAGCAGGATTCAATTTTAACAGGGACACTTGGAAAATCAAGAAAGACACAAGGCAAAACCTTTTGCAGAATTTCATTCCTAGTGAACAGGTTTAATAGAAGATTCAAACCCCAAGAGTTAAGACATGTAATTTAAAGCCTAAGTAATCTAAAATTGTCACTTTACAACATATGTTCCCATATCCAAAACAGAACTTCTAGCCCTATTACTTCTAAAATTATCAAATTAATCTACTTTTATTCTCAATGATTAAGATTAAATTTGGGAAGTAAAAAAGTAAGACCAGACTGTCAAACATGTAATATTTTAACAGCCTTTTATATATCCAGTTTCTCCTTGCTCACAGGAGATAACATTGGAGTGGCTGTGTGTAACTTCCAGTATTGCATGAATTCCAATAGTGATATCCATCCAAAGGAGATTATCTTTGGAGGTGTGATGCAAAGATAAGATATAGAAAGCTCTCAGCAGGTAGAGAAAATTGCTCCTGCCTCTGCTCCTAGCACTTGTCCATGTGTGGATGAAAAAGAGGTGGCCCAACTCACTGGGTGTGAGGTTCCTAACTCTTGCTGCAGGACACACACATTCCAAACACAGAACTGCTGCCTCCCAGATTAGGCACTAGACTCCCCACACTGGAACCCAAAACATCAGCTTTGTATTTGCTGTGCCTCTGTCACGTGGCAGAGGTACCTGACTTGTGCTATGCAGTATTTTCTCAGAGAATGAACTCAGCTTCAGCTCTAAAACTTACTAGACCACAGTGGGCTAACCTGCATGCATATAAGAAAGGTAAGAACATCATGCTTGTGCAAAATTTTTGAACAGTTGAAAAGCCTATAATTCTGATCCTATTAGACAATGACGAAGAGCAGGTACAGCCCCAGCATTACAACAAAACCCAAGTTTGTAAAATCCTAAAGACAGCGTAGCTCAAGCCAGCAAAACATAAATTTGCTCATGGCAATATGAAAAGAAAAATCTTTGTGATGTAGAAACAGATGTCACTACACATTTTTCATAATATGGCATTACCCTCCTCTGTATGTGTGGCTTCACTGGATATATATAAATGATATTTCATAAGCATTCCAACTACTTTATTCTAAGTATATCAAAGTTAACTGGGAATAACAGTCTTTCTTAAAAGTTTCTATTTACATGAAAACTTAGAGTAACTAATCACTTAGAAAGACTAGTCAAAACAAACAAAACCTCCCATTTCATTAAATTAAACAGCCTCAATTACAGAAAGTCTGACATAGCCAAGATATAATTATGATCAACATCAGACAGAGATGCATAAAAAGTGAAAAGTGCAGTCAGAACATTCAGTGTGTCAAGCACAGTGAATGTGATCCCAGCTGCACAGTATTTCAATATAATTAAACCACACATCTTACATAATATAAGTCAAATGACAGGCAAGAGTGAAGTAACTATCAGCTTTCTGGTACAGGAATACTAGCATGGAAAGGTTATTTTCAAGATTTTTTAAAAAGAGTAGGTCAAAAATAAATTCTAGTTGTTTCTCAGTGAGGAGCATCCTCTTTCACTTTAATATTATGACCTGTGTGCACAACCCAAGAAGAATTTAGTTAGTCTTTACATTAAAAACACTTACATTTACATACTGCATTACAGTAAAAATCCAGCAGGTTTGAAAATGAGAGCTAATTCTCCTGTATAGACAGAGTCAGGTTTAATAAAACCCAAGAAAATACTTTACCCTATGATGTATTCACTGCTCTTTCCCTGCCTTCTCTGCAGTCTTCTATTTGCGGCAGTAATATCCTGCTGAGTTTAATTAATGCACAGAATTCACTTCTTAGAGTTGCAACAAGAGAAATAAGAAAAGTTTAAGTATATATTTGTGACAAGGGATATTAGCTACTTTGAGCTTTTTAACTGAGGCAAGCAGGAGCAGATCCCTGATGCCGTGGGAATTATTACTGTAGCACAATTTCTGCAAAATATCTCCCAGTCAAATCCAAGGTTTATTTCTGCCATAAATGGCCAATTATTTGAGCTGGTGTCTGCTCTGGAACACAGCCTAGAAGAGCAGGGCATACCTAGCAGGCCTGGATTCCCCTCCATCCCCAGCTGGATTACCTGTCTGTTTGGAGGAATGGTGGAACTACATTTGGCAGCCAAAATACATGTGGCAGAACTTTTTGAGGAGCAAGAAAGCCAGTAGACTGGAGAATCAGAACTGTGACACCACAGCACTTGGAGCAGTTTTAGTGCCAAAAGGACACATCTAATTTCTTGGGTTGTGAAGCAAGCATGGAGGTCTGTGCTGTTGCAGCAATGCTGGTAATGATCTCAAATTATAGCTCATTTCAACCCGACTTTTATGAACCTACATAAACAGACTTGAAAAAAAGTCACCCAAAGTAATAGAAAGTGTGATGGCTTCTACCTAATTACAGGTAAGAAATTCAAGTTTTATCATTACTGAGATTTTAGGATCTAAACAGAAGTCCAAATATTGCCACAAATGAAGTTGTAACCAGGGCAGCCTGGGGTCATTCACATATGCTGCAGCTCACCTTGATTTAAGTCTTACATCTTATTTAATTTTTTCTTACCTACATCTAGCTTTAGAATGGCTGAGTAGTAAAAAATGTTAAATGTACGTAAACTAGAGATGGGATTAATATTTTCCCCTACAAAAAGATGCTACAGTACAGATCCAGAATGTTTCACATAGGAACAATACAAATGCTATGACAAAAGAGAAAGCATTCTCTCATGATTTACAAGCTACATCAATGGCATTCCCTGGGAGAGACTCTAGTCCTGTACTTCATTTGTAAGGAACAGTTACAGAAAGTTCTTACAGGTCTGCAAAAAGCTTATCAAATTATGTTAATTCTCTAGGGTAGATCTTTTCCTGCATAAGTGGCAGTAGAGAAGCCTGGAGCTAGAAAAGCAGTTGTACAGGGAACAGTACTGTGAATCTAGTTCACTTTT
>JANRGV010000084.1:10365874-10425916 GCA_024734035.1 Alethe castanea
AGAGCTCACTGGAGAAAAAAAAAAAAAAAAAAAAAATTAATCTGGCAGAGAAACAGGGAGATGCAGCATCTCCCAGAAATGGAGTAGCTAGAACAAACAACACAGGCAGTGGGAATGAAAGACATCCCCAGCTTAGAGTTCAGAGTAGTTTGGGAAATGAGCCAAGGAGGAGACCAAAAATTGGGAAATAGCATTGAAACCGAATAAGTTATTTTGGCTAGTGAGGAAAAATACAGTACATTGGTGAATGTCTTCTCATACTCTGGATTCACACAATGCATGTATTAGCCTGTATGACAGTGGGCAAGGTAGCTCTTCCTTTAACCAGTGACAGAAACACCGTTTCCCACAGCTTCATTCCTTTCCATATTCCAAACCAAAACAGATTCCAGAAGGCTGGCTAGGAACAGGAATTAACAACATAGCCCTGATGTCTCCAGGGCATGCTATTTTGTACGCTGTCAAAACAACAGAAAATTAGTAGTGTCTGAAGACAAGGGGCATGGGAAAAGCCTGTGTCTTACACACATATATATGTGAAGGCAACGTTCAAATATTTATTCATTTCATTGATAATGCAGCAGCATTATTATCCCAAAGCAATTTCGTTTATAAATAATAATGTAGAGTCTGTCTGGATAAACTAATTAAGTTTACATAAGTAAGGTGTAGCTATTCCTTAGTGGGCAAAAGAACATGTTAAAGAAGGGAATGCCACACTCAGACCTGTGCTACAAGCACTGAACAGCAAAGAGTTTGCTTTCCTCCACCCTGGGGGGGTGTTGGGGATGGCAGGGAAGTGTAAGAGAAGGAAGTGCACATCACCACTTGCTTCTGCCTTCATTGAAGAGGAATACCTTCAGTCAGGCACATGCAAAAGCTTAGGAATAATCCAATTTTGGAACACACAGGAAAGCTTTGGCCATACTTCTGAATTAGGAGTGCAACTGCAAGAGGGCTGAGGACTGAAGAGCAATGTGTTCCCTCTTTGGCAAAACATGCCTGAAAGCAAATGAAACAAACGTTTGAGGATGGGCATTGGCACAGAATGGTGTTAATGAGCACTCCTGCTAGTGCTCCCTAATAAACCTCATTAACTGGTTTATTGTAAATACTACTAATTGGTTGTCCCATGCCCGTGCCAGCAGGAATGCTTCAGTTTGCTGATGGGGACAGAAAGAACAGAGAAGTTGCTCCCACAATTTGCAATGTGGACTCCCAGAATCATTCACCATGCAACACTAAATGTCAAAGCATGAGGTCACAAAAATGGTAATGTCCACGTTATCACAAAATGAGAGCATGGTTACATAGCCATACATTATGAGTGACACTGTTTAATTGTAGTGACCAAAATAGATGCTCAGACTTAGGTGAACTCTATAATAAAAAGAAACTCTGTGCAACAAAAGGCTACATTTGGAGCACATATACAAATAAGTAAAGATCCACTGATTTTTAGCTACAAAGACATTCAAGATCACTGTTCCTGTCTCTGGGGATGAGAGGCTTCTATAAAAATAATATATCTGTTCTCTAGAACATACAGCTGGTTGCTAAAGTAACCTAGTTACATTTTCAAGGAAATGTACATACATAAAACAATTGGTATCCTTCAGGGATGTCTGTAATAAACAGCAGGAAGAAAACGTCCACCAACAATCCAAGAAGAAACATGGCAGGGAAGTCTTACCAAATAAAGCATAAAAAAAAAAATCTCTATGGCATCTCTACAAGTACAGGTTTTGGGGAGATAAACACCAAACAATATTAACAATACTAACTGTAAATACTATATCAGTATGCTGCCCAGAAAAACATCAGTCATTACCCACTTAATTTGCAGCTAAAAGAACAAGATTATTTAGGAGTCACTGAAATAAGATACACTTGAATGCTGCTGGGGGGAAATGCTGTATGCTGATGGAGGATAGGGATAAGTGATCATGCCCATGAGTTGAGATGCCAGCTGTACTCATCATCTTTTTAGCAGATGAAGTGATTAATCTGGTCAGCATTACCACCATGAAAATTAGAAGTGATCTATTTCAGAGTAAGGCCTGTATGAGTGTGGGAGGTATAGCTGCAAAGGGGCTTTGATCCCAGCTTAACTGGTGGAGTGTGACTGCCAGAGTGGCACCAGAGCAATCAGGGAAGTTTCCTTAGCAATGCTTAATCTGCAATTTTCCATTGCCATTGCCAGCATTCCCTGAGCAGGGGTTTCAATTCTTGTGACGTGTTAGAACAGGCCGATTTCCTCTTACAGCTTTGCAATTTAGCCTAGACAACCCCAGATTCTCAGGGGTTTAAGTATGATAGATGCAAGAGGCTCAGGAAACAGGCTGACTGGATCAACACAGCTCACAGCATCATATGTGCACTGCAGGAGTGAATGTGGGGTTACATGTGTTAAGCACCCATCCAGTGCTATTTACATTTCCTGTGCATTGATCCCCTGCTAACATCAGATGATCTGTTCCAGGACATCCACAATCCTGCTCCAGCTCAATTTACAGTTGTGGAAAACTTAATTCAATCATCTTTGTGCTCTAGACTTCAGCTGCACATCAGCAACACTAAGACAACTTCCAGCTTGGCTTAGAAAACATCCTTAAGTAATGAAACAAACTGCTTTTGATCAAGATTTTTGAAGAACTTTAATTTTTGAAAAAGTGTCTGAGAACATGTATCTGTGTATCTCTTTCAAGTAATTACAAAAATATCATTTTTCCCAAAAAGACTTCATTTCCTTACAGGGCACACTGTGACTAATAGACAGAAAACTTTCTCAGAGACGCTGCAGTAGACTTGTGACAGCAAAGCAGATCTCTTGTTGTGTGCTTTAGATTATCAATTATCTTCTTTCATTCTATTCTAAACTATTCTACTCATGGCACCACCTCCTAATGATATTAAGGCTCTGATCTTCCATTTTCTAGTGACAGAAATTAAGAAAGAAGAGGGGTAGGGGGGAAAGGGCTTGAAGCCTTACAACAACTTGCTAGACATTATTACACTTCAAAATATATTCATATCAAAATCAATTTTGATAGTGCTATTCCAAGGCTGCAATTTATTTTGGCATAGTTGGTATTTCAGAATACCACAAAAGGGTTTAAATCTTCAGGGAAACAGAGCTAAATACCATTTCCTCCTTCACCTTTTCCTAATATTATCATTTCAAGTATCTAATGAAGCAGTAATCTTGCTGTAATTCTTCTCACAGATTTCTCACTACCCAAAAAATAGAGTTGTTAAAAGAATAGATGAAGAAGAAGAAAACCTGCAAATGGTAAGCAGAATTCCATTTTTCTTTGAACTATGACCTTCTTTACAGCATAAGACGTCAGAAAATTATTAGAATCTATAGCAATTTCTTTCAGATTTTGTAAATAAAATACATTCTGCTGGTTCCTAACATTTCCCATCTCTTTGGAAATAAAACAAATGTAAAAAAAATACATCAGCAATATCACAAGATGATGAAAAGAAACAAAAGTGCCAAGTCTCAAAGTTTTCAGTCTGCCACATCTGGTTTTATTACAACAGCACACATTGCTTCCTTTGACATGAGCATTTATTCACTGCTACACCACTTGTCAAGTGTAGCATTACATGGGTTTGATCCTGAGTGTGCAGTATTACTTTACAACACTGTAGAGACAGGAGTTCTCTCTAATATATAAAGAAAATTCAGCTGTTGCTTAGCCTGGCTCCAAATCCATGTCACCATATGCATCTTCACAAGATACTTTCAGGCTTGGAGAGGAAAGAAGCTTCCCTCACAGAAACAAAGGAAGGCAGTCAAGCAACACAGTCCAGCAACTGCACCAGACAAGAAGATTCAGGAAGAGTTCTAAACAGCCTGAACTCTTTTAGGGTGCTTCTTTGCTGTACAAGAGCTGCTCTGAGCAGCTGTAAGGGAGCTACTCTGACTCCTGGGTAGAACTCCAGGCACAGGAGAAAGTGATCCACCTGTAGGCTGGACAAACCACCCAAACCAGCTGATGTTAACATTGACATAAGTACATCTAAGAAATGCTGCAGTTTTAGAGGCTGTGTTAAGGATTTTGTGTAAAATTCTCTGGAGCCAGCTCTGTAATTAATTGTAAGCTAATTGATGTGTGGCCACAGCCCTGATGCCCATGAGACTCTGCTGGAGAATAAAACTATTAATTCCTTCTTTAAGTAAAAATGTTACATAGTAAAGGTAATAAAATGAAGATTCAGGAAAAGATGCAGTAGGGAGCTACATTAACAACAGTAACTCAACAAAACAAAAGACAGACAATAATAAAAGCAAACTATAGATCTACTGTCTTACTAAACAGCCTTAAGATTCATCTGTGTGAAAGGACCTGTGTTCCTTCCTTTTCATTGTGCCAAAGACAGGGACAAGAAAGTGATGTAGTTTTAACTTCATAAATATATTTTAAAAAGTAACCCAAAAATAAAATAATTTAAAAACCCCACCAAAACCACCTACTCAACATACCCTGAGGGAAGGTAGCAGGAATGTTTGAGCCTTGTAGCACTCTCCATGTGTAGTGCTCAAAAGAGGTAAAATGTGGCCTCTAAAAAAAAGTAGGTGGTGTATTATTTACCTGTATGTTTGTAATATATTTTTTTTTCCATTTTAACCCCCCACTCTGCTGGGTTCCTAAATGTCAGGCTGATTCACAATTGGTTCTCTTTGCATAGGTGTCTGATGTTGAAAGTGACCAGAGAGACAGGCTAAAAAAATGGTTCTCTACAGAAAACACAATGCAAAGCTCTGACTAATCCCTCCAATATGCCAGAGGTGACCTTTTAGCAAAACAAAACCCACACATCTCAAAGGAAAGCAGACTAAAATGTACTTCAAAGCCAAGGCAAAGAAGAGCAGGACACACTTTTAATCAAAGGAAAAAATAGATTTCTGCAATCCAGAACAATCACTTTTAGCCCAATAATGATTAAACTTCCTGGTAGGGAAATGCTTGATAAATGCTAAATAATCTGCATTCAAGCTGTAGTTAAAAGAAGAAGATGTTCTAACATAAGTAAGACTTGTATGAAAAGGTAGCAATGCTGGATTAATACCTAAATTAAACCAAGATAAACCAAGTCCAAATAGAGAATTATTAACTCCTCAAAAGACTTTGAAGCAGTCATTCTGGCCAATAATTAATCATTGCTTTAATAGCATGGGACCTGCACAACAGAGCAAAGTAGAACTCCTTCACAAGGAATTTTAGAAAACATATATTTGTATCTTTTTCACATAAATTACAGAGTCCAGAAATAATAAAATCTCATAGGTCAAGGGGCATGTCACAGGACAAGCTTCAAGGAATCCATCTCCCATGAGCATCCTGTATTTGTTTACTTGTGTATTCTGAAGGAATAACATTTACTCCTAAATTTCTCCAAAAAATGTACCTCAGCTATGAGAACTCTGATGGTACAGACAACCAGCCTTCTAAAAAGTGCAGGGTGAAAAACACCACAGTGACTGTAGCTGTAGTGATTGCCTGGATGTAATTTTAAAGTAACATTTTCAATGCAGCACATACATTTGTATTTTCAGTTTCTTTAGTAACAACACCAAGCTCATTTCCCCTCCAAGGTACTGGCTCAATTATTACTCTGAATTTTCAACTCTGCAGTTTGTATTTTGAAGAGTTAAAAGGGAGACATTGATTTCTACAAAGAAGTAAAACCCAAACCAGAAAATTTGATCCTTATACTATAAATAAACTCCCATTTCTAGCAGAAGTTTCTTCAAGGGTGAACAACGGCTATTTACATGCAACAATAATATATTTCAAAGTGCCTTGATTTTGATATGTTGACACATGGAAAGACATAGCTGACTTCCACACAGAGATATAATTTTAAATTACTTCCACTCATTTGTACAAGGAAATATTAGTTTAGGACTAAAAGGAAACAAAAACAAAACAAAAAGAAACCTCAATAACTTTATTGTCTCTGTAGAGACAGCTCCTGGCAGATTTGAAATCTAAATCCTGAATTACCTAGGTATTGCAGCTCATCATCTCTAAGTTGAAAACAGTGCTAGCCCACTTCAGTTTTTAAAGCAGCTCATTTAAACTCCTACAGACGCCAATCCTCAGCTTCTCAGGTGTGAAGAATTGTTTTGAACATTGAAGTAAATTTTAAAAACACTTCTTTATTACATATTAGTTTTATATTCCATGTAACAGGGTCCAAAAATATGGTTGATAATAAGAATTACAGTGTCCATAACTGGACTAGAAAATCTATTTGCCACAGGGGGTAAGGGTAAAACAATGAAGAAAAGCATTCTTAATCATTTTGTTTATTTTCAGTAAAGCACCTCAGGTCAGTCTGCCAGGCATGCTGCATCAGTGTTGTGTGGGATTTTGTGCTGCTGCATTTAGGAGAATTCCAGTTTTATCAGGGCCTGCAGGAGAACCTGATTTTTGAGTCAAATCTCACCGCAGGACATATATTTCAGAATTTGCTAAAATGAGTAAATCTCTAACTACTGTGTCCAAAAGGGGAGGATGACTTTAGTCTTCTGTTAATTCAATGTTTTTCTATTTATGTAACTTCTGTTTCCATGCATAAAGATTAAAAACAAGTCCATTGGGAAATGTTTTATAACATGAAAGTATTATTGCAATTATTTCTACAGGCATATTCAGCGATATATTTAACAACTGCCACTTGAAAACCATGTTCAGCTAATGCAGTGAAATACCAGTAGAGTCAAAAAAGTCAAGAGCTATCATGCTTTGAGTTATTAAAAAATGTTTTCAGTTAATATATTATTGGCCTAACAAGAGAGTTGCTTCATTTCTGTTGAGTCACTACCATTCTGCACAAGAAGCACAGAACTCTGTGACAACTATAACCTGTAAATCATTTGCTTGCTTTTTGTCTTCCAAATAATCTCTATCCTTTTGGAATTATGAGGTGACTTTACCTTCACAGAGAAAGACACACAAGAAAAGAGATGGAAGGAATTCTCCAGGCAATTTTTCATGAAGTGTTCTGCAGTCTGGGCTAAAGGTTAGGAAAGACCAACTGCAAAAACTGGCAGTAAAAACATTGAAAGTAAACTCTCAACAAGCCAGAGATATCCATGAGCGGGTTTTAAACAGAGTACTCAGCCTCCACACACCTGCTACCTGGCTTTGGAGGGATTTCAAGTCCCCAGGTATTTAAGCTTTGAACTGTAAGAGGTCCCTACACACCTGCAGGCTGGCTCCAGGGCACATCCCTGACTGACGAGTGGAGCAGCCCCAAGGCCACCTCTGGCCCTGCCAGGATCTGAAAAGCACACAGCTCTCCTGACAGGCAGTGGCAGGGCACAGCTGCTCGTCCACAGTGTGCAAAAACATCACTGCTCATTCCCTTCACTACACACCCAGCAGGGTGGCTGAAGGAGAAATGGGGCCAGGGCCTCTCTTGATTCACTAGAGCACTGGACCAGAAAGGGGTCAGACACACAGGTTCAGCACTCTGCCCACCTCTAACACAACAGCTGCAAACCATTACACATGAGAGAGGAAGACTTGAGAGTCTGCTTGCATCCACTCTAAGCTGTCTCACCTTGATTGCAAAATAAGGAAGATTTTCCTGGCAGTAGGCATAGATACACACAAAAGATAATTGTTATTTGGTATTTTTCATATATTTTTTTACATTCCGGTACTACTGAACTCATCATGACTCCAGAACTGAGGTCCACCCCACTAGGAAAAGGGCACCAATCTCTTCAACAGCCATCCTCAGCTTATTTTGACTCAAATTCCTTTCTTCACAGAGAAAGGGCTAAGATTTTCAACTCAGGGTAAAAGCCCATTTCAATTTAATTCCTGGCCAACACCACTGCTGCAAATACATGTTTACTAAAGATTATTTACTGCAAGCTTTCATTTTACAAACATTCCTACAAATATCTCTTCCTTGAGAGAATATACAGGGAAAAATGAACATAATTTTGCATATGTACAAATATTCATAAAAATGAACACAAGTAGCATATTATCCAGGCCAAGAACATCCACAAAACTAATTTAACAATAGTTGACTATCCAGTCCTGACTCTCTCTGCCCAAAAAGAAGGGCAATTCAGGCTGCTCTTAAGTTCTTTATGGTGTTTTCAGTGTGCCCCACATAATGGTTTAACTATGATGCAAGGCTGCAAGTTCCCTAGAACAGCTTGAGTCCACACAGATAGCAACCATTTTAAGTAGTCTAATTTCAACATAACTGTAAGTGATTATTTAGAGATCCTGAAGATTTTTTTAGATCGCAAGCAAGGTATCAACAAAAGTAAGGATCAACAGATAGCTTACTGTCCATATACAGTACAGAATGTTGGAGGAGTCCATGTCAAACCAATCACTAGCAGCTCTAAGAAGCCTCCAAACCCTTTCTGGAAAGTTACATGACAAATTCCTGGCACAGAAATGTTAGAATCAGCCTTAAGCTTAACAAGTCCAACATCTCTGCCCAAGCAGGGTCAACTACAGCAGGCTGCATCCATTTGGGTATTCACAACATCCAAGGACAAAGACTTTACAACCTCCCGAGGTCATCTGTGCCAGTGTTTGACCACCCTCATAGGAAAAAGAAATCCCAACTGTCCCTGTCCAGTAATTCCAAAATAAAACTTATTTCTCATTCCTACCTAGAAAAAAATCCCAGGACTGCAAGGGTCATTAGGCAGCAGCAGAGCAAACTAAGATGTCAGGCACTGAAGCACACAACCAGGGATACTAAAAATGGCTCTTCAGCAAACTTAGTGGTGCACACAATTTCTTCTTAAAGTGGATATAAAGTTTAAAATTTTAATGCTACTACACTTCACAGTTTGATAAAAAAAAACAGTTTCTAGAAGAAACAGTGTAGTTTTAAAGGATTTATGAAGCTGTGGAGAAAACCAACATCTACTGCTGAAAACATTGTGCAGACACTATATCTTTTAAGCTTCCCTAACAACAGCATAGTTAAGGAGTTAAGATTGAAAAAAAAAAAAAAAACTACTGCATTCTGAATAGTTAAAATGTCAGCCTCCTGGGAAGCAGGGAAAGGTTGGAAGAAGGCAGCAGGGCCAGGACTGCCATCCAAATCTCAGTTGTAGGTAAGGAAGTCTTATAGAGCTTTCTACAACAAAAGAACTCATCCTTATTTGGCTCGTTGCTCTCTGTATACAAATATCTGCAACAGAAAACATTCTCAGTAAGGATCTAAATAGTCCTCTTCATTCAGACAAGTTTTCTGGACCAACAGAGAACTCTTCCCAGCTCAGCCCCACCTTCTCCCACCCGCTCTCTTCTGCCATTCCAACATCCCAAAGCCTGAAGGGGTAAAGGATGTGCGTGTTTGTGTATGCACAAACACCCCTGCAAATCAAATCTCCTGCTGAGATCTACCACACCCACGTGGGAGCCATCCTAGGAATCTGGAGAGCCTCATTTGAGAAAATCAGGCTCAAATATTGAACTGGAAAGAGCACATAGAAGAGCAAGACAAGTAAGAGAAAGTATGCACAATAGAAGGCATATCTTTGGGCAAAAGCAGGAAGGGAAAAATAATGATGAAAAAAGGGCAGCAGCATGTGCCAAAAATAACTTCTCTCTAACACAATGATCTTTAATCCTACTTTCCTATGAACTAAAAATACCCTAGAAACACAAGTTTTCCATTTCGTCAGAATAATTGAAAAATTAATGGCACATTCACCAGAACACCCAACAATTCAAAAGGCAAAGAAGATGCTTGTGAAAATACTAAAGGACAAATTAAGATATCCACTCAGCTATTTGTTGGTGGTTTTTTAATACCTAAATGAGGGAAAAAAAAAAAACCATAGAAAAGCTCAATTTTGAGAGAACTGCAATAAATCTCTACCTATATCTATAAATTATGTAATTCTGGAGCCCCTTTTCCTACATAATTTTCAATCAGCCTTACAAATTATCATTATATTACTGATGGCAAAAAATGTTTTACCTCAGAAACTAGAAATAGTTCAGGTAAAGCAGCATGGAATGAGGTAGATGAGCCCATGCTAAGATTGAGCTCTTGTAATTAATCTGTTTCTAGCACCCTGCCTCACTGGGATACTGAGCTGGCACTCCACTTCACAAAAAACATAAGTTTTCAGCATAAACACAACCTTGCCTCTGAAATTTTGGATAAAAGGAATTTTGCAAACATGAGACAACAATTGTAAAGTCTATGAGAAAAACATGCCATAGACACAAAAGCAGCATTTTCAACATCAAGAAAAAAATTATTTTACTAAGAAGCCAACCAATTTTATTTATTTAAGGTTTGAAAAGGAAAGGTCCTTCCTAGTCTTATCCTCCTTTTTTCCCCCCTGGAATTCTAAATGCAGCAGTTTTCTAACTGACAAGATTTCAGAATTTGTACATTTCTGACAGAATATAATCCTACTATCTGCTGCATCATTCGAGAGCTAAGATGATAAAACCCTGTCTCTCAGAATGGCTAAATTCCAAAAAACCCTTTCAACTGTTAAATAGCTTTTCAAATTCAGGTATCTACAAACTCCTCTCTAAACAGATTAGCCATAGCTATTCAAAATTTATCTGTAGATAAATGTTTATATCAAAACATGTGGAAGTCACTATGAGAATCTTTATGCTATTAGATTTAAAAGTTTCCCTTACAGCCCTGATTTATACATATTTATATTTACAAGGTTGTCAATCACTTTCTTCTGGTAGTTCAAATACATTTTTTTTCTTAAAAGCAAAAGCTTCTGGAAACAGGAAATATTTCAATTTCATGGAGCAGAATGGAAGAAAACTGCCTGAAGCTCAGTTTGCACCTGGGTTTAATATTGATACTCCAAACATCCTCATGCTTCTTACTACTTGCATCAGCACATTTCTGTAAATCCATCACACTGGAATATACTCAGACAGTAATGATTTGGTCCCTCATGCTGGTTCATCCTCTGCTCTGACCCATTTCAGAGCAAATAAACATCCCTGCATTTAAAGAGCTCATCGTGAGGACTAACTACTACATAGCACCCTGCAATGTAGAATTTTCATCTCTAACACCTACACAGAAGCTGAATTTACACAAGTCAAAGCTAGTTAATGAAAATCATTAAGTATCAATGGATGCTGACAAGCTGGAAATATGTCTAAGACTATTTCTATTAGGAATTGCTTCTTAGTGACATAGAAACAAAGTACACAACAAAAATGAGTAATGCTACACTAGATACAATAGGTTTTCAGCAACAAAACAAATTTTCATATTTATGGACTACATAGAATAGATATACATATAACTCTCTACATAGACAATTCCATTAAGAACTCTATTTAATTGTAAAGTACATAGTATTATAAGCAGAATTTTCAGTTTCTCTTAATATGCAAAAAGCAGAGAGAACACTGTTAACCTTCCCAAGTTTCATTATTGGAATTTTTGAGTCCTTGCATATTAAGCCCTACAATTAGTATAGATTAATGTTTAAGGACTATGACAGCATCCTGCTTCTCCAGCTGCAATGCAAATGAAGACAATCCCTGCCCCTAAAAGGATTGAAGGATAGATTTCAAGAATTACAGTGCCTACAGGTACAGATTTAAAAATCCAGCCTAATTCTCTAGGACTCAAACTCACTTAAGCTAGAAAAAAACCAAACAAGTTTATGAGTTTTTGGAAAGGATTCTGGTTTTCAGCTTTTTGGGGTATGTGTCCATGCCACATACACATCACACCTCACACACTGTTTCCTGGATTTGTTTTTCTAACGTTGCCAAGTCTTGATGGTAGTATCTAGACAGTTTTGGCCTTTTTTTTCCTGACAGAGCATACAACAGTCAAAACTCAGGAGTCATGCCACTGGTGCTCAGAGAAGAGGTGCACAATGATGAAAGAGCAGTGCTTCAGAAAGCTGCATATTTAAAAACCCCAGACAGGCTCAGTGTGCAATGGCTAACACAGACTCCCAAAAGCCTTCCTTAAAGTGTGCAAAGTACTGTGGGAGGAGAGGTGGATAAAAACAGTGGTGTGGGGTCGTGGCAAATCTGTTCTCAAATAATTTTTCAGCAGTATTCACACAATGTCTGCATATAACAAAGAAAGCTGTGAGTGCCAGAGAATGCAGGAGCACAGCAAGAAGAGCTGGCTCTCCTCAGGGGTCACTAACCCAACATCATTCATCAATTTGCTGGATATGCATTATCCAGCATCCAACACTGCCAAGAGAGGTGACAGCATGATGTGAAAGATGATAGGCATTCACTACCTTAGAACCTTTTTGGAAGACTGTTTCACTTGTTGCTTTATCTGCACTGAAACCTACTGCAAGTTAGCTCAAGTTCTCTTGCAGAACTGGGGAAAGAAGAAATTCCTGCAGGAGTTACTGCAAAAACATTACAAGTCCTAAGTCAAAACATGCCAACACAGTTTCAGACTGGGCTTGAATTGCTATCTCCTTGGGAGAATTCCTTTCAGTCAAAGAAGGACTCATCCTAGCAACACTCAGTTACTAAGAATAAACTGCATTTAAGGCATCTTGTGCCGCAGTGCAAAAGTCTCAAAGCAGACAGAAGTCAAACAAGTAGTTCCCAGAGGAAAACAAGAACATTCTTTCCAATCACGTGGTAGCTTTTCAACATCCTGAATCTGTTCAATTTAAATTGTTTTTATTTACTATTTTTTGTTGGGATGTAGCAGTAACTAATATACACCAGTAAAACTAAGGAAAACAAACCTGACTAGCTGGTTTGGTGGAAGATAGAATTTGTGTGGGACCAGAACAAACTCAAGTAAAATTCAGCCAGTTGTTACAACAACAAAGAGCAAAATTAAAAATATAATAAAACTCATAAATCCAGCCTTCATTTTTATATTTTTATAATTTTGCTGCTATTGTTTCTAACATGGCCAACACAGTGGTTTTTTTAGGGATAAATACCCCTCAGCAATAAGTGATACTGTGACTTTGATTCACAGAGAAATGATCCCTTTTTAGATTTACTCAAAAGTGTTATGATGACTTTTTTAAAAAATTCATTTGGCTACCATAACAAAGCATCATTTATTCACCAGCTCGTAACTTGATGAAGCAGGATAACCAAATGGGCAGACTCTGCGAGGATCAAAACTGGCTTCAAGTTTGTGGTAAGGATAAAACAAGTCTTTCTGCTTATCTTTCTTCCAGGAGCAGCTGTTGCTGAAAAAGCTCCAGATTATGTTTCAGAATTGGAAAAATCGTTTAGTCATGCTCTTTGAGCAGCATTGATGTACCATTCATGTTCAGTATGCACGGTTAAATCTGCTTCAAGACCTTTTCCAAAAGGATGGCATCACAGTATCAGTCGGGGGAAAATAAGACCCTGGAGAATAAAAACTTCTGCATTTACAGGTTGCCTGCTTTTTTGTCAACTCACTGTTTGGTAAAAAGAATAAACAACCTAGAAATTTTAAATTTTAATTCTTTCAAGTACTTGCTCAAGTTTGCTGTGAATTATGCACTATTTAGTGAGAGTTTGTAAAAACAATTATAAGATTTACATTACTCTACACTTTGAAAAGTACCTAGAGGTTATTCAACAATAGAACAGTCTATCAAAATTCACTGCTCTAATATAGTTACCAAATAAATAAAGAAATAAAAAAAACACATTTGGAAATGTCAGACAGGTGCTTTCATTACATTTACCACTTGAATATGCTATGATATGTGCAGAGACATTCCTTCCTATAGACCTATTTTGGTTACTATTACCGTACTACAACCACCATGTCCCTTGCTCTCTCTTCACAACTCCAACCAATTAGACAAATGTTAAAAAACACTCAAATTGTGTTGGTTATTGAGAGAATAACTAGAAATTTATTTCCTTTTTTTCCTCCAATTTATTTCTCCCTATTAACATTATGGTCATTACAGAGTTCACATTTGAGCATTTTGACCACCAACTGAGCATTCTACCCTGCTCCCTCATTTTTCTGATTGCTGCAGTTTTCTTGTGCTGCTTTGGCAGTTCACTGCACAAGTACAGGTACAAGCTCTTGAAAATTTCACAACAGTGTTCAGCAACATGCAGTAATAACTATTACCTCATACTTCAGCTGGGCTCACATTCTTCACATTGATGTAGCACAGCTGCTTTGAAGTCAGGAACCCACAACATATTTAGTTTGATCTGGGACTCAAGGGCTGGAATATTTTAGAGAAGCAACCAAGAAGAGCAGCTTCAAAATAAACATCTATATAAGATCTAACCCTGCACACTTCAAAGTCATGGGAAAGATTTTCATCAGTTTCACTGGTTTGTTATTCAGGCCCAGTACCTGGTTTAATTCCTTTTGCTCTGCTCCTTTCTACTCAGCACCCTGCACAGGCTGTCAGATCTTACCTCCTAATGCTTCATGGAACTGCATGCAGAACACAGGCACTCAAAATGCCAAACAAAAGAGAGTTTGTAAAGTTAAACTTAGCAGCAGCTACAAGGTTCAGAAATCAGCTGTATTTCCAAAGAGTCCCCAGGAACATAAAACTCCAAAATCTTTGTCTAAAGGATAGACAAGGCTCTGAGGTTCTGACTCTGAGGTCATGTTACAAGACAGGCACAGTCCTGTCTTGTAATGCTGAGTGTATTGCAGTGGAAATTCAGGTGAATGTAATTCAGTGTAATTCAGGTGAGTTTTACTCTTTGCTTTAACCTCAGGGAAAGAGAAAAAAATACCACTTTATTGAACTTTAAAATAAAATAAGAGAAGGCAATATTTAGACGTTTTATGAAGAGAATGCTTTCCACAGTATTATGGACATAGAATGTTGCAAGGTAACTACCAGAACAAAATAAAAAAGCCTAGGAAGAATTTTAATATCATTATTTCAAAATTTAGTTATCAGAACTTCAAACACTGAACTGCAGTATTTAGATATGTCTCTACATCAAACTCATGTATTAGGCAGCATCCAAATATTATTTAAAAGCTATATTTTGTTTCAGTTACTGAAATTTCTCTTCTGAATGTTATTTATTGACCAACAAGTGACGAGAGACTTAAACTACAATTATGAGATGCTAAATTTTTTTAATATATTTAAACACATTTGCAAATCAAGTGGTATAAGCAAATGTCTATTTACACACACGGGTAAGTATGCTACTTAACTAATATAATAATATTGATTATACAATGAATATGAACAAAATTACAGGTACTGTCCATTCTTTCAGGGCAAGAGACCAGCTTTATACATCATTAACTGTTAGATTTGCCTTCCAAATTCTAAATGCCAAATACCAGCTTAATCAAGCTGAAATGTCTCAACAGAGCCCTAAGATTTGGTTACCCAAGCCAGGCACACATCATAGCTGTGGCACTTGCTTGCAGCAAATTCCTCTCTCATCCCTGCTTCCCATGCTTTGGCTCATCTCAGAGAGAGAGAGCTAAAGTGCATGCCAAGTCCTTAATTAGACAAAATCCCTCAAAGGATGGTGTCAGTCAAGCAGTGGTGCTCCCCAGATGCACAGGCCAGGCTGCAGAGTCCCTTCCAGCCCTGCCAGTATCCAGGTGAAAAGCCCAGGGGCATCTCCACTGGCTGCCCTGGTGAGGGGAATTTTAACAGGCTGGGCTACACAGCACGTGCATCCTTCCCAGCTAAATTGTTCCTGTGTCACTCATCAGCAGGAGCTGTCTGCTCTACATCTGTACAAACAGCACAGTGCTGGTGACTGGGGTTGCTGGAGCTAGGAAATGTTGGCATGGGAATGTTGATATTCCAGTAAAAAGGATAATTGCTAATAATTTCAGTGACTGTTAAGTCACTAAAGGTGGATTCCCCTAATGCAAATGTGTTATGCTTAAATATTATTTAGTACTATTTAATGATCAAGACACTAAGAATTATCTTTATCCAATTGCCTGTGTTGCCAAATGTCCCTGACTTCATGACTCTGGGCAGGAGGATCAGCCAAAACCAAGAGGTTATGCTGCTATCCTATTTGTTACTGAGCAGCAGCAGGAGCCAGTGTATAAGATCCCTCACAGGGCTGCAATGACTCAATCAATAATGCCACAGAACAAACCACAGAACATAAATGCCTACTAGAAACAGCCCAATGCAAAACACAAATACTGACAGTGAGTGAACAGAGATCCATCCAGCACGAGCCCAAACAAGTCTGAAAATGGCTTTACTTTGTTTTTACACTTCTGCCTGCTGGGGCACATTTATCACTGAGAGCAACTTCTCCTGAAGCACTGCTGATCTAATTTGCAGTCAGTGCCTGTAGCTCCTTCCTCCCTCTCCTACACTACTCCCAAGTCATTGTGGGAGTTTGTTATTGCTGGAACGCTGCAATTACTGGCTTTACCCAAATACTACAGTCACAATACCTATAAAATGTAAATAGAAATGCACAGAAAAGTTAAATCTGCTCTTAATGATTATTATAGCGTGGTGATTCCCTCTAACAGAGAACGAGGCCTTTGTTTCATGCCAGCATTTAACAACTTCTGCAGAAATAGTCATACAGAAAGAAAACTCATGACCTACTCAACAAATCTTTTTAAATGCCATAACTACCTAATTTTTAAAAGACATACAGATAAAAATACACATCTAAAAATGATAATACCAAATAGAACTGAGTCTGTCCCAAAGGGCACAGCTTTAAGGTGCCAGCTTTTCAATCAGCCTAGCTGCAGCAGCACACAAGCTGAGTGTAACCCAGTTCCAAGGACAAGGCCAGGAAAGAGGCTCCCAAAATGCAAGGGGCAAAATCAGAACCTGCAGTCACATCACTGATGCCATCCTCTTTACTGCATTTGGGATTTCTGAAGGATATCTGTTTGTAGACTATTTAAATTCTCACAATAGTGAAGTCTAATTGATATTTATATAATAGTCTGCTTACAGTTATCTCTATTTCCCTATTCCTCTTAAACTTTTTTGCCACAGATGTTATAAAAGCTTTTTATACCAGAGTAAATTTAAGAGATATTGAATAACACTGAGTAAAAGTTTCTCAGTATACAGCTACAATATTAGATAAATATTTGCAGGTCATACGGATGTAAAAGTCGTAATAAAATTGACAGGTTTTTGTTACAGTCGTAACAAAATTGACATAATGCAGTCAGCACACAATACCAAATATTTCAAAAGCTACACTATTGGTAACTGTGTTGTTTTATTATACACTGGAGCAGGGAATAATCACAGGATCATTTCAGTTGGCTAAGACCCTGAAGAGAGTCCAGCCACTAATCAACTAAACCTAGTTATCATTGTTATTTCCCACATGGAATTACTGTGTTTAGTGTTTCTCCAGCCAATAATTATTTCACTTACTATTTGAAAGGCTTCAAAGTTTTTGCACTGAAAGAACAGTGAAAAGTAGCCAAGCTTGCTTCGCACAGTTTGGGCTGACATTTTTCTCCTTGACCTCGTATTACAAATATATCATTATTCAATTAGATTGCTTGACTTACTAAGCAATCTGAATCATTCTGTAGCCTCTAAATGGAGGGGAAAGCTTGAGCTGTAGAACACTTTCCAAAACAATTCTGTTACATACTATAGCAATATATAGTTCTCATATACCAATTACTTATACTAAGTATAAAATGTCAAAGTCAGGTAAACCTTTACATTGCCTCCTCACTACCAAATAATACCACGTTTAGATTAAAGTTTGTTCTAAAGCAACAGTACTTTTATCTGAATACTGTTTCAAAAAACTCAAATTAAATGTCTTTTTCCAAATAAGTAGTATTTCACAAACCACATTTGCAAAGCTGTTGGGCAGACTTTCAGCCTGGTAGAGCAGTGTAGCATTAGAGAATTCAATAAACCTTTAGCCACTCCAACCAATTAAGAAACTAAAATCAGCATTTCAAAAGACATGTACAGGCACTTCTCCCACCTCGACCTTCATTTTTTTAAACAGGTCACATGTTACACTTTATAACACTGTATAAATAAAAAGCTCCTCACACAGAGACAAGTCATTATAGTTCCAAAAACTCAAAATTATATCTTACCAAGACTGAACTCCAGCTTTGGCTCATTTGCAATTCTCTGAATACCTTAAAAGGTCAAGAAAAAAAAATGGAAATAATTAGATTTCCATGTTGTGCTTTTTAATACACACTAAAATTTTCACATGCCTATAACCACTGACATTGCCACTGAAGTAACATTTTGTGTTAGAAACTCATGGTCAAAGCAAACTTAGATGAAATATTTGCCTGAAAAAAGGCTACTTTTGAAGAAGACTTCCTTCTTAATGGAAACCTTCTGTTGCTGGGAAAGAAAACTAGGAAGAAAAACCCTGGCTTTCATGGATAGATGCTTGTAAGATTTTCAGTCACAATGGCTGATGACGTATGTGTTGGAAAAATATTAAGTCTCAAAGGAATTTTTAAGTAGGTATGTCATCACATTAAAAACAAACCTCATGTTTTGTGAAAGTCGGTAAATCAGGTTAATATAGTAAAATATAGTTATTGATCCACAAAAATAATTGTAAAGTAACAAACCCAACTTCTTTTTGTTGGAAAATAAGTACATTAATTCCTCTTTCCATGTAGCAGGAACAGTTTAATCCATTGTAGAATTATGTTCTATTGCATATTTTACTGCAAAGGGCAATATTTTCTTGTGCTAAAATAAAGGAGTGAACCACAGAGATGCAACAAAAGAAACATAGGCAGAAAGGAGGGATAGGTGAATGACACCGAGTTGTTCACCTGATGCAGAAAGTAATTGGACCACAACTACAGTTTCAATGAACTTGTAGAAATTAAACTCTTTCTTCTTGACATTTTCTCCAGTAAGCATTATTAATTATTGGTCAGTATTGAAGAAATTGGTCAGATGGGAAAGACTGTGTTAGTATATGAATTGAAAAAAGATTTTTGTTTAAAAAAATAATTTTAAAAACCCACAAAAAAAAAAATCACCCCAAACTTATAGCTGTGTCTGCTCCTTAAAAACTTGATACTGCAAAATCTAGATTCACACCATTCTCATTAGTGTAACTATTCATTCACATCTGTGTGAGAAAAATTACAGCTGCAGAGCTTATAAAGATCAGAAAGAAAAAGACAAATAAAAGGGTTTTGGGGGTTTTTTATGGAGATTTAACAAATTTCTGAGTTGAACTCTGCCACTAGCACATTGGCCTAAAACACCTTCATGAATATGCTGGATATGGAATTGCTTAAGTGACCAGGCAACTGAAATGCTGTCTTCTGACTCCAGAGACAATCTTCTGCACCAAATACAACTCAACAACATATGGCTACTTGCATTGAAATCCCCAGAGTGCTTTTAGATCACATAGAAAGAAATCTGTGATACTAGTTTAAGTATCTCTAAAGATTTATGCATTTATCAAAGTTGTCAGACTATATTTTAAACAGTAGTCCATATGTTCATATAGCACATAAAAGAGAAAAAAAATACTTTAAGTCTTATGAATAAAATAGGTTAGAGAGAAACACTCAGAAACAGAGAAATCACACATTTGTTACCCTGAAGGTTAGGTGCATAAACCAAAATATATCAGGGAAAAAAGTTGAAAGACAATTTTCATCAGTTTATTTCCTCTAAACTGCACTTTGACAAGCAAGAAGTTGAATAGCATTTTGTACCCCACTTGCAACACTACCTGAACTGCCACAGATACTGACAGAGGTCACTTTGATTGCACCACTCCATAAAATGAGTCCATGCACTTACTCGTAAACTGGGGCTCTCCTAGACTGCCTAACTGGGATGAAGGGAGAAACTGCTGTGCTTCATCTGATGATCTCTCCTCTTTGATTTCCATGATCAGCCTCCGGAGCTGCTGGATTTTATTCCGCAAACCTTCCGAGTTCGTCTCTCTCGGTGCCGCGGCCCAAGATCCACAGCCTGGCTTCGATGCAGCTTCAAGGAGAAGATCTGGCTCTCCACTCTGCAACTCTGCACTCAGAAAGTGTGAAAGCAGCTGTTAGGGACTGTGATTGGAAAGGGGGATGATGGCAATACTGATGTCACAAACAATCAAAACCACCACACACACACTTATGTTCATGGTCACAAGCCATGCAGCCCCATCCGCCTCTGGAGCCAAAGCCCAGCTCCTCCAGACTCAGTGCAGTACCAAACATATCCACAGAGTAGTCCCAAAATCAGCTAGCAGAGGGCTAAGTCAGGCAGCAGAATCAAACCAAAATGGGAAATCCTTTTTCAGCACAGATTCTGCAGCCTAGTAGGTAGCTCTCAGAGCTGCCAATTTGACAAAGAATTCGATTTAGCCAGGGCAGCAGGCACACTTCTGTCAGAGAGTGGGATTCACCAGAATGAATGTGTCCATCATCTCTTTTATTAAAGATTTCCATTATGCTCAACCTCTCATTCATCCTTGCCAGAATAAAGATCAGGAACACATGCAGATAATTTAGCAGGACATAACTCCTCTATGAAGATTCAACAGGTTGTATATGGGAGCTTCTGACCTCATTACTATCCACGTGTCATTTGCTCTTCTGCCTGGAGTCTAATTGTTTCTGAGAATAAAAGAGGTAGAGGGGAAAAAAAGCTGAAGCTCCCGAGGAATCCAGATAAGTAGCAAGGGTTGGTCATTTGATTAAGATTAGAACAGGAAGAAAAAACACCTCTTAGGCATTTAAAATTCTGCAGTATAGATGGCTTCAGAGAGTCACAAATTCAATATGACATTTAGTGTAACACACACTGAGAACAGCAAACAGGGAAAGAGAGAAAAATCAATGCTTCTTTAAAACAAGTTACCAACTAATTTAGAAACATAAAACTCTATAAAACACATTTACTATTACATTAACAAAGACTGAAGTATTTCATTGGGCATCACAATCATTCTGAGCTAAATCAGCCATGTATCATATCACTGGATGAAACAGAACACTGAAAGGTTTTCATACTTAGTTTGAAAATCTAAACATAGAAAAGTTCTTTTCCACACAATATGAACTTGAATTCTTTTTACTACCTTGAGTATCTAACCTTGGGCACTTGCACACATGTTATTCTAAACTTCATAAACTGAGCATCTGCCAGTTACAATTACCTCTGCTTTTATGGTTATGGAGGGGATAAAAGATGAAACCTCAAGTCTGGAAGGCTCTAAAAACTACACACAAATCCCTGTGGAGGTGGGACAAGTTTTTTGTCCGGGTTGGATCTAAGGAGATCTAACTGTGCAGCTGCAGATGCTGCTAAAAATGCTGGGTAACATTTCATGTACCAGCTGGACCATAGATTTCATGAGGAAAGACTAGAAAGAGAAACAAAGTGGAAACATCTGCTTCAGGGGCAGATAAAAGCTAATAAGTATTCAAATGCTTGCCTTTAACCCTGGCTCAGTCAAAAAAAAAAAGAAAAAGAAAAGAAAAAAAAAAAAAAAAGAAAAAAAAGGTGTTCAATTCTTGAGAGAAGAAGAATATCCAAAATCTTTGGGAGCTGCAGATGTGCATTAGATCCTATTTACACACAAAGTCTGTTCTTGAGTGACCAAGCTGAGCTCTGCTGTGTCACTGACATCATTGATTCAGAACTCTGTTATATTTCATAGTATTTTGGAGCTACTAGTGGAAAATTATAAGGAAAGGAAAGGAAAAGCATGCAATCAACCAGCATCAAGATCAAAATGAGCTAGCAGTCACTATAACTTAAAAAAACATTCAAAACAAAAAGAAAATGCCGAAAACCAACCAAACAAGAAAAGCAAACAAAAACCTGAGCACCCCCTCTCTGCCCCAAAAAAGCCACCAAAACACATACACAAAAAACAAACCACAAAAATTAACATCTGCTTATACCATTCAACATTTAGAAGTATAGACAATTTTAATAAAAGCAGTTTGGACACCCAAAATACCTTAGTGAAAGAAAGCTGTTAAAGAAAAGTCAACATTTAACAGCCAAAATACAAATATGCCAAGGTGTTTTTCTTTTCTCCCTTTATCTTTAAATGGAAATAGGAACAGTAATCTTGCCTTGAAATATCCTACCACTAGCTAGATAAAAAACATCTGTTTTGGGAGGAAATTGATGTTTTTCAATTGAAATCATGCTATTTATATTTACCTCTTAGCTGTAAAAATCAGACTGCCAAGATGAAAAGGCATACTGAATCATCATTAATATGCATGGAACCAGAAATGGAGAGTGAAATGCAGTAGGAGTGGGCATAATTCACTGTATTCTGATCTAACAGGTGCCAGTTTTGAGATGTGGAAATTCATTCAAAACTATCACTTCAAAACACTACAGTCTGCTATATTTAGATCCTTTGAGTACTCTGACAGCCAAGTTAAATTCTGAAAAGCGTATGAAAATGCCTGAAAAGTACTCATCACTGCAATTGTAAAAAGTTTCACCATGAAGATCTAGCAGTAGGTAAGTTACCTATTTTCCATTCTGTTTCCATGTACAGAATGACAGCATGGTTTGTGTTGGAAAGGACCTAAAGATCACCTAGTCCAATCCCCCTGCCCCTGGGTGGAAACACCTGCTAGACCAGGCTGCTGAAAGCCCCATCCAACGTGATCTTAAACACTTCCAGGGATGGAACAGCCACAACTTGTCTGGGCAACTCTTACAGTGCCTCACCATCCTCATAGTGAAGAATTTCTTCCTAACATCTAATCTAAACCTGTTCACCATCCTCCCTTGTCCTATCACTTCATGGTTTTGTAAAAAAGTCCCTCTCCAGCTCTCCTGTAGATCCTCCTTTAGGTACTGAAAGGTTTATGTACCAAAAGTCATCTTGCCAGAGAAAATACAGCATGAAAAATGCACACTGGAAAAAAGTCTGTTGCAGTAAAGGAGCACACAGGTTTATTTATGTAAAAAAGATCATAATCCCTTTGCCCTTCTCCTTCAAATAGTTGATGACTATTTTAAATCAGCTGCATACAGTGCTCCCTAACAATTTCAGACATTTAATTCCAAATGTAGAGGGGAAAAAAACAGATATGAATCTTTCCCAAAATGAAACAAATGGACCCACAAATGTAATGAAGGCCTCAAACAAATGGCAGACATATCAGAAGTGTTATATGCATAATTAAACAATCATTACTCTGTGTTTTATTAGAATATTGACATTTAAATAAATAATATATATATTAATTCATAAAAACAAATAATAAACCTAAATGCATTAGTATTTCATAGGTGGACAAAAGAACTTCATATTTAGCTGCTAAAAAGTTATTGCAGAGCACAAGCACCCTTTGCTAAACTGCTACTGCTGACAGGAGTTACCATGAGTTTTGGAAAAAAACCTTACCTTTTGCAAACATTTACTGCTGACCTCAAAAAAAAAGTGCCTTATCTACTTTGCACTCCTAGTTTTGCTGTTGTGATATCACTTTGGAACAGGTTGGCATAAGATTTAAGAACATACTATAGTAAGAAAATTTTCTATCTTCTTGAGAATCTGTAAGGACAATAATCCTCTTCTTCAAGCTGGACATCCCCAGTGGAGTTTCAAATTCATAAACCCAGGGGTAAACCTTCAAAAATTAAACACACCGGTTTTCTTTACAGAACAAACTCTGAACTTAGCAGTTCTAAATTGAAAGGAAAATCATATATTGTGAATCTTGATCTCTTGCTGCTGCTCCTTATTTCAGTATCAGAGACCCAATGGAAGACAAGACTTGAGAAAGCAAATAATGGAAAGTAAACGGATCTGGGCACAAAACTTTTTCTTGTCTGTTCACCAAGAGCTCTTGGCTGAGGCACAGTCTCACTAAGACTTTCTCCCACAGAAGTCAGCATAGAAAGTTTTGGTCCCACAGGACTTGTGCCACTCAACTCAGTGCCCCTGCTCTGAAGGACTGCTGTCAAAAAAGGAACAGCACCAAACTGACACATTTCCAGTGACATTAGAAAGACCCTTCTACTCTAATCCAGCTGCCTAAAATTAGAAATATATTTTGATGTTAGTTCCTTCATTCTCAGAAAACTTTTCCTCCTTTATTTCATAACAAATTTTTTTTTTCCCAAATATTTCAATTTAACAGTAACAATTGCCTCTTTTTCCTTTAAATACTTAAATAGTTCAGTTGTTTGAAAAACGAAAACAAATTTCTCAAGAGACATTTCTCAAAATTTTTAAGCCTATTTTATTGTAATTTTCATCACAACTTTTTACATAGAAACTTAGGTTTCTGTTAATTCACCAAAAAGTTTTAGGCAGTTATTGGACCTGACTCTTGTCCTTCTAAAGACTGCAGTTTATTAGAAAGGCTTTCAAAGTAAAAACATAATAAAATAAAACAAATACTTTTCCACTTCGGTTCTACATCTTATTAACTTGCTATTAACTTTCTACTTTTTAAGATTTTATTTTTATTTTAATAAACAGGTACAGGTGATAGGAAGACTGATAATCTTTGGTTTGTTTTATTTTCCTTCATGAGAGTTGAAGCATAACATGACAAAGAAAAAATTTCTGGGATAATTCAAATTAATAAAATGTACAAAGCCCATGGTCAACATCCACAGTGACAGCCTTGACTTTTTTAGAGGATCACTATTTTTCTTCCTATGCTGATATGCAAAGTAAGAGAGTTCAAACAGGTTAAAGGTTGTCTGTCTCTTTTCACACACACCAGCTAAAAAGCAATTCTCAGCTCAGCTGCTAGCTCAGCAGAGCAAAAATGTTAAGAATATCAGTGAGTCACTGACACTCTAAAATATAAAGCACCATCACAGCTAACCACCATATGCTGTAACAAAAGTAGAATGGAAGCTTTGATACGTAAATTATATCCGCAGGATATTTCTAATGCGGACATCAGAGGCTTTTAATTCACAAAGCTGTCTGAATTCTATATGCTGATGCATTTCATGTTCAAATTAGTAGTGATGAAATCATACCATGGTTACTCATGACACTATGTTAATCTTTCTTTGGAAGTTCTATTTTCAATCAAAGATAAAGAATTTAATTAAAAATTTTATCTTCAGTGTTTCGTTTTGGGTTTTTTTTTTTTTAATTTTGTAATGCTGGAATAAACTTATATAAGTTACTATTATAAGCTCCATTTAAGTCCCTACAGAACCTCCCCAAGAGTGTGAGTATTTGAAATTAATATAGCATGATGCCCCAGGCTACCTACTGCAGTACAACACTGTTTCTTTTAATACCTGTCAGCCTCCACACATGCCACACTGCTTCTACCCTTTCATTCAACACCACACCTATACTGGAAGCAATGCAAACATCACAAATATTTGAATACCACAATGGTATATCAAGAGCCCTGGACAAATACACAGCAGCATTCACTGAAAGTTCCAAGGGTGGCCTTTGCAAAGCAGTGGACTTTGTAAAGGTGGACTGCTTTTGCTGAATTGAAGCAGTTCACATCTCTGGCTGGACCATCAGTTTGCCTCAAAAAAGGCAGGATTCAGAGGTCTTCTTTGTCTGTCTGGATCTGCAAGAGAAACCTTTGCATATGCCTCACTTATTCTGTCTCTAAAACAGGGAGTGATCCAGACCTGCCTTTCCAAGCCACTACCATTGAAACAAAAGTTCCCAAGATCAAGTGGCTTGCATACTACAAATGGCAAAAGGGAATGCTTGCTGTCTTAGGGGTATTCCTACATACAGGCCCCTTTATTATTATTTTCCTGATTTACTACAAAATGATTTAGATGACTGACCTTGTATAAAAAACTGTTTTCTTCCTTTTGTCCCTCTCATCCTTCTCACCAGCCCTCCCTGGATGTTACAGCTCTTACCTCCCTAACTCTCACTAAGAGACCACACACAGTAATGCAGTGCAGTCCTTAAGGAATCTCTCTTCCTGAAAGACAGAAGAGATTTACAGATCAAGAGAAGGCTGTGCCTTCATTCTGTCTCTCACATCTGGTTTCGTTTCACTGTGCCTCTTGGGGACACTCCCAATTTTGTATTGCATCACTACATGCAGGAAAGGAGGCAGAGTTGTACATGCATGAGGCTCTGTACAGCACTGTGATCAACTTCAGACTGCTCCCAGGGGCACTTTGAGCATTGAGTCACAAAACTCCTATTGCCCTGTTTCAGGGGAGCACAACAGGAACCCAAAGATCACCCTGTCCTGCTAATGGTGACCAGTTCCCAGTGGAAAGGCATGTAAGCCTTCAGCCACATGCAGTGTCAAAGTTCACCTAAAAAATCCTTCTCTTTCCTTCCATGGTTCCCTTGGAAACCTTCTCAGCTAGGCTGCTTCAGGAGCACTCCACCTGAAGCCCTGACACAGTTATCTGCTCTAACTTCTTCTGCACAGCCCTTGTATTTCAGGGCCCACAATGCCCTGAGGAGATCAGCAGCTCCACAGAATCACCAGATGTTGCACAAATGTGTTTTTATTTTTCCCTCCACGCTTCCTTCACTGCCATTCATTACGTTATCTTCCCCAAGACAGTCTCCATTTCTCACTCTTACAACTCCTAGGATTCAATCCACCAGAGACACAAAGGAGACAATTAGACAAAGGCTCTCTCCAATCCCCCTTCACAATTCCAAACTGAAGCTTGCAAGATGAAGAAAATGTCCTTTTACCACCGCAAGTTAAATTTCACAGCCTCCTTTCTTGGAGCTTCTGTTGTGCTGTGGCACAACTCTCCTCCATCTGTTCACAAGAAATTTGACATTGTGAGCAGGTATGTCCTCCTATCCTGCTTTCATCTGAATCCTTTGAAGTCCCAGATACACATTCTACAGCATTTTGTGGCTCCCAATAGCCAATGGATCTAATCTTGTGACAACACAAGAACCTTTTCATGGTCAAATCCCCTACTGATAAAAGGGCTCTCTTCCTAGTTCTTGAGTTTTGCTCTTCTCTCCCATTTTGTCTTCTGAGTTTTATTCTATCCTACAGTACATAGATTATTATTTCACTTCTTTTAGTATTTTACCCTCATTCAGTACACTGTATATCATCTTCATTTGTCTTCAGTTTTGTTCTAATACCTCATAATAGTCTGGCTTTCTTTTCCCACCCAACAAATCATCAGCCTGGTTGTCATCCTCGCTCTCCAGCATGGGAAAATGGCCAAGTCTGAAATACATTTCTCCTCTACCTGTCTGTCTCTTCCTTTATCTTCTGTTTGTCTATGCCACAGGTATTCATCATCATTTGCCGGCTCTGTTTACCTGGAGTTTTCTACACTGTTTCCTCTTTTCCCCTTTAATATGTTTTAAGAGGATGTGCAAAACACCACTCTTACTCCTAGGTTTCCTACAGAAACACCACCAACCTTCAAAACTTCACTTTGGAAAGTCTGTCTCTCATCTAGTTCCTAATTATACAAGCTTCATTCTTCCTCCACACATATTCACAGGCTCTTTTTTCTCCACAGGCAGCCTGAAGTGCTTACTCAATATTCACTGCTGCCTATGTTTAAGCCCAGCTTTTGGGCTTAAAACCTGCCAGTGTTGCTGCCACAGAAACTGTCCTGTTTGCAGGCTTCAAAGCTAATTGAGTCCTGTCAGCAATTACAGCTGTGTTCTGGGTTCAGTTCAGCAGCATTGTGTTCAAGCACTGTAAAAGAAGTGTCAGAAGGGAACTGACATGACTGTATTTATACTCATAAAGTTGGAAATTCTATGAATGAATTGGACTCATTGAAGGCACAATTAGACAGTCTCAATTTGAGAGTCAATGGAAACATTCAGCTCTTACAGTCAGGGAAAGCAATGCTTCCCAATCCAGAAAGAAATACTTTTTGATGCAGTGCCTCAATACCAGGCACAAAACATACAATCATTGGATTTTGTTCCCTACAAAAGATGAAAGATTTGAGCTGTTCCCCAGAACACTACCCAGATAAGAATAAATTCCACAATGAATATAATTTAAGTCACTGCCTTCTCAAACATGACCAACCACTAGGAATCACTTCAGCAGGTGGGGACAGAAGTTGGCATAATTAATGCAGCACTTTCTTAGAAGTGGACTAGAGATTTTGGTGCATAAAAATAGATGATAGGAACTTCTACTGAATGCAAATGTATCCATCAAGCTCACAAATGCAGCCTAACTTTTTTACCTCTGCTTTTACACTGTCACAGCTAACAGAAAATGGCAAACTGTTCTAAGCACTTCAAAACTCTGCAGTGGTATCAGGAAGAATCCATGTCATAAAAAATTCTAAAAGAGTGGCTATTTAAGTGGCTGCTGCAGAGAAAACAGTCATCGCTTTCTCCAAATAAAACCTTTCCACTACAACAAGGATTCTGACTTATATGAGACAGCTTTTATTTTTTGGCTATTTTTAACAATTTTATGCATGAAGAATTGATAGGAGGTGAGAAAAACAGGAAATCTGTCATTTAATAGTGATGATTAGTTATTGAAGAATGAGAGGCATTCACTATGCATCAACATAAACCCTGTATAGTACAGAATACTTGACAGAACAATCTCAAACTTCTATCTATTGTCAGAGGAAGATGATGACATGACTTTCACTTGATTACAGGATTTTTTTTTTTGTAAGCATGAATTCAAAGACCACCAGTACTTAAATGTATGCATGGAACAGACAGGGTATATTTTAGTTAAATTTCTAATAAAGTTCCAATGTCTGGGTGGCTGGGTTTTTTAATTTCATTTTTTGTTGGCAGAAATAAAAGTCACACTGAACACATTGAGACATGGCTTACTTACTGAGAACTACTGAAACATCTGCTTTACTCCTGAATTCCACTACCCAGCAGCGCTCCAGGATTACCACTTCAGAGGCATCAGAACTCTGTGAAACAAAAGATGGCAAAACATTAGAATTTGGAACCTGACTGGGAAGTCCTTCTGTCTGGCTGTTCACAGCTGAAATGATATGGAGGTACAAAGACAACAAAGCATAGAAGTCACAAGGCAGATGGATAAAGGCATTCTATAATTACTGATCTGTGCCATCCTACTTCAGCTCAATGAGTTACAAAAGGAATAAACTGTAAGAAAAGATCCTGCAGGAAACTTTAAAAAGTAACTTCAGAGGGTTTTTTCATACTTCCAGTATTCAAAAGTTTAGATGACACCTCATTCCTAAGCAAGTCAGGCAAGCCCAGCTCATTCAAACTTTCATATTTTGTCATATTTTCTAACAAGGTTGAATCAAATGTCAGGTTCTATTCAAAGACTAGGATATTTTCAAGTGAACAAAATAACATGTAATTTTACAGAAGGCATTTCTCTTCAATTTTTATCTAAAAGGGATTTCTTTATCAGCACTTGAAACTTTGAATATGGTCTCCAGCTATGCAATTCAAATGACATTAAGTGATATGGACCTATTGCTGAATGCAATAGGATACAAATTACCACTATCATTTTTTGTGAGTGCTTTGCAGACAAGATGCAAACTTTTCTAGTTAATAAGCGTGATTCATATTTCAGAAGAGTGAAGCTATCAATCACTCCCTCAGGATTAATAATTTTTCCCTTAAAATTCTTATCCATTTTTTATCTCTAACATCTGGTAACAAATAACCCTTAGAACATGTACCCATACACTCCCTTCATTCCAGGTTCCCAACATGAATGTCACAGAGCTCATTCCATTCTTCAGTGACATTTTACAAGGATTAATACAAATGCTTGTTTTAACACTCCTTCCTCAGGTGGTACTTTATTCCAAGTGACCCGAAAGATAAAATATTTTCCATATTGTGCAGCAATTTTACCAAAAGCCTGAACTTTAGTTTCACATATCTGTCACTTAATGAATGACTTCATAAAACAGTTCATATTTAGAACACCTGCCTAACATGCACAAGTTTTTTTTTATCATCCCCTTTCTCCTATCTATGGTGCTTTATTTGGCCTGCCAGAATCAGACTCAAAATTTTGCCAAGGGTTTCATGTTAATTTTTAAGTGGATGTCTTGATCCTGCTTCTCTCAAAAAAGGACCTTTTACATACATAGTAATACACTGTCTTTCATGACCAAAACTGAAAACTCAATACAAGAAGACTGAAAGACTGACTAGTAACAGAACATGTACCATTTCAGAAAGTCTAAAAAGGATTTCCTTGAAAATTCTATAATTATTCTCTTATCTTTTACCACCTACTAAATCAATACTCCAAATCTAGCTATTAAACACAAAACAACATCCAAAGAAAACAAAAGGTTAAAATAAAACAGAAGAGCATGAAAAAAAGCACACTATGTTGTATTGAAATATGTCAGAATTCAAGAGACAAGCTGGAGTATACTAAGAAAATCAGACTTATCTAGAAACCACTTGTAAACTGATTTCTTTGAAAAATTATTCAATCTGGGCTGGTCTAAAAGGAATATATTGTCATGTAGACAGAAAAACAGCCCATCTTATTGTTTAAACAAAAAAATAGAGAAAATAAGAAAGCAGTAAAACAATGCAGTGAGTTTTGATAGTAACCCCAAGTGCTCTGTTGAGAATCTTTTAATTTATGGAATCCAGCAAGTCAGTGGCAATACATGGCAACCCAGCAGTAATTTTCAAGTGCTGTTCAGTGAGGTATTCTTTGAGGATATATCAGGTCTTTATGAGCAAGAGCTAAAGTCAGTTTGGGAAAATAAGCAATAATAGTCCAACAAAACAAACAGCAGACTAATTAGGAAGAGTTTTCCACTGCAATAATCCTGGCAATTATTTTAATTCTTTAAATTTCCAAGACCCAATAGAGTCTGTCAAATAATCCTCCCTTGAAATGTAGATAGTACACCCTCATTCTTTGAGAGCTGGCAATCTTCCAGTAGAGGTATGACCAAAAGGAGTTTATTTTGGAAGTTAATGGGGGTCTGAGTCCATTTAACTCTCCGCTGTGACTACATAAAAAGACTCTGAAGAGTTTTCCTCCTTCCATCCCTGCAGAAAATCATTGCTCTGGCACATTCAAGCTCCAAAGATGAAAGACAGAAACATGAGAAGTCCCCAGACTTGACATTTCCTCCAAAACATGTAACTGTGGTAAATGGATATATGTCAGTGGGCAAAGAAAAGCAACTCCCTGTTACACAGGTGAGTCAGGTGTTTGGAAAGACAAGGGATGAGCAATCATAGCCTCTGTGTAGTTTTCTATAGTTGCCAAGACTGAAAGACTTGGCGTTTTGATTTGTACACGAACGACAAGTGTGTAATACAAATAAATTGGCAAGCGGGCAGCAAAAACAGCTTTTGAACCATTAATGAGGATCTGTCTCAGTGCAGTCTGTCTCACAATGCAGTTGACATACAACAGCAACTGCAAACACAAGAGAGAAGATGATTTCAAGCTCTCTGCATTTTGAGCCCGCAGACGCTGCAGCTCAAGAGCCTCTTTAGAGACAAGTTACTCCCCTCTCTGCACCAGGGGAAGCTGGAACAAAGCAATGCTGCAGCTTCAGATGAATGTGAATGCTTTTCCAAGATGCAGAGCCCAGAACATTGAGCAGAGGATGTATATTTACCTCTTCTGTATGTGAGAGAGAACAAAAAGGGAAACAAGAAAAATGGATGAAAGAGCATAAGGCTGCCAGAAAACAAAGCACCTGTTGCTGCAAAACATTTCCCACATCCTGACACACACCTGAAGAAAAATATTGAAATTACTATTATGACCGACTTTTCATCATTTAGATGAGCTGTGCTATGGTCCATCACACAAAAAGCTAACAAGAAATTTACTTATAAATAACAAAAAATCAAGGAAACCATTATGCATATCTGATAAAGGATCAGCTTTGTTTTTCAGCACCCAAAGAGATCCAAAATCTATCTTATTTTAGGTGTATAACATAAGCTCATCTGAACTAGCTATTTTCTTATTTTTCTGTGGTTTATTTTATTAAAAGGGTACTGTGTAATGATCTAGTCTGTATGCATGGAAAAAATTATCAAAATCACATCTGTACTACTGTGTTAAGGTGTAATATATTCAGGGGTTTTTATTCCTGCCATTGGTATTATTCAATAATTGTTATAAAAACTTACTGAATCAATCCAAATGCAAGACAGCAACTAGAAAAAACACTTATCTCTTTCTCTAAACACTGACAAAGTCAACAGGCACCCCATTGCCACTTCAGATCAGGAAATTGCTTTAAAACAGTGGTTTGAGGAGACACATTATTTCTAAATCCGAGTTAAATATCTCAGTGAAACTGCTAAAGAAGACCCCCCAAACTTAGAAAATTAAAACACCAAGAAATTTCTGAAGCTGTCAAAGAGAACATCACGTTTGAGCTATTTTTGCACTCCTATAGATCTGATTTGATGTACCATTTTGGGGGAGGGGAGAAGTGTGTCATTGTGATTCGATTTTACAGTAGGAGATTCTTTCCTGGAGGCAATGCAGAGAACCTACTGATAGGTATATCTAGTCAAAAACTAAGCTGATCGTTAAAATTAGAAGAGACATTTCAAGCAATTCCTTTGTGTTAAAACAGTAAGTAGGAAAGTAAAGCTATAACACAAGCTATAGAAAGAACAAACACTACAAAAGATAAAAATTCTTCTAATACGACCTTATTTAAAGCCTCCCCAGTCAGCTGGGTGGTGTGTGTGTGAATTGCACAGTTGATTTCTTTCAAAAGCATATATTCACAAATTTGAAATAATCAAATCAAAACCCTACAGACTATGGATGCTGCATATACCAAACTGCTTGTGTTTTTTCACGAGTTATTTTCCCTGATAATGGCAAATGAGCTTATCAGACTGATAGTAGCTCAATAATGCAGGCATGTGCCTGGGTCACACTTTTGACTATGCTGTAAACATTGCCACCTACATTTGCTATTTTGGCATTGGCACAGATGATGTTCATCACTCCACTGATAAAGTACAGTTTTCTTATAGATTCAACATGAAAGAAAGGAGCAGGAATTATACAGTAATACTATTCACAAACAGAAAAGCTAATGGCCTTAAATTTATTTCAATATATATCTACAACAATATGTCCATTACCAGATAGAGTAAAAAAATTTTCTAATTCTGAGGTATTAACAAATTACTCCATGGCAATCAAAAGCATATAATTTGCAGAATTAAAAAAAACCCTTTAAATGCTAGCAAGCAGAATTCAACAATCTCCTTCAATATCATCTATTCTTCTGCTGTAATAATATCTCCATCCTGTGTCTATTAAGTAATGTGAAGCCTATGACCCAAGCTGTGTGATAAGGAAAAATGTGGTTGCTGAGTATCTGATGAGGTGCTTCAATTACTCCAGGCAAGCTGTAACCTAGTAGTTCATTACAACCACCTTTACAAACTGTCAGCTCGTCAAAGATGCTCAAATCATCTCTTACAAAGCATGAGCTATCCACTGTGATTAAATCATCATGCAATGCTTCCACATCCCAACTTCAGGCTGACAATATAATACCACTAATCTGCATTCATTCTGCAAAATGTTGACTTACATCACTGAATAAGTTCTGCAGAACACAAAACTACCTTTAATAGATCATTACCGTTAACAAAAGCGAATACATAACCAAAAGTAGTTTCCTTTTCAATCTCAAAATGCATTAGTAATAATTATAATGTACAAATGCATATTCTCTTTATTCACACCCCACATTCACTCAGTTAATTATTTCAGCTTGAAAATATCTCCAATTACCCTTCCCACCAGAACTGAGTTATATGTAATTTAGATACTAATTAATTAAGATTATCAATGTTGCATTCTGGTGCAAGACTCCAGTGATATATCACAACACATACCTTGGATAATTCATTTTTTTAGCGAAAGTTCTCCCACTTCGTTCTACACTTCTGACAGTTACATAAAATATGTGGTATTCATCTCTGCTCTGTTCCCTATATGTTGCCTTTTTTACTTCAGAAATGTTAAGAAGCCCTTACCACAGAGAGATTTTGCTGTAATCCTGGGAAATCTGAACATGTGCATACCTGACATAAAACTGACACACAATATTTCAAGCAAACTGCTGTATCAGACCAAAGACCCCTTATTCTGCCAAGTGACTTAATGAAGTATCCAAGGGAGAGTAAAAGCAGGGCAACCACGTGCAGTCCTCTTTCAGTTCTCCTCAACTTTTCACGTTGGGATTTTTTTTCCTCAGATGCCTTTTCCATTCACTGACTCTCAATAATGTTCCTTGAGAGAACCTTGTACTTTTTCCCAATATGTGTCTATTTTTAGCATCTGCAGGATATTATGGCAAGAAATTCCAGTATTTCCACTATCCATTCCATGGAAAACCATCTTCTTTTGTTTCTTTGAAATCCAGTTCCCCCAACTTCCTTTAGCATCACAATAGAAGAGACAATAAAACATAAATTCCCATCTCCTCGTTCAAGCTGTTATTTCAGATTACTATCAGAGACCACCTGGGTCATCACTAGTTATCTAGGCTGAAAAGTTTCATCTTCTCACTCCTTGTCCTGATGGCTCTAATAGCCCTTTTTCTGAAACTTTCCCAGCACCTCTATGTCCTGTAAAATGAGGGGAAAATAACTGCATGGTGGATGTTTACAGACAGATCTCTGCTTTGTTTTCTCCTTTCCCAACATCTCCTAATACTGAATTTACTTTTTCACAACTGATCATCCATCTGACCTTTTAAGAGAAACATAACTCTCTACAGATCTCATTCTGGGGCAGAAAGGCAGGAATTTGTGCAAAGTCCATTATTTTGATGGGAAACTTTTATAATATTTCTTCACATTCACATGTGAAACTTCACATTTATGGATGTTGACTTTTATCTGCCACTTAATTGCTAATGGTTTAGGCTTGTAAGGGCATTTTATGATTACTCATATTTGGCACCCCATCTTGACTATTTAGCAAGTAACAGAATTTCTCACTTCACTGCCTACCTTCTTTTCACCACTTATGCAGATGTGACAGCACCAGACTGCCACATTTCCTAGACCTTATATTATATTCAGCTAGTTATTCATGTAAGAAGAAGTCTAGCAATGATCAGCATTAGCATTATTTGCATCAGCAGGTGAGAAAAACTATATTGAAAGGCAAATGAAGAATGCAAGCATATAAAGTGAATGAAAATAATTGCTTATATAACTGCTTTCTGTGTGCTCTTGGAAGTGAAAGATGTTTTTAGGAATCACACAGATCGTTGATTCAAATGATGCACAAACTGCATGGGCAATTACTTGAATACATTTAAAGTATGAACATCATAAATGACAACATAAACTGCAGCAAAATATGGCATTTTAAAAATATGTCAAGAGCAGAGAAAAACAAGACCAAACTGCATTCTACTCATTGGCCTCCAAAAAATAAAATGTTGTGCAAATTACCACTGCAGAGAATGCTGCTTTATTCAAGACTGAGCTTCATGAACCACAGAACTTCAAAGAGAGTCTCAGGATGGATCATTTCATGACAAAATATCCTTTTTAACCATTCTTACATTTTCCCCCAAAGTGAAAAATGAACCCAAAATTTCACTACATGCTACCCACTTTTCACACGACCTTAAGATAAAAAAAATAGGAATGAAAACATCAAAAATCAAGTGGCTTGAATATTTTAATTATAAACTGCCAATGTATGTGGTGTATGTATTGTAAAGATAACTCCTTCTGCTTCCTTGGACTGCCCACAGTGATGTTCATTTGAAAGCAGGCTATGATTCTCCCCCACACAGCCCCTGAGCTTTCATCTCCTGCTCAGTACTTTTGGAAGAAACAAACAGAATATTTTTCAGTATGCTTAAGACTCATCATGCTAAGAGATGAATGTGTGATTAGCTGTAGTCCCTAAGAGGATCAGAAGTCACCCTAACAGATCTGTAGACTGTTACCAGGCCCAACATCACTAAACACCAACTCTGAACAGAGAAACAAATAAGAGAAGTACTTGAATTCTTATTAAGCTTCTTCATCTTCATTTCACCATTCCTTCTCCAGCACTTGCTTTTCCTTTTCTCTCCTTTTTGGAGCTAAAGAAAATGGTAGCTCTCCTGACCACTTCCAAATGCAATGGGGCATAAGAAAATATGCCAGAGCAAGGTACACTCTGCCTTTAATCTGCACATCTGTGTTCTTTGTAAGAGCACCAGAATTAGGCCCTTAAAATATAGCAGAGATGTATAGAAGATATTATGTTTGAGGAAAAACAAAGCAAAAAACCACAGACCACAGCCATAGAAAGAAAGGTGATTGGTTTGTTTTCTTTTTTTTCTCCCAGAAAAATTTCTTCTCATATTCCCTTGCAAGCAAGAAGTCTCTGGACATAAAAGGCAGAATGATCAATTCATGTGGGGGCACCCAGAGAAAAAGCCATCTAAGTTATAAGCTCTCAATTTAGAAAGCTTACATCACACTCTTTGAAATGAGAGAGATTAATTAAGTTTCATCAATTTTCGTTTAATAAAGAAAAACATCTCCTTTTGCTACTGCTTAACAACAATATTTCATTTCAGACATCTTACTGGCTTTGTGGTGTTCAGGATTACATCTCAGGAACTCTCACAAACTAAAGCATTCACATGACAGATTGCAGGATTTTGGTCCTTCAGAATCAGGAGAAAAATGTCATAAGCAGCAAGAATAATGTTTACATTAAATACAAAAGGAAATGGTGAAATCTCATAATTAATAAGCTTGCCCCACTTTATTCTTAATAGGCAAATTTTTATAGTGATTTTCAAAAAACAAGTTCTTCAACCCAAAAAACAGCTGCTTTGCTTTACTAAAACATGATACATTCTTATTTTTTAGCATTTGTAACAACTGTAACTAAGCATGAACAAATATTTAAGAAAAAAGCACATTCGTGCAGACAATTGATACAGGACAAAACCAGCCAGATATCAGCAGGAGGACATTTCTCATGAAACAGTTGTTTCATCTCTGAGCTCTCAGACCATCCTCGAGGGAGACCTACACAGCATTTCCCAAATCTGTGCTTTGGAATGGGGAATGCATTTTTACAAGGAACTAAACTGACATAAAGGCAAAAATTCGTAACTCTGCTAGATATCAAACACATCCAATGGGCCTTAAAATATAAATTATGGGCCCCATATGATCTCTTCTCTCTACAGTCAACTCCTCACATTCCACCAGTTGTAAACTGCCTGACCCTTAGGAGGCTTTCTCATCTCTTCCCTCCACCAACAACATACTGTCTACTTTTCTCCTGCCTCCCCCTCCCAGGAACTACCTTCTGTTTTTGAGATGGCAAAATTGATCTCTATTTAACACTGAGAAACAGTCTTCACCTTCTATTTGGCTTTGAATATGGATGTTTTGATTTCAGACTTTAACAAAGGTATTTGTGATCAAGAATGTGTCGTGCCTCAGCTGTGTCACCTGGTCTAATAAACCACACAGCCTCCAGCTACTGATCTTTATTGTGTTCTTGCATCAGATACACCACTATCATTGTTCAGAGTAACACACACGAAAAGAAAAAAGGAGTAATGAGCCCACAGCAAAAAGTTTTAGGAAAGGTATTTTTAGCAGTTAGGAAAGAAAGATCAATAGGTGAATATGTGTGAGCAAGGAAGGTACCTACTTGTTTGAGTGGGGACACCATCCCATGTTTAAATTCAAAGTACATTTAGTGATACAATGTGTAGTTCAAATAAAGTTTTCAAAGGTAGCTAGCAAAGAGTAGCACTGGGGTTTCTAACCTATTTAACAGAAATTCTTTTTTAAATAATGATGAGTAAATACATTAAAGCAAACTTTTACCTGTCCTTAGACCTACTGCACCTTCTCTCTGGAAATCTTCTCTTTCTACATTTTACAAAAATCAAAGTATATTTAAAAAGGAAACCACAAAATTCAGTCCCAAGCTGAAAACCCCAGGTATGCAATCTCTATTTGAAGCCATGAGCATGAAGAACAAAAGCATCTAGCTGCAGAAACTACTACCAGTCTTCTGGATTCTCAAATATTTAAGTATCACACTCCACATTCAAAGCAAAATGAACAGAGCCATGATAAAGTTAGATTATTGAAATGCAATTAATCCAGAAATTGTTGGTTATAGCATCAACAGGCCCTAAATATTTCATTTATGTCTAAATTCCATTTTGAGATATTTCACTTGCCTCAAATATGGTGCAGATACTGAAGTCTACAGTACCACACGTTGGCTACAAAACAAGCAAGTATAAAATTGATTGTTAAATTAGTGGTAAGTGTAAAGCTCTAAAATATGCCTTAAAATACATATCCTTCATGGAATACTAAGGCTATTTCACAGGCCATCTTTGGCTACTATTTATGAAATGAATATCAGATTTTACCATCACCAAGATAGTTGTCTCAACTTGCTTTGACATTTGTTCCAATATTCTGATATTCAAAAAATGCTACGCAATAAAGAAGGCATGCAAGAATAAAAATATTTCGAAATTTTTGCTATCTTCCAGTGAAACAGTACTGCTTATCCCTCCAGTCATGTCAGTGGTCTTAGAAAAATTCAAACTCTTAATTTCCTAACCAGACTACTTTGACAAAGAACCACATTTATATCACAACAGAAGCCAGAAAATTGAAATTTAAAAATGTCTAAATAAATAAACCGCACAATAATTGTTGCATCTGTGCAAAATCCATATAGCACTGTATGAATTCATGACAGCAAGCAAAAGAAAATAAATAAGGAATTATTTAAGAACAGGGCAAGATCATAATCATGCTCCTCTAAAACACCTCCAAACCTTCTGGTAGGCCCGTTCAGGGACTTGTCTGAACAAATGGGCAATTGTGTTTAATGAATTTGTATCAATTCTTTCAGCATAATGCATTTGCCAATGTATTCAATTCTTCTAGATTTTTTTATAATTTGTTCAATTTTTTCCTGAAATTACTTTGGCTTTTATTTTAAAAAAACCTCCAACAAAAGACATTCTTCTAATTTGCTGTATTCCCACAGCAACCACAAAAGAAAACAAAATTCCCAGTAAAAATTGTTTGAGAACACTTGGAAGTATGCAGAAAGCACACCACACAGATAAGTTTAGGGCAAGCAAAAGGGCAATATGGATCAGTTCAGAGTTCTTGCAAAATTACGTAAAGTCCTATCATTTTCACCTCTGAGAATTTGAATCTGGCTACAAAACACAAATTGAACTGTTGCAGGAATACTATCCTAATTTTGTTAAAGTGTTTTAAGCCTGTGACACATGGGCTAAATAATGCTGTGCAATGTCTGGAGAGACCAGTTGCAGCAGACAAAAGCTCATCCTGAAGGAAAATATTCTGTACAATGTCCTGATATAGCCTCAAGAGCCCATGCATTTGAAGAGTCCAGGAAAGAAGTTAGAGTTCGCTGACAAAACTATATATAAGCAAACACTGAGTTAAAATTTATTGCGTACTATGCAGAATTAGGTTAAACTTCTCACCATAAGTGTGAACTGTGACCAATCACAAACATATTTGATCACTGAGAAAAAGAAACAAAGCAACAATTTCAAAAATTTCAACATTTTAACCTTCTGTTTTGGGGTTTTTTTAGGTTGTTGGTTCATACTGCACTTGGAGGTCTTTTGATAAAATACTCTCAAAATCTCACTGGCAACAAAGGGATTTTACTGCATGATCATGTGCAAGTTAAGGTTAAATAGCCTTTATCTTGCCCTTTTGCATTTTCCTTCTTCTTCAGTCATAAAAAGCAGCTTACAGCTCTTGAAACAACTATGTCAAATGCTGAACATTGATAACCGCAATTAAGTTTCCCCAAAGATTTTACAGCATAAAATTAAAACACATTCATGACTGTTATTAAAAGAAGAGTGCAGTTGAAAGCACTGGATTAAAGATGATGAAGCTGTACAGTGTTCTGGAAATGTCAGTGTTTATTGCAACATAACAGCTTAGAAACCCTTTACAGAGCCAACTATAACCTTCATATGGGCTTCATATTCAAACCTGAAGTTATAATTATAGGTCTAAAAAAGAAGAAAAAACTAAGCCCTAGAGGTCATAGTTTTAGCTCTGTTCTCAAACAGCAAATCAAAAACTTTCCAGACTACATTATAAATGACTAAGGGAATAATACCTATAATACCCCCTCCCTAAAACCAAACACCAAGTCCCCAAAAAAGCCAAATACAACCCCTTCTTTCTTTATAGACATCAAAAGTTACAGCAATCTTGTTTCAAAATCTGCTCCTATCTATGTAGTGTTTTCAATTGTGCATGAACACAAGGATGTATGTCCATAAAACACCACCACACATGCAAAGTATCCCCCTGCAAATAGGTACATGTACAATGCTAACACGGTGCTACACATTGGTTCCTTTGTGGTTTTAATGAGTTTTCCTGTGCCATGCTGCCAAATCCTTTCAGACAGACTTTTATGAGCAGTTTGCACACAGAGATACTTAGTGAGCAGCAAAGTGTATGTTCTCAATCTAAAATAAATAGAACATTATTTCTCCTGCTTCCACTTACTAGTGTTATTTTCCGTCTAAAGCAAAATAGAAAAATGCTTCCCAAAAAAAACCTTTTATAAACAGTTCTCTCATTTAGCAGCTTCATCACTGCTCTGGCATTTAGCCACACTCAAAAAAGGCATTTATTGCTTCATACGCCATCTCACTCTAAGTGCTGTGCCCTAAACATTGAATGAAGCATTAGATATTCCCCAGGAAACTGATCAAAATGACACAGCATAAAGGGCAACCAGCAATCTAGGGTATAATAAAATAACAGCACATTAAAGAATTAGTACAATATTTATACTCAGTTGCATAGAACCCTGAGAAGCTACTTACAACATTGACTTCAGGACCCACTACATCCATCATATTACTACTAATTTAAATGTCAAAGCAGCTAACAGTGACTCTCAGTGTTGCAGAAGGTGCATGTTTATCATACTGAGATGCTGTAATCACATTTAATAAGGTGTGAGGAGAACCCACCAGCTGAACATTTCAAAGGAATACACACGATTAATGAAACAATTTTGTTTTGTCACAGCTACGCCAGCCACTCTTTAGGACATGGTGAGCTTGCAGACAACCTGGTAAAATTATATGGTTGACACCGTAATATGGCTACACATGCATTTTCAGTTCTCTTGGTTAAACTCCACTAAATCCCTACCAGGACTCACATCTGGGTTGTCAGGGGACTGAAGGAATACAATGCCCAACTGGGCCTGGATTTCTACTCAGAGTGGGAATAAAAACCATTTCCTTCTCCTCTGGAATTTTAAGGAAAAAAGCCTATTTTATCCTTTTCCTGCAACTCCTACAGAATTTCTTCTGAATTCCGGTTTTAGGGAAGCCTGCAGGTTCCAGTTCTCTCTACTTTAGGCTTGGAGCCCTTTTTCCCTAAGCCTTCATTTTTCCAGAGTTTGAGGCAAAAGGGAGGATAAAGCTGTGCAATGTTGATTTTGCCAATCCAGTCATCAAATCAAAAGACTTCACAGGAAGCAACATCTTCCACCGAGTTGATTCTTGTCTTTATCACATTGCTGTGGACTTCAATGGAAACTACACCAATATTAGACCACTATATTTTGACATTTGGCAAAAACTTCTCAAATTAAGAAAGGAGCTATCTGTAATTCCATTCAGATGCTCTCATCTCTCATTATCTTCTTCCTGCAGGTGACTTGTACTCATCACAGGTTTTAAGCAAAAGAAAGGCTTGACAGCCACTCGAGTCTCATTTTCCTGAGCAAAACCAGCTCGGCATCACTCTGGGCATGTGCACATCTCAACACACAAGACCTGTGGACAGGGATCCTGAGCAGAGATGTTCATGAAGAGACCAGGAGGAGGGGAAGGAATGGACATACAAACATAAAGGAGAAAGCTCAGCAAGTATTTCAATGTACAGAAGATACTTAAAATATATGAGTGTTATTTCCAGAGACAGGGAAGCACTTCTGGAGTGATTCAATTCTTTGCTTCATTTTTCTAATATCAATAATAAACCAAAAAATTGAAACCAAAATTAGGACTTTAAGCTTTCTTAAGCTGGTAGCTGTAATTACTTTCTTCTAAGGACCCAATATAAATGCAGTAATTTCTGAGGAAAAGAGAATGAAATTAGGCTCGTTTCAACTAATCTTTCTCACAATTGCCAGGGATATGCACGATCAGTCTTTGTTAATTCTTTACCACAGAACTTCTCTTCAGATAAGTTTCTCACACAAGGAAGTCCTTAAGTAAAAGAGAATCAGCTTTCCAGAACATCTTATCCACGTCAATATATTAAAGAGGAAAACTACAGCTACCATTTAACCTCTTTTGCTGTGAATAAATTGGAACACATTGAGCATATCCTTAAATGCAGCTAGAATTTAATCTAGGCAACTGGCTAGGAATGTTAAACAGCAGTATCATATCCACAAGTTTACACACACACAGTCTAAATTTTCAAGATTGGCTTTCATGCTCTTTTATCAATAGGAATAGTGTTGGTATCTCCAGCTCTGAAAAAGGAAACCACTGGAACCATATGTGCTCATAAGAAACACACATGCCATAAATGCCCCCTTTCCCCCCCCACCTTTTTTTTTTTTTTTTTAATGAGGGCCTAAACAGGAAATTTGGTTTTAGGAGAAAAAGCAATGCTTTTATGGCTAGGTCAATGTGTTCTTCTCATCACAGCTGTTGAGTTCAAAACACAGACACTCTAGAAGTAGCACAGCAGAAAAGTCTTCAACAGAAAAGTAGAATTTTTCACATTAAGACATTTCCTATATTCATTTTTTAGCTATGGAAAATGTAAATAAATTATTCAATAGCTATATTAATGTAGAAGAATGTCTTGTTTTTACTAGGATACACAAAACAATAATTTTCTTCCATACAAAACTTTTAAAATACCTTTTTCTGGTACTTCCTAGCTATGCCATAATAGCTATACTGGATAATTTAATCTCAAATTATTACATTTCTTATGGCAATTTCAAGCTTCTTATAACAGCTTTTGAATATGTATTATCTGAAATTGAACTTTATACTATATTTAGATTCTACCTCATTATTTTTACGGGGTTTTTTTAAGTTTTTTTTTTAATGGAATGTCAAACTCTTTTTAATGTAGCACCCCAAAAAAGAGTTTCAGGTAGTTTATCCTCAGGCACCACCATCCATCATGTCTTTACAATTTATAACAGCTGAAGTCTGTCAGAGACAATGGCAAAGGCAAACCTGAGTGCACAATGCCAAGATGTTTACATATATACATAGAGTTTTTGCACCATAAGGTGTTCCATCCATATGTTCTTAAATAGATAATCACTTAATATCACATTTTAACTCAAAGTTAACAGAAAAGCCTAAATTTTTTTCAAAATTACTAAATTTCAAGCATTTCCAGAAACTCAAATGGCAGACATCAAGTAGTGTTAATGCAATGCCATGCTAGGTGAAGACAGAGGCTAGATTCAAGGTTGATCTGTCTCAGTCTATTTAATTTCCTGCTTTCATTTTCTGAAAATCATACTATATTCATCAGGGAATATATTGTGAAAACACATCTTATGCAAATATAAAAGAGTGAAAGCTGGAGATGCACATTATGGGCAAGTCCTAATGTGTGCACATACTTCAGCCCTTCAGCTGAAATCATTCTATGGGAGAAGGAACAAAGTCCCTCCAGCACTTTGGGACTTATCATATCTACTCTAAGTATACAGCCAGCACCATCAACACAACTAATGAGGCAGCAAAAGGCAGGATTTTGTACCAGCAGCACCACTTTCCAAGGAAAAAGTACATGGAGCCACACCTTTACTGGCAGAGGAGGGCAAAAAACACAGCTTGAGACAAATGCTTTTAGCACTTCCCTGACTCAGGGTCTTCTTTCTCACAAATCTCCAGAGCAGCACAGTAGAGAGCTGGATCTAACAGAAAGAGTTCCTGGTTTGCTATTGCAATTTCTATCCAGCATGCCAGCACGAAGAGCACAGGATTTTAACAGCCTATTTTAAGCATCTCAGGTTTTCAGCACAGACAGGACTTTGCACAGTGCCTGAAGACAGGCTGTCGTGCCCAAGCAACTGCAGGCAGCTGTGCTGGGCTCCTTCCAGCTGCTCTCAGCTCTGCACAAATGCCATTGCTGATAAACCTTCCTGAGAGCAGTGCCAAGCACTACTTAAACCTCAAGAGGTCATTCATTACCAATTCTTTGGGTGTACCAGAATTTCAGCCTTAAATGAAGCTCTACTGACTATATAAGACCCTCACTTAGACATAATGGCTGTGAGTTAATGCACGGATATAATTACAACGTTTTCATTCTGCCAGGAAAAAGTGGTGTGTTTTACAGAGTAACTGCATAGTGAAATCACCTTTTTACAGTACATAAACTGAAACAAACTGTGCCTAAAACTCACAACTTAAGTTACTAAAATTGTCACCACTATCATGGCTGTAATATGTAAAACAGTTTTGCTAGTTTGCAAACGCCATAAAACGACACTGTTGCTCTGAAAGCCTATTTATTATGGGTTACACAATAGCACAACAAGGCAGTAAGAAAACAGAGCAACAGTTCCGTGTTAACATCTTCTGTAAGTTTCATTTACCAATAAAATGTTGCTAGGAATAAAAACATCTGATTCATAAGATCAAAGACAATTTTCTGCTGTTAAACTGTTATCAAAGACCAATTAGACAAAATGTGAAAAGATAAGTAAAAGGTCCCACTTGGCATTTCCACTCTGGGTTAAATAACCTGATATGAGTTGGCAAGTAGAAGCAAGTTCTGTCATATTGAGATCACTCTGCTTCTGTATTGCCAGATACAAACTCCTGCTAAGCCTTTAGGCTCCCTCCATTCTAGGTGTTAATTTTGACCCAGTTCCGGCCTCATTAAACACAAATCCCCAAACACCCTCTTTTGCATAAAAAACCCTAAGTTATCACATATAAGGTCAACAAATAAGCTCGCTCTCATTTTCAGATTAGTGAGAAATCAGGCTACATTTCAATACTGCATGGTGACAGACAATTCTAGGACAAGTCTCTTATTCCCATTCCTGCTCCTTTATGTTGGGCAAATGGGCTGCAGCAAGAACAAAAGGGTGGAAAGCCAATCTGTCAGAGATGCTTCCTTCATGCAGAAATAGTTTAACACACAGCCAAGACCAGCAGCCCTCAAGGACATGGAGGTCAAACTTGGACACTTCCCAGATAAGCCCAGCCTAAAACTACTGCCAATTTAACAGGACCTCCACAAACACACAAACCAGACTGTTCACTCTGTGAGGCTGACTTCAACCTCTGCATCCAGAACACAGTCTGAGATCCTGACTGATCCCTGAATTGTGCAGATCAGGAATGAAGCCTGAGCAAAGAGAGCCATCCATCCCTTGCTTTCAACCTTCTCATTTGCAGAAGAATGGGATAATCATGGTAAGAGCTTTTCTAGGACTTACAAAAACATTTCAAAGTCCACCATCTGGGCTGTAGTGAAGAAGTTCAACTGCATTATCCCTCATGAAAACTATTGCACAGAGAATTTTATCATCATCATTATTACAAGCCATTATTTCTATCAAGATGTATCATATATGATGAAATGAGAAAGCTGCTTTGGTCTTCACAAGAACACAGCTTAAGATGCCAAAAAGAGAAGTCAAACCACAGCATATTAAGTTTTGTAAGAACATTTACACACATACTTTGCAATAATACAGTGCTTACTACAGATTTTTTCCTCCCTGATTGTTAATTATTACCTCTTTGGAAATAAGTGGCAACAACCCATAAAGCCTTCATTATCTAAGCTGTTAAATTTTCTACCAAGTTAGTTTTGCTTTTCTGTTAGTACTTATTTTACCACAACACCAAAGCAATTGCTACATAACTCTTCTGCAGCCAAAACTCCAGCTAATACCTGTGAGAGTGCCAAACAAAACTCAAAAACTACACCCAACTCGAAAAAGCACTACACCTGCAACACATACAAATTTTTTTAAAAATAATTAAATTGTTTAAAACTGCTACAAGCTAGTTTAGTTATTCTAGTATGCAGTCTACTATCTGTTACTTGACCTATGTTTACATTTTCATTTTTCAAGGCCAGGTTGGATGGGGCTTTGAGCAACATCATGCAGTGGAAGTTGTCTCCTCCCATGGCAGAAAGATGGAAACAGGATGCTCTTTAAGGTCCCTTCCAAACCAAACCTTTCTACACTGTTATGATTTCATTTCTTCAAAGCTCTCACTATTCAACATCTAAAAGAAACCTTAGAATGACTTACAAGGCTCTTGAACTAGTGATGACAGAGATTTATTTGAAGTGAGCAATTTTGGAGCAGCCTGCCACAAAATCCCGTAAATTCAGGGTGAAGGAATAAAGGTAGCTGTGCCAGTCTAATTGCCATCCATATGTAGATATACCACAATATCTGGGGGTTTTGTTCTCCCCCTGCACTGCCACCTCTGCTGTCACACCCTTTGTTCTGGTATTTGCTCAATAACACTCTCCATAAGCTGTGTTAAGTATTAGCCTGAAGATGAATAACACAGTAACACAAGGATTTTTCTGCTAATTTAGTGAACAAATCCATTTAAAAACCATCAGGAGAAACACAGTGATGGGCACAGAACCACACCACTGGGACCAAGGGTTAATTCAAGAAGTGGGATGACTTATTTTCCTTTACCAGCATAGCATCAATCTGCTCACTGCACAGCTTCATCCACAGATTTAAACCACTAGTTAAAATGACACGATTATAACTCCAATCAGTTTTATTTCAAGCTCAGTACAGGGTTAGAAAAAATATTATTTATATTCCCTGTTCATGTGCTATTGGTTTTCTCACATCTCTTAGAAATGGCTACTTTTTAAAGTGAAAACATAAGTTCAAACCCACGAATTTTTCAGCAAAGAATAAACAAGAAATTGATTCCTTAATCAAAAGCACTGTACAGACACAAAGCAAGCAGGATTTTCAATTTAGTCCATATCAGAACTTTAATTCTTCATTTCCTGGCTTCTTTCCCAACATAATTTCAATTTAGCATTCCATTTAAATGTATCCTTTCAACTTAGATATGACAGGCTTTAAATTTATATATTTCAAGTTCAGTAAACATCAAAATATTCTATTAAAAGATCATCATCAATTAACTGATGCCCTTGAAGTAGTTTGAGCAAACTTCTCTGGGCAGAGTTTAAAAATAAATAAATAAATTAGCACAAAATAAACAAAACAGAAGCCCATGAACAGACAAAAACCCTTGCCCAATACCTTGTACTCCTGGCTGGAATAAGCACCACCTCTAATTTCACCACAGCTACCAGCATATTCTGAATATACAATGCAGTCACAGCTGCTCCAGTGACATTGGACCTTGCAGAAGGAGCACTTCGAAATCCCTGTGGCTGTGAGAAGTTTTAAATCCAAGGAACATCTGCCTCACTGCTAGCTGAACACAATTCAGAGTTTCATTTTGGTGCAAGGTGATGTGAGCATGCAATCTGCTTTTGGCTTCACCTGTTTTTCATCAGGAAATAATCACCATATTAACATTATGAACTCCCAAAATATTTGCATGAAACGACAAGTAACTTCAAGAGAGCACATGCCAGTGCTAAACTTGATGATTACAGAGTACCACTATGCTGCAGTGGTAAGACTGGTTGAGACTGGAAAAAAGACAGACATGTCTAAAGATAAAGATGATTCTTAGTACTGGAACTAAATCCCAGATAGTACATTCAAATGCCATCTACAATGGCAAAAGGCTTAGGCTTTATAACAAACTAAAAATCTTTCTCCATGCCACATTTAGAATGACAGATCTCCAGATCCTTCAAGACAAAGTGTGCTTTGCTCATGTTTAGAAATTCCCCACAATATAGAAACCCAAGTTGTGTCATCCTTAGAGAATAAGCCATAACACATTTTATTTCACTTTAGATGATAGAATAAAACCAGCGTCTTCAAATGGAAAAAAAAAAAAAAAACCACAACACTTTGAATGGTGCAATCAATAGATAGCACTCCAATCCAAGCTCAGCCCCAAAGGTAACTATAACCTCATTTCAGTTTACAGATTGCCTCTGGGACTTGAGCCCATGCTACCGACAGTGTCCAAAAATGAAGAGGCAGCTTAAAATAGTGCAATTGCAGCAAACAGAAAGCAGAGTCCTTATTCAAGCTGGTAGAAAAATAATTCTGGTTATCCTGTTATTTCATGAGGACAGCTATTGATTTTATTAACAACCTTTACCACTAGGAAGGAGTCAATTAAATGCTCTGAGCAAACTACTTCAGCAACAAGGCTCCACTTAAAACAAGCAGTTTGAGATGCTGGCTAATTTTTGTAACAGCTAAGGGTTTTCTTCTTAAACACTTGACAACTTCAGCCCTTGAGAAAGCAGTCACTCCAGGCAGTGTAATCACCACAGTTCAGGTTAGGCAAGTGGCTAGTGACAGCTAAGATGTCAGACCTCAAAAACAGCTTATCATTGGATGTGAAACACAAGCGAAACACACAAGTTCAGCTGCGAGTACAGAAGAGAGAGTACAGCTCTGCCTGAAAAGAGAGAGAGGTCTCAGATATTTTCTACAAGGTCCCTTTTCACATGCCATGTCCACCTACAAATGCACAGCTATAATGCTGCAAATATATAATGCCAGCCAGCTTCAAGCTCATCAAGCAGCTTGTGTCTTGCAGGGGTCAGTTTCCATAAAGCCATCAGCTCAGACTGTCAGGTTTCAGTGATACTGATTGCTGTACCACCAGTCTTCCTTACAATTAGCTCAGATGTCACAGATCTGCCTTCCTTTAGTATCCCTGAAATCTAATTTTTCCATCTAGATTAGCAGCTGTCTCCCCCTTCCATCTGAGAAAACTTTATCTGCAACATAAAATACTTTCACTGTTACCTAAGGATAAGAGGAATGAGAAGTCCTTCTGCTTGCTCAAAGCTGAATCACTGCCACTGCTGTAGAGGGATCTAAATGATAACCCACAGCAGCCTAAGGAGAAGCTCTACTTCTAGAGAGACTTGAACCAACAAAGGACTGAAATCTAGAGGAAGTTCTTGAAACACTTAAGAATTGAAAACCATGGAGCAAGAGATTATGTTTGAGGAGTTGAGATAAGGCATTCCATTCTTTCTTCTAATTATTATTTTGATAGGTTCATAAGAGGGGAAAATGGTTCATGTACAACTCAAGTTCACAGCAGAAAGGAGAATTTAGGAAAACCATATCTCTTTTTATAATTCAATAAAAAATAATTATTTTTAAAATCCAGCTGATGCTTTCAAAAGAAAAATAAACTTTATTTCAATTGATAACTGATATAACTTATTTTCAGTCTAAAGCAACAATGCCTAATTGTTCCACAAACTGTGCTGTTTTCACATAACTGGGGGAAGTGTCTTATGTCTCTACAAGCCACTGTGATTTTTTCCATAATCTATTGAGGTTAAGCATGACAATTTGATTATAATTTTGCAAACACTACAAGCCTCAAAAATGAATGGAGTACACCTATAAGGAGGGCACTCCAAATTACAGAATATTTGACAATAGTGCCCCACAACAAGTACACAGGAAGGCAAAACTGAATGAACTGCAGGTGTCTCATTAGTTCATAGATTTAGTTCAGCACCACTGTAAATATTCCCACCCTCCTCAGGCAGGGAACCACACAAAACTGAGGATGCTTCTAGGTCTGAAGGAGAAGTGGGTACATGACAGTTCACCTTAACTTCTGATAAGCAAACAGGAAAAAAGAAGAGGAAACACTGCTGCTTTTCTTTCCTATATCTGATCTCAATCTTCCAAATAATTGAAACCAATACTTTTGTGAATGATAAAAAAAAAAAGAGTTTAATAAAAAGAGAAAATCCTTTCCCAGTTGCAGTGTGACCATGTAGCATATGGTGGTACTGCTACTAACAAACCAGTCTTGAAAATTAGTCTGAAAACACAAGGAACTATGGCCTACTTTTGTAAATAAGCATCTAATGTTTCCCCATGTCCCAGTTTAACAACTCAATAAGATACTTTTGGGCTCAGTACAGTATCAACTGAGAGGCTTTCTCTAAAGTATATCCTATAATCCTGAGCAAAACATGCAAAACCAGCCAATATGGATTCTATCTTCCAGAAAGCATAGCATTTTCAAACAAATGTGTAATTTGGGGGGGGAATACAAATATGGTCAAGTCCTGCAATTCAAACTTAATAGAAGTTAATCCTAAAACAAACTGTGAACATATCCATATAGACATTCAATCCTAAAGTCTGTTCAGCCTAATAATCTTCTGAAGAGACACAGCCAAATGGTTTCAGCATTTTGTGTTACAACACTCCACTTTCCTAGGCATTCAGTGACACTACTAACAAAAAGTAGTCAGGACTCAAGTAAATAAAGTTTTAATCATAATAAAAAGCAATTGATAAGTATTTCCATTTATCTAGAACACAAAGTTTGCCTCGTATCTTACCAGTAGTAAATTTAGTTGTCTCATAATGCTACTTTAATGCTTTGGGTTTTGTTTTTTCCTTTTGCTGGCAGCTTGATCAGGTAAAATGCTGTTTACATGGCTTGGGCATCTCAATTTGAAGTCCAGTATAGATCTCTCATCTGCAAAAATTGGTGTGAAAGGCTATTCACACCCATTGTTGTAAACTACCTCCAGATCCTTCTTCAGCTGAAAATACTATGAGAATACCTGGTAGCAATTTTTAGGCTGGGGAGAGCTGCAGAATAACCATATTCAGCTAGTTTTATGTAACTTGATACAAAGACTTTTCTGTGATGCACAGCCAAATCTCTTCTTGCAGAATGTCACAAAGAACAGAACAGATATGAAAATAATACCAATAATTTTAAGAAATGGATAATCTCTAGATAGACCTACAACTCAGAGAAGCTGCACTGATCTGGGACAATACTCAACTGCAGCCAGAGATTAACATATTAAATATTTAATCCAACAAATAGCTAGCAAATCCATCTAGAAGCATATCAAAATCATGCATTTCTTATGCAAGCAAGTATTAGTATAGCATACCAATTAATTCACGTTCAACTTGAACAGGAAAACAACTGAGACACACACAGAGTAAAAGTACTGTTCTAGGGCTTTTTCCTGAATCAGAACAAGGGTGCACACATGAAACAGGTGAACAGCGAAACCATCTTGCTATTCATCTCAAAACCAAACAAAAAATGAAAAAAAGTAAGACTCAAAGAGTTGTAATGGTGTTTTGTTAATAAAAATTGTCAGTTTCTTCACAGTCAGCCACAGAAGTCCTGGACAACATGTGTATGAAATCCCCAAATAGTCAAACACTGGAAACTTGACCTAATTCTGCCATTAGCCTGCTGTGACACTGTGGCTACCAAGCTCCCTACATAATTTAACAAGATTATTCCATTGCATGGGGGGCAGAAAATCAGGCAATCCAATTCTAACCAAGAGGCAATGCTAGTGCTAGAGCTCTGTAAAGCATTTCCTACATTCTCTATTCTCACATGCAGTGCTGGATCACATGGATTTCCTAAGCAGACGACTCCTGTTTGCATAAGAAGAGACCTGATTGATCCTTTAAGAGATCCTTAATACTCTGCTGGCCCCATTTGGTGAAAAGAACTGGAGAAGATATACTAACTAATCTAAGAACTATACACTGAGTGCTCAAACAAATGGATTTACCTGCCACCCTGGTCACCATAAAAAAAAAAAAGAAAAGTTCATAGTTTCAACAGTGACATCACAATTCACCATTTTTCCCATGTCCCATCTCCACTTCCCTTTGCTTTCCTCTGCTGTCAACATGGGACTTGTACATTTTTATATCATTTCAGACCAAAAATCACACCTTTACAGAGGACCTTACCTTGAAATACAAAGAAAATAGTGAGACATATCTCTGAAGAGAAGAAAGTGACAGACCTTAGAGAAATTTAATTCATAGCCATAAGTGAGCTAATACAGAATAAAAGTGGGAACACTACTTCCAATACAAGGGACTGAGAAAAAACGTTCAGTGGAAATTAAAGTGATAAAGTGTGTGGACCAGAACTAAACTGAAATCTAGCTTGAATACATGTAGAAAAACACACCTGTGGGAATATAGCATAAAATATAAAGGTACCTGGTGAGAACTATTGCTTAAAGGTCATGAATAATGGCAAGAACTCAAATACAAGTATTAAATGAGCTGCCCTATTATGGAAGCTGAACGATTTGTGTGATAGGTAAGCAGGACATTTATCACTTTTCAGGGCTGTAACAGTAGTGAAACTTTCCTTTCACGCCCCTTAAAAGCAGCTCTCTGCCCTAGAGAAATAATTTCCAACCATTCATATAGTGTTCCATTTTATTCCTTTTACTGCTTTCCTACTATTAAATGGGATCTTTTCACTTTGTCTCCCTCTTCTCTTGTCCCCAAAATATACTGTTCTTTCCTTTCTCTTAAAGGATCATCAGCCCATCAGAGCTGAGATGGGAACTGCTTCAAAAAATCATCAAGACACTCAACAAGACAAAAACAACAAAGGAGAAGTAAATAGAACATCCATGAATGAACTGCAGATGATTATCCAGTGACTCACAGGATGACAATCAGACAAAAGCCAAATTCAAACAATTTGAAAGAAAAGTGAGATTCTTTCTAAATTGTTTCAACTTCATGACCATATGTATTCCTTGGGGAGGGCAGGAAGTCTTATAGTCAAGTTCTTTACACTGAAATACTATAAAAATTACCTGAAAACTACATCTAAAATACCATAAGGTATACTCAAACATTTTTCATCATTTTTCATACAGCTTTTTAAATTACAATAAGAATATATTCACCACTTATATGATGGATTTTAGGCTACTCTTTAAAGATCTTTATATACTTTTAAAAAATCCTCTAAGTTTGAAAGGCACTCAAAATGCCATGATATTGGCCTATAAAGTGGACTAAAGTCTCCACTTTAATCATAAAATCTTTAAGCATTTCTTGCCACACCAAGCATATTTCCTTTCCTTTTCTAAAGGCACGACTGGAAAATCAGCCCTAAGTTCTGGTTGAGCAGCACCACTCCCCTCCAAAACTGAAAAATCATCAGATCCTTTGGAATATATGGCATGGAACTTGAAAAAATCCAGTAGAAGGTAATTTACTTATGCTAAAACATGCTTGGCACACATATAGAAGAATCCAAACATTAAGAAACAAGAAACTAAAAGGGAAAGAATGTATTTTACTAGAAGACTCAAGTTTTACAATTCTCATTTAAAAAAGATTTCTGCAGTCAACGTACTAATTGATGAGGAGGATTGTTCCAGCAGCTGGTACAGTTCACCGTACAGTTCCAAAAACTTCAAATTCCTGGTGCTGTGCCACTGCTGTCACATTGTAATACAAGAGCCAGTCTTGCAGTATCACTTAAAAGACCATAAAACCCTTGAAAACTACAAATGCTAAAGAAGTGTGACTACAGATAAACAAACCATCTAGAAATCTTCACATTTTTTAAGATGGCATCTCTTGCCCCAGCCCCAGGTTTCGACTTTTTTAATGGGCTTCATTTCAGTTACATAAACTTCAAAGCTACTTTGAGAAACAATCTAAGGAAAAAAGTTCAAAATAGTGATCTCAAATCTTCTTCCCAAATGTCTCCAACTCTGGGGAATCTGCCTGCCTGCTCCTTTGCTTAAATGCATCGACTGCACTCCCATACAGCTCTGGTATAATTAAAAATAGGAAACCACAGTAACTCTTCATGTTTTTTGTGAATGTAGTGTTTAGAGAGACAAAAAAGAAGCAAAAACAACAGAAGAAAATCATTTTCAACATTTCATAATGACCTGTTTCAAAATATGGGTTTAGATCACATTTGTTTGAGAATATAAATTATATAAATTATTTCTGTCGTACATTAAAAAACTGTATTTATAGAGCTACACTGCCTATAAACCCAATAAGAAATAAACCCCATGAGAAACCATGTCTACTAGGCTGAATTCTGCACTGGCACTGAGTTTTGAAAATCCTTTAAAAATTAAAAACAAAAATAAGCCAACCAATCAAAAACATCCACAAAACAAAAACAACCAAAACAAAACAAACACCAAGAAGGTACATTAAGAAGCAAAAAATCTTTATGCATACGGAGAAATATGATGGCTAATATTCCAGGTTTTTCAGCTACCAACTCCACTTCTGTGGGTCAAATGTGTCCCTTGCAATTCATCAGTGACTCAGGACTTATAAAAAGAACAAATTCCATTTCACAGGTCAAGTTCTGGATGAAGCCACAACCTGCCCATTCAGTAGAACCACTGATACAACACAGATTTCAGATTTTGCTGTAAAATTTCTTGTAGGAGACAGGAACGAAAGATAATCTTATAATACCATTAGCTACTCTGCACTTTATGATATCTAAAACAATTTTCTTCCTTTTCAGTTATTGCAAAAGCATTAGAGTCCCTTTTTACCAAAGTCTTCTGCTATGTTGTATAAAAGTCTAAGGGTTGAAACAAATCCAGTAGTTTTCCTTTCCCAAGGCTATGGAAAAGGAAAGCTTTTCCACCCTATCAAAATCAAGTCCTCCACCTCAGTGAGCTGCCTGTAACATTGTTGGCTCCCTTATTACAGGGTTACTGTCACCCTGTCCAGCAAGATGCCAGCAGTGCTTGCATCTACCCAGCTGTGCAAGGCTGAGCAGGCCAATTTGAACCTAAAAAACTTGATAAGGTCAGAATCAAATTAAGTCCATTGTTGCTTGGTATTTTCCACAAGCAGTTGATGGTTTTTGTCCCTCTGTGGTTATGAGCAGCTATGCAGATCCTCATATCCCCTCCAAAGGGCTGTGATGTCCAGCTTTACCCATGAAGACAAAATCATTATCCAATTAGATTTACACACAAATCCATTAAATACAAACTACATTTATTTTCCTCCTGTAGTCCAATAAAATAGTATTCATCTCTAAGATGAAAACAAGAAGAATTTTCCTAAGCATAAAAAAAGCATTTCCTAAGCATCAAGAATAGTTTAAAATAAGACATAAAACAGTCAAAAAACAAAATTGAATTGAAGCTTGGCTAACAAGATTTCTGTCACTGTAGGAGCTAAGTCTCTCTAAAAGAAAAAATTTTTTAAAAGTCAGTTCTTATGCAGGCTGTCTCTCTGTTCTTTAAGAAGCCCTGGATTTTACATTCTATTTATGGACAGGAAGCGAGCAGTAATTCCTCTAGGGTTTGAACAGTGGTTTTGACAATATTTACATAATTTAGAATCCCTTTGGCTATGACTTCAATCTAAATAGAGTACTTCAGAAATGAGACAATAGAGTGCAGTACTAAGCACCACCATAATAAAAATAAAATAATATTTATTTCATAATAAATGAACTTGCTTCAGAGGAGGCTTTTTCCCTGTGCTGTTAGAGGTCTTCCTCAGGTTTGGGATTTTTTAGAGAAGTTTTTAAAAGTCACTACCATAAGATTTCAAGAACAGATTTCCACATAGTTTTACATTAGGAGTGGTATAGTGGAAGTCTTCAATGGATGTGGAACCCCCAAGCCTCCTAAAAATTGGTAGCCAAATCCAATTTCTTACTGGCTTGCCTTAATGAAAGTTTCCATTCCAAGACCTAAGCCTCAACACTAATGAAAGAATTTGAGCAACCCCATCCCTGCATGGAGTTTGCAGTCTTCACTGCACCACTTTTCCTGTGTCCAATTCTGAATGGCACATCAGGGCCCAGTTTTAATTCTCACAGCCAAAAGAGAGCAGCAAGCAAGTGTAAAATACAATTCCTTGCAGTACTTCCATGGCATCTGGGTAAACATAATTTGAAGTTGGGAATCTATTCCCACTGTTTTGCATAAGAACCCTATCATTTCATCAATGTACATTCAGCTAACACAGTTCTGATCTAATGGTTTTGTCTTGATTTTAAGGACCTCTCACTCCTCCACATATATGACAAGAACAGTTTAACTTTGTAATTAAACAGCTGGCCTACACTTCCATATGCAGGCAACAACCATTTTAATCACCTCATCACAGGAATTTTTAATTCACAAAATGGCAAATTCTATGGCCATTTTACCTTAATTACTTATGTTACTGTCAACAAAATCTCTATAAGCCATCCAAGACAAGTCACCACCAAAACCGAAAACTCCTGTAAGTTAAGAATTTCAATTCTAATACCTAAGCAAATAAAAACTACAAAAATGCTTTTTCTTTTCATTTCAAGATTTTAACATTGATGCACCTCAAAGGACGTATTAGTTCAGTGTGGGATGTTGCCAACAAAGCAGAAAAATCTGCAATCAGAACAGAATGAATCCAGAGTGTCAGGAAAACAACTTTCCAAAGCATGCAATGGTACTGTCCCTGCTGCATTTCAAAGGCCACCATGCCACTCACACTCATCATCACTCAGCCCCTGCCTCTATGAGAGCAGACAAGCAGAACACTGGAGTCACTGCCAAATGAACAGGTTATTGACCAGTATCGGCCCTTTCGAATCAGCGAGGTCCTCATGAACCATTTCACAGTGAACTTGATGTCACAGAGAGAGAGAAAGAACATTTATCTCACCTCCTCTGCCACTGCTTCTAATGATTTAATCTCACACTTGATTACCTCATGTGAAGTCTGACCTTAAGAACTGCCTGGTGACAGAGGACAGTGGAAGAAGATCTCATCTCAACCAATGGCCACAACTTCTCCCTGAGTTTCTGCTTCTCATTAGCTCACCATCTCTGAAAAGTCAAATAAAATTATTGAACTAGTTATGCCAGCACAGCTGGCAGGGCAAGGATTCAAGAACATGTCTGGTGTGTCCCATAATTTAAATTTTGCATATTTATTGCACAAGTCAAGCTTTTTCTGCCTCACCACGTTCAGTTCTGGAGCTTCCTCCACATGTATGCTTCAGCCTCTTTGTGAATCCCAACAGGCTGAAACTTGGAGATTTACTCAAAATGGATCAGACAGACACACAGGCAACAGTTAGCTTTGCCAGCAAAAAACTTTACTGAGAGTTTTTAACACTCTCCTATCTGAAGGTGTCAGACTTCAAAGCAAGAATATCAGGAGAACAAAAAGACCTGAAATAGCAGATTTACTGCAGCTAAAACCCTGAAAAACAACCAGTAATATCCTTATAACCATTTGTAGTACAAAAAAAAAAAAAAAGGCAGCTACATGGAATTTGGCATTACTCCACAATTAAATAATTTAAATTTCTTGCTTCACTTAGAGCATTATACTCCTACTGTGCTTAATGAATGGAATTTCACAACAGCAGTGACTGCCTGTCTGTCTTTTAAAGCTCTCAGACAGCTGAAATCTTCTTTCTAGTCATCTATTTTGTAGCTTTGATCTGGGGAGTAACACAATCATAACATAAGTGTAGCTCCATAGATGCCAAAAACATTCTTTAATAAGAGTCTCAGTCATCTGGTATGTGTTTCTTAAGCGCTTTGGGGATTTTTTAAAAATAGATTTTTTAATAAGCAAAATTGACATTATCAAGCCCTTTATGTTTTGCTCTCTTCTCTACAGCAATTCTAATTCTCATTTCTGTTATTTCATTCCATAATTTTCAAGTGTTGCAGAAAGCTGAAATACCAAGCATCAGTGTATGGCATCAGGGACAGGCAGTCACATCCAGATTCCTAAAACCAATACAGCAGACACATTAGGCTACCATGCATTCATTTAGCCAACAGCTTGAAAACAGAGATGAAGTTTCAGTAAGCAATCCCACTTCAAAACTATTCTGTGCTTTTGAACTCTCCACTAACAGAGGTAGAAAGAAAAACAAGGGAATTCTTTCTTTAAAATGGAAGTACATACATAAACTGAGAATTTTATCACTTCTGAAAGAAATCTCTCTGTACTTTACAACACTTCACAAGACAGATGTGAATACTACTCCAATCCAGGTCAGAAAAATTAAACAGAATAAGAACTGCAGAATCATTTAGGTTGGAAAAGACCTTTAAGAACATTCAGTCCAACCATTAACCCAGCACTGCCAAGCCCACTGCTAAACCATGTCCCTGAGTGCCACATCAACACATCTTTTAAATCCCTCCAGGGATGGTGACTCAACCACTCTTGGTGAATAAATTTTTCCTAAAATCTCATCTAAACCGCCCCAGCACATCTTGAGACTCTTTCCTGTCATCCTCGCCCTTGTTGTCAGGGAGGAGAGACTCACGCCCTCCCTTTCAGGTAGTTGTGGACACCTTACTCACTCTAATGGTTCCCCATTTTGAAAGAACACCAACGACAAGACAGAACATACTATTGTGGGACTGCATACAGTGAAAAACTATTTCCACATTCACAGAAGTTATAAAAATGAACCAAAACTCATTTGTTTCACTTGGATTCCCCTTGAGGCTCAGCACTGCTGCATGCAATAAAACTACCTTTTAAGTTTCCTTTCCATATAGAGGAAAAAACCAAAGGTATACTAGCCTGAAGCAGGATTTTTTTCAGCCATGGCCACCCTTCCCTATTCTAGAGACAGATTTTTCTCATGAGGTACCAATTCTTCCAGTGCTGAAAAAGAATATATTACCCTTTTCTTCAAATAGTTTAAAAAAAGCTATTTTTCAAAAAGTTGAAATAGCCTAAATTTTGAATTAATTGCTCTGGTTAAATAAATTGATCAAGGCTTCTAGTTGCTAGTTCCAAGATCAACCTGATCTTAAATGATGAGAGTTAATAAAAAAGTGCCATAAGAATTTGGTAATGATTTTACAAGGAAACATTATAAATACACTAAAAGCAGCCTGCAGAGCTTGCACTTTTATTACAGTTATGTGCACTATCTTAAAACAAAAGAGAAAACTCTATATTCCTCCCTTGCCTGAACTCAGAATAGAATTCATACCACTGTTGGAAAAGGAAGTCTGAAAAGCAACATTTTTCTCTTAGAATACAGCTTCCATTCTACTCAAATTATTTACTCTCTCATTTTAGCAGAGGCTTAATTAGAGTAATAGAAGAAGGGGATATTTAGGTGGCTTTGGGGACCTAAAATTGTCAAGTACATAATAGTAAAAGTATTCTTAATTATAGCATATATTGCATATTAAGCCTACTGCACATTTTCATTACATTTAGAATTATTAGCCTTATTTATCTGCACAAGGAAGACAAGGGGCACAGCTCAGCTGAATGCCACAGAGGCAGGCTGGAGAAAGGATAGACAGACTGCAATTACATTGGGGAATATATTTCAGCAGAAGCCTTTTCACTGCACCAGGTTTTGCTGGTTTATTATTAAAACTGAAAGAAATGGCCCTGGGATCAGCAATTCATTCCTATGTACCTGGGTATTATTTGATCTGTATATGTAGATTTCCGGGGTGATTTCTCAGCTATTGTCAAGGCCATTAGAAACCATCTTTCTTCACTACAGTGTAGGTCTACAGCATAGCAATATTCTTATGAATTCAGACAGCCCAATCATGTGGAGGGCTGATTCCTAAAGCCAGCTATATTATTTCTATTATCTCTTTAAAAAGAAAAATTATCTTTTTGTATCCTAGCTAAATCTATAACTACTCAGACTGCTCTCTATTTCTTTTTTTAATTTATCCATCCATTCTTCACATGAAAAGCCAAAAGACATAATTACTGAGCATCCTTTTAAGGTATCCTGAAGCAAACAAGTCTGCTTGCACATTGAGAGCACGAGTGTAACAAAGTAAACCATCTCCCTCTTTTAATTTTCTGTTGTTATCTAAATGTTGAGAGAATAATTCCCCCAAGAAGAGATTGGGATACCTAAGCTATGGCTGGACAACTGCTGTCATTTCTACCTGAAAATTTTTAGAATCTCATTTTAATTCTACAAGAGATTGACTCCAGGAGAAATTGGAGGAAAAACAAACAAAACAAACAAACAAAAAAGAAAAAAAAAAAAAGAAAAAAAAACAAAAAAAACAACACACCACACCTCAGAAGGTAAAATACACCAGGCTTCAAAAACAGCACAACTATTATGAAATTTGTGGCTAATAATTTTTTACTTTACAGTCGAGCGAACAGTACAGAAGATAGACGCACATTTGCAGAATC
>JANRGV010000084.1:10426016-10454533 GCA_024734035.1 Alethe castanea
AAAACAAAACAAAACAAAAAAAAAAAAAAAAAAAAAAAAACACCAAAAAAACAACACACCACACCTCTGAAGGTAAAATACACCAGGCTTCAAAAACAGCACAGCTATTATGAAATTTGTGGCTAATAATTTTTTACTTTACAGTCCAGCGAACAGTACAGAAGATAGACGCACATTTGCAGAATCTGAAAGCAGGAAACCATGCCTCAATCCTTCCCACAGCCCTCACAAATAGGATGATTTTTCACTCAGCACACATTCTTTTTTCCTGTTCACCTACTCCAGCACCACCTTCTTGATCTGAGCTACTCAGCTCCACGGAAAGCTGAGCACAGGCACATGAAACAGAGGTTGGTGGGAGACTCCCCACGCAAAGCCCTACCCTTGACACAAACCATTCCCTCCTCCCCACCATACATCAGCTCCCTTCCATGAGGAAGAAGAGGCTGATACAAAAGGAGAGGTTCAGACTGAAGTTAATTACTTCATATCCAGAAGGATTTTCCTTAGTGCAAGGGGAATAGCACCTGCTGATATACTATACTAGCTAAAACCCAAGTGTCCTCTATCACAGGGCAAAGCACAATAAGGACTACACATTATTTCAAGAAATGAACAAGCCTACACCTTTGGTATTCAACATGACCCAAAGCATTTAGATACTTGGCAAAGACAAATACTTCAGATAGTTTACATGGGAAAACATTTATGTTAAGCATGTTTTTAATGGTAAATGTAGCAGCTTAAATAGAGAATTTCAGTCAATTGCCAGTTCTTAGGAGAAAGAGGCAGGATAACTATTCATGTTAAAGAAATTAACTTTGCCAATAAACCATGAAGGTGCTTTAAGAAACAGGGCAATCTGAAATAGCTTTAAAAAACTTTTACAGAGGGTTAAAAAAATGTATATCCCAAATCTGCTCTTAGTCAATTTACAAAGAAAACACCTTTCAGAAAACTGAGTCCAAGCAGCATTTTCCATCAGCATTTTAGATGTCTCAGCAGAACACAGAATTCCTTACTCCATGATTTCCTGAGAACTACAATGACTCTTAAGTTTACCTGCACAGCACCTTGAGGGACACATAAACAAAAAATGAAAAATTCATACTGAAGCATAGAAGCACTTATAACTTGTAGCATGTGCCAACAGTCTTAACCTAAAATAGATTATTTTAAGCAACTTATGAACTTGGAGTAAAGACAAAGAGTCAATTTAGCTTTTTTAGAATGTGTTTTGAAAAACAGTAAAGACTGGCAGCATAGGATGAGCCATGTGCTGGGCTAGGGCACTTGCCTGGATCCCAGAAATGAGGGTCTGTTGCATTTCCTCACATGCTAGAGAGATGAACAGAAACACTTACTGCTATGTAATATGCACCACATATTGTTTTCCTGTAGCAGCAATTCTGGCAGCTTGAACACGTAGTTTGCAATGCCTGCTCAAGTATTTATGGCTGCTTCCCTCGCCTTCTGTCCTCCCAGGTACACATGGCTGTGCTTGCACATGTACACACATAAATTCAAATATCTGACTAAAAAAGCAACACACTGAGATGCCACATTTATTTTTCCAGGCAACCATTCAGCACACAAAGGGAAAGCAGTGTGCTGCATGCTTACAAAACCTCATGGACTAGCTGATCTAGGGCAAATCATCTCAAATCACTTAGAGCAAAGATAATGATTCTCTCTCTAATGCAATCAGCATGCTGCTTAGAGCACAAATTTGCTGGGGTGCTTGCCAGCAGAATAAACCTCATCCACTAAAGTATATATCCAAATCAGTATTTCAATTTAAAACAAAGATTTCTCCAAAGAAAATGACTGAGTTCAGAGAAGAATTTCCAAATCATTTTGTTCATATTTTTAGAATATTTAACACCAATTTTTCCACTTCTAAAATCCAGTTACCGTGAAGATTAAACTCATATTCATTTATTTATATTAAGAAGTAGGAGATGAAGGCATAATATCTAGAGATTTTCTGTATTCACTCACTATATCCTGGAAGCATCATCCTGTTACTACTAAACCTACAAAATAAAATAATAGAACTAAAACCCCAACTAATAAAGAACAAGATACAAGATTAGTTTTTTTAGAGTCCATAGTAAAATAAAGAAATCAATTTTTTGATGCTATTATCACTAGTCAAAGTGTCTCCCGCCTGAGCATAGAATTTTTCACCTGGTGTAGCTGCTGACCTTCAAGAAAAACACCACCTGTCAATATCAATGCAGGTGTGCCAAGCCTGCTGTTCAATCCTCCAACTGAACAAAATACTGCTGGCAATCCAGGAACTGACCTTTTGCTTTAATCCTTTACTATTATTTCTCTATGTGGAATACTTTAGAGAGATGCAGCTTTCCATTTCAAATTTTTTTTTTTCTTTCAAGTATAGATTTTTTTTTCTGTGTCCACAAAAAACAGCACATGTTTTTATTGCCTTTTCTAGCATATTCTTACACATCATAAACTACATACTAATAATTAAAAACTGGTTTACTTACAAGTAACCAAGTTACAGATAATATCTACTTATTCATAGCAAGATTAGAGTATAAATTTGGCCTTCCACAGAATATTCCCAAATCAAAATAAATCAAATTAGATAGTAGAATCAAAAATAAGTACAGCTGAAGAGACCTAAATCTACTAAATGATTCCTGAGAGCAGCTGCTGAATTTCTGTATTGCCAACAACTAATGCTTCTGTCCTAGATGGTTCAAAGACAAACTATAGAAAGGGGCTTCTAAAAAACAAAACCAAAACAACCCACCCAATAACAGGAGGAACAGGTGAGTAATAGATATGCAGCACCATCTCTTCATTCATTAAATGTGCCCATTATTCCTCATAAAAATTGTTGACAGGAAATTGCTTTGTTTTTCCTGGAGTTTCTTCTCATCTATGGAGGCTGCAGCCTGTTACCTTCCTAGCCATCCATGGCTACACACTACCTGTTATTTCCCAAATTAGATCAATTTATGACTCTGATCCATGTTTTTGTGAGCAGTTGAAAAGTTTTTGCAACCAATTCATGATATGATCCAATCCCACAGATGACCTCAGAGCCAAGTTCTGCCTTTCTCCCAGAAAGCAAAAGCCAAGCACTCCTCCTCCTGCACTGCCTGCTTGGAATGATCTTAGTGCAAACACCTTTTTTAGATAACATTCATGAAAGTTTAAATTGTGGAACTAATAGAATAAGATGGATAAGCCTAATCCTACATCTAACTTTAAGTTCTTGGGCTGGGGGACCGCAGGGAGGAAACAAAAAAGGAAAACTAAAAAAAACCCTACACTCTTTCTCTGCAGGACTCACCTTCTGGCCATGAAAAAAGCATAATCCTAATCTTCCTCTGAGATTCTCACCAAGCCTCTACAGAAGTAAAACAAATGAGCACAACACAGGACAAGCAGAACTCAATTGCATTTATACTGCAGAAAACTCCAGCTCCTTGAATTTTGTGGCAAATATGAGTAGAATTTTAAAACACTGTTGCAATTTGTTTTGAAATAGCAATAGCTTTCAATTTTTGAACAACTTTTCTTTATTGAAAATTAAATTAGGAGTCCACTAAGTTTGAGGTCTATCAGCTTTACATTTATTACTAAAAAGTGCAGATTTAATTCCGTGCCCTGTATTTAAAGCGAAGGAAACTTAAGAGCTCGCTGTCAATAAGTCAACACAATCCATACAAATTCTAGCAGCAACATCACCACCAAGCACACAATTAGATACAACCAATTTGCATTCTATAAGCAGCAAGAAAAACTACAGTAGTTTTGCAGCTGTAAGCCAAATAAACCCACAATTTCAAATATTAAGAAATTCTCTAAAGGTAAAAATGTCTGACATTGTAGGATAAGCTACAGATTTTGCTGGTTTACTGGAAAATCATTAGGCTCAAAAGGTTAAATGGGTGTTGAATTAGGAGCAGATTGTTAAAATTTGATTTAGGAGGCACAGTATTTTTTATTGCATGGTGAACAATGAGTGGGTGTAAAAGTCACTCAATTTCTTGAACAACCAGGCTCTTCAGTAGATGGAAAAAGCAATCTCAGTTTGTTAACTGAGCCATTTTAATGTTTTCCATCCTTACAACATCCTTTCTAACATACATAAAATATTTCCCACATAAAATAAATAATAACTTACTTTAATAACGTGGCAAGGAATTAGTTCATTATATTAGTTACTAGTCTGTCTTGATTAATAGTTAGGGTTAATTATAGCAAACAAGAGTAGGAGTCACAAAATATGTCAGGTTTAATGGCTTCTTGAAAATGCGACATAATATTGATATGCCTGCTAACACTGAAATTATGTAGCCTCTAAAACATGCATCACATGAAAGACAAGAAAAAACACCATTATAAAATGAGAAATTATTACTGCTAATGCAGGAAAGGCATTGGGATGAAAATGGAAATACTGGACAAAATGCAAAGACAAAAAGCTAAAAGGAAAAATAAAACTAGGAGGTAGATGGAGAACTGAGGGTTTCATACAAAACTGGAAGAAAGAACTACCTCTCCCTCAAAAAACAAGGAAAGAAAACTAACAGAGGTTAAAAGAAAGCAACTGGAAGAAAAACACCTGCCTAAACCAAACTACCTTAACACCAAGATGAGGCAACTAGACTAAAAACAGCTGAAACATATCGCTGCAACAATTTGACATGAATGAAGCCCAAGAAAAGGGCTAAATAATTCATGTACCAAGGTACAAAAAATCCAGTTTGGAGTGTTCAGAAAACACTCAACCCTGGCACCTGAAGAAAAGGATCATCAGTCCAAAGTTCCATATACAAGTGCTTTCCACATAGGATGCACATTCCTCTTCAAGCACCTTGGCACAGGGGTCTGCAATGGTGACACTTCATAAACATCTCTTCCTTATTTAATCCAAGCAACTCCACAGAGGGCAAACTGTATTTCCAGCTCTCACTTAGAGAAATCAGGAAGAAATTGAAACAACAATATTCATTACCTGCCACAATTCCAAGTTTTGGGTTTTTTTTTCTCAAGACTGTCCTAAATGAACGCTACAATGGAAAAATAATTACAGCAGTCACTGCTCTAAAGCTCTGAATATCAGATTGTGGACAGCATAATCAAACAGGTGCAGACAATATGACTCTTTCACCAAACCAGGCCCCACCCAGCTGCAATTTCTGCAATTTCTTAAGTAGAAAAGGTCACTCACTTTCCCTGAGAGAAGTCAGTATGCAGGAGGCAATGCTATTACAAGAGACAGTAGGTGCCCTGCTACCAGTGAGGGAAAAGAGCCATGGAAGATACAGCACACGATGCACAATTTGAGCAAGCACACTTTGAGACATAAGTGCAAACATTCCACTTCCACCTTTAGCAAGTAAAGAATCCATAAATCCTGTTTTCTCTAGGCACGTTTTTGCCCTGACCCTTACTGATCATCTTGCCCTATGTCTTACACAAACCAGCATTACTCCATTCACGTTTCTACCAACAAAACAAAATATTTTCTAAGTATTCAGTAGCCATGAATGCTGTTAGAGCATGATTTAGCAGTATATTTAGCACACATTTGGCAATCTCTGCTGCTGAAGGAGCACTTCCATCAACTGTTGCTACTGTGCCAGATAATGTCCTTATAGAATCCTATGAAAAGCATGGAAGAGGGTGAATATTAGCCTTCAGTTCCTGGAAAACAAATGCATTCTGTTGTTTCACTCTCAGTCAGTTGCAGCAGCAGAGCAGAAGTACACACAGCACAACTGAGTCTATTATTAATAAGCAAGAACTAAGAGAACAAAGTGACTTCAAGACCTGCAATGGCTCAGTCAATCTGCTGCCTTCCTGAGGACTCCAGGGGATAAAACAAGACTTAGTAAAGAATAGTGTATCACACTCCAGTGCTGTGCTAATCCTTAATTAATCCACAACCTCTCTCCCTGCAGAAACAAGTAGCTGAAATAATGCGTACATTAGTATTGCTGTAATCATCATAATGATGCACTTTTAAGGTAGCTCTGTTCCATTTCACACTTGTTTCTTCTCCTGAAGGATGTTTCTCTACCTTGCCATTAGTAGATCACAATAAAAGACCTTTTTCAAGCTAGTGAGATCAAAAAGTAGGATTTTCAATGCTTTCGAATATGCTTTCCCCTCCAAAAAACCCCTTAAAAAAAACCACCAAACAAACCAAATCCACAACCAAAAAACCCCACAAAGAACACAAGTGAACTTACCCCTAATAAACCTAAAAACCTATCCTAAAAATCTATAAATAGTCCACAATAGAATAGAAATGTTCCTAACCTATCCAGCCAAAGATACAATGTTACTAGCTCGACACAAAACTGTCTTTAATAATTTCAATATTCATGTTCTTCTTGGCTTATTTTAATTAACCATCTCTCTCATTCATCCTCAATACACTTGATATAATAAAGCACACTGCATTTTATCACTGAGTACATACTTTTCATCTCCATAATCATATTTAGCACACACTTTATTTTCTATTTTCTTCTGCTTTATCATTCAGTCTTATCCTGGAAAAAATAACCTCAATCCTATTATTTTATCAGCTTCATGACATCTCAAAACAAGTGTTTTAATTAAGTAAAAAACTGTCTTTCATTCACTTAGTTCTCTAATTTTAACATGTTTTGTACTCTTGGGACATTTTTTCCACTGAAGAGAATATTTAATATACTTAGTTTACATACTAAGTGTGCACACCTCACTCATCTACAAAGTCAATGTAACACAGAGCAATGTTGAGTTTGAATTCTTATCTCAAATATGTCCTACACTAAGGGCATAACCTTATAAGCCTTCATTTCACAGCACTCTCAGTCAAGTCAAAGTGAATGGCATTTGGGAATAGTTTGGGGAGCCTTACAACTTTTCTGCCTGTCAGCTATTCTAACCTATATTATTGGTAGACAAATATTAATTGCACACCAAGCGTAAGCTGATGCATTGCTGGCATGAAGCTATTAAATAAAAATAAATCCTTTGGCATAAAACTGGAACTAATACAGCAGAGTGAACTGTACTACACAACTTTCATCTTAAATAAGAATACAAGCAAAAAAAGCTGCAAATTAATATGCATCTCAACCACAAAATCTAATGTCATCAATAAGGACAAAAATGACAAGATAGCAGTACATACAGTAGCAGGTATCATAAAGTAACTGGTATCAACAGGAAGGAATTGCTATTTTTGGCACCATGCACTAATCCAAATAGAGTTCACAGTAAAGTCAATGGGCTACATTTGCTGGATTTGATTCTCATTAAGTCTATAATTTGAAAGAATTTCACTAGCATTCACCATTCCTCCTAAAATTTTTAAAGAAAAAGGGATATTGGCATTGATTGCAAAATAAAGTTGCCTAAATTATGCCTTCGAGAGCTTTGCTTAAACACAAACATTTGCTTAATAGTGAGTCAAACTAAACTAAACTTGGAAAACTCCAAATTTGCTTACTTTATATAAGCTTTATGTTACAATATAATAGACCCCTTTACCTACCAAAACAGTCAGCATGATGGAATTCCAAAAACCTTTAAAACTAAACCTTTAAAAAAGAAATAAAAATTGCATTTTTTATTCTTTAAGACTTATGTGGAGTACAAATTACATGTTTTGAATGAAGCAACACTGAGATAATACAGAAAAATTTATTTTCTTTATACCTATGGACTTTTGAATCTCACTTCACAAAGTCTCAGAAGATCATGATTTCACCAATAATGAAAAGTGTCTAAACATTGTTCTGAGCCAACTTTTAGAGGCATCCTGAACAACAGAGTAATAAAAATCTCAAATTGATTATTGAAATCAAAGGATGTGCCATTGTCTTCCCTCACTGAGAACCTGAAAGAATTTAAGGAAGCTTACTGAGGTAGCTACATGGGTAGCTAGATCTTCACAAGTAATAGCTCATTTAAAGACTTCTCACCAAGACCTTGTTCTATTTTTAATTAATGGAGGAATCAGAGGCAGAAGTTGTCACCATGATGGCAAATAATGTAGAACTGCTCTGAGAGTAGTTAAGAGAACAGTCTTGACCTTTCTTCCAATTTCTCATCAATGTTTGCATTGATGCACACAAATGAACAGTGATGCAGCCATCATGCCACTTGCTTTATACACTGCTGTATTGAAGAGCTTGGAATTGTCAGAAATCAGCTCAGCTTAATCTCCTTCTAGAAGCACAAGTGCATTACACATCAACAGAGCTAATCAGAGTGCCATAGTCTAGTTGAGGTGTCAGGGCATGGGTTGGACTTCATGATCTTGAAGGTCTCTTCCAACCTAGTCATTCTGTGAATTCTGTAAATTTTGTAAAGTTCTACTCCTTCCCCCATTTGTAAATGTTTGATTACTTACTGAACTTGAAGATGTTCCTGTTTCAAAGTAGAAGAAAATAAGAAAAAGCTTTGCCTGTAATTTGTCTTTTTCTTTTTGATTTCAAATAGAAAAGGTCATTTACTACAAAAAATACTGGGGCTATGTTAATGCAAGGGAATGAATCAAAACAGAAACACCTGACTCTGAACATTTCTAAGGTTTAATTTATTTTAAACCATTGCCAAAAAGTAACATTTTTTCCCTTGACATTATTCTCCAATTCATACTTAAGTATGTCTTTTATAATTCTGAAAGGAGTAACAGCCAGCAATACATCAAAATGAAAGTTGCAGTTTCACATATTCCATTTTCCCACTTTACAAGCCACAACAATATTACTTAATAGGCAAATGTTGGCTTCCTTCAACAGTTTTCTATCCACTTTGGATCAGAAAATATATATTCCTGTACAAGTAGAACATTTGAGTATTTACAACTTTGGAACTCCTACAAGACTGGAAAGAACAGAGAAAGAGCCAGCAACATTTAAGAGCAATACTTTGTTGAGGAGATATTTCACACAGTTCCATATTTCACTGGTTGTTCTAAAAAATTTAGAAATTCCCCTTGGGGACAACTTAAAGCAATAAACAAAAATCACATACAACACAACTCAATACCAGGCCTTTTTTCTTTTAGCTAGACAATTCTCAAAGTCACTTCTGACTTAACAGTATAGGCTCCTAACTAGAAACAGGAAAAGTCTTAATATATCTGAAAAGTGGACAGTGATATTTTACTTTTCCCATATAAATGGAAAGAGGTATAGAAAGTCTAATTTAGAGAACTTAAGCTGACATCAGCAAGATCCCATCATTCCAGTGAAAGGGTATTCTGACCTTGATGTGAAGTGTCAGTGTAAATTTTGAGGACTGCCCTAGAAGGCAGCAGTCACAATTTAGGTAGGTCTAACACCAGGAAAACAAAACTATCATCTTCAGGGGTGAGAACTCTTTTCTGACAAGAAGAATAGACATAGGAATAGCAACATTAAAGCACTGGAATGCAGAATTCAGTGCAAAACTTCTTTGTCTTTGGTGAACTTTTCCATAAAGCAGAGAGAGAGGAGGCACATGAAGAAATAAATCTGTTAGAGCAGGATCACCCAGACAACCCTCATTCATGATAACCAGAGAGAGATGATGATCATGGAAGCACAGTTCCCATCTTCTTAACCAGAATTTCTAGCATGCATAAGCACATTTCAGTTGATTAGGGTTTTTAGCCTGTAATGTTTACATACAAATCATGCTGTTTCCTTCACAGGAGCAAGGCCTTTGCTTTCAGGTTATGTTTCCCTACACAGTGAGCAGGGAACAATGTTTTAAAATGTGTAACCACAAATACTTGACTTAAGAATACAGCTGAGCATTAAAATGATCCTTATAAAGATACTTTCAATTTTGAGCTTTACACTCAGAAATTATCACCTTCTAAAAGGAAGGTGGAGAATATGGTATATAATTAAAAAATAACTGAGTATGCAATTAAGAAATCAAGTAACAAATTAATTCTAGTTCTACCTCATGATTAATTTACCTGCTTTATATAAATTAAATCATGTATTCAAAAATTCTTTTGAAAAACAGAAGAACATTCCTTCATTCAACAAAAAAGCACATTGAAAATACTGCAGAATGGAGCTGAAAACATTCTAATTAGCTTGCACATATGCAAAAAAAATATTTGGATTTCTTGTTATTCATGTGGTAGTTAAAGAGACTGGAAGACTATTTCCAGTTCCTTTCAAGTTTTGGAAGAGGAAAGAAAATCATTAGGAGGTGCATTCATCCAACTTATTTCTACCACCAAGCAGAAACAAACTGGAAACATTTCCCCACAAACTAAATAAAGTCTGAATTCAATTTGAAAATGTGAAAACAGTGACATGAGGCTAAAGGAATAGGCTTTTCACAGATTAGACAAAAAAATATTTGCGTCAGCTACGGAACTGAGGCATGAGGGAGCACAGACATTCAAAAAATAGGCTCTACATGAATAAAATAAAGTTTAAAAGGCAAAGAACACAATTCTTGTCAATAACACTGTTCATCCTTGTCTCATGTCACTTTTAAAGTGTGTTCAACCTGGTTGAACACCAAAATAATGTATCACTGAATAAAAAAAGGACAGAATAATGAATAAAGTATGAAAGTTCATCCTACCCTTTTGTTTGCAATTTTATCAGGAGCAGGAAGGGGCAGGCACAAGGGAACATGACCTATTGCTTCACACAGTAAAAAGACCTGTTAGTCCCAACAGAGACATTCAGAACATTTCAGATACAAATCTACTTCAAAGTGGATTCACACCAGCATGTGACACCTTGTAATGAAAAAGTAGTCAGACTAAACCTACCAATACAGAGAGAAATACAATATACCAGTGGAACAGAATAGCCAATCTGAACATCTTTTAGAATTATCATATGCATTCTTTCTGAAGTTTAGCATTAGAGCAATGCATGTGATAGGTTAAAGCAAGCAAACAGGTTGGTAACTACCTGTATAATCAGAACAGGAAAGTTTTTCAGGTGAAATACAAAGCTTTTGTGTCTGTCTTCAGCAATCACATTTCACTCATGTCAGAGTAGACAGGGAAGCAACAGAAATTCTGAAGTTACAATGCCTTTTTTAAACCATAGAATTCCAGGTTGCAAGGGACCCCAAGGATCATTAGGTCCAACCTCCTTTGGCAAAGGCACCATCTAAGACTCAGCAACCTTCCAGCTGAATTTCACAAGTGTCCAGATTTGGAGAACCCACCACTCCTTGGGGAGATTATTCCACCTAATTGATCTCACTGAAAATTCTCCTCTTGTGCCTAGTAGTAATCTTCCCAGGAATAACTTCTATCCATTATTTTTCTTCTTTTCCATGTGACACCTGGTAAAAAAGGGGTCTCCATCTTCTCTGCAGGCACATACTGGAATGTGGTGACAGTCTCCACTAAGCACACCACTAAAAAAACCTGTCCTAAGCACCACATCCACACAACTTCTAAATGCCTCCAGGGATTTAGCTCCACCACCTCCCTGGGCACCTGTTCCAATGCTGGACAGCCCTTTAAGTGAATAAATTTCACCTAATATTTCATCTAAACCTCCCCTGGCACAACTTGAGGCCTTTTCTCTCATCCTACCACTTCTCACATGCAATTTTCTCTTATCTAGATTACTGAGCATTTAAAACAATTCTTTAGGGATTTTAGTGGTAATGTATATGAAAACATTCTTTTCTCTTCAATTTGCTTCTTTTTAAATAGGCTAAACACCTAAGTCTTAATAGTGCCTGGTTAAGTGTTAATAATTTTTATGCCACAGGAATTCTTTGTATCCTAATTTCCCAGCTCAGCTCTCCAACATAAAATTATTTCAAAACATTAATTTTATAACTTAGGGAATAGACATTATATTTTTCCCACATGTAAGCTAACTGAAACAGAAATAAGTGAAGCACGGTTTCTTTCAACCAGCACCAGAAAAAGTTTAAGATCCCACCTTTTCAACACAATCATACTGTCATCACTGGCGACCATAGAAAGATGCCAAGACAAAACACAGCAAGCAGCAGTACTTTAAAGCCATTTTTTAAACTCAAAGATGGGTCTTTAAAGTGTTCAGGGGGATTTGCAGGGTCAGTGTTGGCACCATGGATCGGAAAAGAATGATGGATAGAGACAAACACAAAACTTATTACAATAATTTGACTTCTGGTCAATGCTATGTGTCCAGCATTCCAGGTATCAGTCCAAAAATTTAAATCTAAAATCTATATAAAACTTCCTAAATAGAAGAAAAGCATTGTCAATACATATAAAAAGAGAAAGGATGCATCCAGAAAAACCTATACCACCTTAATGCTTCTTCCCATCTTATTGTCTCTTTTCACCTACTTTCATTTCTTTAAAAAGGTTACTTTTCCTTGTTGCTGCATGTATTCACAAGAATTCACCAGCTTATTAATTGGCTTTGCTCAGGATGGTCATACATGGTATGAAAACCATGTTCAAAGTGAAAGCTATCAAAGCTTTGATAAAAATCCAGATCAAGTAACACTGATTACACACCAGACTATTGATCAGAAACTCCTCCTCAAATACAGAAAACCTCATCAGTAAAAACTGATGATACACACTATTTATTTCTCTAAAATGCCAAACATGTTGGCCTCACTGAATCCCATTATTATCTTGGGCTACACTGACATTAATCCTCAAAATGTCCCATTTTAGTTTAAGTATTTATTTAAGCTATGTACCTAGGACATATCCATAAAAATCAAAGACTGTGTCAGCTAAAAGCAGTTCCACCAACTAATTTTGAGGTTGCGTGTTCCTGGCTATTTTTTATTTATTTTATTTTCTCCTTCTATTTCAACTGTGTAGCACATGGACAAACCTACATCATTTGAATAACTCCTGCAAAAAAGCAGTAGTGCAGCATTCCATGATCTCTACTCCAATGAAATCAAATCACCTGTGGTGTTAGGACACAGGAGCTTGTCACCCACATGCTATGCTGCACTGCTGTCTGCAATGCACTTAACAGAAATAGAATTAATTGCAATTCTCTGAAGAGCTGATCCATTAGCACTCCAGTGTAAGGCTGCGAGAAAAAGGAGACATCAGGGCTAATGCTCAGGCTTATCTTCTCCATTGGGAATACTTCAGAATTTTTTTATATTAGGAAGGCTTTTATAGCCTTCTGAAACAGTACATAGATATACTTTTTTGTTTCAGGAGCTTTTGAGTTCTACATTTTGTCTCATAAATACTGCTCTAAAGAAAAGGTCAATGGCAAAAGTCTACAGATACATTCAATAACAGGCAGACATTTCAAACAGTGAGGGGAGACAAAGTCTAAGAAGTTAAGTAAGCCTAAAAGCCAGATGCATGTTATTAAAAATAAACAAAACAACAAACCAACATACATACAAAAACTGTGACCGAAATCCACACAAAATAAAAACACACTACCAAAAGCCCCCACTAAGATGTTAATACTAAAAAAAATTTGGCTTCAAAAAAATAGAAAAATAAAACCACTCACAAGACTTCATAACGAAACTCTCCCAAACAAAGCAATTATTTTAGTGTATAAAATCTGTCATTGTCTCCTCTCTATAAAGGAAAATAGAACATGTATGATTTCAGCTACAGCTGGTTTTCCTGATCTTTCACTTCTTCTGAACTACTAGATAGCTAGAAAAATGCTAGAAGTATGTCAGTTTTTGACTAAATAACAAATTCAGCATCAAAAATTTAACTTACTCTACAAAGCTAAAGTTTGGTTAATATCCTGGCCAATCCTTGTCTGTGGCTAGTATTACTGATCTTCTACAAATAGGCACATAATAACAGATTTTGGAACTTTCTAAGTAGGAACTCCACTGTGGTGGACTAATGGGTAGAAATTTTAATACAGAGTAAAATAAAAGGAATTTATAAAAATAAAACAGGAAGGTAAAGAGTTAAGAGATTTTGTAGAAGTCACATGTCAAACTTGGCAGAGTAATCAGACGCACTGATGTAGCATTTTTTAACTTTCTTTTTAAAAAAATGTTTACAAGGTCCTTGGCAAATTGCTTGGAAAAATGACACTGCAAAGGCATAAAAGGCAAATATCTTCTATTAATAGATGCCCAGGTACAACAATATGCATAGCAAGGTGATAATTGAAGGCAAAGGTAAAGGCTCTCAGTATCCCCACCAAGTGATCAAATATTAAATAAAATTCAATGCTGATAAGTGCAAACTGGACACATTTGTTGAAGCACAACCATTTTCACAACACTGGACTTAAAATTAGGTCTCGCCACTCAGCAAATAAGTTCTGGTGGCACTGTGGAGAATTCAGCTCACTTCTCAGAAAAAGAATGGGAATAGAAGATAGTGCTCAGTGGAAATACTGAACAAGAGGGCACCATTTTGCCCTTCCCAATCAATAGCTCCTGACATCCTAAATGTGAGAGTAGGATTGCACTAAGCCGTTCTTATAAATCAGAGGTAGTCAACTTCTTCCAGGGCAAAATGAAAATCTCATCTCAGAGTGAGATATGGGTAAGAAACCTGGCCTTTTTCTTCTTGGCACAACCGGATGGCTGAAGCATGGCTGCTCTTCCCTGCTGATCTCTGTTCCATGATATGCCCATGCTGGTGCCAAGGTGACCCCAAGAGGTTACCCTTCATCCCTACAGCAGCCAGACCATGGCATCTGTGTTACAGCTGGGCCTTGAGAGGAGTAAACAGCCCCTCCCTAAGGCACCTTCTGGCAACCACAGACATCCTATGTCAACCCCACTCAGAAAAGGATATGGACAGAACAAAACAACCCTGCATGCCTCACTTCCTGAAGTGGCAAAGGGTGTGGGGTAAGCTGGACCCCCTGCCCCTTGAGATGAGCCTGCTCTCAGACCTGGGAGCCACTGCAGTGCAAGCACTAGAGCTAGTTAGGATCTCTGATAAAACGTAGGGAGCAGCACCCTGAAATGCATGTGGTGTGTGTATATCACAGCCCCTCTCTCCCTTGTGCTAAACACAACCTGCACTCACGAGTGCATGGGGAGGCCCCAAGATCTTTAATGGTCCATTGGGCTCCACCCACGATTTCCTTGGACTGGCTGCTGTCAACCACTTTGCAGCTGCAAGATGTCTCTAGCTGTACATAGACTCCTTTGGCTTCCCTTCTTCACTCATCAAAGTCTAAACCAGGGTTAATCAGCAGCCTCTGGCTTCAAAATCCTGCTTTAGGCCAAGAATAAAAGTGAGTTTTGCCTGCACTGAGTTACTTCAGTAGAGTATTTTTCCTTAGGATTAGTTAACATTAATGTAAGATGTTCATTTGGCTGGTAACCTAAAACTATTATGTGAGGAGATTGCTGCTGCCATCTACTGACAGCTTCCCTTATAAACAAATTTAAAGCACTTAAACCGAAGTTAGAGGCTAAAGCAAGACCAGCTGGTGCTATAGAAAAGCCCAGCAAGCACAGACTGGCAGCCAGGCTACACTATCCATACAACAGAATAATGAAACACGAATAATACTTCATATCAGCCCCAGATCACTCTCAATGAAGAAAGAGTTTAGCAACAGTATCCTCACAGACTAATTTACTGCCTTAAACAGAAGAAATCTGATGCAAGCCATAAGTTTTTTGAGGTGGTTTATTTTCTTTGTTAGATTCTAAATAAAATTTTAAATAAAATGTGGGGGTTTTTTCTTCGATTACTAAGCACTCAGCAATAAAGAAATGTAGGTATACTAGTGCCAAGATCAATGTCTAACTCTGTCACAGCATATTCTGTTCAAGTATTGACTAATCAAACATAATTATAGCATAATCAAAAAGACCAGTTTCTGTGCTTGGTTTGATATGGTTTTGTTTCCCTAAGAGGTCCTTCACTGGCATGCGTTGTGAAGGGAAACAGTTTGAGAGGCCAAGAAGCTCTTCCTGCTACAGTCAATACCAACCTCAAAACACAAACTACATTTCCATGATTCCCTTCAGTGCAGACTGAGAGATGGCAGCAGCACTCATCTCTCAATGCAGCCTGTTCATATGCTGGTATTATTAGCCTTCATCCATCCCTGGGTTTCCTTCATGTGTTAAAAGCTAATATTTAATGAGAAATATCAAATATTTCACTTGCCATCTACTCAGTTATAGACTGCTACACCACTTGTGCATAGCATTCCGAAGCCTTTCTTGTCTCCACTATAGCTATCAGGTCTTCTCTAGCCCAAACCAGACCACTATTAGAGTTCTCTCTAAAAACCATAGCTTGCATTTCAAGAACTGCCACCCAAGTTTCCCAAAACAGTACAGTATGGAAGCTAATGGAGTCCTGATCTAATAAATTTATAATGTCAAATAGTGAATGCACACTCATTCCCAGGACTCTCTGCAGTCATGTGAGAAGCTGTTCAACAAAAACATCTGACAGACCCCACACTGAGAAACACCACAGAGCAGCACCAAATCCAGTAACAGCCACTGAACTGAGACAGAACCACATGGGGATGCTCAATAACCCTTTGTTAAATACAGTTATCTACACAATTATCTAGTGCAAATGAAACTAATACTTGATTACAATCAATTATGCAATTGTAACATATACAATTCTATCTATTACACAATTGAAATACACCAGTTGCTGCAGGGATAGCAGAGAATACAACAAATTTTTAAAAATTAAACTGAGTTAATTCTATTAGATAACACCAATTCAGGGATTTGCTCAGATTAAAAGTTTATATTTATCACGCAAGGGTTTATGAATGCAGGTCAGGGATCACAGGACCCTATAATATTAGCCACTGACAAATACAGAATACAGATGATAAACAAAAAAAGCAAGAGAATTTATAGACCACAGACATGAAAACCTACATCAGTCTACATAAGAGCCAATGAACATTAAATAAAAACATTTTGAATTTCTGGCAGGCATTATAGAAAAGATGATTTGTAAACACAGAACTTTGAGGAAGATAATGAGATTACATTTTTTATTAAGTCTTTTGTTTTGGTACTTCCTTGCTGATTTGACAGACCTATGAACACATTTGTTGTGTGCTGGACACAGCTCAGAATCAGAATTTTAAAGAAAACTTCAGGAAAGAACAAGAAGGGTACTGGAGACTTGGAAACAATCTTCACAGTGAAAGCAACAAGGACACAACAATCTGATCCAAAGGAAAGAGGGATGGTAAAAAAAAAAATAAAAATATCTTAAAAATAATCTGTAAAACACAAATACTTAGAAACACATTCCTGTTAAAAGCAATGCTAAAAATTATATGAGCAGCAGGAAAAGTAGTCGTGTTTGCTTTAGCCATCAAAACCAAGGGGAGAAAGAATTTGACAGAAAAGATTAAGCAGCTGTTTGATTCCCACTGAAATTGAATTCATGGCTAAATGCACTGGAAGAGGTCTCTGAAAGGCAAGATGAAAGCACAGTTTGGACAAACAGGTATTGAGACAGGTCTAGATGCAACTTAGTATTGAAGAATATTCAGTTTAAAGTTACATTTTCTCATGTATGCTTTGACTCTAGGCACAGCACAGCATTAATCCCTCAAAGGAATAAAATCAATGGAAGAAGCTGAGAATGTCTGCTGCTTCCAACACCAGCTCACCCTCTGACTGTGGCTCCTTTTTTCTCCAGTCAGTCACATGAACAATAGATGTTCCTTAGCTCTCATTTAGAAGAGTTTATTCAGTGATTAGTAAAAGACTGTTCTGTAGAGTGCAAGGAACAGCAACAGGACCAGGGAGGATTCTGGGATGGAAATGCAACAGAGGACACTAAACAAAGCAATACTTCAGATACCAAACCAAATAGTGGGTACAGCTGGGGAAGCAGGCAGGTCAAGGGCAAGTAGGCAAGAAAAAGGAAGGAGTAAAGCCTGCCTACACCATGAAAAAGCTAAAGGAAAGGAAGGCATGGAACAAGTTAAGCAAGAGATGAAAGACACAGAGGAAAAACAGGAGATAATGGATTATCCAATTGAGAACACATTACAAGAAAGGTCTGAGTCCAACAGCAGTGGAAAGGAAGAGAGGGCTTTACTATGTGGAGAACCAGTTGTATCTGTAGTGGGGAAGGAAAAGCAACAAGAAAATGGGGGGAATCTGATGGCAAAAGGGCAGTAGGGCTTGCCAGGATCCTGTTAAGAAGGGAAATGGGAGATGTAAAGTCTTTCAGTTCATAGTAAAAATAGAAGCAATTGATTATTCTCATTCCTCAATTGTTATAAATTGTATTTTCAAGTACTGTTGGAAAGCAGACTGAAGCAACAGTCAGCACACAGACCCTTAGTGATCCTGCACAGATCCCTGGGAACAAAATCCCAGTGTGCCCTTGCTGCCCCAAGGAGAGGTAGCCTACTGCTCTCACAAGGCTTTGCATTGGCATTATGTACATTGTGCTCAATGGGGTTCTAAGGCTAGAGTTAGCAGCATCCATCTAGCACAGAGTTCTCTGCATAGCATTCTCCCAATCCAAAATGGCCAAAACATCATGAAACCTTGACCAAAAAAAAAAATCTGTTTAAATTGAGGCAGGCAAAAATACAAGCATTCAAAAATGCCTTCACAGTACAACATAAGGGAGAGAAAAACTGCTTCCTTAAAAGAGACCAAATTTAAGTAAGGGACTTGAAACATATATAAGATCTCTCACTAACCTGAATGCATGACTACATAACAGGAAAATATCTAACACTAGGGCAGATGCAAAGTCCTCATGGCAACATCTCTTCTGTCAACACAACCAAATTCATTTGAGTTCTTCACTAAGCACTGACTGATATTTACATATTTCTGGATAGCTATAAATTTATATGCACATGACTATTGTTACCTATTTAACATTCCAACAGTCAGAGGACAACTCACACTCCAGTCAAGTGCAGGCAGAAGCACAGGCAATATTGGGGCTGAGAACACTCAAACACACTGGGACTTCTGAACCATGAAGGTGTGATAATGCTTTCAGACCTGCCTGTACCACAGTTTTGTAATTTTTCCACTCTCTTCATCTAGCTCATTTCCCAATGGAAAGCAAAATCTTACCAAAAGAGCAACAACATTTCACTGAAATTTATGGACATAGATTCACTTACCTGCTGCTCAGCTTCCAGAATGTGTTCATAACTAGTATCATACATGTAGTTTATAGCCAGAGAAAAACCATACTGAGCAAAGACATGCAATCCTGAAGCTATGCTACATTGTGCAGCAGCATTTATTCAGCTGCTCAGTCTTTAAACTGACACAGAGCATGCTCTAGAAAATTAAAATCACTGCTGAAAAATGGTTTATAATAAGTACATCCTTAGCCAGAAGAGACACTTTTATTTCAAGATGCCCTGGAGAGATCACTGACTTACAGAAGGCTAAACCACACACACACAAACTTCATATTCTGTCAGATCAGAAAAGACTCTGCGGCTTCAATACATATAAAGCAATCTCATTCTGTTAGAATATTTTTAAAATATCAAATTGGAAAGGAAAAAAACTAAAATTCTACAGCTATGAAATGGTGACAATACAGTGTGTATGCCTGCCTGATGCAGATAAGATTCTATGATACATTCACACATTTTTATGGCAGAACTCATATACAACTACGCCATGAAAACCCAAATAACATTTTCACAGTTGCATTACAATGTAATTCACATCTGAAATTCAGGAGTACGTCATTATTCTATTATTTCTACCTTGCATGTGGTTCTCTGGTTATTAATTTATGAGTCAATCTGAAATCTTACCTTCAGGCTTTTTTGCCAGCTGTTAAGAACACATTACACCTGTGATAAATGCTGTAACAACGTAATTTATGTTCCACATACGTTACAGGAAAGCTTGTTTTTATTGACAGCATAACCATTCAGACTTGCTCTTTAAACTCCTCTACAAAATCTCAAGCCCAACAATGCATTTGGTTTAAAAAAATTTAATTCATTACCAGAGGAGTCTCAAAATATTCACTCTAGCATTAGGTGTATTACAGCACTCTAATTCACATCTGTGTAGCTAAGTCCATGGATTGGCTCTGGCCAATATAAGTCCCTTGGTTCTAAGGGGTCAGGAAACAAGCACATGGGTTTACTACAGTATGAATGTGCCATACAAGTTTGCCACCACAACATTGTTTAGACTACAGGGGGGAAAAAGAAAAAAAAAAAAAAATAAAAAAAAGACATGTTTAAAATTTTGTGTGAAGTATGATTTCCAATGCAAGATACTTTCAGCACTCATAGCAACTTCAATACTGTCATCTGTAAACTAAACTTTTTTCTTTCTACATGATAATTTTTAACAATCAACACATCACAAAAATCTTAAAAGACAATTTTCCTACACAAAAGCAGAATGAGTTTATTGAGCTGCTGCCTGGACAAACTGACCTGACAGACTGGAATGGTTACCTCCACAGGATCATTAAACCACAAGCTATGCAAGATTTACACAACAGACACTAATGATTCTCCCAGAGAACTCACTACAGACCATTAATCAATAATCAATTTTTAAATAAATTCCTAAATAAGTACTCAAAAATAAGCAGCAATGTCAACATGTTTACTCAATAGAACATAATGGGCCCTCTGGAACTATAACTGAGATACAAAAACATAATTGTACTTTTTAGTGTATCTTTTTTGTGGCTAGATTGCAAAGTAATTTACAAATCTGCTTAAGCCTCAACACTACTATTTGAGAATATTAGGATATGGGGAAATGAACCATAGATGGGTGAGGTAGCTTCTTTCTTTACATTGCTAGCAATGACTCCAAATTCACACATATATGGCAAATAACAATTTAGGCTGAATTCCAGCCCCGAATTGGCATAAGTATTAAGCAACTGAAAAAGGACAAAGTAATATGTTTATTCCTTTAGTGGAAAGAAAAACACAGTTATTCTGAAGAACCTATGAACCGAAAACAAAAAGGAAAAAAACAACATGACCAAAATATGCTCTGTTCTCTTGCTTTTTGTTGGTTTATCTTGGGGTGTTTTCCTCAAGAAAACCATTGCTATAAATTGTGATCTGCAATAAAAAAAAAAATTAGTACACAATACTACAATCCTCAAAGTGATCCAAGATTTCTAATCAAAAGTCCCCTCCTACACTAATGAAAAGAGGTACATAAATATCTAATACTTATTATACTCAGTAGCAACTGTGTATAACAGTAACTAGCAATATTCTCACAGTATCTCACTCAAGTTCTGAAAGAAATCACCTCCCAGGCTGGAATTGGGCAGAAACTAAGTATATAACCCACTTGCCAAACACTTTAGGTGAGTCACAAAGTTGCCAACTTCCACATTAAATATTTTGGACTGGGATCCACAAGAATAGGTCTAAGATTTATATAAGATCAAACTTTTCTCTGGAAGCCCTCTCATGCACCAGGTTCCCCAGCCCAGTCACACTGCTGACCACATCTTTATGGAGCCCCATTCCCAACTCTGCCTTCAAAAGCAACTTACACTGAGTGTGTTCATGGGATGCAAAGCCACACCTGTCACCTCCTGGGAAGTGGACACAAAGCCCACAAACTCAAGATTTGAAGACTTCACACACAAAGGTATTAGCAAAGTATGCTTCCGACAGGGGATTTTATCTCTGGTTGGTCAGGCTACCACCCACCCATTCACTCTACAATTGCCTCTTTTTAGCAGGACTGGGTAAGAAAATAAAATTTAAATGCTAATAGTTACGATGAAGACAGGGAGGTTACTTGTCAATAACCATCACAGGCAAAACAGGTTCAACCCAGGGATAATGAATTCAAGTTTATGCCAATTAAAATAGACCTGGACAATAAGAAACAAATACAAGATCTAAACCAGCTTCCTCCAATCCCCTTCTTCAAAAGGTACAGCTTCACATCATTCTCAACTACTTAACCTCCTTGTTGACACCTCTTTAAGTGGCAGAAGGGAGATAAGGAATGGGATTATAGTCAGTCCATAACAGTTCCTTCTCTGCCACTCCTTCCTCCTCGTGCTTTTCTCCTGCTCCAGCATGCAGATATCAAAGATGTGCTCCAGTGTGGGTCCTCTCCATGGGCTACAGCTCCTTTCAAAAGAACCAGCTTCAACATGGACTGGCCATGGGCTACACATCACTCACAGAATATCTGCATGCCCCTGCATGGTCTCCTCCACCCAGAGCAGATTCTCTTCTCTGACTTGGCAGAGCTATTTCTCACACTTCTCTTTCCTAAACAGATCTTCCTAATACATCACTGCTATTACTCAGCAATCTACAACCAATGTAATACGGTAGGAAACAGACTGAGGGGGGTGGAAAATACAACAAAAGAACCAACAATCTACCCACACAAAACCACACTGATGTCTACAAAGGAAAAAAGTTACACCAACACCAGCAAATGCTGGATTGTGCCTCAGTTCAAAATGACTAATTACACTGCTAGACCAAAGAAAATAAATGTCCTTAAGATGCCTAATGGTTTATTGTCCTGCATCTAAATATGAAAAAGTGCAAGAATGAACCACATTTTCTCCCTACACTGAAAATTTATTCCCACACTACTTAAGATTTACAGCACAGATGAGATGGGAGGCATTCTTTGCAATTTCATAGAGAAGATTCTTCTTATACAAGTAACATAATTTATGAGCATCTGAACTAAAATGATAGTCTGCCACTGTAAATATTTGTATACACAGACATACATGCACGTGCCCCTGAGAGCAGCTAACAAAAAGTAGCAAATCAGAGTTTGCTTCATGGCAGTGACTTCCAGAGTTAATCATTCAGCATTCAGATGATCTTCCAAAACATTCAAGTTAGTTTTATTCCATGCCAAGTGATAAGCCAAGTCAGATTCCAACAACAGAAGCATGAACATGTCTTCATTAGGGCTGTTTGGGACATATCTTTCACACACTGCATTAGCAGCCTACTGAAACCTTTGCTAATTCAAGCAAAGAGCAGAAAACTGGCAACCATGCTTATTAAGATGCTTAATATATTTCATCATAAGACTATTTTTTGTTTTTATACTGGCAAACTAGTTCTCAAAATTTAAACTATGATTTCATATGTCAACAATCTGCTTTAGATGGGAAGCCTATTCATTTCTAGGATGGTATAAGACGAAAAAATATACAGGGTACACTACCTTCTGTCCTCACAGCACACAAATTGCTTTGGTTTTACTTAGTATGCCTATAAATTACATCTTTTGAAACATGGTTATGAGATTCAAGAGAGATTTGTCCTTGTCAAAGAAGCTATCCTTTACAGTACCCAACAGATGAAGCCTCTGAAAGTGACTGTTTTACAAATTCCTGGGATATAAGCTGACTAGAAAGTGCTATATCATTTAGTTTGATCCATCATAAGACATTGCCTTTTAATCACTCAGTGGTCTCTGTACTGCATCTGGTACCTTGTGACATTTTGAAACTAAGCACCTGTTATATCTAACCACACTTGGGCTTCACTGCCCAATCATTCTGTGATCAGATTCATTTGTCTGCCTTCCATTTCCAAGTTTCTCTCTTATTGTGATCTCCCTAATTAAAGAAAGTACCTGATAAAATCACCTTTTGAAAACACTGACATTAATCATATCACTAGTCTTTTTAGGAGCTAAAATTTGTCAAATCTCCGGGTTCCTTCTTCTGGAAATTTTGAAAACTTCTTTAAACAAAGAAGCCAGATTAAGTTACAATTATCTGGCACTGACCTGGATGTAGAGTGAAAAAAAATCACTCACCTACTTAAAGTCTCAAAACACAACATTTCAAGGGGAATTCCCATTTGTTTCCTGCAAGCCTCAATCATTTCAGCAACAAGGTATTAATTTGTGTCTCACTCTCCAAGTTTCTTAAAACGCATCTTTGAATTTCAAAAGCCTAAGTGGACCTAGAAATTGATTTCCACAAAACTCACCCACTCCTTTCTTCACTGTTGCAAAGTTGATCAAAACACTTCTTTAAACTGCTTCACAAAATGCCAAGGCATTTTGAAAATAGGGCACTTAGAGGAGTGTGGAGTAGAAGAGAGTAGCTTCAAATTTAAAGTCTTTCACTAAAAAATTCTGCAAGTCACACACAGAATGATAATGCATGAAGGTGTGACAAAGGGGTGGCCATGAACTTGCTGTAACCTACATTAAACTTGCCAGACCATTTACCATGCAGTTGGATGAAACTCAAGCCAGGGAACCCCTTACATCCTACTGTCTCATTTTGTTTGCAAACACACAGAAATCTCACAGGGCTTTGAAAGCAAACACTGCTTTAAAAATGTACCATATGTGTACATTCATCACCATGCTAAGATAAGCCACTATATCATATTGAAAAATCTTTCCAACAAAATACACAATCTGCCCAGCAGGGCAATCATTTCCTTCCAAGTGCTGGTCCATACAGTACAAAATATCCTGGAAGCCAATTATAAAGTACTTGCTGTTAACAGGTGAGAGTCTCAAGCTGCACACTATCCTCAATTCTTTGCAATCCAGTGCTATTTTCAGGCAACTATGGAAGCATGTCCATAGTATCAGACAGAAAAAGTAGGAAAAAGGGCAATTCTATACTTAGTGCTTGTTCATTCCAGAAGATGAGCGGCCTCAACTCCTAACAAAGCCAATGACAGATGAGGGCACTCAGTAGCTTGTGGAAGACTTTCCACTGCATGTCAGGGTCAGAGCCTATTTGAACAGGCCCTTCATATTAGGCATATAATTGCCTTTTACAACAAAGGAAGAGAAAATACCATTCCTTATAACAGATTTAGTTATAAAAATCAAATGAAAAAACTGTAGTCAAGGTCTGAAATTGTGTCTTGAACATTGCCACAATGTCTCATTTAGCTGTGAGATTTCGTTTTCATTATTCCAGTGGATTTGGTGGAGTAATTCTGGATTTAGACCTGTGTATGTTATAAGCATACCCTGGGTATAGACTATTTGTGATTCAGCTAAAGGATGTTGATATCGTGAAGTATAGCCAGCGTTACAGACAGCAAACAACGGATTTTTTTTCATTTCCACTCTTCTAATAACAGTGATTTCTATTTTTTGCCCCTAAAAGCACAATGCCAATATAGCTATCATTAAAAAGGATTACTCAAGTTCTCATGTTAGACTAGCACATCCAGAAAAGCAGTAGGAAAATGAATTACCTTATTTTTCATTAGAAAACACAGATTTCCTTTCAGTCAGCACCATCTCTCCCTTGGTTCTGCATGCAAAGAGGGGTAAGAGATTAATAAAAACAACCTTTTGTCTTCACACATTAAATGCTTCTCAAAAAGGTGAATTAGTTATAAAGGTCAGAAAAGAAAATCATTATCAACCAAAACAAGACAGCTTAACTCAGTGGCTGCCTACATTAGATGTCAAATAACTTCTCAGAAGGTTTCTTCTACTCTGCAGCTGGGAGAAGTGGTGACTGCAGCACACCCTCAACAGTTTTCTCAGCTTTTCTCACTCTTCCTCACATGGGAGCAGAAACAGGCACTTTTGCATGGAACACCTTTTGTTCCCATAATTTCCAGAGATCAAAACTAAACCATGTTAAAACAGAAAAACACTCACTATTACACTTATATTAGAACATGCTAATCTCAATTTACAATTTTCAGAACATAAAAAAGAGGAGTAAAATGAGGCCTAAATATTTACAGCCACTTGGCTATATTGCTACACTTTTAAAAAAGTGTTTAACCAGTGGGAATAACACCTTTTTGTTTATTTGTCTATATCTTTATAGATAAATTCAGGCACCTAAAAAACCTTTTGAGAATGGGGAATGTTTCACAACTTTACGGTCAGTGAGTGGGTCAAAAAACTTTGAAAGATGGTTTTAAATATTGCATTATTTTCCTTTTTAAAAACACACTTGTAGGTGTATGAGTAGATACATATAGATACATAACATACACAGATAGCAATCTTCACACACAAATGTGATCTCTTTAGAGATGACTTTTTAAAAGATGAAGAAATATTTTTACACAAGATGTATTCTTTTGCATTTTTGAGGGGACACATGAAACCCTGCACCACCAGACAGGAGCCAGCCTGGAATTGCTAGGGAGCTGGAAGAACAGCTGTATCTTAAGGTCATGTTATTCTACAGCTGCCTCTGAGAAACCCTTGCATTTCCCTAAGCTAGCCACCACTAAAATCATTATATTGAGCAGAAGGATGTCTTGTTACAGGAAATAAATAAATAGCATTCTCTTTTCTCTTGATAATTTCAATTAAGATGTTCCAACAAGCAACATTTGAAAAAACAGAGTACCTCTTTCCCCACAAGAAAGTGGGAGGTTTACACTCAGAGGCACTGGGATTTAGAATAACTGTGTTGAATAACAACTTGGGGGGGGGTCTTAGAAAAGGAATTGAAATTTCTGCATCTTTTCAGACCTACTAGTGCAAGGACAACACAGAAAATAACATAATATGAATTGATGAACATCCACCAACTGAAAACTTAAAAGTTATCAGATCCAAGTATGTAGCTTTAGAGTACAAGTACAGGATGCTGCTAAGACTAAATTCCATCTCCCAGAACACTCTGGGCACGAGAAGGAAGGAACCACATTCACACTGCAGCTTTTTCAAATAAAAGATATTTTTCTATAGGATTGGAAAGTCATTACCTTGTACGTGTGAGAAACCAGCAAGTCCAAAGATTAGTCAGACTAGCATTGACAAACCTATCAGTGAACTGGACACACAGTGACCAACATGCCCTGAGAAAGGACCCTACCTCTCAAGGGATCTTAATATGATTGCTGGGAGCCACAAGGATTTACAAGGCAATAGGAACATCATGCATAGCTCCTCAAACACTTTCCTAGAATCTATGATACTGAGCAACAGAAATGTTTGGTATCTCTCCAGTAAATATAAGGTTTTTAACAGTATTAGCAGTAATAGCACTCAATAATCATAAGTAATGGAAAACTCAAAAACATACTCAAAACATCAACTATCAACCAGGTAGGGCTTGATATGGTGCCTACAATGAGTACACAGAGCAAGTAAACCTGGTGAGGGACCTCAAGGCAGACAGAAGTGAGTGCTTCCAAAAGCCTCCTGCCCAGGAAGTTTGCTGCACACTCCACAGGAAATTGTGGCTAATTATCATTAGAAAAATGCATGTTGTGGTTTTACCAGAGCGTGTATAAAATTGTCAGAAAATGTGGCACAGAACTTGCTCAGCCCCTTGTAACTGAGTCTGTGCTGGGTTTGAGCTTGTTTGGTCTTTCTTCTAATAGAATAAAAGTAAATACAATCACTATGAAGATCAGTTGGGAAAAGTGAAGATAAAACATTTGCTGTTGCCGAAATTATTGTGTTAGAACTGATTTTACCACTAAACATGAGCTATTTTCTAACAGCTACTGAGGGAATAGACATTTATTTAAGCTTACTGGAAATTGAAAGACATTTAAAATATGGTCATAAAAGCCTGAAGAAACCTGCAAAGGAGGTGCAAAGTGAGTCATGGAAAATCTACACTGATAAAAGAACACAGTTTTTAGAGACGGGAGGGGTAAACTCTGAGGAACTGGATATCTAATTTTTAAAACATAGCAACTAGTGACTGGTGACTAGCAGTTACTAGCAGAGAAAAACCAGTCTTTATTTACAGGGGGAAAAATATGTTAAGGACTTCATACTCTTTCTCAGGTATATGACAAAGGAAACTTGAGCAAACTAGTTTCATTATTTAGAAAGGTATTTAGTGCCAATCAAGCACCAGTAACAAAGAAAAAGAAGTCAGATAGGTGTATGTGATTAGTGAAACCAAGCTAACAACTGCACAAAGCATGCATACCAACCAGGGGCAGTTTTCAGTGAGAGTAATTTTTACCTATTTTTTTCTATAGGATTGGGAAAGGTCACTGAGGTAACCCCTCACATTTCTTGTGAAAGAAAAATTTAGTTTCTTTTCAGTCGCTCTAGGATCTCATGCAGAAGCTTTAATTTTATGCAGCATTGCCACAGTTAATTAACACCACTAAAATACATATTTTAGCTATAGTCATATAAATCACTAGAAAGCTCAACTATGCTGTTGGGGGCAAGGCAAAGAGGGTAGATTGCCTTTGATTTCCATCTCCCTCACAGGGACCATAGCTCTAACAAAATACCAAGCGTTAACTATAAAAGGCTACTATTCTAACAGTTTTCAGTTCTTTTGGAACATTTTCTTCCATGGTTTCAGGGAATGACTTGTGTTTTTCTCTCTTACACCAACCATAAAAGCAAACAAAAAAACAAAAACTCAACCCAACAGTTTTTTATTTCTTGGAACTATGTATACTGAACTTAATGAAAAAATTATACTTGGCACATAAAAGACATCTTTGTTTCTTTCTCAACATCTCTCCTCTGTTTATTGGAAATTATTTTAATTAAGTTCCATAGCAATTTTGGCCACTGGATATTTGAAAACAAATACTTTTGTCTCAATTGCAGTTAAAATAGCACCATTTTATACTGCTGCAAATATAAGAAAATAAGGCCAGAAAAGTAGTTCTAGAGATCTTCCTTTTAATCCCCACAAT
>JANRGV010000084.1:10463323-10500903 GCA_024734035.1 Alethe castanea
GGACAGGTGACCCCAGCTGACCAAAGGGATATTCCAGACCATGTGGCACCATGCTCAGTGTATAAAGTGATGGGAAGAAGGAAAGGGGGAACATTAGCAGTGATGGTGTGTGTCTTCCCAAGTCACCCATGATGGGGCCCTGCTCTCCTGCCTGCCCATGGGAAGCAGGGAATTCATTCCTTCTTTGCTTTGAATTTCCTATTCATGCATATCCATTACTATACTACCTGTTTTCACCAATATGCAGCTTTTCACTTGCTAGAAACAGTGAGGGAATACAAATAATCTTGAAAAAAAGTTGTATGTTATTTAATAAGTTATTAATTAGGCAATAGAGCCAAACACTTAGCTGGATTTCTGTGTACAGTTATCTACTATGTATTGCATCCTGCTCTCTCCAGCTAAAAGGGTAATGGGCAAATGTTTTTATAAACTTTTTTTCTTAAAAAAGTAGTCGACAAAGTCAAAACTGATAAATAGCCCAGCTACATAAAACCTGCTAAAAGTACATATTTTGCAGATTAAACTTCCTGCAAAGAAAAAAACCTCACAACAATAACTTAATAAATATAAGGCTATCACAATTATACACTATAAGCAAATTCAAGAGCTGGTTTCATAAGATATTCATGCTCCTCAGGTACAGACTTCCTTGGGTAAAAAGGCCATGACTGCAGTGGTATGATGCAATTATTACAAAACAGGTATGTCTGAATTAAATGAATGGCTTTATATTAAACATGAAACATAACTATGATTTTTCACTAGAGGTAGTCCAGGGCTGAATGCTTCTGTGATGAAAACTGAAGGTGCACAGTAGTACAAGCCAAGTCCCTTGACACAGAAACTGAGCTTGCCTCAGGATGTGAATGGTTGGCAACAGCCTCTTTTTCATCCCTAGTAAAATTGCATCTGATTGCCCAGCCTGGAATAGCTGCTCAACATGTAGCTGAGGGATTATCACCTACATTTTAATCAGACCTACATGCTTTGAAGGATTCTCATCTTCTAAAAGACCCTCTGGGCAAGAATTAACGGGGAAACCAGCCTGAAGCAGAGAATCAGAGCTTAGAGGGGACCAACAAACCCAAGGCACCAAAAGATTTGGCTCTAAAAAGGCTGAAAAGAAGAATATCCCTCAGAACTTCAGCTTGCAAAGCTCTGCAGTGATGGTTACAAACAGGCTGTTCCTTGATCACACGTGTGTTCTTTGCTTTCTTATCATCCCATCACGGTGGTAAAGCAGAGCACCTACAGCCTGGCCAGAGCTTGGAGCAAGCTCCTCTCACCAGGTTGGGTAACTCTAAATCTCTGATGTGTTTGCAGTAGGCAAAAATGGAGTAGTAAGATCTCACAACCCACAGACAGGTGCTTCACACACACTAAGCACAGTCTGAGGAGGAAGCCCTCCAAGTAAAAATAGTGGCTGGACTAAACTCCATCCCAGCCAGCACTGGAGCAATTATCAGCATTAGTAATGACATAGAGCCAAATATTGGAGAAGAACATACCCATAAAGACAGAGTGACTAAATAACAGTACCATTAATTCAGCACAAAAATAAATTTGAATAATACCATCATGAACTATCTCCTCCTCCTTACTGAATCATTCCATTACAATGTCATTGCACTGCTGTAGACATGCAGCTATTTTGATCTTAACTACATTTGCATACATTAAAAGATTAGAATCTCTAAATCTTTCAGAATGAATGCTTTCTTGCATATTGAATAATCAGGAATATTACCTAACTTATGAAATGAAAGTGTTTCTCAAGAAAGTATTTTCTAAAGAAATACAGTTCCAGGACATAATTTTTAAAGTCAGCTTCAAGACTGCAGACTTTGTGGAAAGAGCCACCAGAAAGTCAATTGAAATAGGACACCACAAAAAGAAGAGAAGTTTGCAGACAGAAAGGAAAGGACCGAATATAGCGATGCACTTTAAAGATGAGGGACAAACATAACTATAACAAACAGCAACTGAGCATGGCCTGGGAAGAACCATTAGAGCTGTTGGGAACATGAAGTAGAGAACTTATGAGGAGGATTGTGGAAAGAGTCCTCTGTGGGAGCTGCTAGTAGGCCTAGAAGGAAAAATGAGAGGTAAAAAAGTAGCACACTAAAACATCAAGGTCCAGGCCAGAAGGGAGTCAGTTTTCAAGACTCATGCACACCTTCTTCCAGCTCTCTAAACAAGCCCAGCTAAGGTAGCTGCCTCTGGGGACCAACAGCTCTTCCACAGCTGGGAGAGGGGCATGCTTTCTGCAACAGATGTATAGCAGCCTTAAAACTTTTATCCCAAATAGAATATCATTGGCTACAGGAATCTTTTCCCCTCCTGTTCTTGAATTTTCAGATGTTAGCCAAAACAATTTAATCCATCTTTCTTCAAGGTAAAAAAGCAACTTGTGCAGAAGTTTAGACAAAAAAGTTTAATAAACTTATATTCTCCTGGTAAGTAGCTTTTGCATTCTTCTGAGAACATCTTCAGATTTTCAGACTAAAGCACACACACACGTGCTTTAGTTTTGCACACACATGCAAGCACACACGTGCCCACAAACAGTATTTTACAGAAGCATTCCACTCATTTTATCCACTGCAGGTCATTGAGGTTACCCACCCCCTCCTCAATTCACTATGGCATATTAGCACCTCACAAAAAAAATCATAAATTACTCAAAAACTGATTTCTAAATTACCTTGAGGCAGTTGGGCAATTAGGAATGTTAGCTGGAAGATACAACCAATGAAACTTGGCACTGTGCAGTTCCTCAAACTTAGCTGTCTCCTCCCTTTCCCAGCATTTATAAAATAATATTTTAAATAAATTTTTTAAATCAAATTTTTTGAAACAAATACAATTTTAAAATAAATTAATCAAAGGAAGACTGACATTTTGTTTGAAATGCCACTAAGTTGGCACTAAGTTTCTTTGATCATTCACAGTAAATGTTTTACCTTCTGTCCAAAATTTATCTTTTGTTTTAAAATTTTTTTCCCCACCTCCCATCAGTAACACAGACACACTTCTTTAACTTCTTTAATTATCTGCTTATTGTTTATTTTCTTCCTCAAATCCAACTTTGTCATATTTAATTAGTCTATGAAGGTATCATCTGATTTCTCCTGCCCTACCAAAATAAGAAGATTCAACCTTTGTTTTGCTCCAGCAGAAGAGTTTAACATTCATTTAAGAATCACTTTGTATGGAGATACAAAGAAAACTCCCTTGCCATTAGCACAAATGTCAAGACCAGTCAAGTCAGACTCTTTCTGCAGGTGGATGGAAGAGGTGTGAAGTCTGAAAGGGTGACAAGGTGAAGGAGGGGAATTGTTGTCACCTTGTTTTCCTGTGCTGCTGCTTTTGAAATGTGTGAGAATGAAAGACTGTTCCTATGATTACCTTTCAAGCACAAAAAAAATTACCAAGGGTCAGAAACCAGTCAGCTACAGCATTGTCTGTTTTAAAGACATGAAGTCCTTTAAACTTCACATTCAGTACTTTCTCTTAATGTGGAAATGAAAGGTTATGGGCAATTTTTTTGTGTGTGTGTTGCAGGGACATTTCAACTTAATTGGATGTAATGCTCAGAAGAAACTGTTAACACAAAGTTACTCCTGTAAAGCCTGGACTATCTCAGCAAAGAAAGACAAACTGACTTCAACCAAATTGAACCCAGAAATCACATGCTGGGGACAGGACTAGTCCAACCACATTAAAAAAAACACCAAACAGAAAGAGCTCTCTGAGTTATCAGACCTCCTACAACATGCAACAAAATCTAATGTTTTCCACAACATTTTCTTTAGCTCAAGCCTAAAAGTAGCTAGAAAGCTTTGTCTCTATATCCACAGAAGAATGTTGTTCCAAAAGCTGACTGGTTTAGCATCAAGAACCTTCTGTAGTCTTCAAAGTAAATGTCCTAATGTACAAATTATCCACACTATTATGCCAACAATTACCTTTATCTTACATGTATGATCTCTTTTTTTCCATTATTGGAAGTGATAAAGAAGCCAAGTTTTAGGGTTGTTTTCATTCCTTCATTCATCCCTTATAGGAAATGCTTTCCAGTTCTCATAATCCTTCCCTGAACCCATCTCTCAGAAAAACATGTAAGACCAAACTCATATAAACCCTCAAGATATACAAGTCTGAGTTGAAACTACCTTACTCAAAACAAGTTTCACCTGGTTTTGGTCCCATCATTTATTTTCATATTTAAAGAGCTGTTACACCTTTAAACCATACTATCTTGGCCCTACTTATTATCAGCAGCACTTATTCTCCAATTGATATACAGAAAGATGGTTTCTCTTGTGATGTGTCCAGTAATTTTGATCTTTACTCCAATACAATTACTTGTTTCCAGATTCAGCACGGCAGAAATCTACCAATGCCCCAGAAGTCTCAGCAACCTTTCACTGAACTGACATCAATCCAAGTGGTTTCTGCTTCACTAGCATTTCCTCCAAGTTATTACAGCAACACTCTAATAACATTATAATATCATGTACTATAGTGCCACTCAATAACATCTATTTCTAGGTTTCGGTCATATCCTTCAATAGTCATGTTCAGCTATGCCTGCTATGCTATTACCTTATGGCTGATATCCAGTCTAACATTTTGCAATTCAAATTATTCTATTTTGCACCCCAAGCTCTTGGTATTTGCACAAAAGTGTTTCAGCTTTGCTTGCACTTCAGCTAATACACAATCTTAACTGCACTGAAAGCTGGTATAGTCATAACCGGTAGTTACATATCTGACTGCTATGTTCAGAAATATTTATTGCACTTAACTTTTATTCTAATAATTGTCTGTTGTTCTGTACAGTTACATCACTTTATCTGCTATGCTATCCTTGGGTTTCTATCTCTTTTCATGTACACTTTAAAGAAAAAAAAATAGGCATTATGCAAATCTATCAGATTTCTCAATTTCAAGTTCTTCAGCAACAGCATAAATTCTCAATGCCAGTGAGCCATTTCTCTGGAGACTGCAGTTTGATCTCATCTTTTCAAAGATTCCTCTTCCAGTAAATGCATTTTAAATGGCCAAAATTTTCAAATCCTCTCTGTAGGAAAAGGTCTCCAGTGATACATCTCTGTTATCCTGTTACATCTTTGTTCCAAGGCCTGGGAGAGCTCTGTTCAATGCCAAGTAAGCCTACACATGTGCCATGCAGCTTCTCCAACCCCACTGCACTCTTCCTTTGTTTGAAAGTTTGAAGAAACTTTCAGTATCTCTGATCTTCAAAACTCTTTGCAGAGTCACAAACATATACCTGCAATTACCCTTCATTAGCCAGATTTCTCTTCAGCCTTGTTTTTTAGCACCTCAAGTTTCCACTGGGATACTGAATAGACAAGTTATATTGATTTACCTGTGGAGTTGGCATTTTGTCCAGCTCATCTGTAGACTTAGAAGTTTGCATATGCCTATCTCTACATTCCACCACTATGCCAAAGTCTTATGTGACTTCAAGCCTGTAAGCTTTTGGTCTTTCCATGACAAAGCAATAAAATAAACAAAATAGGCTAGCAGGCTTGGAAAAAGAGATTCACTGCAACTTAATATTTCTTTCACCTTCCCCCACTCCTCAAGTAAAATGGGGTGTGACCTTCACCAGCATGGGTTACATGGAGTTTCTAATGACTCATTTTTTAACCATGAGTAACAGAGGTGGGGGATCTCACAGAAAAATACAGGGGTTATTTCTGAATATTCTCTTTTAAAAAGTTAGTGGTCATATTCCTCTAGATATCAAAAATCCAAGTATCCAATTAGAAATTTAAGGCAGCAAACATGCAAAACCATAGAAGATGCAACACTTGTTCCCTCCTCACAGCAAAGCAATGCAGCCTCAGCTGACAAAACATAAGGGTACTACCAGAGTAAGAAAGCTCTGAATCTCAAATGGTGGCTTGTCACTTTCCTTAAGCAACAATAAACAAAATCACAACAAAACACGAAAGCAGCAGCAACAATCAGTATTTCCATCCTCTCAGACTGCAAAATGAAGTCAGAAGAAATTAAGAATAAGAAACAATAGATAGCACTATCCCTGTCACTGGGGGATACTGATAGAAAAAAGAGCTCTGCTTTCTAAAATAATGTGAAATGAAAAAACCACACACGGAATACAAGCAGCAAAGACAAAGTTGCAGTTTCTCATGTCATAGACCAGAAAAAGTTAATATAGCAACTCTGTTATGAATCCTTAAGAAAGGTTTCTAAATAGTCCAGGTAACACTTGAATTCCTTTGTGATTAAACTATTGACAATAGGCTAGACTTGGAGTTCAGAAACTTATAATGGAACACTAATTCTATTTGGTGTAATTATGAAATTATGTACTTCCTTCTACAAGAACAACATATTTTTTTAGCACATTTTCTCTGAAGGTGTTTGGTCTTCATGTTTTCACTGTTAAGCACAAATGTCATTCACACATACTTATGAAACTACAATATTTTTACTCATTTTACATGCTCTTACAGTCTTAGTAACATAGCTTGTAATAGCATTGTGTGACTCTTAAAGAAACACAGCATCTTTTAGCATCTTATGCTATTCATCACAGAAAAGAGATAGAGCAGTAGCTGGAATATTTTGCTTCTTTCTACTACTATATCATGCTAAAAAAATGGGGGGAGGGCAAGAAAAGTAGCAATTGCACACAACCATAAAAAGTTGGTTTTTGTCAGCACTTGACTTTCTTTACAGAGAAGATGCAAACAGGAATACTATCAAAACACTACATAAATTCAAAACCAAAAGTATTTTTGTAAAGAATCAAAAGCTTATGGACAGAACTACTTTGGCATTACACCAGGCTAAGTCTCATTTTCACCAGAAAGCTTAACATATACAGATACCTTTTTCAAAAAGTTTTGAACTGGGTTATTGGAAATACTAAGCCTGTTCTCTCAGTTCAGACAGAATCACAGAAACATAAGACCCTAACCAAAAGTTACAAGTGTATCTTTTGAAGTACTAAAAATGCCAATATTGATTATCTCCATCTATATCATAGACTTAAGAGTTATCCATCAAGCCATAGAACACAATTTCTCCAATTTTGCAGAAGAAAACCAGAAAGGTCAGACATCCTCATATTTGAAATACAACTGTCCCCATTTCTCTCGTGAGCGGTACAGAAATGCAGTAACTGCTACAAACACAAGAGGGAACACAGCTTCTGCCACATCTCCTCCTAAAAGCACATAACACTCATTATCCCAGGGCATTTCATGGCCAGCTGACTCCCCTCAAGGAAGTCCAGCCCTCTTGCAAATATTAGCCTAACCCTGTTTCTTGTACACTCAACCTCCCCTTTCTGGCAGCTATTTAATTTCAGGCACAGGTAAGCCACTTCACCCTGGCAAAGTCTGAGTAACTTGCCTATAACACATACTCAGACACATCCAGTAAAACAAGAAGAGCGGGTTTGATACACACTAGACTTTCTTAAAAGCCAAAATAATAATCCTATTAGTAATTTGCAATTAGTTTCCAGATTATTTTTCAGCAAATGACAGAGCTCAGACTTACCACATCCACCTGAACACACACCTCCTTACTATTAACCTTACTTATCATTTTTAATCCAGCTTGATATCCCACACACTGGCTATATTTATAATAGACCAGAAGTTTGCTGATTCGTGTGTCTTTGACCATCTTTTCTTTACTATTTATTCCTTTACTTTAATATTCAAGTATCTTTTTTTAACCCAGCTGCAACTTTGAGATTACTTTGATGACAAACTTGGCAACCTGTATTTCATAAATACGATAAAAAGATGGAAGTTCAACCATTATAACATTATGCAGGTACAAGAAAGCTAAATGCTACCCTGTAAAGACACTGCATGCATGAATTGATGGGATTAAAGGGAAAACTGCTTACTGAAAACCTGAAGTAGGATTGATCATATAAAAGATAAGTGGGATATATAAACACGTGATACCTAAACTAATCCATCTAGGATAGAGAGACCAACTCATAGGACTGATAGGACTTAAAGATAGCATTAGGTAAATGACTGAGAAAATAATTCCAGGTTTAGCCTGGGATCAGACAGCAGGTAACTCTCAGTATGCCTGATTCCATCTGTATTTTTTCAGACATGCTAAGAAACAACTTGTAACAATGCACAACTTGATTATTATGACTTTTACAATTTTTAAAAAACACTGAACAGCCTATTCAACTGCAAAAGGCCCCGGGGCCAAATAGAAACAATAGGGAGTCTAAATGTTTTGCATTCTTAAGTGGAAACTAATACGAAAATTTGGTAAAACTTTTAAACTTACTAATCACATTAGCAGGTTTTTGATGTATTACAACGATTCCTACAGCAGCCTCTAGAGGATAAGAGAATGGAATACCCTCAGAGGACAGGAAATACTGAGGCATCAAGTTCTGCTACTGAAGAAGAAAAGAAAAAGACAAACTAGTCCCAAAATAATAGATAAGAAAAAGAATTAATTCAGTGCTCTCATAGGGACTCCAAACCAAAGAGGTACTAGGGACAAAAAAAAAGAACAGAGATAATGCAAATCTTATTTACTAAAATACAAATTCATCATTTCTAACTTGTGAGACTCTTGAAGAAGCTCAAGATAGCTCAAGATTTATTTCACAGCAAATCTCTGCAGATGCAGTTAGGACCAAAACCTGCATATTGTGGGATTCACTCTTGTTGGGCTGTTTTATGCAAAGAAGGAAGAAAAAGAACATGGCATAGAAGAAACTGTAAGCTACCAAGCACTGTGTTACCAAAACATCTAACAAATAAATCTGACATAATGCTGCAGTAGAAACCTACAGTTATTTCCAAAGGCTTTGTTTCAATGAAGAACTAACATTAACACTATTAACAATCTCTTTAGAGCTAGCTTCAGCCTAAAGAGCAGATTTTTCATGTAATAGGTGACCACATTTGTCATAATTTTCTTTGGGCTACTACATGCATCATAAAGCCTACATTCCAATGCTTACTCCATAAAATCAAACAGCTTCCAGATACCTTTGTGAACACAGAGACAAAAACAACACATACATATATAACACATAATTGTCAAGCATTACATCTAAAGGAAAAACAATTACAACCAACTACGTTGCCTGAGCTTAGTGTATCAAGGCACCATCTTCAAAAAACTCACCTTGATTGCTTCTGATTTTTTCCCCTCTTCCCTGAAATTTTCAATTTTTTACAAATCCTACTCTCCCCCTCTCAAACAGACAGCATTGAATTTAGCAGTAACAGTCTGAAACTGCTGTACTTCTGGTTACCACTCCATCCTCCTTGGAGAAGGCACCACTCCCACGGCAAGGGGACCAAAAATAAAGATATGCTAATTCTCAACACCTGCTGCTCAACACGAATGAGCACCGGTGTCAACACAAACTAGAACACCTGGCTGGGACTGGTAACAGCCAGAACATCATTTGTTTCTGCTGCCCAGCACCAACACCACAACAACCCAGTCAGGGAGAGGAAGTTCCACAGCAACTTCTGCAACACCCAGAAAAGCTCATCATCTGCCCTCTACTCTTGCTTCCCATTCTGCTGTACAAAGTCAGGGATCTCAGGATACTCAGTAATAAACTTGGATTTAATGTCAGTATGTTCCTTTTAAACACAGATGAATCATAATCCCTGAAGGTTATGGTTTTCCATACTTGCAAGACTGCTCCTGATGGGATTAGTTCTTGCAATAGCATAGCTGATCACCACCATTAAACAAATACAAAAAACACATAATCAAGCAGATGAATGTATGCAAATAAACAATTTCCTACAATCTGTAGGGATTGTTGCTATGTCTAGAGAATGGCACAGTTTTATTTCTTAACCTAAAATTTCAGCAAAGGATTCAAAAACAAATTTCTCCAGCCTCCTGGAGTACTGATTATCTAAGTCCAGCTGCTGCAGTATCTGTGTTGTTTTCTGCTGCCAAATTTCTCCAGCCATGTTCACTTTATGAGAGCACCTAATCTGCCCCACTGAGTCTGATTACGGACTAGACATGGCTAACTGTGTCATCCTGTTGGCAACAAAATACATCATTCTCCAGAGAGCTCTTTACAAGGTGGCTCTGTATTCCTACAAACTTTGGTAAAAAAAAAACAGGCCTGGAAATCACAGATAGATGGATGTTAGTGCTGGAGTCCTGCAAATGCTTTTCCTTTCAATGACTGCTCACTCCATCAATGACTGCACAGCTTCACTTTTGCTTCTCTTACACCCTGGTTCTCTGCCACAAATATTCTGGTCAACTAGGAAAAGATAGAAAAACTCAAATCCTACCTGAGTCTTTGTGTTCAATCAGCCATTGAATAATATATGTGCAGAGTAAACATTTCAGATGTATCAGAAAGGGCAATGATTTACTTAATGAATTGTGAAACAGGGACCTCTGCTTACTCACAGGACTTTCATCTCAAAGGGACAAAATTCTGGTCCTACATGTTGAGCCTTGGAAGACTCAGACTCTTGAACACAGATTATAGGCCTCACAGCTTGATTTATTCATTTTCCTAAGGAGCTGTGTGGTTGTTTTAAAGTTGCAAAAGCATCAGTGTGTCTGAATCCTCGTGCCTCCCAGAAGGAAAATAATTTTCCATTTCCAGAATGAAAATGGTACTCTAAGTGGTATGTTCTCTCACTTTGATGAAGAAAGCCATTTCTGTACAGGTTGTCCTGACTGGAAGGATATGAAGAATGGAGTAGCCAACTAACAAACACTTCTGGTAGAGACAGGCAGCACATTCATTTTTCTGCTCCCTATACTCTACTGCTGCTACCAACAAAAATCAAGCTGAGCTGAATGGATGAAGGAGCAGAAAGCAACAACTGATTAACTTCATGAAATTTTCTTCAAAAAAAAAATCTCATACCAAAGTATTATTTATTGAGGACACAAAAAAAACACTTAATTTAAAAATACTATCTGGAGAAAAAGTGGATGTTTAATTCTGAGAAAGTTTTCCAGCTGAATTAACATTCTGGATAGAGTATTGATGTTGAGATGAGCAACCATTTCACATACATTTGAAAAAATATTTAAAACTACAATTGTGAGTTAAGTATTTTGTCCACTGCTGCAGCAGAATCTGAGGAGTGTATTGGATAGTGTATTATTTATTCTCAGAAGTAAGGAGATCAAACACACACTACACAAGCAGTCCAAGAGTTTTCTTGGAGCTCATCACTGTGCCAAGATAGAAAGGGTTTCTGGGTACCTCCAGCTCAAAAACAGAGGTGAAAACCTGCTGGTTTTATAGGGGCATAGCACCCTGTGACACTGGGATGAACATGCAAGACAGCTGGTGTGTCAGCAATGCAGACTTGCCTTCCACTAAGGGCATTAATTATGGCAACCTGGACAAAAGCTAACTCCCAGATACATACCTAGAATTTCCTTTGCAGTTTCATAGATACTACTCTCCTCTTTGTCCTTAATGTTGGCTATGTAGTTCTGCTAAATGGCTGCTGCATTCTACCCCAAACATCATAAAGATAAAGAAAAAATCCAGCAACAGAAAAACTGGCACGTGCCAATGTACAGTTCAAGTATCTGGTTGCAAAGTGTTTGGAACCATTTCAAAGAGAAGACAGAAGGAGGGGAATAGTATCAAAATTAAATATTTCACTTCTCTGTTCTGGGCTAATCCTTAAAAGGATCCATAATGTGTCTGGTAGTAATTTAAATTCTCATCTCAGCAACAAAATGGCCATACATTTACCCCAGGGAGAGAGGTGCTGGAAGCCAGTCTGAGCATGAGAGAAGCAATTTACTCAAAGCACCTTATGCTTGGACTAATCTGAACAGCATGGAGATTGAGGCATCAGCTCAAAACTGACATAAATTAGAGCAATGCCAATTGAGCCTGAAGGGAGAAATGTAACAGCTTCACCTTCCACTGTCCCAAAATTCAGTAGTGTACTTCTGGTCTTGCACTGCAGAGAGGATGATCAGGGATGGGACATCTATTTAGTAAGGAGAAAAAGAGCCCTGCAGACAAAACATATCTCAGGTTTCACAGTAACTCGGCCTGGCTGCAGCAGTGCCAGGCCAACTTGTTGCAGAAGACAGCTGTGCCACCAGCTGTCATGTACCAGAGGCTGGGGACATTGTTCTAGGACATTTCATACATCTTAAGACATACCAGTAGCATTTGTGCTGTCTGTTTACTCTACAGCAGAGCATTTAAAATACAATAAAACAAGAAAAAGATAGTTTACCTCCTAACATCTGCTTAGCAGTAACCACATTTTGCTGTTTGCTGTACCTGGCCAGAGCTGAGGTTGTCTCTTTTCAGGTCTGATACTGTCTGGCAGCTGCTCTGCTGTTTTCCTCACATGGCAGGCATCACTCAAAATGATTTTAGAAAATACTTTGTTCATTTGTTTTGTTTTCATTTGTAAGTCTTCAGGTTAAGTGAAAGGCTAAGTACAGATTCAAGCATGCAGTCTGTATCTATTTAAATACATGTCAAAATTTTGAAATGCTATCATACCAAAATACTTCCATCAAATCCTTTATCCATAGGAAAGGAAATACAAGGAAGCCTAGCTCGAGGTCAAATTTCACAGCTATTAAGTGAGCACAGCTCCCACTAACAGCTGCCTTCCCTGCCATTTTATTATGTTTCCATGGATGCTGAGAAAACAATTCATATATTTGTCTAGCAATTTACATATTAAACTAAAGGAAGAAAGCTAAAAAATGTGGTTAACAAAATACAACAGTACATTCTGACTCCTAGATCATTGGCTGGAAAAGTATTATTTGCCTCTTTTTACATCATCAGAGGACTCAACCCCATGGCACCAGCTCTGCCCCCTTCCTTGGCTGGGTCTGAGGGGTGAAGAGCACCAATCCAGCAGTGACTGCTGGCAGATGGGCACAGGTTCCAGCTCAGCACTGCACTTGGGAGCAATGTGACTTTTGTCATTGTTACTAACTTAGGTGTTTCAGTGACAGCATTCAGGAGACTTTATTGGATGCCAAGTCACCCAGTAGAATAAACACTGCTGTCTTGTACAAACTGACTTCTGAATACTCATCATTCTTCTCTTTCACGTGGTAGAACTCAATACTACCTGGCAGACTTTGCATGCTCTTTTGCCTGTCTTTCTCTGTCACATTGCTTAACTAAGGTTATTTATTCCTGTGTTAGACTGAAAAATTACAATCACATGCAAAAGAGTGACTGGATTTTTTAAATTAATTTTTTGACTGTGACTTGTACAAGATTTTTGATAGCCAGGCAACTAATTTGTAGGCTACCCAAAACAAATTGCATTTTATTGATAAACTATATAATAATTTTTAAAGGTTTTACTTCATATTTGAAATTAATTTCTACACAGGCAGAAATGTTATTGGAAAACAAAGGACTAGTTTTGAGATTCAACTAATGAGGTTTTGTTTGTGCTTTTCTTTAAAAAACAAACAAACAAAAATGAAAAAGACAACAGCTCTGTCATGCCCTGAATAAGTTACACTTAAATTTTATAAAGGAAAACAAAGGCAGAAACTAGGGGAAATACAGAACTGGCATCTTTTCCCTTGTTCTCCCAGCATTTCTGTCATTTCTCATTTTTCTGGTCTAAGATTTTCTCAAACTGCCCAAAGGTTTGTGCAGTTGATGTACTTGTAGCTGCCCTCCTTTCACTACCTACAGGAGACATAAAATGAAACAGGTTAGATAAACTTTGTTACTTTTTAATTTTATTTCCTCAGTCTAAAACACACACAGCTATACCTCAAGCTTTCATTTTCTTTACCTTGCTGCTGAATTAATAGAACTTGTTAACAGAAAGGCCTCAAAAACTGAGGAAGAAATCCATATAGACAGCAAAATGAACCAAGAGACTGTCACTTCACCTCCAGTGACTATCCTTCTAATCCTTAAAGAATATTCTCATCCTAATCCCTCATACCTTCCTCCTACTTCAATTATACCTGGCTGTCATTACAGGAACTACCTAGTCTTTCCTCCCACAAAACTAATTTCCACCATTAGCATTCTTTAGCAAAACCATTCTTTTCCCAAATCTTCCCCAGTTTCAAGCATCTTACCATGTTTCAGGCAGACATTCCCTAAAACACTCTAAAATAATTTAATCTATCCCATTATTAAAAAAAAAAAAACCCCAAACAAACAACAACAACAAACAACAACAACCTTATTTCAGCCAGAAATGCCATCCATACTTTTTAGTTGTAAAGAACATGATTAAACCTCTTGCATTCAGTGTGAAGAATAATACTGCATTTCAGATTAAGGCAGAAAACTACCACTACAAGAATGAAGAGGAAGAAATATTTCAGTATATGGCAATACATAGTCCTAACCAGATCATTAAGTAATTCTTAATGATAGGGTACTACAACTAAGCTGAAGAATAGGAAACTGGGCTGGTGAGCAGTTAACAGCACACAAAAGTGACTCTGCATTCAGTGACAGGGAAATCTTGCCAAAAATTCTTCAAAGAAAAAATTCAAATTCAAATCATAACTCAAAGCAAGACTTTTAATAAAACCACCAATGTGCTCTGGTTTTAATAATGATGTAGATTTAATACTGAAGACCTTAAGTGAGGTTAATTTCTTGAACTGATCTGAACCTTCTGTTCCAGTGAAGTCACCAACTCTGACCAGCAAACTGCCCTGCAGAGTGAAATTCAGAGCACACATCCAAGGAGACAGCTCTTCCACTACGTCCTACTTCCATGAATGAAAAAATAGAGCTGCAAAACACCAAGTTCCACGTCAGAGCAGCACAGAAGTAAGGACTGTGCCAAAGCAGAACTTAACATAGTGCTGACATAGATGACAACTTTCAAGCTTTGTTCTTCCAGATTAAGGTAATTTCAAAATCTAGAAATATGGGTGTTAATCTAAATTCCTCACAACTCCATGTTTATTTAGTTCCAATGTAATCTAACTTCTAGTAGTCACATACAAAGGAAGATTTTATGCCTTATCCCTTAAGCAAAGAGTGATTAAGAAGCACCAAATTTCCAAAGGAACTATGAGAGATATCTTACCTATTTCATCTGGAAAAATGACTGTAAGCTATTTCTTATGACATCAAATTAATTATTGATATTCCTTAATGTTACTCTTAACATTAAGAATCCTCGCACATTAAATATTAAATCCATAACTAAAAGATTGGAAAATTACTTGCAAAAACTGTTAGAGAACTATGCCCTGTAATAATATGAATTCTAAGTTGAATTCAGTTGCTATTATCAGTAATCACTGTCCCAATGAGCTAGAATGGAGACTCTGACTCAAAACATTTCCAAACCAATGTCAGAGAGGCACAAGGTAGCTCAACTGGATGCAACAGGAAAAGTGTTCATTCCTTATAAACACAGCAGCAGAAGCTTTTATAAGAATACTTATATCTGCCTTTTGGTTTGACAGGTACCTCTGGCCACCACCTGTTTTCTCCCTTGCCACCCTTTTGGCATAATTTTATATATGTCCATTTATAACAAGAGCACTCAGTTCTAGGCTTTCCCCCACAGCTTCAGTAATGCAACTAATGCATTTACACAGGCCAGCAAGAATGACAGTAATTTATGAAGTAATGCTGCTATTTGCAAATACCATATTCTGTAACAATTTAGCATACCAAGTACAAATAAAAATGCTTTTGAAAGCTAAAGGTTGAAAGTATTGATTCATTCTGAATTTTTAGGTTGACATGGATTTTAAAGTTTTAGATTTGGCAGCTCAAGGTATAGCACAGTCTCAAGCTCACACACCAATCTTTACTTGAGCCATAAAGTGCTTCCCTGGGCAACCTAGCCAAGAAATTTTTATTTCCTGATGCTTCCCATGTGCGAATGAGATGTTAAGCTGGTGATGCTGTAGCCACAATGGTTCAAAAACATACAGACAAGGCAAGGCTTTCAGGCCAGAACAGCACCCACACTACCATAGGCTGCATAACCCGTGCCAACAGAGTTTGCTTCATTGCACACGATGGTCACAGAATCACAGAAAGGTTTGGGTTAGGAGTGACCTCAAAGATCAGCTCCTTCCAATACTCCTGCCATGGGGATGAATATCTTCCTTTAGACCAAGTAGCTCAAAATCCCATGCAATCTAGCCTTGAAAACTTCCAGGAATAGGCCATCCACAGATTTTCTGGACAACCTACTCCAGCATCTCACCACCCTCACAGTAAAGAATTTTTACCCAATATCTAATCTACACTTGCCCACTTTCAGTATTAACTCATTATCCCTTGTCCTGCCACTCCATGCCCCAAGGGTCCCTCTCCAGCTCTCTTGCAGCACCTTCAGGTTGCTGTCAAGGTCTCCCTGGAAGCCTTCTCCTCTCCAGGCTAAACAACCCCACCTTTCTCAGCCTGTCTTCATAGGAGAGGTGCTTCAGCCCTCTGACCATCTTTGTGGCCTCTGGATTTATTTCAACAGCTCCTCATTCTTCTTATGCTGGGACCCCAGAGCTGATGCAGCACTGCAGGCAGTGTCTCATCAGAGCACAGCAGAGGGGCAGAATCCCCTCCCTTGACCTGCTGCCCACAGTGCTCTGGATGCAGCCAGGGTATTGCTGGTTTCCTCTGTGTCCTTCTCTCTGCCCTAAGGGCATTCCAATAAACACAATAAAACACAATTCCTGCTACAGATCTCAGATTTCCCCTTACTTAGAAGTGAAAAATGAAATATTTCATGATGAAAAAACCGTCAGAAAATTGGCATAAAATATATTTTAAACCCACAAATTTTGGACCACATGCTGTTCGTACATTTTTAAAGCAAAACCAGAGAATTTTGAAAGTTTCTAAAATGTTGCATTTATAGACAAAGTGCTAGTTTCTGCACAAAAGTTAATGGGCTTCCAGTATTTTTCTTTGGTAAATGGGTTAACTAAATTGGAATTTTGAGTTTGGCCTCTTTTTTTTTTTTTTGGTCATTGTTTTTAATTAAGTTGGTCCCTTGCCTGGAGCAACCAGAGTTGTTTACTCACAATGGCCGTGAAATTCCCTGTGCCTGATGGTTTAATTATCTCCTCATTGCCTGGTAGTTCTTTCAAGGCTTTTTTTCTTCTTTTTTTCAATGTGGTAGAGCAGACAAGAAGAATCATCTGTCTTTCTCTGTTCAATCTTATGAATTTACTTACACTGTCCCCTCCTTCACATACGACAACTTTTAAGCTGACAGATTAAGGCAGTGTCTATTTTCAAGATAGTAGAAATTATTTTGTTTATTTTTTTTCAGTTACCTGAGCCACTGCAGTCCATGATCTGTACAAACACCTGCTGCCTACAGACATGACAGGATCTGAGCTTTGTTTATTTGTTGGGTTGCATCACCTGTCAGACGCAGAAAATTCCACTGAGAGGAGCATGGCAAGTTCCATGCACCTCCCACCTCAACACTGTCTGATTCTGTTAGAGGTCTGGCTGTGATGAGAACTAGGTCTGAAAGCTATGAATATCCTTCACTGAGCAAGAATGGGAGCAACACTATTTGGACAGAAATAGAACAAGCTGAAAGATAACCATCCATGAAGAAAAAGGGAAATCCAGTATTGCTGACAAGTGGGCGAGTTGGCTGTAGTATGGCAGAGACAAGTTTTTGACACTAGCAAACACTTCTCATTAAGTTCCAAAAAAACAATTATATGCATCTTTCATTGAAAAAACAAAACCCAGATAGCTCAGCAGTATGTAAGAATAGAAATTACTGTAGTCTAAGGAGGCAGCCAGCTTATCTCCTCATAGCCACAGAAATTCTCTAAACACAAAGAGGAATAAAACAAACTTTCAGGTAAGATGGAAAGTAGCCAAGCACACAAAGGCTTATCTTCATTGTTAAAGATTCAGGAAAGCTGCAGCACTGAGACTGGTTATGGCATACTAATTTTTTTTTTCCAGCTGGTAGGCAAATTTCTATTAGCTTCAATGTTTTTATGGCTTCCCAGAGATGCCCTGCTCTGCAGACACCAGCTCTCCTCCAGAGACACAGAGGAGGCACACTCCTTAACAGAGGCACATCTTACCTTGCCTGGTTAAGCACTCAAAATTCCAGTCTGACCCTCAGCCCAATGAGTGTTTCCAAGATGAGGTGTACACTTCCTACCAAAATACCAGCACACCTGGTTTTTCTTAGCATCTTATCCCTTCTGTGCATTTCCAGAATCAACATATAAGAGGCTAAATTACTGATAAGTTTTAAAATTTCGTTTTTAAGTTACGATTTTATTTATTTTTAGAAAACAAAACCCAAAAGTCAAGATCTTCCAAAGTGCTTTCTTGAGCTGAAGCAAACCTACAGCACTGCAAACGGGGTCAGAATTTGCTCCCACCACTTAGGGGAGGTGAGAGATGTGTGACATTGCTGACTACACAACAAAGGCTCTTTTGAATTATTTACTACAGCAGAACTAACAAATCATCTGGGTGTAAAGCTGCAACACTGTTCCAAATACAGAAATGAAAAACTAGGGTCAAAACTGACAGGCTGGTATTGTCTTTTAAAATTGCTTAAAAATATATCTTCTTGCACTTCATAGTTCAATTTCCAAAAAAGTATTTCTACCTTAACCTTCAAACTTTAGTGGGAGACAGTGCTCTGCCAGAACACAAAAACAGATTCTCAAAGCTGATGTTTTTCAGAACTTAGCAAGCATCTGCCAAGAAAAATTCCCACAGACATGGGCTAGATCCTCATCAGTATTTTATTTAAAATAGACAAAATATTTTATGTTTATGTTTTACAGTATTTTAGCTCTCCCCCCTACCATCCCATCTGAACAGTTAATGAAGATAAAGGTAGCTCTTCTTTTTCTAAGGGAGTAAAAAAAAAGCCCCAAAAAACAAAGAGAAGCCATAAACATCAGATCTCTGCTTCAGGTAAAATTCACAAGCATGTAATTATTTTAACATACCAAAATTGATTGTTAAGGTAATTTCAGAGCACTGAAAATGAGTACTCATCATTTTTCTTTTGAAAAAGAGTGCCATTTTTCTATATTTTACCCTTGATATAAATCTTAATAAATATTCACGGATAACTCTCAGACACCTCATTAACAAGCTGTTCAACAAGTAGACCAAGTACTGATAAAGGGGTTTAAAATAATTCTTATAAATGTATCTTCTCAGGGTAACATGGAAACAACTGTAGCATGTTTTCTAGTGAAATACCAGATTTATTTAAAAATGATAGCCGACAAATGCTACCACCTGAAAGGAGGCTCCAGGGTTTGGTACTAGCAGAAAAAACAAGTGAGAACTCCAGATGGGGTGACTTCCTTTCATCCCCACTGCTCAGGTAAGAAGTGACTGGTTCCCAGAGCCTCTGGAGACTGTTTGCTTTCCTTAAGCTGGGGTTCACCACTTTGCTTCCCAGATCAGCATCAGTAATTCCTTCAGTTTTCACCCATGGGTTATAAAACACAGCCCAAACTGGACTAAAGGATTTCAATTTCCTTATAATCATGGTTGAAGGTGACACCTTTAGACATCAGATCAGACAGCTTATTTCTGGAATACTTTTTATACAGGTCTAAAATAAGCTACCATTTAATCTTGCTTCAGTGCCTCTATTCCTTTCACCCTGTGACTCAGCCAGTGACTTTTCACATTCTGCTTTTGTCAGGGATCTGCTCTGTCAGGTTCCCACACATCTTTAGATCAATCTTCAGCTGCAAATTGTAGGACAGCTCCTATTAACATGAATGTGGGCACCCACAAGCCTTCTTCTTTGATAAATTGGTGCTTAGCATGCTTTTACTTTTCTGCAAGATTATCACAGCTTGCCATTCAATTAACACCAGTCAAAACAAACAAACAAAAATAGCTGTGAATGCTGAACCAAAACAATCCAAACTGAGACATGGTATCTCAATTTCCAGCAACAACTAAGATTCAGAGCTGCCAAGGAGAATTTATGCCAGGTTTCCTTTGCTGAAACTATGAATGATAAAAGTTAGGGCTGAATTTCCCAAAGACTACATGAACATAGAGGGTCACAACTTACAGTGCCCCTCCAGGACCCATACATAAATTCAGTAAGTCTGCAAGCACAGGTTTACTTGACTATCTACATTTTCTGCTGGTAAATCTTTCACATTATCTTCAAAATACTGATATGACATATCAATGGTACTGAACATTTTCTTCTGTGAAAAGCATAATAGTATGAACAAAAAGCAAGGAGGGAACTGTTTCCTCACTAAATACTCCCACTGCTTCATAGTACTTCTGTGTCTTCTGCTCAAAAGAAGAAGCCATTATCAAAAGTTGGGATTTTATAAAATGTTCATTCTTCAAACAATATTCAGCATATCCTGATTATACCTTATGTATGTACAGTCTTTTTCATTTATCATCAGATTCATTACTGATCAATTTTAGTGCAAGGTACTAAATATATCTCCATGCATATTTTGACAGCCTAAATTCATTTAATAGCCTCGGCATGTGGACAGCTTGGTTTTTTGCAGTACACAGTTCCAAAGAAGCTATTGTGACCAGGCTTTTGGTTTTTTGTCAGAGTGAGAAAATCCAATTTATAAAAACGTAAAGCTTTCACAACGTTACATCAAACTGCTTTCTCATTTCACTTGCAAATACATAACAAAGCAGTTCAGGAACTCTGCACACAACCCTTACAGGCTGGGTCCTCTGATCCCTCTTGCTTTCTATGCTTTAGTAGGGAAATCTATCTCTAGGCTACTGCATCCTGATGGCACAGAAGCTGATTTAAAGGTTTCTTTAAATGTTATTTTCCCCACCCAGATCAGAATTTTTGCATCATCAGACATTGCGGAAGGAAAACTTTGAAAGTATTCCAAACTTTACTAACAAAGGATGTACTTTACTCACAGACAACTGTCCTAACTCCCACTGTCAGTTAAGCTCTCTTGCAACATTTGAAGAAAATCAAGATGCATTTAAGCTTTTTAAGACTCACACATCCTACCATTTTTTAAAAGACTTAAATCCACAGCAACTGAGGGTATGCATATATATATATATGTATTTATATATATAAGTTCACACACATATACACTCTCTAAGTGAAAGACAGTAAACTCCAACAGTACATGGAAGATATGCATACCAGATCATCCTAGATAAATTATAGTTGGCTATAATACAACTATAAAATGTTAAAATAAAGTCTCACCCATCATTGTTTCAGCAGTTGACAGCTTCTGTCCTACTGTTAAAAATATACATCTCACATAACATTTTCAACAACGTGTGGTTTTCCTAACCAATAACTAAATACAAACACAAGCCAGGTAACCACAATAGAAGTGTAGACTGAATTTTCAGTATACCAGCTATCTTACAGTAAGTGCCCAAACACATTCCCTGACACAAACAATATAAAGTCAAGAAACATTAAGACCATGAAAAATAAGTGACCTCATATCTAAGAGGAGACTGTGCAGTAAAAATACTTCTGTCTAGAAAATGAGCCATAAATGTGGCAGCTTCTATTGGCTTCAAAAGGAATTCCAAATGTTTTTAGGCTTCTTCGTATTTTACACTGCCACCTAGTGTAGGCTGTATCGACATTCCAAGCTTCCAACTATTGCCACCTGTGGTATCCAAAATCAAAACAACTTCCATAAAAACAGCAGCCATCACTTTTTTTTTTGTCTTACCTGGAAACTATCAGTTCCTAGTAGAAAATGTCCATGCTAGCCAGCTGAAACAAAATAGCAGAACTTAAAAGTAATCTGGCACCAACAGTGGAAAGAAAAAGAAAAAATCCTAGAGTTAAAAATATATAATTCCTAGTTGTTGTAACTCTATGACTAAACAATTATCAAACGTGAATCATTTGGAAAAATGTTTAGTGTAGATTCACTGAGTGAAAATTAATGCAAGTTAAGCATCTGTGCTTGTAGAGAAACTACAGAATAAATTGAACAATATTTCTCAATTGCAGGTCTAAAGTGAGAACATTTAATGTTCTCACATTAAATGACATTTAAACTCCAATGTTTACTCTTTATTTTTTTCACCAGGTGTTTCTTCCTCACTTACATCCTCTGTCTTATTGCAAGGTTCAATGGCTGGGCCACCATCTGATGATCCTGGTCACAGTTCTCTTGAGGAAAGAGCTGCTGTGCTGGACTGCAGGGGAGTTTGCTTTACAACCCACTTTCCACACGGAGGCAACACTGTGGAATTCTCAGTTTCAGCTAAGCCAGAGAGCCTACATCCCATGGCCATTCTACAAAAGCCACCCAAGCTCTGTATCATGACAGGAAGTAATACAGAAATTCCAGATACAGCAGAGCCCTATAGCTGTCTTTGAAGGGGGGGAAAAAAATACCCAACCCACACTCCTACTCAGCTAAAGCAAAAATGCACTTCTAAGACACTACAAACTTCTAGATTATTAATTTGAAAAATTAGGGATCTTCTGATCAATTGAAATTATATTTTTAAAACTATAAAAATAGCAGACTGACGTTACTGTGAACGTCAAATGCAGCATCTCCTACTCTGTGTACCAAACCCTGTTCTCATTTACAGAATAAAATGGAATAACTCCATAAAGATATTATTCCAAAATTACATTTCTATAGCAGTGAAAGTTATTTCATCTTAGAAAACTCAGTTTTACTGACAGCTGTTTTCTTTAGCCACTTACACAAACACAAAGCAAACAGAACCTGTTACTGCTGCTACAGAAACACCATACAACACCAGAGCAGATGCATTCTGCTTAATGCTCTATTTGCACAACTGCACAAGATACCAAGCCACATTTAACACCTAGATTTTACACCCAATGTTTCTGTGCCATTTTCATAACAGAAATATGCTCCCTATTTACTGCATCTTACTAGCACTGCTATAATATGCTAAGATCACACTTGATAACTCAACAGACAATACACAAACTTGATGGTACATGAACAGCTGTTAAAATACAATAAAAGCTTATTCCCCACAAGACTTTCTTCCTCTTAATTGTCCATTACATATCCACCTCTTACAGCCATGTTAAAACACAGGGTCTTTGTAGTGCCTCATATTAAGAGATTTCACTCTATTTGCCAAAAACAGTGTTTTTGCAGCAAGAAGCTCCAACTGGCAAGAGTACATATAACAGAATGAAAGAGATTGATATAAAGGAAAGTGGCTTAGTTCTTTATATATATTAAGAGAAAGTTCTCTCCAGACTGACTTTACTGCCATACTTGGGATAAATTTTCACTGGGGGTCACATGGTGAATTTCACAGAAACAGGATACAAAACAAAAGACATCCATCAAAAAAGCACAGATGGATTTGATTTTTAATGCTATGACACCCAGTAACAGACCACAAACTCAGCCTGCCAAAGTGACCTTGATAAACAGCACCACGTTTAACACTTTGACATGGTACTATGTCAAGTAAGCACCTTTAGCTTGAGTTTTCTTATGTATTTTCATTAAATAGAGCCTGATTCAACATTTAAAAACCATCCCAAGAAACCTGTGGGGCAAATTCACTGGCAAATAGGAAGAAGCTTAGTTTGCCAGACTAAAACAAAAAGGCTTTTAACATCCAAACCCAATTTTAAATTTGCTGTGCAGAGACAGAGCTGAAGCAACTGTAAACAGAATGCTCCTGCCCAGTCTCTTTGGATTCTGAAGGGTAGCAAGTTCTTTAGACCTTGGATCTATAACACCTGAGAAGCAGAAATAACTGTACATTTCTTAAAAGTCATGCCAACAACACTGGCATCAAACAATTCAAAACCTATTACCGAAACACGTAAGCAAACTTTATCATTATAAACTTGAAAAACCTACAGAATAAGCAGATACAGTTTGTTCTATTCACTCCTTCTCAAGACAAATTAATAATCATACCATGTCCACTTTTCAGTATGTTATTTCAGTATACCTTGCCAAAAAGGTACACAAGACTTGGAAGACAGACAACGTATTCTGTCTCCTAACAGCAATTTTCATGGTAGAATGGATTGCTTAAATCTGATTTGCTCTTTGAGATCCTGAGATTCCTATTTAGTTAATTTATGATGACAGAAAAAATGGGGAAAAATCTTCCCCAAAAAGGCTTGCTACTGACGTGGCCAAATCAACTGAATCTACCTTTGCAGACTATGGAGAAAATGGACTAGACAATTCTACATCAGTAGTTTATACAGACTTTTTCTCTTCTAGCAAGCAGTAAAAGCATAGCTCTCCAAACAGCAGGAAACTGAAACCCACAAACCTCAAGCCCTCTTTAGAATTTTCAGCATTTTTTTGTACAAAGACAAGCAAGTCTTTTTAATTAAAATTCTGTATCACTGTGAAGACATCTCAGAGCTGAAGTCCAGGATCACACTCAAACTTTGTGCAATCCAGTTTGCCTCAGGTTTTCTGTAACATATCAACTATCCAGAACAGGAGAGCCTGGGAAGCTAACTGCCCAGATCCTTAGATCCTTACCAAGGCGAGTTAATAAGGCATTCCCTAAAAAAAAAAAAAAAAAAAAAAAAAAAACCCACCAAAAAAAAAAAAAAACCCTTAAAACACAACACAGGTGAAATCAGCTATGGCTGCTGCTAGATAAAGAGATGGAGAACTCAGGACAAATTTGGAGTGACATTGTCAGGTTTGTAGGTGAAATCAGGAGGTGAGGGGAAGGCCCCTAAACCCAGGGTAAGTAGCAGACAAGACCCAAGGCTTGATGAGGCCAGGACTGCCAACTCACCCCAAATAACATTTCAGCCTTCCATCCAGCTCCTGTTTGATGCTCAAAGTGAGATTTACAAGTAAATGTAAAAATCCAGGGAAAACTACTTCATAGAATTTGAGTTACATCAGCCCAGACTACTTCAGAGAAAGAATACTTTCTTTAAAAGTGTCATAAATAACATTCACAGTTCACCAATAATAACAATAAAATATTAGTATAATACAAGATATTTAATAAGCCAAGCAAAACTACCCCTTCCTAAAAATTTCCATCAGTCAGAGCATTTGACATACAGGAAGGGTTATGAAAATATAAGTTAGGAAAAAACATGTAGCTAATTGCCCAAGAGTTTAAGCATGCTGCCTCAAGTCATCAGAAGTTTTGAAGAAACTTTAGTGTTGGGAGTAACTGTCCACCTTTGGATTTGTCTTGGGAAATGATCTTACTTCCTCCTGTAAATCTGTTACATTCAAAAAATATTGTTTTCATATTTCTCTGCAGAAGTCATATGCTAAAAATATATATCCATAGCAAGCTAAATAATTCAGCATACCTATCAATCCCACTACTTTGCCTCCAAAAGTTCACAGTGAATTTAGGCCTAGGCCTATTCAAACAATTACTTCACCTGCAGACTCTCTCAGCCTTCACTCATTTCTGTCAGCCAGCAGCACTGTCCTCTACAGGCTGACTTCTATGCTCCAGGCAGGTCTTCCACTCCTGTGGTTTTTGTTGGGGTTTTGGGGGGGTTTTGTCACCTTACAGTACAGTAGACTTCAAGGCACTAAGCAGAGTATTAATCTTGCATTTTTGACTCACAAAACCTCCACCTAATGCAAAATCTTTCAGTCAGACCAGAAGATAAGGAGACTATAGATCATAAAGGAGGATCTGTAAGAGGCACCTGGATACACCTGCTCAAACTGATATACCTTAGGCTGAGGAAGAAAGAATTCTTTGATCAAAAAAACTAAAGCAGCCTCACGGATAAGTGTCTCCAGAGAACGAGAAACTCGAGCAAAAGAAGGATCATCCGCACTGGCAAGGTTTGAGGAACCCATGGAGAACTGGAACTTGAAGCTTCAGTCAGCCCAAGGAAGCCAGTAAAAGAAAAGATGTATTTTAAATAAAGATTTAATCTTATCTTGAGTACTGTAGAAACTGTCAGAAAGCGGAAGGGAAAAAAAAAAAAACAAAAATAGGGCTCTGAAGTAGTAACACTGCCACATGCTGCCACTAATGCTATCAGGGCTATAAAAATCTCACAGGACTAATTGCTGCTCACATTAATCTTGTGACTTGTATTCTAATTTCGGTGGAATTATCAATATGTGTGAAGTAAACAGCATTCAGTCCTGCATGGATAGATACAGTAATGAGGGCTTACACACACAAACACCATCCAGTATACAGGTTCACAGAAGAAAAAATCTGAGATACTGCAGGGCTTTAAAGCTAGCTCAAATTTAATCAAGTAAAATAAAAACAACATTGAAAATAATCAAGTGACTAGAAAACTGCCTTTTTAAAGACTGCTATCACACTTGCAAATACTTATCCAAACAGAAGTTTTATCAGTAACCAGTTATTTGCATACTTTTTCTTTGATACAGACCGAGAAAGATACATTCTCCCCATCATTCTTGCTGTGTAGGCATCATTTACATACAGAGAGTGCTGTAAACCAGTAAAGACTGAAAATATTCCCATCTTTGAGATTGAAAGATTTAAATGGCATACGTATGGCCTGATTTTAGTATATCTCTTTTAACACGTCATTAATGGGTAAATAAACAAGTAAATTTCTTCTGGCAAGAAGATAAATGGAAACATAATTAGGCATCAGATGAAAACACAGCTCCACAAAGACTTGATCCTATTATTTCTTTTTTGGATAAGATCTCGGGTTAGTTTTAGGGACCAAGCTGGGAGTCCCAAGCTCTGCCATCCACGCTTCAAAATCTCTGTGTCATTTCAGAGAAAGAAAACAGAGCTCTGCTCGATTGTAGATCAGAAATTGAACAGCATCCCCCACCCCCTTTTTCTGGCTGATACAATTTCAAGTTACAACTCTGCTCAACTTAATTATCTGTAATACCTTTCTTGTGGTTTCCATTACATCTCGGCAGACGCTGCTCTTTGCAAGATGGGGATGGGGATCCTACAGCTCGGTCACTCCACCGAATTAACCCTTAGCGTCGCCCATAGAAGTCGCTACCCTCACCCAAGTATCCCGAACTTTCGAACGCGACACAAAACCTTTGCAGTAAGGTCTTCGAGACCCCGATACCTCTTCAGCAGGGCCACGGCCACAGCTGCACGGGGGCCGGCACCGCGGCCAAGGCGGCATCCAGGCTCCGCCGCCGTCGGGAGAAACCAGGGGAGACCCCCGGCGCGTCCTAGCTGGAAGCTGCCCGGGCAGCTCGGGTCCCTCCGCACCCCCGGCGATCCCCGGAGGGCGGCAGCGGGCCGGGGTCTCTGGGGCGGCCGGGCCACCTTCCTTCCCCCAGCGCCGGCCCTGATGGGGCTGGAGAGCGGCAGCGGCGCTCGGCGCGCCCCAGCCCGGATCGCCGCTCGCCGCTCCCGGCGAACGCGCCTTCTGCCGCTGCGCGCCCGGCGGGCTGCAACCTTAAGAAACTTGATAAGGGAATAAAAGGGAGGGACTTTGCCGGAACCGATTCTCGGCTCCTAATCTCTCCTGACGCGCCGGAGCCCGCGGGGAAAACAAGGAAACAAAACCCTGGCCAGCGGCAAGAGCCCCCGCACCCCTCCCGAGCGGCTGTACCTGTCTGGCGGGGCGGCCGGCGCGGCACTTTCCCCCGGTGCGTGCGGGAGGCGCTCGGCGGCGGGCGAGCTGCTATTTATAGTCCGGAGCCTCCAGCAGCGCGACGGACGGCGAGAGGAAATGAAGAGCTGCGCGCCCGGGCAGCCGGAGCTGAGCCGAGCCCGCCCGGGCAGCCGGAGCCCAGCCCGCCCGCCGCCGGCAGGGCGAGGTGCGGCTGGCTCCGGGCACGGCGCTCCTGCCCCCGGCGCCACCCTCGGCAGTCCCCTGCCGATGTCACCGCGGGTGGCCAGGGGAGCCGGCAGCCGCCTCTCCGGCAGCCCTGCGGCCAGCAGGCAGCGCGGCGCGGCTCAGGCGCGCAGAGGTGACCCGCTACTGCTGCTGCTGGAGGAGGCGAGACCGACACGGGGGTGTGGGAGGGAGATGCCGGCGCTTGCCATTCACCTCCTGCCGCCCAGAGGGAGCCCGGCCTCCGCGGCCGCCTCTGCCGACTGCCGGCTGGCAGGCGCTGGCGGGAGCTCGCCCGGCCCGAGGGGACGGTCGGAGCAGGCTGGGGTCGCTGCCGGAGAGCCCGGCGCCAGCTCGGCCCCAGCAGCTCCACGCCGGCACCTCCCGGGGCACTGTGGCTCAGGGGAATGCAGCAGGGCCGGTGGGAAACGCTAGTCCCTTCGCTGTCCCGGAGCTGGAAACCGAATCTCTCTAGAAGGCAAGCAAGCGGCTTCTCAGAGCCGCCTTCCAGCCTGAAAACTTTGGGGGGTGGGCGATGAGGGATGGCTGGTCCTGTCAGGGAGGAAGATGGGAGCGCTACACCTCGCCTCCGGCCGGTGCTGCCACTCCAGAAAGCACTAATGGCATCCATACACCGGCCTTTGATCCGCGGCATCTGAAAACTGGGCTTGTATGTATGGCAACTGAGGAATAAACATAAATATTTTCTAAAGCATTTTACTCGGTTGATAATAATCTTCTTTTAATCCAGGGTTTTTCCCTTACTTCTTTTGTAGTTAGATAAATTCTGGCATTTGAAGCTTCAGTCAATCCTTTTGAGACTACTTGTGCATTATTGCAGGACACCGTCTGGGATTTGAGCAGCATAACCCACTCCTACACCATCATTCTCCAAGCAACTGAAGTTAATACAGATTAGATAGCTACATTAGCCTACTCAATGTCATTTGTTTCAGCGTTGGATTTAGTGTTTCCTGTGTTGTAATAACTGCAGTCATCTACAAGGTACCAGCACAAAGCCTAACAACAATCTGTGCAAAGCAAGACTGATTCAGCTTCGAGAGCTTGAAATCAAAACATAGATACAGAGACACAAAGATGGGAGCTAAACAAATAGCTTTACAAGCTACACAAACCTGAAAGGAAAACCCTGAGAAGGCACAGGAGATATTTGACCTTGTCCAAACACCTAAACAAAGTAATACACAAAAATCTAGCTTGATGGAGCTACCCACTTATATAAAGCTACTCATGTATAAATGTTTGCAGAATAAGGCTCATATTGAACAAATCATGGGAATTAAATTAAACTACCTTTTCAGTTCAGAGATTGGTCTTTGAGCATCTCTCATGAACAATATTTTGCTTCTCACAACAGGAGTTTCTTCGCAATATTTCTTGTTAAATTTTTAATGTTCCTTAGTGTAACACATAGCAGGAAAGATTCTGCTGGCAGAGAAATTTGTAGCTGTAGACTCAGGTTGCCAACAATGCCAATCTAGGTGGTAAACAGGGAACTTGCAAAACTTGGCTATGCTCAATTCAATTGCATGGGTTGTTCCTTTCTCTCTGCTCCCTTAAGAACCAAATACTGTGTAGGTTTAGTCTGTGGTTGCTTCTCAAATGAAAGCAATTCCAAATTCCTATATAAGTTCAGAACTGAGTACTGAGTCTGTAAAATTTATGTTCTGTTAGATTTGGAAGGAAATGCAATGACAGCCCCTGCTTTCATTTTTTTCAGTAGTAAAACCTTGACTCTCTATAGCATTGAACTTTATTAAGAGCAGTTATCAAAAATATAATCTTGAAGAACACTTTTTCTTGGGCAAGACTGTTGTACAGCCAGTCAACTGCAGACCACAGGAAGGAAAAGGCCTAATTTTTAGATTAGTCTTATGTTAAGATTAGTCTTATGTTAAGATTCAAGATGTTACTGGAAAATGGCTGTTCAGAAATCAGCCCTATGTCAGAATGGAAAAAAAATACATTAGATTATCAGAGTTTCATCCAGCTCTGAAATGTTTTAAAAAGGATGTATAGTCTAAAGCTCTCTTTTGTCATACAGTCAAAATTTTCAGAGCTTGGAAATACACTTAAGCATAAAAAAAAGGTATCTAATGTTCAAAAATACCGAGCTCAAAATGATTTCAAATGTGTTTCTATGCACCCTACCTCTGAAAATCACATTTCCTAAAGTGCCTAGATATGGATTTAGGGTGTCTAACTGCATCCACTCAGGCTTGAAAATTTTAGCCTACCTCTACCTGTGCTTCATAATAAATGTATCGGAAAGCTTCAGGCAAGCTATAAAAGTATTCTCAAAAAAGCAATGCAGACTTGAGCCATTAGAAGACAAGACACCAACCTAATAAAGTACTTGACTGTATAATTCAGCTCATTCTGGTATATGGAAAATAGCATCAGAAGCCCTGCTTTTAACAGACATCTGTAGTAGAAGGAACGAAAAATAATATGAAACACCTCCATATTATGGCAGTTTTATTATTAATATTTTTCCAGTATTCCCCAACATTTTCCAAATCAATGTGATATTGGTCTGAAGTCTCCCTCTCTGCTATCTTCCCAACTTCTATGTATAACACCCTATATTCCACATTATAAATATGGAATCTTTATCAGGAGTCTTGAACTTAATGGAAAAGGGTAAAGATAAGGAGACGAGGGAAGAAAAGAAGAAATTAAATCGTGACAGATTTAAGACTTCCTAAGGGGACAATGAGTGGAGCTATTGGAGAATATTCTTGCTCTACTAGCCAGCTTCAATCTAACCAGATGCAATTTGGCTATCAAGGTTTGCTATAGCCAAGCCAAGGCCTGGGATCAAAGAGAACAATAAATTATTGAAGGACTTCAGGATGAGGAAAAGAAATAGGATTTAAAGGTCTGTCAGCAGCTGCAGGAGAACTTCTCTGCTGGAGAAGCTCTAACTAGCGATCAAAGTCTCCCAGTGCACAGGGGGAAATAACAAGGTTGACAGGAATTTACTAAATCTTCAAGGAGAGGCAAAGGTCTAAGCAAGAAGAAATGCAAATATTTACTGTTGTAGGCCTTTGCTCAGAGTACATTTTGATGGACAGAAAGGGTTTGTTTTCAAGAAGCTCTTTTTGTGCTGTCTTCGACTGGCATTCAGTATAACAGTTTACCAAGGAAAAGGACTGAATGTACACCAAAAGCAATTGGGGCTGTCATGCTAACCTTGTTAGGAAGCAGGGCTGTGTCAGACAGAGAAGTTAAATTTAGGCTCAGAATCAAAGAGAGACTGAAGAGGATCTAAGACATTCTGTATTCCCAAGCAAAGAAATATCTTTGAAGGCAGAGCTAGGGTAAAAATTGAAGGCTGCTCATTCTCTGGACAGTTGGTATGAATTACTGCATGGGATAATTGCATTGCTTCTTCATACTAACCGCAGTACAGCAAAGATTGTTGAATTTATACTTCTTAACTGCAAAGAACTGGGGAATCAAAAATTAAATCCTAATGAAAGCATAAACTTTTCTTCCATCAGTGCAGGATCACTCCCACCCCTTAAAGTCATCTCCTGCTGGAACCAGCAACCCTGCCTGAAACCAAAGGGTGCTTCTGATACTGAAAATAAACCTAAAGTATTAAATGAAAATCAGCAAAAACCACATCCTAGCAGGACTGAACTTGACTGGTAGGGCTTCCTGCATAACAGTGTCACTGTAGATTACTGCACAGAATTGAAATCCTTGCACTATGTCAGGTTCTCGACAGAATTGGTGACCGTAAACTTCAGTTTAGCTCTCAGTGCCTCACACTTTGTTACTTACGCTGATGGTGGATGTGTGCCAAAAAGCTAGCCTAAATATTTCCATTTATCCCAAACATACAGATTGCAATGCAGCTACAGAATGACTGCAGAAGGAGCAAGAAGACGATGACCTGGGTTCTGCAGGGGAACTGCAAACCGTGACTTACTGAACAAATCGAAGCAGGCTGTTCTGTCTGGGCAATAGATTGTACCAGTGGCTCCACAGAGGCCTGTGCAGGCCAGCATCATCATCAAACAACTTGCAGGATCAACACACACCAGAGGAAGAGCTGTGTAACTGATAACACTGAGGTGAAACTGAAACTGAGACAAATACCATGCTACCAAATACAGAAGAAAGCAATGTCAAAGGAAAACACTTCCTCAGTTGTCTGAAATGATTGCAGACTTTTCATGAAAAGACATGGAGGAAAACCAATACAGAGCGGCTGGAGAAAGCACTGCAGAGAGTATCACACTGTGTACTGAATGAAAGAGGGGGCAGTGCAAATAATAAAAAATCCCAAACCAAAATGATGTCTTATGCTGCCGAGATTGTACCTCCTGCTGAAAGACAGATGGATTTGCTTTCTTTACATTCTGGCAATATTTACTGTGTTGGTTGTATAAGTATGGAATGATTGTAACAAAGTAACCCTAATGTGTTTCTGTGCAATGGATAAAACATGCAGCTATTTATCATCAATCTGAACAATAACTTCACTTCTTGCCCCACTGCCAGGAAAAAGGCAGTTGTAGAAATCCCAGACAAGGCACTATTACACTGTTATTGTTCTTTTTTTCAATAGTATTTTCACTCAGTTTCAACATTTGTTGCTGTGCAAAGTTTTGTGTAAAACCAGGGGACAAGAAGCAAAGTTCCAAAGGACAGAAAATGGGATTTTATCACTAATATGAACTTGAAAATATCATATTCATATGACACAAAATGCTGAACAGCATAAGCCTTCTCTATTGTTTGAAAGATTTTATTGGAGAGACTTTATTGAAATAGCCTCCACGTGGGGTATCATCTCTTAGAGCTTCTGTAACCAATGTATCATGTTCTCTGGCCACTTTGACAATAGTGCAACTGTGTGCCCAGACCAAATCTGGACCAGATTTGCTAGGCAAGATAGACATGTGAAGATCTTGTACTAAATACTGTGGGGCTGCTGCTTAAAAAAAAACCTGCCAAAACAAAAACAACAACCAACCAACCAATCAAACAAAAAATACCCAGAGAGATGGAGCTTTAATTTCATTTTCTGCTCACTTTGCACCAGTATAAATGACTAGACAGCATGTAAGGCTTAAAAGAGTCAAGATAAATGGTTAAATTATTGGACCAGTTCCATTAGTACAAACTCTGTAGACCTCAGGGGTCTTTTCCTGACCTATGCTCAGAGCAGAAGCCATAGTTTTTATTAGGTCTACTAGTACTGGATGCCATTTTTCAGGCCAAACGCCCTGTTACTTGATGTTGGACACTTAACCTCTGCCAAAAAATCACACTGCTCGATTTTATCTCACAAGGCAAAAACACTTCAATATCTTTCGGCAGTACTTGTTTGGGACAGAAGGTGAAAGGGCATGCCAGCAGTGAGTTTACTGTCTAAAACAATAAAGTCATCAGACAGGCTGAAGTGGGAGCAATATGTGGTTCCCTTCTTGCTGACAAGATTTCACCATCACTTTTTTCACATTTTCTGTGTAGGCTGAATTTCAAGGAAGGTTTGTACATTGCCAGAACAGACCTGTTTTAAAGCATTTTGTCGCTCTCCACCACAAAAAAACCCCAAACTCCCCCCTCCCCAAAGAAACCTAATAAAACCAAAACACCTGTCAAGAAAATTCCTTTAAAAAAATCTTCAACTCCCAAATTCCAAAACCCAACCTCATTCCTATAGCTTTGAAACGAATTTTATGGCACTTTTTATTTCTCTACAACCACCCACTTAAATTACAGTTCAGACTCTCAGTCTCATTCTCAGAAGTTAGAAGTGTAACTATTACCTTTCGACAAAAAAGAATATTATTGATCTTGTCTCTTTATAATTCTGCCACAAAATCAAGAGAATCTGGCTTTGTCCTAAACTTAATCCCTCATTCCCTTTGCCTCAACATTCAGAGACAAAACAGTCCTCTGGGATAGCAAAGCCCACAAAAAAGTGTGTCCCTGCCAATGGCCAGCTGTTCCCAGTTCTCTCATTTTTCAAAGGGACAATTTTTCAGAAAGCAGCCAAGTTCACATTTGCATTGCCCTCCACTGGTGTAATTATTTATAGCATATTATATTGAAAACAACTTTCTCTCAAACCATGATGGCTTTTTTTTTTTTTTAATTTGCATGGTGAAAATTAAAAGATTTGACGCAATAGAATATGAAGTCCTTAGAGCTTTCCAGTGCTTTTGTTGGAGTAGTTCACACAGTAATTCACACTCTCCTTTGAAATAGATTTTGGCTCCACTTGTGGCAGCTGGTTGAAGATGAGCAACATCTAAAAACCTGAAAATTCACAAATGCCTGCCAGATTGATGTAGCAAGATGATAGGATACCTTGTCATTGGTAGCTTGATAACATGGTTATGAGAACTCCATTCTTATTTAATATGTATCTGCCTTTACAGCTGCATAAATATCCTTTAATGTATACCCTGTGAATTCACAGCAAGAGGAGCCCAAGAAGATCCCACACTCATCTGAGGAAAACACTTGAAAACTAAAGAAAATAATTGAAGCTGAAGTTTTAACAGATACTCTCTTCCATATAAAATCAGGAGTTTAGAGCTTGAGTAGAATTTTCAGAAATAAGGTGTGACTGAAAATAGAAAAATAGCCTTTGGAAGTTGCATTATTTTCTGTTTACAGGCTATCCCCTCTTGCCCTGGGAGTCCAGGTATCCGACAGACACAGCTGACAACTGAGAGAATACTTTGTGTAAGTCCATTACTCTGCTGACCAGCACTTTTTGCCTTTAACTTGGATCCTGACAATTTTTCCAAGGCATGGTTCATATAAAAAAGGCCTGGAATATTAAATTTCACAGTTCCTAGGTGGATTCCTGACATGGATGCTAACAAAAACCTTACAGCTGGGGGCAAACCTGGTGCCCTGTGCTATGACACTCCAAACCTCTCACATCCATGTAGAGAGCAATGACTGGGAAACTCCCTCAGAGAAATCAATATAAAGCTTCCAGCACACGTTTTTCTCTCACCATATGTCATCCATACATCAAGAGGATGCCAGTGACAACACAAGTAGATTAACCACATCAAATACTGACTGGCAAAATCAAGGACTCATGAGGCTGCACTAGGGTCAGCAAGCAGGCAGGTTTGAATAGCAGGTAGAGGGATCTTGCAGCTATTGCAGGATGTTGCACCCCAAGGGACACATCTGAGCAAGGGGCTGGCTCACTGCTGCCTGTGGTACCAGGAGCAGCAGAAGCACAGAGCTCTGCCTGCCTGCCACAGAGCTAAGATTCCACCACTCGGCTAATTAGCAACATCTCATCTCTTGAAGGGAAAAGTCCCTCTTGATGAGCTTCTGCCAAGCTCCTGTTGTCACACTTTTCTTCTAATTTGAAAAAGAAAACTACAGTTCTGACAGCCCTTGTTTGAAAATTGCTAGCCCTTGTTCTAATTAGAGAAAACTTTAAATCACAGCCACCTGGATTTCAGAAAAGTTTAACTGGGAGGATAACTTTCTATCACCATTTAGTATTGGCTTATTCATGTAACTGTAATGTACAGCCTTACCTTGGACAATGCATGATTCTCCTTCTATTTCCTACACATTGGCAGACCACATGCAGGCTCTCACCCTTGATCATTTTATACTGGTCACAGCAGGACTTTAAATGAGATATATTTTACTACACAGATGAGCAATCACTTTCAAACCCCTTTGCAGTATTTTCCTACCCACTGTGCTTCAATTCACAATTTGATCCCATTCAAAAATAGCAGTCTCTTGTCTGTGTATGATATTGCAGCCTGTCCTAGGCTCAATGCTTAATCTGAAATCGTCACTGCTTAATGGTGTATCCTTTTCCTCATACTGCAATTTAAGAGAGTGATACAAAGAATATTTTTGAGAGCTTAGTATATGCCTAGCTGATTATGTCCCTCACTTCTCATCTCCTATCTTTAATATATTTTGGATTTTGACCCTGCCTGTCCTGTAAAAATTTGTGTGTAACATGAATCAACTACCTAAGGCTAATGATGCTCACTGCTTAAAGTGGGCTGTCTGTTCTGCTGACTGAGGTCTGTTTTTTCCACTGTGCTCAAAAATATTTTCTGCCTTGCACTGTAAAGTAAATGAAACAAACGGAAATAATGACTGTGTGGTGATTGATGGTAAGGACAGTGGGGTTAGTTTCATCTTTGTCACTGACCTTTTACTTAATTTTGAGAGTTTCACTTAACTTAAATGAATCTGACCCACTTGTGAAGTAGCTGTGATACCCCTCACTGATGTCACAAGGTAAGTTAAATTTGGGCCCTGGTAATAATTCGCCTTTCAACATTTTGTGTGCCTTTCAGGGTATAAAAAAAAGATTTTTGTCCTATGTGCCTTATTTTGACCAAGGAAAATTAATTAAGTCTGGGTAAGTGACAAGGGAAACTCTCCTTTGTGTACCCTTGCACAGTTGATTACCTCAAAGAGCTTGGGAGAATGTAGAATCATATGATATTGCTGGCTTGTAAAGCATCAGGAAGGAACCATATTTCCTTTGAGTCTCTGTCAGGCTAATGCCTGTCTCTCCATGTCTAGGACAATCTGGCCTTTAACTGAGTGGTTAGGACAAGTTAAAATCCTCAACCAACAGACTCTAGACAAGAGTAAAGTGTTATTATTAATTTTAAGAGGAACGCATTTAAGGTAATTTAAATCATGTTTAAGGTCATATGAGAAGTCAAGCCCATTTTTATCAGGGAATTAATATCTGTCAGTTTCTCTGCTTAGCAGAAGGTTGGTTTCAAGAACTATACCCTGCTTCTCCCTGGCTTTTGAGAGAAAGAATGAACGACAGAACGAGAAAGAAAGAAAAACAAAGAAAATAAACGAAAGAATGAGAAAGAAAGAAAAAGAAAGAAAAGAATGAATGACAGAATAAGAAAAAAAGAAAAAGAAAGAAAAGAAAGAACAAAATAATGAGGAAGAAAGAAAAAGAAAGAATAGAATGAATGAAAGAATGAAAAAGAAAGAAAAAAGAAAGGAAAGAATGAAGGAAATAATGAGAAAGAAAGAAAAAGAAAGAATGAAAGAACAAGAAAGAAAGAAAGAGAAAGAATGAATGAAAGAAGGAGAAAGAAAGAGAAAGAAAGAAGAACGAAGAAGAAAGAAAAAAGAAGAAAGAACGAGAAAGAAATAAAAAGGAAGAAAGAATGGAGCAACGGGAAATAAAGAAAAAGAAAGAATGAAAGAATGAAAGAACCAGAAAGAAAGAAAAAGAAAGAAGGAAAGAACGAAAGAAAGAATGAGAAGGAAAGGAAAAGAAAGAAAGAAAGAAAGAAAGAACGAGAAAGAAGAAGAAAGAACCAAGGAACGAAAAAATGAGAAAGTAAAAGAAAGAAAGAAAGGATGAAAGAACGAGTGTCCTGGTTTAGGACAAATTAGGGGAAAACCTCCGGAAGGAGCCCCCCAGAAAACAAACCTTCACGGCTCCTCCCCACCACCACTGGGCTCAGGAAGAATTTCCTCAGAGGAAAAGTGGAGAAAACCTGTTTATTTAACAAACAAAACACTCCCCAACACAAGAAAAAACAGCCCCAGATGACAAGAAAACTCTTTCACCAGTCTGAGAGGATGAACAAACTCAGAAAGTCTCCGGCGCTGGGGAGGGCAGATGCTAATCACGAAAATGCAGACTCCCAGTGTTCCTTGATGTTTCCCAGGTCCCGGTCCGGAATAGGTTCGGATGGTAGTCAGGAAAAGGGAAGAAGAAAAGAAAAGAAAAGAAAAGAAAAGAAAAGAAAAGAAAAGAAAAGAAAAGAAAAGAAAAGAAAAGAAAAG
>JANRGV010000084.1:10508113-10524804 GCA_024734035.1 Alethe castanea
AGTTACAGCATAGTGTCTACAGCATTCCCTGAACTGTAAGACAGGGAACCTGCAAACATACCATGGCCTGCAACTAGAAATTGCTTTGCCCTGTTAGGGAACATCATAGAATCTTAGAATGGTTTGGGTTGGAAGAGACCTTAATGATCATTTAGTTCCTGCTGTGAGCAAGGACACCTTCCACTATCCCAGGTTGCTCAAAGCTCCACCCAGCCTGGCCTTGAACACTTCCAGGGATGAGGCATCCACAGCTGCTATGGGCAATCTGTCCCAGTGACTCTCTACAATCTCAGTAAAAAATTTCTGCCTTTGGTTTAAAAATTGGTCCCCCTTTTCCTCTCACTATCTGCCCTTGTAAAAAGTCATTCTCCCACTTTTTTATAAGCCCCTTTAAGTACTGAAAGAATGTCAGAGAAGAACATAAGCAAACCACACTGGAGTATAAAAAAGATCCAGATAACCTAGTATTCTGTTTCCACCAATGATCAAATGCAGATGCTCCAGAAACATGGCCCTCCTCTGAGTCTCTCCTACCATTCAACCTTTGCCAGCTCAGGGAATTCCTGAAACAGATTTGGTTTCTGTGCACTGAGCATTTCTTCACAGATTTTCCTCACATAAATTCATGCAATCTTCACACAAATGCCTGTAAACTTATCAGCATATACAAGGGAGTTCCTCAGGCCTTTTATCATATCCTTTATTTTGAATTTAGATTCTGTGAGCTCTGTTTCATATCTTTTTGTTCTTGTAGTGGATGAAGCTGTGAAGGATCAATCATTATGCACACTGTCATGTCACTCACTGGTCTACATCCCTCAGGCTTTTCTTTTGTCAGTCTGAAGGATTCCCATCTGTTTAATCCTGCCTTCAAGTGGAGTTGTCCAATAATTTTGACAACCCTGTTGTCATTTTCTGAACCTTTTTATTTCTTCTAGATCCTTTAAAATGCAAGGATCAGAACAGCATGGAGTATCCAGAGGTGGGAAATTATTCTCTATTGTGTTCTTTGTTCTTTTCTTCACAATTTATAATGTTTTGTACAGCTACTACTGGATTCCTTTGGTGTGAATGGAAAAGAGCCTCAGTTCAAGATTTAATTTCTAGATTAACTATTTTTGACTGCAGAAACTTTCAGAAAGCTGTCTAAATTACAAACATGGAATCTTATTCTCTAATATCACTAGGAAATGAAGAGTTTGTATAAACTTAGGGGTATTTTTTCCTGTCACACTTGAGTTGCATTAAATTTAAGTTACCATTGTGTTGTTATTAAGGTTATGGGATTTTTCACCAGGATTTCTTCTTTTACTCTTGCACATCTGTTAGTGCTATTTACAAAGCTTTTCCTGTCACTGCTCAACACCTTTCCTAGATTTTTTTATAGATATACTACACAGCATAGATCCTAGCACTCATCCTGCAGAACTTGTCACTGTCTCTTTCCACTGCCATATTATTCATTTGCTCCCATCACAGAATGGGTCAGGATGGGACCACAGTAGGTCATCTGATCCAGCCTCCTTGCTCAGGCAGGGTCATTCCAGAGCACACAGCACAAATTTGCCTCCAGACCGTTCTGGAGAATCTCCAGTGAGGGAGACTCCACACCTTCTTTGGGCAGCCTGTTGCAGTGCTCAGTCACTGCACAGTGACTTCTTCCTCAAGTCCAGGTGGAACTTCCTGTGCATCATTTTCTGCCCATTCCCTCTTGTCCTGTTGCCAGGCACCACTGAGAAGAGCCTGGTCATCCCCTCAACAGCCTCCTGCAGATTCTTAGATCTTCTGATAATGGTAATTTAACATTTTTTCATCCATGCAAAGGTTTTTCTCCTCATGCCATTGTTGCAAGGTTTCATTAAGAGACTTTATGCCTAACCCAAAATCCTCTGGAAATCCAGGGGGACTACATTGACTCAATCACTTAAAACTGAATATTTAGACAATCTTGTGAAATGCAGTTTCTCCTTACAAGAGGGATTTCACTCCTCACCAGGGTACTATATTTCTTCAACCTTTCTCTTATACCTCCTTACTGGTCACTAATTCTTCAAGTCTAATCTGGCAGGCTCTACCTTTTCCCATGACAAATACAATGGAATGGCTGTGTTTGAATTATTACTCTCTTATTACCTATTTCTTTTGTAAGGCTCCTCTGCTGTAATGGTATGTTATTCAGACAGTTCTACAGGATTAGTACACTTTGAATATCCTGTCATAACAGTTTTCTATTGATCACATTGAACAGAGTTCAATGAATGAAAGGTGGTCTCAGCCACTTGAGTTGGTATAACAAGGAGTAAATTAAGTCTTGCCTCATTATCACAGAGGCTCAGTGTTCTTTATATGTTTTCCTCAGATTATAATTTGTATTGCTTTGTACAACTATCAGTGGATTCATTCAATCTGAATGGAAAACAGTTTAAGATGTACTGAATTTGCTCACTTCTGATGTTTTATCTCCCATAGTCCTGATACATGGCCTTGTTCATTTGAATCTGGTCTCACCACTTCTACGCCTGCTCCATCCCTCTCTGCTCCACCACGTAAAACAAGCCTGACTCTCTGTTCTGCTGTCCTGATTCCAGGGTGTCTGTGCTTATATTACAACCTGTGCCTGCACAGACCCAGTGTTTCTAAATTCCCAGACCAAACAGGCTGGAATTACTACTCTCATTCTTTACTAAGATTATCTCCTTCCTTTTTAATTTCTCAGTGACAGATATCTCCATAATTAAGAAAACAGCTTTCTCTCAGAAATGGGTAAATGGTACTTCTTTGAATACTATAACAAAATGTAAGGACTTGCACAGAATCTGCTCATGACCTTCAAATGAATGAGTCATAATGTGCAGACATGGAAAGTTATTGTTTTATGCACCACCTCAAAGCAAGCTATTCCCACAATTTTCTTGCTATCTCCTCATTAATCAATAGTAGGCTTTGTGAAAGTTCAGGAATGCATTTGGAAAAAGGAAGTAAGATCAAATAGCCTTTATCTATCCTGTTGTACTCCTTGGAGGCTAGAAAACTCTTTCTTAGAGGATTCCAATGCCAGTTGTGGAACAAGGCACTTGAACAAGAATGCCCAGGGTGATAAGAAGCCTCCACTAACGCTTGTGAGTGAAAACACAACCTCAGTCATTTGCTCTTTAGGTTAATGATGTAAATTCTTTGCCACCATGTTATAATTTGAAAAACAAACAAACAAACAAAAAAAAACAGTGCAAAGAAACAGTCTAGACATTTCCTTTCTGCAAGAGTTTCTTTTTTTCACTCTGACGCAGAAAGCAGAATTTGCCCAAGGACAGCAGAGGAGGAAAGGACTTCAAAAAGCTCTTGTCAGTGTCCCAGCTCTGCTCCCACTGAAAGAACTGAGTCTGCTGAGTCTACTGAAATCAGCCAGCTGACGAGCACTTTTGAACACATATCTCTGTCTCAGACAGACAGTGGTGGAGCTGGGCATAAAATTCCGGAAATTTACTTTGCCTAGAGGGAAGTCAGCAAGCCCTGTCTCTCAAATTTCATTGGGGGATAGCACTCTTCCTTTCTTATTACCATACCCTGATTAGAATACAGTGTAAAGATTAGTGATAGCAGCATAGCTGGATATTTTTAGGCCACAAATATATTCTTACATAATCAGATTATTTAACCTTTTCATAAAGATGTATGTCTTTATCATAAGAAGATACAAGGTTTGTTTGCTACAAGAAGTAATTGTTATAATTTATTAATAGAAGTTTGGCTTTTTTATTCAGAGTCAAGATTTTTGTGACTCCTGAGACAGTGACACCCAGTAATTATATCTGCAGCTTTTGGCTCCTGTTGATACAGTGCTGCTGTATTAGAAGGATTACTTTTATATATTGGTGAGCCAAAGAAGATTTTTCTTTTATGAATACTGAACTTCTGAGAGGCTTTTTGAATTAATAACAGTGGAATTAAAGCTTTGAAGACATTGTTATTAAAATGGTGATCTCGGTGGACACTACGCAGTGAGGCTGGTTGATAAGTATGTTGGAGAGGAAAACTATAGGTTTTTTACATTTGTTTTAATTACAAGTCCAGAAAAATTTTCAAAAAGCTCCCAGTTTTTCAGAAACCAACATATTGTAAAATAGTTGGGGGTGATACAGCTCCAATTTCTTTCAAAAGACATAAAAGAGGCACTTCCCTGCGGATGACAGAGCCAGCCCCTACTCCAGTAGTTTAGATGCTCTGAGTCTGTACAAAGAAAAAAAAAATACAGGCAGCAGATGTAAAGGGAGGAGCCTGCAGCAGAGCAAAGACAGGGACCTAGGCTTGACCAAAGGGCTATCCACTCACCTTTGATTTCCTTACAAGTGGCTTGGAGTTTCTGTCCAACTTCAATTTCAGACAAAGGTCCCATTATTTTTAACTGCTGGTCTGGCAGAAACTTATTTCCCTAGAGCTTCTTCTGGTTTATTTTTCCTAGATCACTGGAAAATGGTGTTCACCTTCTGAGGTGAATTCTGAAAAATTATAAAATTTCCAGATTCCCTTAACTATTTGAGTCTCCCTACACATGAGATGATCAGAGACCTTCTAATGGGAATCTAAACCACAGGAGACCAGATGCCTTGAGATCTTGTTATGCAGAAATCAGACACTTTCAATGTATAGAAAGTTTTAACAATGGAGCACACTCTGCAATATATATTCTGCTCATTTTTCCTTTAAAGTTTTGGTATCATATGCAGTCCAAGTTCTTTAATCAAATGCAAAATGCTTCTCTTCTAGGTCAATATTCTCGATAATAGTGAACTTACAGATATTTCTCCTTCTATAAATATTACTGCTGTTCAATTCTTTTTTGAGATTTTTTGATCCTATTTGTTACAGTGAGTGTGCATTCTTGGGCAAAAGAGATTTCCCTAAGGGCAGGATAACAGTTAAATGAAATGTAAATGTAGGGATGACATTAAGATATATCATACAGCACAGCGCTATAAATATTTTAAGTCCCTCTACATTCCGTGTAATGATGCACAAGAAACTGACCCAAATTTACACTGTTCTAGTGCAGAATTATGTGATTCAAATACCATAAGGTTCCAATAGTGCATACTACCCAGAGAGAACATTTTTTGGGATAATATTTCCAAACCAAATGGCAGTTGTTTACATTTCCTCTGCATCCTCCAAGTCCAGAAATAAGGAAACTGTTGCCACAGAACTGTTGTTCTGATCTGTAATGGTGCATCCTTGGCCATAGCTTTTACACCAGCTTAAGAGATAATATTAGTATTTTTGTTTGACAATAAAAGGGAAATAAGGTTATTTTTGCAACAAGAGCTAGCCAGGGAACCCTTAAAATCTAATTTAAAAAATATAGTAAGGATACCCAAGTAAGAGAACAGTATCTGAAAGTTCATTTTCTTGGTTGGTTACACATCTAAATATGCAGACGATGCCCCAGATCTGCTGGGCCTAGAGCTTGTGTGTTCATTCATGCCTAGCAAGGACAATCAGCAAAACACACTTTCTACAGTTATTGAGGAGAGAACAGGAGATGCTAACTTCTGCTCCTCCATCTCACAGCTGTTCTTCTCACCTGCTTATGTGCAGAAAACCCCTCAGAATATAACCTTCTGTTGTAAGAAACAACTCTATGTACCATATACTGGGCAACAAATGTTCAAATATCCATGACGTTGACATGTATTATTTAGTGCTTTTTTTTCCCTGATTAAATTTTCATCTCTAAGACCTTGATTTCATTTTGTAGGATTCATGTTTTTCAAAACCTGCAGTTGTTTTACACAAAGCTACAGATAAGTTGTCCTTTTAAAAATCCAGAACACACATAATCTGAAACAGTCCACTTCTCAAGCTAAGGACTTTTTTACAACTACTTAGCCTCTTGGCCTGATTTACATAAAAGGTTTATATGCTACCATCTAATTTCATGGCAATTTATTTTTTCTTCTATATTGGAGTGAAATAGCAATCTTTTTATTTTATTTTTTACCTTTTTTCTATAAATTGAATAACAAATCTGTGGGTTTGTAGCATGAAGTGAATATCTGGCTGACTGAAAAGGCTCAAAATTATTCCTTAGAAAATTTTGTACACCCCTTCTTTTATTTTTTTTAAGAAATGTCTTTTTTCTACAAAATGGTTCCTCCAGATAGAAGTAGTATTGCTGAAGTGGTTTTGGACATTGATTTACAATAGTGCTGCATATTTTTTGAAAGAAGGAGGTTTAGAGGGCAGTAGTCAGAGAATGACTGCTATGGTTTTTATGAAGTCAATAACACATTGCAAAAAGCCCAGTGTTACAGAAGGGCTCGAAAGGCCTTCAATTTTGTGCCTTAATGCACCTGGTGTTTGAACTTCTGTCTCCAGACCTTGATCATGGAGGTGGCTTAAGCCAACCCTCCTTCCCTTCCAGCTGACTCATGAGCATGTAGGGCCAGAGGCTGCCACAGCCAAAGCACAGGAATCCAGTCACTCCCAATCACCTGTCCCCAGCCTGTGGAGGAAGGGTGCCAGGGAGGGGATGTTTTACACAGAATTTCCCACCCACTTCTTTCAATCTCTCACTTCCCTTGGAATCCCCACACCTCAACATGGCCAGAAACAGTAAATCTAAATCTGTTCATTTACAGGTAGACCTTAAGCCAGTCCATTCCTCCTCCTTGCAGAACCCTGCACCCACAGAATGCACTGCGGGAAGATGGTGACCTGCAGCATCTACATCCCTTCCCCATCTATCCCTGCCTTTCTCTCAGCTTTTGTACATGGCAGCATTGACTTCCACCTCGCTACACTCCAGTGTCCTCATCACATCAACAGAATATAAATGACTACAGAGAGGATCTTAGGTGGCAGAAAGGGTTTCCACCAACCTGCTGAAGAGAGCAGAGAGAGGAGAAATTTTGCTTGCTCTGTCACACAAAACCTGAAGGCAGTCAGAAGCCAAGGAGAAGCAAGCCCAGGGTCTTTGTCCAGCAGCTACCTCTGTCTTTAACTTCCCATCTCCTTCTCTAAGCTTCTGTTTATGAAATTGTAATGGTAGTAGTAAAACAAATGCAAATAAATAATGGATGGATGAATACATCTTGGAATGAATAAATTATGGGCATCATGCTGACTTTCAAGAGTAAGAGTTATTGCAGTTCATGCTTGAGAGAGGCTGTCATGGGGGGTTTCTCCTGGATCTGCCAGCCCTAGCACTGTGGTGCTGCAGGGAGCAGCCAGCATGGGCAGGGATGGGGACAGAGACAGGGGTTTGCTGCTGGAGGCAAGGTGGTGTCAGAGGCATTCTCCTCCAGCTAGAGCCCTTGTGGGAACTAGCACAGACTGGAAGAAACTACACATTTCAAAGGGAAAAAAAAAAAAACAAACAACAGAGTAGTCCAGATTAGTCCAAAGCACTCCTACACTTTCTGCTGGCACACAGAGAGAGCTGAGCAAGGCATCTGGAATCAGTGACTTCCCAGGCTGCCCAGTATCCATTCTGCCAACCACATCCCCAAGTTCACAAATGGACTGCTTCACTTTCCTTTTATCCACTATGGGGTTTTCTACATTTTTCCTTGTAGCTGAAGGAGAAAAAGTAAGATTCTCTGCTAGTATAAAGTGTCCATGGATTTCAGTTTTTCCCTGCAGAGGATCAGATATTGACCTAGAAATACCAAGTAATAGGATCAGATTTATTCCCCATTCAGAGATGGCAGAAACAGCTGGAGGGTTTCTGATAAGGGAGTTGAATGAAGCCCAAGCCTCAGAATGCTCTGGACCATCTTTTTTTTTTTTTTTTTTTTTTTTGCTTCAAAATAGGATTGAGTCTGAACAAGTTCCTGATTTCTCTTTGTTGGGATCTGGCACAGTCTAAATCTAAATGCCTTTCTGCATCCAGGGGTTTGGGAAATGCAATTTAAGTACCTGAGACAAAGGGGACCACTATTGTAACTGTTATACTTTAGCTATGTCCCTAAGGTAGATGCACCTGAGCAACAAGTATTTCTCAATGTGCATAATTTCTTGCAGTCTTGATAAAGCTGAGGTTTGTATCAGAACATCCTGCCACATGTACCAGATCTTGGATGTAATTCTGTGTAGACACACCATAGTACATAAAGTACAGACATTGATTTTTCTTGCCTCCTTGTACCCTCCCCTGTACCCAATCCACAGACTGAAACTTATATTTTATTTATATATACTTGACATGGTACTGGCCCTCAAGTTCCAGCTCTGTATATATACTCTTCTGTTTATTTCCATCCCATTTCTTCAATACTGCTTTCATATTCTGGTCACATTTAATCTAGTAGAAATAAAGAATCCCCAAAATTATTTGATTTCTGCAAGTTCTGGTAATATAGACAGTCAAGAATGAAACCCTACAATGAGTGAAACTGTGCTCACACATTATTAGACATTGTAGAATCTGTGTGAAGGACAGGAGAACAGACACACAGAGACACTTTGGAATAACATGACAATTTGGAAAACATCCCATTAAATTTACACCTTCTAAATTCTATGATAAAATCAACCAACTTTTATTGACAACCAGCATTAGTTTCAGTGCTTATAGGAGATGTTGTCTCACCTTGGGTCCTCCTTCATCTCTTCCCTCCATGTCTTTAATACTAAATAACAAAGCATTAAGCAAGAATTAGTGGAACAGACACTGATCAGAACTTGTCCATGCCTCTATGATGTCCATGTGTGTCCACAACTTTTAGTTTAAAGCCATTTCTACAATGTCATCAAATTCAAAACAGAAAAAGGGAATATTAATTTTTTCAGTCCTTAACAAAAGTCTCTCTGTTTTCTGTAGTATCTAATGAGATTTTATATTCAACTCAAAGAGATTTACCTCTTACCTGCTTGTAAACTCTACAGTGGAGTAAGGAAGTCACTTTCTCTTGAGAAACTTGATGGACTTTAAACTGCTCAGTGCATCCCAAGACACTTGTTTAGTTTCTTCTGATAGCTTCATTGACAAAAAGATGCCAAATTCCAAGAAAGCAAAAAGTGCTTTGAATTTGCTCTTCCTTTTGGTTTCATCATCACATTGTTATTTTAGCTTTAAGTCTTCAAAGTTCATGTCTTTAATGTCATAGAAACACTCACTAAATTATCTTTTAAAAGCTCTGCCTTTGAGGTTCAAAATTCTGTCAATGTAGATCCACAGTGGATATGACTTCCCTGAGTCTTGTGTGTGTTAATGAGAAAAGAGCAACATTTTTAATACTTTTGAAAATAATAATAGTATTAATAATAATAGAAAAGGAATCTTTACCAGATGCTCTGCAGTAACTTCAATAGTTTAAAAAAATCCAGATAGGTTATCTTTTGCTACAGAAAGGTCTGATAGCCAAACTAGCTCCAAATTAATCTCCAATGCAGTTCTGATTATTTCCATTGAATGGCATAACGGATAATGGAGCACACCATTTTCTGCAATTTCTAGGTTCTTAAATCCAGAAACACTGCATAAGGGTAGACACATAAAAACATACGGCCTTGAGCAATAGAATAATTGTTTCAAAATTATTTGTTACTGAATACGTAACTTAATGGTCTGAGACAAATACTACTTGAATTTTTTATTAAGAAAGTTATATGATCTCATCTGTACTAAAAAACTTTTAACAAAATGTATTTCTAAGTACAGTTGTTCTTATCTGTGTGACCTGAAACATCCACAACGTTAGATTTTAAACACAGGGACAATTTTCCTGGGCAGACCAAATGATTCAAGGACTGGTTAGAGAAACAGGAGATTCTAACACAGTAATGGCTGATTGAACCTGCTTCATCACAAAAAACAATTTAAAAAAAATCAAGTCTATCCTGAATATTTCAAATTTTTCTGGTTGTACTTGTTTGGTTTAGACAGAAGGCAAGTATGAAGCAAAAATGTAACAAGAACAGAACACCTCAAGCTGATGGACTGTTACACCAGTAAAGATTTTAAGAAAAAAACTCCACATATTTCTTTATTTGAATCATATATTGTTGCTTATCTGTTATTCAGTGTCAAAGGCTACCTGGTCTAGAATTGTTTCATCTGTTTTGCTCAAACTGGAACATCCCGTTTCCTTGTACTGCACATCATTCAGTCTGTGCTTCCTTTCAGAGCAACCAGGAATTTAAGGCACAAATATGGGAGTTTACTCATGTTTGCTGCAGTTTCTGGAGTACAGGAACACTGAAAAGGAGCCCAGCAGCCTGTTTTCTTCAAACAAAAGCTGATTTATGCTGGTAGCTCACACACGAGGATTGCTTAATGGTGCATCAAAATCTTTGCAAAACAAATGCGAGATTGGCAGCCAAGTGTGGGAGATATTTTGGGTTGGGGTAAAAGCAGGTGACCAAAATTATTCATTGCCTGACAACTACCTTCTGCCTCACATATATATTGATTTCTGCCTGAGCTACTTCTAGACAAAAGCAGCTGCAACTGTATGCATTTGCACCCCATGTTGTGGAGGCTGGCTTCACTTTTTGTCAGGTTTTCTAGAGACCACTCAGCCTAAGTATACACTTCAATTAAAGCAGATGGGGAATGAACTTCCAGTGGTATCTGGCTCGCTGGAAAGCAGACTCTGTGATAAATACATCTAGCACTTTAGACATCTAGCACTTTAGATTCCTCTGGGACAGCTGCAACATCTTTGAGTGATCACTGCATCATCAAGCTGTGGATTGTAGGTTAATTGGAAAGTTTGCTAATGCAATAATTGTACCAAGGCTATGGAAGAACAGCACTGCTTCTTTGCACCATTTTCCTTCAGATGCTCCAACCCTTACTTTCACAAAGAAAACCCACTGGTACATAAAAGCTTAAATGAAATATCAAACTTGTTGGTCTATTCTGATATCTACAAGGAATTGTTTCCAAAATAGGTAATAGATTTTGGGAGTTCTTTATTTTTTATTCTGATTAATTAAACAGATCAAAAGCCCATCAAATCAAGTGAGAATTAAACATGAGTTTCTTCACTGCAAAGAAGGAAAAGACAATGGAACTGAGCTCAATGGTCATTCAAATCACAGGTTAAAACTAAGGTGTTGTTCTTAGGGAATTCTCTTCATGTATTAGGCAGCCAAATGGTTTAACAAGTTCTGACATGTGTGTTAGTGCCAGATACCTGCACAGCTGGCATGCTTGCAAACAAGCAGGTGCTTTTCTTCTACTGGGTTCATTTCACAGGAACAGAAAAAGAGCATACTTTCAGGCTTGAACTTTTGAGGTGCAAAGTACTAAAAAATAATAATGACTTCCTTGTAGGAGAGGTTCTACACTTCTGTATGGTGAGTTACTTTCCTCTCACTGGAATTCAGTTGCTCTAAGAGAGCACAGGCTCCTCCAGTCAGCTCAGCACAGCAGTGCTGAACGCTGCTTTGTAGCCTGTCAGGAGCCACAGGGTTTGTTCTGCTTGTTCTGACAATAATTATCAGCAACTAAGTGTAAATGCAGTGAAATTTGACCAGTAGGCAAGAAAAAGAGTACAATTGTGTTTGATTCAGAAATAAGCCTTTATTTAGACCCACCTTTACTGCAAAAGTGATTACCTGAGCATGAAACAGCTAATTTTCTGGGCTCTGATTATTACAGAGACTGGAAAGTTCATAGCATATTGAAAAATATTAAACTGCAAGACCATACAATAGTAATCCTGTTTCCATTTTAATGTAAAAAAAGTGGTTAAAGGCAAGGAGCAGACATCATCATATCCACCAGACTCTTACCATAGACTCTCAGGCTATTATTTGAAGCTGTGAATTCTTAAATATCTTCCATGAAGGACAAAAACCCTGAATGTCTGAAGGAATCAAATCTCTTCCTTTGTAGGAAAGATAGATTTATCTGAAGAAGATTTTCATGTCAAATGTGACTGATAGCATGTCAAATAGGCATGGCACACTGGCCAAAAGCAGTGAAAATCAAAGCTCCCTCCCTGACAATGGTGTGCAACAGGCTCCTCTCTGCTCCCTTCCTACACAGTAAACCAGGATCCTGCTTAGCAAGACATTTTGGAATTTTATAACCAACTTGTTGTACAATGTAGTGGAAGGTCCCTTCCTTCTTCCAGTCATTACTCTACAACCTGAAAGCATTTCCATCAAGGATAGCTCAAAGGCCTCTGGCCACAGAAACTGCAAGGGAAGGAGGAGAAACTGAGTACAGAGGCTTCTTTTCCACAGCTATGTCCATGACTATGACATCAGTGGATACACCTAGGCAGCCTACATACCCCAGCCTTGATGTTTATTCTCATTGGTTTGGTGCATACATGGACTGATCAGCAGAAAACCTTAGGTGAGGGGTTGGTGCAGAGCTTCATTTCTAACTGTGCTTGCAAAACCAGGCAGTTCCTCACAAGCCTGTGCTGAGAGCAGGGAGTCCAAACCTGCCCCAGGCAGCAGAGAGGCCCTGGGAAGGCCTTTTCTAACTGTGCACAATGTATGGAGAAAGCTCAGTCCTTCCCTCTGACTTCTCAAGTTGTGCATACAGAAAAGAACCAGGTTTTAATTGTAATCTATCACAGCTGTCAAAACATCTGGCCAATTTAGTCTGGGATCCCTGCTGTAAACCATAGCAGGAACTTTATGTATCTCTTTCTTATTTAAGTGTCTAAAAATACAAGGCAGGCTCTGGCCTGCTCCATCCCCTTTGAGCTCCTGCAAAGAACAGACACTGAAAAATGGACCAACTTCTCTGGAGAAGGGTCTCACCACAGGCAGCTTGCAGTAAAGGTCCTGTAGCTTACCTACAGCACAACATCTGTACCTGAGGCTAGGAAAACAGGATGGGGCTGTGCTGCACACCAGGAAAGCCTCACTGGCATCAAATATGAGCAGAACTTTTTCTGTTTTATACCTGAAAGCCAGTCTGGGATGCTGTGGGCAGAAAGAAAGATGGCCAGTCAGAAAAATACTGTTGCCTCTTCTAGATTCATTTTGCTAGGTCATTTGTTTTGGTAATTATATTTTTTAAAAGATATAGTAGTTATAATAATTATCACTTCAAAATACCTATATTTTGTTATCATTTTATTGATCATTTTGTTTTCATAGTACAAAGAGTATGTCTATTAATGTCCTTGATTATTCATTTTTGTGTTCAGAGCTTTTTGAAAAGTGATAAAGCCATTCAGATAGGGTTTCTATTTATAGTTTTAGCTATCTCCTACCTAAGGTAGTAAATAATTAGGATTTTGAGTGGGAAAATATATTACATATATATATATATATATGTATATTCAAACATAAGTAATTTCAGCAGCTATATAACTCTATTCTTATTTTTTCACTACTCTACCGGTAAAAAGAAGGCTGAAAATTTATTACAAGAACTATATGAAAGCAATAAAATAAAGTAAAATGATCAAAAACAATCACATATTTTACAGAAAATAGGAGTATAAAATCACTTTGTGTGAGGCTTCTTTACCAACAAGCAATTTATCATTTAAGAAGAGAGAACATTCTGCTGTGTTTAAGCATCTACTGTGTTCAACTTCTTGCAACACATATGGGAATGGGAATAGGTTTTACTATATTCAATTCAAAAAGCTTTACTCATCACTGGTCATGCCAGCACAATCTTTTAGTGCCAGTGGTAGAGTAATTTGTTGGTTCTGATAAGTTTGCAAGTGTTCTCTCTTTCCTTTTACATTCTGCAGTTTCAAGCTTTTTGCATATTCCTTCCTTTAGCTGAAAAAAATCTCAATTTCTTAATACTCTAGGACTACTTTATTGGCCAAACTTTTCGGATGTGCTCAAACTTAATGCAAAAACCCCACAATTTAAGGAGGTAAAAACAAATTTAATGCTACACTGCTTTGGAGAGACTTTCAATTAATTTGACCAAGATAATATTTCATATGTTTCCCCTTAAGATTCAACTTGGAGTTCATACTCTTCCAAAAATGCTGTGTGTGACCTATGCTCCTTTTTATTCACCTTTTATAATGCTTGACATATAGCATTATTTGATTTACATAACAGGGAGGATCTATGAGCATCTTTGGGCAGTAAATTCGAATTAGATCAGCCACATTTTTCCAGTTTATTTCCCCTGTTTTATTACAGGATACTAAACAATGCAAACATTATTACCTAGCACCCCTATGCCTTATCCTGTAACTCCATCCTAAAAATATGTTTGTTAACCAAAGTGGAATTCTTCTGTAGGCACATGCATGAGCTCTGTAAAAGACAGCATTGCATCTTCAGAGGACACTACACCCTTCTGAGTCATTTTTGTGCAATATAGTCAAAGGGAATTTTTTCTGTCCAAGCTCTACTCTTTTACTATCATGTGTTTTTATTTTAAAAAGGCATATAACTGTTCATCTTGGCAGGCTAATAAAGTGTAGAGATAAAACCTCCTTGAATTTTTTAATTTCTCTGCTTTCAATAATGCTGTTTATTACGAAGCTAATTGTACATTATTCTCTCCAGTTAGAGAATAGCTTAGTAATAAACATAAATGCAAACCACCCATTGTACATTTTGTTTTTAAAGTTGCAGTCTGTGACAAAATAGAAGGAAGGAGTTGTCACTGTTAACTTGAATTCAGCACTCTTAGACTGCTGTAAAACAGTTATTGGGAGGGGGAGAGAAGAGAGCACAGGAGGAAGCAAAGCAAAAGGAACCAGGGGTGCACAACCTTTCATTTCTCATCAAAAAGAAGTAACTGTTGTTCACATAAAAGCAGACTGCTTTAAGGATATGAATATCAGTCCCAAGAAAATTGTAAAAATATCAGGCTGGAGCATACCTTCTCTGAAACTCAACATTTACAGAATGTGTTTTCTCCCTTCGCTAATTTTCTTAGCTCTTGGCTGTCTTCCCAGGCAGTAGTTTCTCAGGCTGGTATGTTGTGATCTAAATGCTAGGCTGGGTTATAAGCTAACTTGAAATGCAAAGTATTTAAAGTCAGCCTTTCCTACCTATTAAATGTACTGTTTCTCCTAAACAATCTGTGAATTTGCTCACAGCAGTCGCCCTGTTTCCCTGTGCAATTACTCTGCTGGTGTTCTAAGAGACCTGTGTGCAGTACTGAGATCTTTCACTCCTCACCAAACTCCCTGTTGGCATCTCTGGAAATTTTACTTCTCTAAGGACTGTTGGTTCAAAACCTTCACAGTCAGTTTTTCTTCCCTCCCATACCATCATGCCTGATAACCTGAATACAATTTCTTCCAGACAGTCTCAGGAGAGTTTAAGCAAGTGCCTGCTTGTCTTTTCTGTCTTTTTTGTCTTTTTTTTTTTTTCTTCTCATAGAAATAGTCACAATAAAACACCACAGTAAATCTGGACTTATTCCACTGCCTTTGAAGGAGCTAATCTGCAGTTACCCCTGTATTACTAAGCTGAAATCCAGCTCAGTGGGACTACTTGTGTGCAAAATTTGGTCCTTGTAAAATCTCATAAAATCGTTTAATAGCTACTACATAAATAGAAATGAAAACATAATCCTGAGCTGAAATCTAAGCAATTGATATTTTTTAGCATCATGCTGTAGAGCAAGAAAAGGATTTCATTATAGTAGCTGGGTCAGCTCTCAAAAATACAGTTTATGCTTTGGTTTCCCACACTGATCAAGCTGCATTAGCATTAATGACTGCCGGTCTTTCACCTCTCCCCCTTCCCTCAGACCTGGTATATTGATGGAGCAAAAAGAGACAATGAATTGGACTGTCTGGTATAAACAAACCAAACAACAGATGCCTCTACAAAGGTTTGAAAGGGACATTGCTTCATCTTCCTCAGCAGAGAGAGCACAGCTCCGAAAACAGATCAAAGGATTTGGCGGAAGGTTCAAAGGGAAAACAGAATGATTTTCTCCATTTAATTTTTACCTTTTAATCCTTTCTTCTTTCTTTATACTGCAATCTCTTTTTTCTCCCTATCAGTGAGCATGTTCTTGAAAAATGCCCTTCTGTTGAGGTCTTAACTGAAGGACAAAACCTGACAAGTCAGAGGTCAAAACTCAGCTCTCTTTTTATCAAGTCTTCTGTCTGGAACCAAAAATATTATTTTCCTAGTATTTGAGAGTCTAACCGTTGTCTCTTCCAGCAGTTTCTGGGACACTTGTATTTTGGATACTTGTCAAAATCTGCTTCTCTCTCTTGAAACTGAGAGCATTGCAGTTCCCAAGCCTTGCAGATGGGGATATGTATTCAATTTCATCTGCAAAACTTTAGGTAGGCAGGAGAGCTCCTAAATCACTGTTGTGGTGAGTTCACAGCAGCACCACGTAAAAGGCACAGGGAACTAATGGCAGCACAAGCTGGGAATGGCAATTAGAGGTCTTAGAAAAGAAATAGGAGACAGCAGTAATATAGGTGAAAAATGGATATAGGACCAGAACCCCTTAACAAGCCTGACAGTTACATCTCTGCTTGTAAACAACAAACCAATTATTCAGAGCAGCCATTAAAAGAACAGCTAAAAGCTTAGAACTTACTGAGAAAGGCAGAGGATGATAAACTATTTTAGTCTTGGAAAGCTGACTCCTCTTTATTTCAATGCCAGTCAGACTTCTTTGCTCAGAGAATACTGAAAACAAAACACAAGGTTTCAACTCCTTGATCAGGAACTACTGGGGTTAGAATATGTAAGAGGAGATTAAATTACCACAAAGAAGCAAGAGAAAGCTTTTTTTCCTTTCTGATTTTTTTTTCTTTTTT
>JANRGV010000084.1:10524904-10546371 GCA_024734035.1 Alethe castanea
TTGGGGTTTTTTTGTTGTTTTTTTTTAAATCTATGTAATGCTACAATATAAATTAAAACTTTTAAAAGAGGAAAAGGCTTATCTGGATTAACAGGCTGAGCATGGGACGTTTAAGGACAGCTCTAGATGGGGAGCAGACTACCTTACATCCCTTTTGCAGTAGGTGGTAATCAGCCTGGTCATCAAGTCAAGTCTTTCAGTAATGCTGAAGGGACTTCAAGAAGAGCAGTTAGTTGGGATCCCTGTCTGGTGACCAGAGGAAGAAACACAAAGGAAAGTCTATGAGCAGCAGAGAGCGATGAAATGGGGCAGTCTGAGGCTTCAGGTGTCCTGTGTGGTGTTTGGGGTGGTATGAGGGATCATTTCTTCGAGCCCTACAAGAGTTGTCCACAAGAGAATAAGGAGGCTTTGGTGTAGGTGTTCCCATGCATGTTTAGGCCAGTACCAGCACAAGTTCCCATGGCTGGTCTGTGGGACAACATGTGGTGTCAGATGTTGATCACCATTGGCCCACAAATGCTGCCTCAGTGATCTCTTTGGTTTGTTGGTTTTTCTGAAGTCGTTGAGGTCCCTCAGTAGAAAAGTGACTTCTGTCTCATATGCACTGTGGGAAGGTTTCTTTTGGTTAGGCTGGTTAAGGGCTCAGCATTGAGTCAAACTTGTCCTGAGCTGTGGCTCTGAAAGCAAAAGGAAAGCAACACCAAAGAGGAAGCAGACAAAATGCCACAGCTTGCACTACTGTCAAAAAACAAGAAGTGTGTCCATTTGCATCAATGCTAACCAGGTGCTGAGCAAATACAGAAACCTATTAAAATCTAATGGTGTCCTTTAATACCCTCTTTGCACTGTCAATAAAAAGAGTTGAGCAATGGTGACCTGGATCTCTCTTCTCCACAGAGACTACAGTGAACAAAACAGCCTCCATTTACCCAAGCTCTCTCAAAAGACTTCAGCTAATAAAAGCCCTCAGCATTCTGTGTGTATATTTATTTCTTCACATTCCCTAAAATCCTACAATTTATGGAAAAGGAGGCTGCTATTTGGCACACATCTCCCCTTACAATCTGCTCTGCACAAAGCTATTTCAGTAAATAATACAAAGATGAGAAGATCCCTTCTCTTAGTGGCTGCTTGATCCCAGGTTAACTGTATAAAACACACAAGCCCACCAGAGAAAGTAAAATCTCACCACAAACAGGTTGGTCCTCCCTGAACTCTGAGTGATGTTTTCCTACAGTCACTTTGTTAAGAGCAATCAGCTGTTCAAATGAAAGTTTTGTTACTCTAACAGGGAAGAAAGAAGCATTTATCTACCGTTGTCAAATAATGAAGATTTGAGAACAAAACTGGACCATACAAAGATGCTAAATATAGAGATAATATCAACAGCCCACTATTTATTCTCCTTTCTAAAATTAACTGCTAAGAATGTAATTATGTTCTAGGTACACGACCAGTTGCAGGAGAAGAAATATTGTTGCCTGTGAGCTATAAAAATCCAGGGATTTTTATGCTTCACAGAGGAAGTAAATGCTATTGACTTATGTGCCACTGAGAAGAGGGGAGTGAGTCAGTGCATTGGAGGAGTGGACCTCCACTCTCCATTATTCTGTGCCTGAGGATGATGGATGCAAGGTTGGAAATAAGCAAAAATTCCTCATTTCTTGCCTCTGTACAAGGAAAAAGTCCTGTGGCTCACTCAGGAGCTATTACTAATAAAAACACTTCTGTGAAAGAGCAGAATATTTGGTCATGACAATTTATACTTCAGCAGAGTATGGAAATTACTGTAGTAGAGAAGGTTTTAAATACAATGAAAAACCTTATTATAAATGATAGTTAGAAGTTTTGGAGGGGAAAAAATGGTGCTCAAAACCAGTCCTTACTGTTTACATTCCAAGGAGCCAGAATGAGCTGCCTTCCCTGTAGGCAGTTTAAGTTGAAAGGGCAAGGTTTCCATAAACAATGTGACTGAACTGCCCTTTAATATCTCAGAGATGGTGACTGAGCATAAAGGTACTTTGAAAGAAGTGTCTAGGGGATGTGAATGTTTTGACTGCCTCTGTGGAGTATCTTCTCTGAATAAAGGAATTCAGTCTCAAAGCCTGCTACCAGCATCTTTTATTAACTTTGGTGAATGTCTGAATACAATGTTTATCAATCTGAAATGCAAAAAGCATGAAAATGCCCACTGGTACTATTGCCTGCTGACACATCCAGGCACTCTGGTCCCAATTTTCAGTGCCTGCGTGTAGCTTCCTACAGTTTTGTTCTTCCTTCTTAGGCCAGCCATGTCACACATTTCTGAGTCATCTTTTAAAGTAGTTTTCAGACTGTCTTAGCACCAAGCTGCAACTAAAAGCATCACCAGAAACAAGGACAGGCATGTCCTGAAGTCTTCCTGTGTCATGCTGTACTCAGTTGCACTCTTGGAGTCCTAGAAGCAGCAGTGAAGCTGTGTTACCTGTCCTAAACCATGGAGAAGTCGTGTCCTATATAGCCAATAAGTTCTTGGAAAAACTTGTGCCCATGATGTCAGATCTAGCAGGCAAATATAATAATTGTATAGCTTAATTTCAGTAAGTGACCCTAAACTGATAACCTTTTCACCCTTATCATCTAATTCAGGAGTTAGGCAGTGCCACCCTCACAGTATTGGCAGGACCAGTTGGAAAGGACAAGCTGTGAAGTAAGTCATGGGTGCAAGAGCTTGTGCAGCAATACACCCATGGCAGACTTGTGGCACTGTGGTGATGGGGGGGCCAACCTGGTGCCTGAGGGTGGGAGCACATACCAGTGGAGCAAAGAGGGACAAGGTTGACCTGGCAGCTAGCTGGGAAAGCCCAGTGGCTTTGGCTTTCCCATCAGAAATAACTCAAACTTGGAATATTTTAGTTAGCTGTTAGGAGAAGGACGACACATCCTAGCAGCCAGGGTGCAGGGTACCCATTGCAACAGGAAATGTCTGGCTGACATAAGCCTGTATTTTTCCAGCTGTATTTAAAACCACACTTGATTTTAACTCACAGTCTGACCATTCAGTTGTCAGATTATAAATGCATGAACTGCCACGAGGTGGGCAATGCCAGCCTGACCCAAAATGATCTGAGCTGTAAATACCCTTTCTGAGCTGCATTATCCAGGGTCATGCGTCAGAGGTGTCCTCTGAGAGTGCCAAGTAAAATCCTTACATGTTCTTCATCCACTTTGTTCATGGAAGGCCTTTAAAGTAGCTGGAGAGGCAGGTCATGCTTGCTTCTGCATTTAAGAGAGCAGTAAATAAAAGCAACAATTCAGCCAATGCTCCCAGACAGGCCAGTGCCCCTCAAAAGGGTATCCTTCTCTGTCACATTAATGTGCACCTATGCTCAGTGAGAAAGAGCAGCCACTGCCAACAGTCATGGTGGTGCTCTTTGTGACATTATTAGAACAGGAAAGAGACCCTTAAGCTGTTAATTTGATTTAGGCTGATGACCAAGGCTACTTTTCACCAGATTCCCTGTCATCAGATGAAAATGGTGCTGTATCTTGCAAACGGTGCTGCATCTCAAATCCTCACCCATTTAGCTCTCCAGAACCAGAGGACTTCTGATACACCTACTGGATAAGAAGCCAATAGCTTCAAAATCAGAGCTTCCTCTGCCTTTATGCCTAGTGTTCCTGTTAGAGGACAAACTAGAAAACCTTGATCATCAAAGAAAAAAATCAGTGTCATTCTGCATCAGACAAAGGATGGGGGAAGAAGCACATTTTACACACTCCCAACAATATTTAAAAGGCTCTTTTTAAATTTACACATCCTGATTACTGCAACCTCTACAATAACTTACATTCTAGTTCTCCCAATTCCAGCAGGAATGAGACATGCCAAAGGAAACAGAGGTTTCAGGAAATGATTAATAAATTGGTATTATTACTTGTCTCTGTTGAGGTTTGTTCTTTAAAGCTGTATGTTTGCTTTTGAAATCCAGCATATAAATATCTGCTAAGTGTCACCTCACTTTACCAAGTTTACCATGGCTAGAAAACACAAGGGGAAAGTGGTGGGTTCATTGTGCTGCATCTCTAAATAGTAAGAGGAGAGATCATTTTATACCTGAAGCTTTCTGCAGTTCAGAAGACATGACTCAGATAGAATGTCCTTATATTCAAAATGCAAACATGTAGATTTCTAAAAAATATTTTTAAAATATTTTCTTCTTCCCTTTGCTGTTTTAAATCCTTTCTAAACCTCCTGGTTTTCTGGTTATGTTAGATGTCAGCCAGCTTCACTAGAATTCTTGACATGTTTCTCTAAAGTGACCTTTATCTTACACCGAACAAAAAGCTTCAGAGAGCAAATATAAGGTCTTCCTTACCATTTCCATGTTTATCTTGCTGCAGGCTGCATCTGATCACAAAACTGACACCACCCCCACTTCACAGGAATTTTTCTTATTTAGAGAAAAGGCAAGTAAAACAGCACAGCAGAATCAAGTCATAACAGATACTGATTGCACAGTGTCTCTCTCAGTTAGTAATGAATCACTTCCTTGGTGCTATGAGAAAGGGGCATCAAGTTGCTGAAGGTGCTTGATTTCAAAAGAAACCAAGTAAGGAGCATGTTGAAATTGTTGTATTTGCTGAAAAGGACAGAGAAAGGAAAAAAAAAACCAGCAAAAAAACCCATCCACTAAACTCAAAACAAAAAACAAAGACAAAACAAACAAACAAACATCAACAACACACTCCCTGCCCCCCCCCAAAAAAAAATAAAAAAACACCCAAAACCCCAAAACCAGACCAAACCAAACCAAACCAAAAAAAAACCAGGAATTTGTATGGCTAATAGTCACTTTTATTTTTTGCTCTACAGCATTTTGGGGGCTAGAAATTAAAGCTAAAATAACTGAGGGCAAATTATCAACTACTACAACTTCCAGAAGATCATCTCATATGACACCTGCAGACCAAGGACCTTAAAAACCCTGCAAAGCCATGCACAAGGGCTTAACTTTTACTCTAGTTCACCTCCCTGGGACTCTCTCAGCATGCAGGTGCTGATGGGAAACCTCTTGCAGGCCACAAAGCTTGGCCTCATGCCCCACAAATTCCTTTTGCAGCAGGGTCCTCTGGCCTCTGTAGGTCAGACAGTAACCAAAGGAAGAGAAAGCATCTGTCCCAAAGTCTTAAACCATCTACTGTCCTTTATTTTGGAGCAATGTGATGAAGTGGAGCTGCTGGATCTTACAGTGTATCAAACATGGAGTGGCTACAGTACAGTGGGAGATTAATTGTGCCACATGTGTAGCTTGCAAAGTTCTGCAAAAGGCCTGTTTTTGCACTAGCTAAAGTGATGACTCCTTCAGCACAGAGAGCAGCAGGATGGAGACCAGGCTCTGTGCTTGTAACTTTTGGATTCCTCCTGCTGAAATAGGCCACATACAGATAGTGTTGTCATTTTTTATTAATCACAGGTAACATAATTCTGGTCACTGCTATAGGCTGTTTTGTCGCTATATATAATCTTGCAACTTTCACACAATTTTTGCAAAGCAAAATGAGAATGAGGAACTAATCCCCTTCAAAACATCTCAGGGCTTTGAGGAAGAAAGCTTTATCTATGTGTCTAGAGGCTAATTGTTCAAGTCCCAGCTGTTCTGCCAACTGTGCTTAATATTTCTCTGCCCTTCACAACCCAAGACATTACATCCAACTGCACAGTAACTATTATTCCCCAGTTCTGCAGAAAAAGGAATTCTAAAAGTGATTTGGACTCAAACCAGGACTCTCAGGCCAGTATGGGCTCCTGCACAGACTGAGAGGCCAATTCAGATGCCTCTAGAATAATTTTCTTCCTATATGTTAGATTAATATATGACTTCAAGATTTGTGTTAATATATGTTCTACTGCTGTACATTTTTCACTTTGACTGAAACCATCCAGCTCTTCAAGGACAAGGTGTGGCAGCCTCCTGGCTTCACTGGGATTGTGCTTCTCAGGCTGCAGCATATCTTTCAGTGGTGCATGACCTCCAAACCAGTAGTGTGGTGCTTACTGCTGCTACTGGCAAGTGTGGCAAGTGACAAGAATGAAGAAATAACATAAAGCATTCTTTGAACTGGGCAGCTTTACTTGTATTCCCAGAAACAAGGTGATTTGGTCTGTACAAAATCCAAAAAAGATAAGGACTTAAGATAATAAGCCTCTTCCCAGAACGCGAAGTGTGGAAAATGAATGATGCAGCCTGTCACCTCTTGATACCAAATGAAACCCTGCCTGGCTCAAGCAGGGATTAAAATTTATTCCCAGCTAATTGATGTTTGGAGTCAACACACTAGATTAATTAGTCTCAGCTCCAGCTTCTGCTTCATGTGTTTGCCTGCACAGCTTTGAGGTAGTTTCTTAGGGCCGACACAAACTCTCACTGTGTGTTTGTGCAATGCCAAGCACAAGGGAGTGCAGAGCCCCCCAAAAAGTTCCTGGCAGTAAATCTACCATTGGGGCTGCAACCAACTCAGTCTGAATTCAGAATACTGGAAAATTTATTAAAATTTTACCTCCCAGGGTCAGGCTGGTGGGAGTGCACAGAGCAGCAGACAGACAAAAAAACCCAGGGATTATTATCATTTAATGTTGCGGGCTTTGGTTTAATTTTGTGATAATCAACATTTTCCTGCTGGTGGTGTTGTAAAATAGTGGGCTATCATGATCAAGTACATCATTTGTCCCAAAGCACAACAAAATCAAATGTAATCACAACTGATCGAAACTGTAGAAAAGGAAATAAATTTAAAGAGGCATCCCAGAGAATTTCAGTAGCTGTTATGCCTACCCATTTCCATATTTCTTCTTTCTGAAGTAGTGGTGACTGGAAAATTAAGTGGTTTAATTCCAAGCTGGGAAAAAAAAAAGGTGTATTGTGATTTTTCAATTAATCAGAATTTTTGTAACATGAGTCCACAGTGAAAACATGTTAATAAATTATAAATGTTTCCATTCTGTTAATTTATGCAAAGACTTTTTAAATAGGAGCAAAACCCAAGGCACTGCATTCTGCAGCTGTTCAACAAGACATTTAAATGTTTTCCAAAATAATTTTCCTTACTTTAAAATAAAGTTTCTTCAAAGTAGAAGATAAAATGGAGATGGGAGAAGAACTACCAGACAGAAACTTTTTTCTTTACAAAAACTGCTTCAATAAAACATTTTTTTATTAGCTTTGAGTACGCATGCTTCTTTAAAATTATCCAGAGGAAAAAGATGGACGTCAGAAGGACTGAATGATATTTGAATAAAATTCCAGTTAAATAAGTAGAAAAAGCAGTTCTTTCTGATTTAGTTAGTACCATTCTTCCCTTTGGGGGACTGTTTACCCCCAACCAAAACAACCGCCTCAGCTCATGAGAAATTCAAGATGAGCTGCTATAACAAACTGCCAATTGCAATTCAGCCGGGATTTCATCCTACTCCAAAAAGCAGCAATCATAAAAGTTTTACACTGGAAAATACATCCTGTTACTGTACTTTAGGGTTTCATACTATTCCAGCTATTTCTTCCATTACCAGCCCTCAGTCCACCAATTCTGTCTCAACAGCCTGCAAGTAGTCTCTTTCAGAATATCTCTATGTTGCACTCAAAGTGTTTCCAGAGCAAAAATTATATTGTTCTGAGCATGGAATCTGTGAAGTGTTTCTTCCTGCACAATTCCATCTTTGGCCATTACACATACCTGTTCCCAAGCTTCCTTTAACATAGTGGAGGGCGCCAGTTATGATGAAAGGGAAAACTGATAACACCTGAAGCCACCCTGCCATGTCCTCAGAAGGTCACTGTACTCAAAAGGCACACTTGAGCTGTGTCCTCAGACACACTGTGTACTCACAAGGATTATATTTATCCTGTAACATTTCTAAGTGGATATTGCCAACTTTATCTCACTGTACAACTCAAAAGGATGGGGCTGTAGGCACACATCTGTACTGTGTGTGCCATAATCCTACAGGCACCACATAAAGGTGGTCCCAGCAGCAGCAGCTGGCTTTGTAAAGGAGACTTGGCAGGGAAGTACTCTGTAGGGGTTTAGTTGTCTGAATTGGAAGCAGCAAAATGTGACTGTAGGCAAGTGCAGATAAGCTGGACTGGATGGGTCATGGACTAAGAATTATTGGCAGAGTCCAAAAATAAATTTGATAGAGCAATACTCAAAGGTTTACAAACTGCCTCATAAAACTTTAATTTTTAGAGTCACTGTCTTCAACACACTCAAAAACATAAGAAGGACAAGAAGAAATAATGAGCTTTTGTTGCAGTCTCTCACCCCTTGCAATCCACAGAGCAAAGTGCAAATATTTTTCTCCACTCTTTTGAGGTCAGGAAAGGGAGAAAGGGGTATTTGTGCATTCTCACTCCAGTACCAGCTTTTCTAACAGCTAATGCATAATACAAAGTTTATCCTGACAAGTCATTTGAATATTGCTCTCTGAAAGCATGAAGTACTGCAGCTAAACCTACAGCACTGATAACATTGCTGTGTGCACTGGAGCCAATTCCCAGCTGCCAGAAGCTCTTCCAGGAGGTGCTCCTTCACAGTATTTATAAACACCTACACACACCATTGAAGAGGATTACAGAGATTTATGAAAGGGGGGAAAAAAGGCCTACAAAACTGAGCATTTTTCTTATTAGATATGGTGGGGTTTTTTCCTTCTGGGGTTTTCATTTCTGGCAGAAATAGAAATAAAAATATGGTAAACATGCTTTCTTGGTTAATTGACTTGAAGCTGCTGGCAGATAACTCATTTTATTTCACCCATCTGCTCTATCACCTATTATGCTTAGAACAGCTATGTTCCATATGATTTAAGGACATTTCAATATATTTCCTTATACTGATTTTTTGTATTTCACATTTTGCTGGTAAAACAGCAACATAGAACATTGGTTAATAAGTATTGTGTAATTCTCAAGTGGATTTAGTAAATCATTCTGCTACTGTGGTCTTTCAGCAGACACAAATAGAAAGAACAAGGGAAACTAGACATTTGTAATAAAATCATCCAAATTACTATCATTTAAAATGCTTATATAATACTAATACGGCATTTGATCATGAATGATAAGGAAAAAATGAGTTGGAACAAAATTTTTAAAACCTCAAGAAAACATAAAAATGATTCTTTGTATACAAAAGTTTAACCACGTCACATAAAAGTGATTGTAGTGGTAAAAAGAAATGCATGACAGCTGATGTTTTTCCATAAGTCTGTTTTTTGCCACTAAGCACTCTATCAACACCACGTGGTAATATCAAACTGCTGCAGGATTAGGACTTAACTGCTAAATGTGTATATCTACATTTACAGAACAAAAAGTAGTCCCCAGCTCATCCAAAACCTTGCTGCTGGGCCAGTCCTGGAGGCTTCCAACATAGGGTCAGGATTTTCCTGTTGGACAAGAGGTTCCTACCACCAAGGTATTTTCCACTTGTAATTACATACATTGAATCTGGATTTGCTAAATAACAGAGCTTCAGTTACTGTTCATTAAAGAAAAATAAAACTGTATTAAAAAAAAAATTCTATGCAGCTTTCTACTTCTGTCTTGTGTCTTCTGCTTGGGAACCTCACTGTCTTAAAGCACCACCTTAGGGCACAGGTTAATAGAAACCATTTCAAATGACACACCAAAAATTAAATTTACAAACACCCAGCTACACTGTCACATAAAAGAGACCTTCAAGATTTGTTCAACATGGCAATTATCCACAAGAGCCTCTGAAACATGCACAGAGCCAGTTGATTTCAATATGAACCTGACTTATTGTCTCAAAAATACATATATCAGATGTGTTAATTTATTAATTAAAAATATATCTCATTCCCTACCTCTCCTTTTCTCCTGCCACCTGAATTACAGACCCTTTGGACAGGATTATGAAACTTTAGTTAGGTTAATCCTTATGCACCTTGACCAATATATGGCATTTGAATGCCAAAACATCTTGCATGGAAACTTAACAGAACTGGGAGAAGCAGATGCACTGCACTTTTCTCTGCTGAGGTTCAAAATAATGTGTTGTTTGTACTCTTAGAAAAGTAATGGCATAAGCAGTACTTGATTTGATTTACTTTTAACGGAAGACACGACACCAACTGACTCATGTATTATAAAAATGCACAGATTCCCTTTTGATTTCACAGCACTGACTTTCAGGAATATGCCAAAAGAAATTCATTTTTTTATATCAGATATACAAAAAACAGTATCTTTGGTTTGTTATCACAAAGAACTGCAGAAACATGACTCCTTCCCATTATAAAAATGTGTCTACTTTGCCAATGTTAAATAATTTCTGTCTTGGTTTTCTGAAAAAGTGATTACAAAAATAGTCTCTACTTCAACAACAAATCCACTCTTGAAGTCTGATCAGAGTCACATTTTAGGGATAAAAGCAAATTTTCCTCCTGTCAGACTTTAGAGCTGTAACAGGAAGAGCCCATGCTCAGGAATCCAAGGACAGAAGTCAGATATACTGTTAAATGAAATAGTAAAGAGTGGTGCCTGCAGGGTGCCAAGATCCCTGTATTCTCAGTCCATGGCAGCGGCAGTGCAGGGGCTCAGCGGTGCAGGGTGTCACTCAGAAACTTTATATCTTTGACTGTCATTTGTTATGGAGCAGAGATATGTGCAGCTGAGACTTTGTTAAAAAGGTATGAAGGCTACTTCTCCACACAGTCTCAGGATCAAAGTATCCTTGTTTACCACTGATTTTGTGTGCTGTTTTTCTGGCTGCCAGTCATGGCTGCTAATCAAACACAGCCGCTCCTGTCTGTGCAAAGAGGGGAACTAGGGTTCCATGGCTAAATGTGCATGCATTTTAGCTGCTTCTAAAAAAAAGTATGTAAGAACTTCCCTCAGTAAGACAACAATTACAGTACAGGACTGCAGGGCTTTTCTAAAACAATCAGCAGCATCAAGGCAGAAAGGAGCCCTCTCTACTGAGAGGGAACTCTGGAGGGAGAGCAGCCATAGGACCTCTTCATTTAATGCTTCTTAACCTCCAAAATTCCTTTAATTACAAACTGAAGAAGAATGAAAGAAGTTACAGAGCTATGGCAAATCTCCCTGCCCCTAGACACTAATCCCCTTATTCTTCTGTTAGTTGGTTAGTCAGGTGAGACAAAATATTCACCAGGACCTGTAAAATCTGAGTCCACCTATATTCAGCAGAACTCTCACTGTTTTTGATGGGTTCTGGGTTAATTTTTGACCACAAATCTTAATATCTGGTCTAAGGATGAGCCAACCATACAACTTGCAAAGCATAATGATCAGGACAGCTCTTGACTTGCTTTTGAGTCATCATGAGATGGGCACCAATACCCTTCCTTACTCAAAGTTGGAGCCTCAGTTTCTGTGCAGAGCCACAGAAATAAATGTTTTGCATTGACACTTTTGGCTTTTCCTTCTGTGCATGTGCAGGCCAGCCCAGCCCTACTGGAAGTACTGCATGGCAAGGATGCCCTGAAATACCCTTTACATCCAACAGAAAGGACACGAGCACAGGGGTCTGGATGAGTGTACATATTCCTTCCAGAAACTCCTCTGCTGGCAACAGAAATGGGGCATCACCCTGAGGAGGGGAAAAGACAGCTCAGTTCTGCTGCCTCTATAGTGAAGGCACCAGTTACTGGTTAACCACTAAACCATAAGCATAGACACAGAGTCATAAACATAAATATCTGCTGGAAATACTACGCTGGAGTTTCATTTTGGTAACTCTCATTTGGCTGTGTTCAATTAAGTAGATTAAAATTACTTCTCATAGTCATTTCCCATTGTATTCAATGCCATCGACCCTCACTCAGAATTAGGGAAGTCATTAACCACACGGATGGCAATGCTGTCAGTTTGTATGGCACAGAGACTTTTCCTACAAGGAAGAAAAGAACTATACAAAAATAAGATAGAGAAGGCACAAGGGAAAGGAAAGAGGGAAGTGATTTAGCAGAACATTTCAAATGTTTTAATAAATCATAAATTTACACTGAAATGTCACTTTAGTGAGTTTCCCTTACAATGGTCACTGAATGACAATATATTCTTTGTCTGCCATGAATGTGAAAGGCTGGAATGTGCTGCTATGTTTGCACAGCATTTCTAAGGAAAAATAGTGATTGGAGCATAAATAGTTTCAATTTTTACTACTACAGGTCTTTTCACATAGTCTGTCTTAGATCAGCATATTTTAGGAAGAAAAATGAAATTATACAAATGTACAATATAAGCAGAGATCTCATACAGAGAACCTAAAAATATGAAATCCAGGAAATCCCGGGTTCCTATTATTTTGAAAATGGAGGAACTTTATGCTCTACTGATTTTTTAATGCAGCAGATCTTGGAGAGAAGATGTAAGTTGATGCCATGCAGAGATGCAAGAAAATATTTTTTGAAGTGGAAGAATCAGATAAATCATGAATCACCAGTGTCACTGCTAAATCTGCGCATGTTCTTAGTGCTATTTTTAGATCACTGGCCACCATCCTTCCATCCTTGCCCAAGGATTTTAAGCACTGTTTTCAAAGACTCGTAAGCAAACAAGACAATCAAACATGAGAAATCAGCATTATCACCACAATACTGTCTTACTTTCTCTTCTGCTCTGAACTGCAATTTTCCATTTAGAGCACAATTGCATCCCAAATTTAGAGTTTTAAGCTAGAAACAATGTGCAGATGCAGTTACAAAACAAGTGATTGATGAATGGATGCAAAAATCAATAGGAATGGATAGAAGTCATCAGGCTGAAGTTGACTATCAAAGTTACTACAAAACTCTATCTAGTCTTTCTTCCACGGAAAATATTCAACTATGCCAAAAGTAGGTATAAATAGATATAGATTAGTACCTTTGCTCTTGTTTTACAGGTAACTCTGTTTGGGAGATAGATTCTAAATGGTCTATCTTTATGCATATTCCTCCTACATTTCAAGATTATATTCCTATACATCTAGCTCTTAACACTGTTAAACTCAACAAGATTCAAGAAAATGCATGCTAAGAAGTCATTGCACTGCTGTAAGCTCTGTGAATCTGAGTCAATTGGACACAGCAGCATTTTCTTAAATATTCTGTTACACCCCAAGACAGAATAAGAACCTAAGAAAACTGTTTACAGTAGAGAGCAAAACTAGCATTGTCTTTTCCCCTTCATCCTCCCAATTTCTACTTTCTTACCCCAACTCATCAACTGTTTTATAATCACAGAATCAGAGAAATGTAGGTTACAAGGGACCTCTGGAGGTCATTTGGTCCATTGCACTATCACCAATTTTAAGTCAGATCCAGCTTCAAAACTAAATTAAATTTCTGAGGGTTATGGCCAGTGTAGAGCTGAGTATCTCTAAGGACAGAGATTCCACAACCTTAATGGGCAGCCTGATTGAATGGTTGTCCAACCTGTTTTCCTACAGTTTATCTGGAATTTTCCTTGCTGTATGTGGTGTCTTCTTTAAGTGCACACCCTCTTTCAGTTCTGCTCAACAGTGATGGAGGCAAAATCTGGGTACAACACAACTTCTGTTGCTTTAGACAACCATAGTGTTGCAATAGTCCTTGCTGATTGCATTCAGACTTTTTTCCAAAATACATTTTTCAAGTATACATGCTAATTTAGGGCTTTAAATCACCTGAGGCTTTGCTGACATGGGCTTCACGATGGCATGTTGGAATCCTTGATCAGCCTACTGCAAGACACATACCTGGTTGGCAGAGAACCAAGTTCTCACTGCTAATACTGAGATCTACATCATTTAGCCTGATTTTTCTAGTAAATGGAAGATTAAGATATTTTGGTCAGTATGAAGTCATTGGAAAGAAGTTTTTTCAAGAAGTTAATGCCTCTCTTAGAGAAAAAGGAGAAAAAACACTGGCTGGGAGAGTATGGGATGGCAGAAAAAGGGGATGACTTTTTAAAAGAAAACATTACTGAAGCAGTATTTCATATAACTGAGATTATAGTTGTAAGTGGGTAAGTGTAGGTCTTCTCAGATGTTACTGTGGCAAAGAAGCACTGAGATGAATGAAAGAGTTAAGGAAAACTCGTAGAGATGTGATTGCTACTTCATTCATGTTTATTACCTGGTTTACACAGCAATATGATTGACAGCTGAATGAAAGTTGTCCTTCATATTATCTTTTTGCACTGAATGTTTGGTTGGGTGTATCTGTAAGTGGGAAAAAAAATGGATTCCAGGTATTGACAGCGTGACATAACAGTTTAGATTAGCCATTGCACCTTGTAAAATAATTAGCCTGGAAGTGGATAATCTAGCTCAGGAATGTGCTAAATGGAGCAATCATCCAGCAAAGTGAACAGAATAAGGATTTTGTAGTTACAGTGAAAGAATCATTGAAACATCCATCTGTCCAGTACATAAATGCAATAAAGGAGGCAAATTAAATACTATATTTTTACATGTTCTGCTGTGTTGATCAGAATTAAAACAGGAGAGCTTAGGATGTACTACTGTATTAGTTCCAGTGCCTGCTTTATGTGGCACCAAGGCTTTTGAGAGCTACTAAAGTATTAAAAATAATATCAGATCTCAACAGCATAAGACAATTTCTGTGGAACAGGAGATGTATGTAAAATGAAGACTGCAGTGTGGCCTAACAGAACTGAAAATTGTGGGAAGGACTAGTAAAACTGATAGAAATAAAGTTTTAATACTAGCAAGACATTTACAAGCATGGAGAGATAGCTCCAGGAAGCCTTCTCACTGTTTGACTAATGAACTCAGACTGTTATTCCACTCAAACACTAGCAGTCATATGGAATAAATTACCAAATAACCCAAACAAACATAAAATTAATTCAACGACTGCAAGTGATGGTTTGTTTACTTTGGTGAGAAGGCAGAAAACACACCTAATAAAAAAGTAATCTGCACATGCAGACCTCTGACTGCAGCCAATACATCCCGGGGCTGCACTGAAAGTGCTCCATTTCGTCGTTATGAAATAGTCAACAAACTGATTAGTAGGAGACAAAGGTGGTACTTTAAAAAAGAATGGTTTCATGATTTCTGATCAGACACTCATCAGTGTTACTTCAAGCACACTCAGTGAACAGTTTTATGTGGGGGAACTCCCTAATCTAAGGCTCTGTTTTGCTAATGGGAAGGGCCTGTCCGGCCAGGATCACACAGGACTGCTGTTCCCTCTGCTCTGTGCTGCAGGGCGAAGTGCGACGAGACAGGGACAGCTGCCAGGTTTTCTTCAAACGCCCTCCCCTGACCTGTACCAACAAAGTGCTTGTGCTAATGTGGATGTAACCCGGAGCATCCAAGTGAGCTCCTGCTGCGCGGTACAGCTCCACCTACTGATGAGAGAATTCCCCAAGTCACAGGAGGGCTCTGCTGCCCGGGTTTAAGCAAACATTTCTGCTTCAGTAGAGTGCTGAAGGCATTCAAGGACAACAGCACAAGGAGCAGAGGCGTGCAGGGACACGACGCTAAGAAACCTGAAAAACGGCAGCTCAGGTTTACACAAATGCCAGAAGAAGGTGCTCAGAACTTCTTCAGAAGCAACATGACTCAAAATCCTGACTAGCCCGAGCCAAAGCCAAAAATCCATCTCTCGAATACACTCTCTCCAAGTCACACCAGGAATGAATTTGACCCCTAGTGGAACAAACTATAAGCAAATTACGTTAACAGAAAGGGCTTGAATTAATAACACTTAACTATAGTTGTATTATTGTCGTTGTACTACTGTATTTTTGTTATGCATGACTTATTCTTCATCAAGTGTTATTATGGTAATATTACCCAAGCTGTGTAAGATTTTATTAGCACTTTGTCTTATTTGATGGCTTTATTCATGCACTCTTTACTCAAGAGATTTTACAATTGTATTGGAATATTAATAATTACGAATATATTCCTGGATGAAGACTGGAATAAGACACTGCAACAATATAACTGAAGGAAAAAAACCCTAATTTCTTTTAGTACTTCAGAGGTGATTCACTTCCAACAAGTATGAAGAATTTTGTAGCTCAGGAGCTCCTATGGAAACAGAAAACTTTTCCAGTCCTCTGCTAAATCCCACATTTCAGATTAACCTCAAGAGAGGAGGAACAACTTTTAATGAATTTGATGATGATGCTAAGGCCCACCAGTGTTCCCCAGGAAAAGATTCAGCCTCCCTGGGGAACTACCTCAAGGTTTTCCTGTTAAGCAAGGAAAAACTATTTGCACTCCCCTCTAACCTCCGCTCTTAGAATAAGGCTCATGCGTGGTGTCTGCTGTGAGGAACTGCTATTTTGGCACCACACACTCAAGCTGGCTGATGCTAGCTCACAATGAAAACACCTGTATCTTGAAAGCTTCTGTGCTGAAATATGCATCAGAGGAGAGTGGGCTACTGCTTTTAGCAGCAACCCACACAAAAGCAGCCAGGTAGATGAACAAAGCAAGGTACTGCTAAAAGAAGACAGCTAGCAAATGAAAGTTTACAGTCGGGCTGTTTTTCCTCAGGTGCAACAACACTGACACCTCTTTGTGGACACAGGGTGGAAGGGGAAGATGTGTGCCTAGGCTTTGGCAATGTCAGTTCTTCCAAAAGCTTCCAAAGGGACAGGCAGACCTATGCTGATAAGCCCCAGAGGCAGTGGGAACACTCCTCTTACAGATACTTGGAGAACGTCCACAGAGTGGAGACTCATTTACTCCCACAATGCACTCTAATAAGTGTTCAAGCCCAGACTGCCAAAGCCTTGAATTCTGTTTCCAACATTCTTTAGGATTTTCATCTGTTCTTTGAGAAACAGCCGTCCCAGTTTTGCCTAAAAGATTTTCTCTTCTTTTCTCCTATGGAGATATTTTACCTTTGTACAGGAAATTAATTGTCTATTTTGTACAGTTTACTCTTCCACTCTTGTCTTTCCTATTCATGCACTCTGGCTGACATTTAGATCCCTAGAGAGGTGTCTAGGTGATGACACTGCCAAGCAGATGAGCCTCCTGGAAATCCTTCCTATGGCTGCCCCCAGGAGATTTGGAGCTCCATTTGGAGCTTTCTCCAGTTAATTCCTTGTCTCCCGTATGGCTTCTAGGTCACACATTTTGCTCCTGATTTTGAAACACATTTCCACATTGGGCATATTTTACTTGGGGAATTCAAATAGCTCCCAGATAGAACTGGATTTCACACATCAAAGCTTTTCAAGCCACACCTTTTAAAGGAAGACAAATTTTATTTTCTTTGTGCAATGCTTCCCTGTAATTATTATTAGCAGCAAAGAACAGTTACATTAATGCAATCAAGCTGAATAAGCAGGTTGTTATAAGTTTCCCTGGGAGAATAAAAGGACATGAGGCTATCTTTCAGTGATGGATATTTGTTTTTTTAAATGTCACTGTGATTTTCAAGCCTTTATTCTCTTGGTGAGTCTTTTTGAGTACAGCAAGAGTTGTCTGCTCCCTTAGGAATGGGAGCTGGGGACAGTGAGGGGAACTCACACAGATTTGTCAGGGCAGGGTCTGGCACAGCGGTGGGGGGCTAGAGACCAGCCTAGCTGGGGTGATGCTGGGGCAGGGGCTGTCCTTTCCATGGAGCAGTCCATCTTCCTCAGTGATCCACTGCTCCTGTGCAGTCAGACAAACCAGCTGATGGACACAGACAGGCAGGCAGAGAGACAGACTGCCCTCAGTCCCCCACAGCCAAGTCTCCTGTGCCAGCTCACATCGTGTTACAGTGTTTGTGGGCAGTCTGCAGAGATGGAAAAGAGAGAGAGACAAACCTCACTTTCCACTTGATGAAATGAAGTATGGAGAATACTCACACCTAACCCAGACTGAGATACTCAGCTTGACAAATGAAATGTCATCAGTGCTTTTGATGAACACATTCATCAGCAGAGGCATGTTTTTGCCAGCTGGTTGTACACCAGACTTTGGGGGAAAGCAAGATGAACTGAAAGGCAAATATAAAACCAGTGGATGTTCCATGGCTTTGAAGTGCTGGCAACATGCAGACATCAGACTGCTGGACCAACATACCACTGGCCAGCTTAAAACTGGAATTGTGGCACCTCTCATTTTGCAACTTTAAAACATGAAACCAGCTTACTGGTACTGTTTTAGACAACATTATATTCCTACAGAGCAGAGCCACAATGGAAAATCATGGATATCCTGACCTGCTCCATTACTCCTCAGCCGCTCTGGAGAGGGATTGCTGCAGCCAGCATGTGCTGGATCAAGACAAGAGAAACATGATGAACTGAAAAAGCTCACAGCTGCATAGCTGCAGCAGGAGACAGTGTGCCATTAACTAACCAGCAGATACACTACATCGCCCAATGTCTAAATTTACCCTTCCTCAGACAGGCAAGTACCTGCATCAAGTAAAAATCTTAGTGAATATTTTAAATACTGGAAATAACACACCAATAGTATTTATAACTCATGGCCTCATTATTTTAAGAATTCTGTGGCTTTTCTGCTAAATACTTTGTGGCTGCTACAATTTCTAATTCCCACACTACATCTGAGTTAAATTATTATGAGTCTCAAAAACTCATGAAATTAATTGGAGGACTTCACTGCATCAAAAATGTGTTTTACATGTCTAGACAAATCTGATTATCATCATGCCCTTCAGAAATATGTTATATATTCCCAGCATATCAGATTTTACATAGCATTACCATTAAATGTGGTCTAGCTTCAGCTGACAAACCAGAGAATAATGATTAGGATGGTAATTTACTTCAGTTTAAGAGATTAATTATGTTAATGTCAAGTAAGAGAAGATATTTGACAATGGCATCAGACAGCTCTGAATAAAAAAACCCTTCATTTTATTTTAAATGTATTTTAAAACCATTTTCAGTACCATAAGTAATGTAAAATAAAGATCAAAGTTTTCATTGCATTCATTTTGTCAGTGAGCAGTGTGAAAAAGGCAGACTTAAATAAATAAAACCAGATAGAAGCTCAGGTTATCATTTGCTGTTTCCCTGTTTTGCATCTCAAACCAGCATGCACAAAGCCATGCCAGAAGCATCACAATCCCTAATTCTCAGTTCCATATAAAAAGGTACAGAGGGCTTAAATTCTATGCTGCTGGTTACACAAATGAGACCAGAATGAGCTCCTGCCCCAGGTAACAGGGAATGCAGGGAGGACAACGTGAGCCAACAGCTGGAATAGGAACGCTTTACCCATGCAAACTCTTAGGTACAAGGCAGTGAGCTCTGCAATCAGTAATTCTCCCAAGTTCTGCAATATTACACCCACCTGTGTAGGTCAATGCCATCCAAAGGATACTTTGTTGGCTGCCTGAACATGAAAAGAATTGTTTCACATAAAAAGAGTTGTGCTATTGTGCATGCCCTAAGCTTTGTCCTGTCCCAGTTTTAATTAATACTACTCAATGCTTTGCAAGGACAGAAGTAAAGCTGCTCTCCTTTTGAATCCCTTTTTTTCTGTAAATCTTTCCTGTTCCAGTTAAGCTAATCAACATTCTTACAATGCTTTTTCATATGAAACTGTCATTATTCTTTAAAAGTGCTACTATCTACCAATTACCATTTTCTACCACTTACAACACTTCTTTCTTTTTCATTAGCACTTCAAAATATTCTCACGTTCTACAATATCTTATTAAACTGGAATCCTGATTATTTCTATTGTGCTAGCATGTGTGTCACTCGCACTATAATGGTCTTTTTTCTATTTTAACTATCCAAATGAAGCAAAAATCAGTTTCATTTCATTCTTTTCAGACAAATCCCAACTGCTTTTATTTAAGCATCTGTACTTGTATTATACAATCCTTATTTATATTTCCACTGTTCCACTGTAATGAAACATCTTTTCATGGCACGTCCTGTCAGAATATAAGCATGCATACTAAGGCAAAATTATTAATAAGATTTTAGTAATTTCCACCTCATTTTGAAGCTCTTCTTAGAACTGCAGTGGCAAACAGCCCCTGGTAGGTGGGGTTCCCTACTTACAGTTGGGTAGAGGCAACTCTGTTCACTCAATACTCACTTGCTTTTTCCCTGGCATGTAAAGTTGGTGCATTATTGCTTTGGGATTTCTGGAAATGTTCACTGTGAAGCAAGCTATGTCCTAGCATATGCTGGAAAATCACAAAATGGAAAGGGCAGTCCAGTTCTTGAGCACTGATGATATAAATGTGGGCCAAGAGAGAAGAGATAACAAATAGATGGAGCGTGAAAGTGACTGTGATTATTCAGGCCAGTAAAAACAAGGAATGATCACAGAAAGCAAACTGAATTTTTTCTGTAAGTATCACATCAAGATAAATTTGACAAAGAGTGACAAAAAGAGAATGTGGTGATTTTGCAGGTATTTATAAAGTATGTGAGATGTAGCTTCATGAAGAAAAATGTTAAGGTGTTTACAGAGGTGAGTTTTCAAAAGCGTCTCAGAAATTTCAGAACATGCATCCTATTGGTTTTGAGTAAGGCTGATACTCACAAAGCACTTTGCAACTGCAAGTGTAATTTCTTTTCCTCCAGATTCACTTTTAAAACACAGACAAATTACTGTCTAAACAAAAATAAATTCCTTTACTTAACAAGGTCAAGTATAATTCTCTGAGAGTCCCAGGTGCTGTAAAGTCATTATTTGGCCTTTGGTGAATGCTTTCGACTGTCTACAGTGATGTCTATTTCACAGGCAACTTGCAGGCTACAATTAACCCAGCCATGTGCACTCACAGCTCAGGAAGGACTCGAAGGTGACTCACCTAAAGGGAAAAAAATAGTAATAAGTACCTGTGAGCCCTCCCCAGGGTATCAACTTAAGCCAAGTCTTTGTTGAAAACTAGGATGGTAATTCTTTTTTGAGAAAGAATATTCCATATGCATGTTAGGTGTCTGATTTACATTAGGCTAAATTAACAAACCAAGAGCAATTTATAGCCACTTAAATAAAAATTATTTTCCTCTCTGTTATCCACATTTTCCTACAGTAATTTATGACACTATAAACCTTCTGTGATCCTCTCATTGCTTTAAATCTTTCTAGGAAAATGAAGATACTCAAACATATTTAACAACTATATGAAAAAAAAAAAGTCCATCTTTTTGTTTGGCTAAGTTCTATATCAAGCTGTCAGCATGCACCAGGTAATTTTTAAAAAGATGGATCTGCCTCATTTTTTTAAAATGTTTTGGCCATAAGTAATGAGTTTCATTTTTTCATATTGTAGTTAATATGTAGTAGAGAATTTTGTCTTCAATAAAGAAAAATAATTATTTTTCTGTATGTATTTATATTTAGCATGAAATTTACTTTAAATAGGTCCTCTCTCAGAAGACTGAGATCATTGAAATCGGGACAGAAAAGTCCACAGTACACCCTGACACATGATTCAACATAAATGAGCTCTATAAATTTAGTATATTTGTATAATCATATATTATTTATAATTATAA
>JANRGV010000084.1:10555555-10621950 GCA_024734035.1 Alethe castanea
TTGGTTTCAGCGAGTGTAGAGACATATCATATTATTGCTAATGGTCAACAAGAAAAGATTAAATACATGGGTTCTTGCGAGCGGCCGGCTCCGCCGCTCTGCGCCCGCCTCTGCCAGCTGCTGAGCGACTTCCCGCAGTGCCTGCCCCGCGGCAGGAAGCTCTCGCTCGCCTTCTGCCAGCAGCTGGTGCGCAGCATCGCCCACTTCCAGAGCCAGGGCACCCGCGAGGCCGAGCTGCGCCTCTACGTCTCGCAGGTGACCCAGGTCAGCGCGCTGCTCAGGAGCGTCTGGAAGGCCGAGCCCGACACGCTGCTGCCCTCCCTGCAGGAGCTCTTCGCTGTCATCTCCGCCGCGGGTGAGCGGAGTAACGGGGGCGTGGGTTATCTAGGGAAAAGGGAAAGCCTTAGCGCGGGCATCACCTGGGAAACACTGCTTCACTAATGTAGCTTCTTGACTGTCGAGAAAGCAAAGCCTTTTTTTATTTCCTGCCCACTCCCCAAAAGCTAGAGGGGGAATAGTGATTTATTCTGCTGCGGGGCAGGATGGTGTTTGGAAAAACTCCTGGTGTAATGCTTTAAATGATATACTGAAATGAACTTTTGTGTGCTCTGTTAAGAAAAATTTAAAGCTATCAGTAGTAAAATGCATATAAATATCTCAAAGGTAGTTGCCAAGAAGTTGGTGTCAGACTCTTTGGTGATGCCCAGCACCATGACAAGGAGCAAAGGCCATAAACTACCACACAAGTTGCACCTTAACATGAGAAAGAACTTGTTTAGGTTGAGGGTGGCAGAGCACTGGAACAGACTGTCCAGGGGGGTCATGGAATCTCCCTCTCTAGAGATATTCCAGCACTACCTGGGTGTGTTCCTGTGGCCACCTGCTCCAGGTGACCCTGCCTTGGCAGAGGGGTCAAGCTACATGGTCTCCAGAGGTCCCTTCCAACACAGCTCTGTGGTTCGGTGAAAAGCTGCTCTTCTTTCTTCTCCTTGTTTAGCAAATTGGGATTTATAAATGCATATAAGTAATATATGCAAAAACAATATGTAAAGTTTTAGGAAGCATCTGGTGCCTGAGTAATGGAAATGTGATTGTAAATAGATCCTTTCTGACATCTGAAATCTGTGAAGTACTTTAAGAGTTCCCATTGGAAAGTACTTTTGCTATTGATGCACCTGAGAAACTTAACATTCCATTTTGCCATAAGTGGTACGGTTAGCAGAGTTTTTAAGATAGGATGTGGGGATTACCAGCTGAACTAAATTACCTTCATTATACTTCATGCAACAGGCTTAACATGAAGTATAATAAACAACTTATGGTACTTCTTTTTAGAAAAATACAAAGCCTACTTCTCAATTCCACTTAGGGTGGGGGAGGAGGAAGTTGGCAACCTGTCACTTTCTTGCATGAATATGAAATGAACTGAAGGAGTTTGTAATTCGAAGTTCATTGTCCTTAATTCATTGATACATTTTAATTTTGGTTTGGTTTGTGATAATAGAATGCAATGCAAAAAGAATGCAAAAATATGTAGGATAGATTTATTGTCACTTGTAAACTGTGGTGAAGTTGCAGGGTAGAACGTAAAGCTTACTTTTTTCTGCGGGGTTTTCTTTTTAGTTTCTTACATTTTGTCATATTCAATTGTTACAGATACTTCATTTGAACCTTCTGTTGCACTGGCAAGTCTTGTGCAGCACATACCATTGCAGATGATTACAGTACTCATCAGGAGCCTTACTACAGATCCTAATGTGAAAGATGCAAGTATGACTCAAGCTCTGTGCAGGTAATGTATTTCATTGTCAAGGGAGAGAAGAGTTTCTTTCTCAATCTTGCCTTTCTTGAAGTTATTTGTTTCTTAGTTTCCATTAAAAAAGCCAAGCAAACAAAAGTGCAAAAAAGGGGGGCTTCTAAGATGGTATTCCAAGTCATGCTTTTTGACATGTTAAGGTTTAAGCATATATTATATATATGATGCTATGGGTGTTACTGGCATGGTTTCAGTTTAAGGTTGCTGCCTTCATTGCTATTGTGACTTCATTCTCCAGCCCTGCTGGGGTGGATGAAGAGGGTTAAATAGAAACTAATAGGAAAGACCTCTATTCCTTTTAGATGACATCTTAAGTGAGGTCTTCTGCTTTATGGAAGGTGGCACAAGTAGGAAACTTCATGGGGTTTACAGTCAAGCTGAGAAACAAGGCCTTGTTTTCAGAAGATGAATCTTTCTGCTTTTCCAAGAAGCAGGGTAGCACTCCCATGTGGTGGGATTAACCATCATCTCCTCCTCTGAAGAGAGGAGATATTTCAAAATGAGTTTTACTGCTTAGCTTTGAGGGATTTTTTATTAAGATTCACAGAGAACAGCCTGTATTACCTTTTTCACTCAAACCCTCATAGTTTTTTTGGATGTTCTTTGAATGATAAGAAGAATAGGAATGAGGTAGAAGCAATTGCATATTATGTTTGTCACTAATCTAACCCTGAGTAAACATGCTGGAGATGAGTAGCGGTGTAAACAGACTGGGATTAAGATTGCAATCTCGGTTAGTATCTTCAGATAGATGAATAATAGTGATGCAGCAAGATGACAGTGATAGAAGGATGAAGACCTTGAAGTTTGTTTTCAGCCCTGTTGAAAAAGCTGTTATTGAGCACTGAAGTGTAGGAAAATGAGTAATGCAGTTAAACAGAAATTAGAAATAAATTAGAAATTTATATTGTTTAAACAATAACTTTTAAGAAGCCTTAAACTGAGAGCTCAGTGTCTTCAATATTTTTACTTTTATGTACATCCATTTGAATGTAGTGTAATACTTAAGCATTCATGTAGTGCAGCACTTGAAAAATCTTGGAATACTGAGGGCTTTCTCACACTGAAAACATCCCTTGTGTTTACAGTAAGTTGAGAAGCTGTATTTCAGTTGAAAACATAATGAAAAGAAGCAGCATTAGTAATACAATTTGGGGTGAGACATGGTTTAGGGGACTTTAAAAGAATCTCCCTGACTGAAGAGATTTCAGCTAAGGTGTGTGCCCAGTCTAAAAGTCAGAGCTAGGAAATTCAGGATTTGTTCATGCTGATAATTTGCCAGTAACGTGCTGGTGATTCATTTTCAAGTTAGTGTAGTTCTAATATTTATGTTACATTACTGCATCAAGAGAGTGTGATCATATAACTGTAGCTTGAGAACAGCTTCCCTGTGTGCCTCTGCTTAGGGAAGTAAAGCAGTGCTGAGCTTTGGTTACAGTAGGAGCAGTTATTATCAAGTAAGTGCTCTCTTTTTTGGTGCCAGCCATGTAGTGGGTGAATTTTTCTCTTGTGTTTGAAAGGGAAGAGCAGTCTTATTTGCTTTGTTCATTCTTTGAGGTAATACTCTCTAAGAACCTCTAGTTTTGTTCCATGGAACTTGGTTGGCTTTGTTTCTGGATATTCTCATACCAACACTGCATCCAGTTTCTTATTCTACCTCTGGCAACCCTTTGCAGTTATTACTCTCTTCTGGCTTAGTGGAGCAATTGCTAAGAGTTTAATGCAGCTGGAATGTTTGGAGCACCAAATGACAATGCTGTCATCAGGCTTGCAGCATTCCCAGGAGATGCAGAACTCCAGGCACAAGAAGGTCTGATGAGAGTCAGCAGAGCCTTGGTGACTGTAAATTAGAGACCTTGTTGCTCACTACCTAAGTATAACTTGTGGCACTGCAGAGTCTGTCTAAAGTTGAACACAGAGTAGTAAATAATTTATATTTAACAGACTCATAAATGGAGTTTGTTCAGAGGGGGCGGTACATTAGACACAAGATATTGTTAGAAAGGTTATTTGGCTTTTGGCTTGAGCTGGTTTTCATTGACTCAGCTGTCTCATGAAACCTGAAGAGCATCAGTGAGGAAAAGCAGAAAATTGTTGAATCTCTTTGAGGGTATGTGGCTCTACTTCAGAAGAGTCTACTTCAGAGCTCTGGGAGGAAATGAACTGGCTGTACTCAGGATCCTTACAAGTATAATCCTTCCTTGTACTTCAACCCAAGCATCTTTCTTAGGAAAATTTTCAGTTTCTCTTAACAAATACTCCAGATATAACTAGGTGCTCTGTTCTATTGTAAAAAATATAAAATACTGTAAAAGACTTGCCTGCAAATCAGGGAAGGGAAGATTTGAAGATGATTGGACTATGAGTTGTGGGGTCTTTTCTAGGTTAAGGTTATTTCTTTGCAGACAAAGAAATGTGTTTTTGATTCTCTCTTTTAGAAGATACATGGAAAAGTTGCTAATGATAAACACGTTTGAATTTAACATCTTGAGGAAGTGAGAGCTTTGTGTAAATTCAGAGCAGTGATTATGATGTTGCCATGTTTTTTCCCAAATTTTTTTTTGTAACAATATGGAAGAAACTTGGTAAGATTTGTGCTTGTTTGTTAAAAGGGCAGTTCTAAAGATCCTCTGTTTTAGAAAAACCTTTGAATTTTATATGTGCAGACTGTACATAATTCCTAAGAGATATACATTATAGCTTGTCTCAATATCTGTCCACTCTTGTGGTAGAAAGTTTTTTCCTTCCACCTAGTTAGTGCTACCTCATCTTGTTTGAAGAAAGGGATCTTGTGGACAATTAAAGGAAATTCAAAATATTGCCAAGTAAAGTATCAGAAGAGAAAAGCCTAGATTTCATGTTTTAGCTCCCTTACAATATTGTCTGTGTCTTTAGAATTGCTTCAACTCATCTGCTTGTCTGCCTTAAGGATCAATATAAATTGACTATTAATTTAAAAGGATAGGATGCTCTGTTTTCTGTTCCTGATTTTCACTGTATTTTCTAGGCACAGGAGGTCCCTTCACTTTTTTCTTAGCTTAAGTGAAGTTCTCCCTTTTGAGATGTATGTAGACCCAAGACTGCTCAATGTATTTAAAATGACTGGATTTTACCTTTATAGTGTTTGAGCTGGCTTCCAGGAGTGTAATTTTAACTTGAAGAGGCTTCCTTAGTAGTCAGTTTAGGTCTGCTTTGGGATAAAAGGTCTTAGAGGGGAGGTTACCAGCTGCAGGTAAGTTTTTGCCAGATGTTTGCTCAATGTCTGTAAAATCAGGGTGCATTTTCTAGAGTAACAAGAAACAATACAAAATATTGAGTTTTTCATGCTTTTTTTTTAATTTTAGGGATGCATATTTACTTCAAATGTATTAAATAAGTAATTATTAATTTCAGAGTTAAATGACTTGAGATGTAATCGAAATTCATTTACCACTTGCGTAACGTTCCTGCGTTACTTATTGTGAGTCTTATTGTGTAAGCATGTAGCAAGGTTATATAAAGTATCTTTTTTTGTTGAGATTCAAGTTAGTGGCATATTGGTTATTTTATATTTTTTGTTCTCCTATTGCCTTGCAGAATGATTGACTGGCTATCCTGGCCTCTGGCTCAGCATGTGGAAACATGGGTGATTGCACTGCTGAAAGGATTGGCTGCAGTCCAGAAATTTACCATCCTCATTGATGTCACTCTGCTTAAGATCGAATTGGTATGTTGGAAAAGAGCATTCAAAACTCAGGGAGAGGGAAAGGAGTTGCTACCAGCTATGCAGTTGTGTAAAATCTTTTTTATTGTAACATATAGTATCTTCTTACTCTGCAAAGTAATGTAAATGTATCTATAGCTGTCACTTGCATGTAATAATTTTGTCTGTTTTAAATGGTTGTGTGTTTGAAGATTTGTTTTTTTGTTTACTGAAATTTTGCTCTCCAGATTCACTGAAATAAATGTGGGTTTTTTTAGGTCTTTAATCGACTTTGGTTTCCTCTAGTGAGGCCTGGTGCCCTTGCTGTCCTTTCCCACATGTTACTTAGTTTCCAGCATTCTCCAGAAGCTTTTCATTTGGTGAGTTACTAAATAACTGTTTTCCAGTGCTTTGAAATGTCACTCACTCACTGTGTTATTTCTGAAATGAGTGTAAAGAGCAACAGAATTGATGTGCTTGGATTTTGTCTGTTGGAAGGTCCTAGAATCAGGTTCCTGTGGTCACAGGAAGGCTTTTTAGCTTCCAGATTCAACCACTCCATATATAACTGGAAGCAAGCATTGTCCTTCCTTGTATGTACCTATTTCTGGCAGAAGTATCTGGGCACCGCAGTTTGACTGCATGCTTCTGGAAATCCATTTTATGTGTGTGAAATTGGCTGATAAAGTTGGGCAGCAAGTAGGTTTTTGAGGACAGCTGTTTGGGGAAAACAGATAACAGATATTACCTGCTGTATGTAACCTGGTCACCCTGAATAGGCTCATGAGACCCAGAAGTACTTCACTTCCAGAAAACTGTGCTGTCTGTGTCGGTGTTCATGGACAAATTAAAGGTCACCATTTTAATGACCCCTTTTCAAAATGCATTTCAGTAGTTAAGGCCATAGGTAGGAGGGGGTGACAGTGACTGTATTAATACAGCAAGGTGTTCCCACACTTGGTGTTCAGCTTAAAGTTTAGGAGAAATGTCTGAGATTTACTGCACATTGTTTCCCCAAGGCTCTGAAAGGATATCAACCCCTTTGTTTAATGTCAGAGTAATTGCCTTGTGCCTGTTACATTGTTTTTTAAAGAGACAGGTCTGAAGTTTCTTCACTGTCTTGGGACAGAAATTTGAGTCACAATTGAAAGCTTTAAATATGCTCAAAACATAAATATTTCATATATTTACTTTCTTGCTTTTCTTCTTCTGAGAGAGACAAAATGGTAGAAAAAATGTAAAATATGAGGTAGCTTATTCTAGAAAGAGGAATTTGATTTAACAAAGAAAATTTATATTGGACACTGCCTGCTGTACTGCATAAATACCTCCCTGCAAGATATCATTACCATTTTTGCTCCATTTTAAACAAGTTTCTTCGCTCTCATTTTTTGTGCTACTACCATTTAATATCCTGTAATATCTTTCTTCACTTTAAGTGCTTGTTTACTTTTTAAATAACAAACGGTCTGATTATGAAAGGGTCAAATGCACATTTGATAAGTAGAAATGAATTTACCTGGTAATGCATCTGAAATTACATTCTCCCTCCTTACACTTGAGCATCATTAGCATAAATTAGTTTTATTTTTTATAGGAGAAGCAGTCTTGTACTTAGGATGAAGAACTTAAGATCATCAAAGATCTACTCGTGTATAAAAGTTTAATGCAACCTCAAGCCAGAAGTGATAATTCTGTGTGTATTCAAAGTGTAACATTCAGTATTTTCCAGCCTGCAGAATTTGACTTTTTTTGACAGAATTGAGAACCTGTACTTTTCCTGTTCTTCCGATGTGCTTTATCTGTGCAGAATTATCATATCTCAGATCTGCTTGATACAAATCTCCTCCTTGGAGCTCAGTAGTTGCTTTCTCATTGCTGTCTACCCACATTTATAAAGTGGAAGACAGAATTTTTTCATTGCAATAGCTTTCACTATTGCCTTGTGGTACAGTGAATACTTCATCCTTGTGTTTTTCTATTTAGGAAAGGATATATAGCAAGGAAATCTTGCTTATCTAAAGAGCAGTGTTTATTTACCAGAGATGTAAAAATATTTTTCATACTCAGAAAATAACCAATATTTGAAAAAGTGGCAAATGGGTATTTTGCATCTAGCCCCTTTTACTTCAGTGTTTTGAACTATATCAGTTCTTGTAATTGGTATACCTTCCTCAGATTCTTATGTTCTTCCTGTTCTGCATTTCATATCTTTAGCTTACAAATTGTTTGATAGTAATTCATGATGAGAAATTATTCTATTAACTTCTTTCACAGTTAATAAATTTTGATCACTTGGAAACTGGGAAAGGTGTCTGAAATACTTTGGTTCACAGTGAGAAGTCCCTCCTCTCTGTAAATTGCTTTGAAGTAAATTTCTACTTGGTGTCTTAAGGCTAATGTCTCATGCATTGAAAAGTAGAGAGCTGTGCTGAAGAAGAGGAAGGAGATGAAGTAAACATCTCTGATTATAATCTGACCCCATTTAAAGTAGTCCTGAATCTGAACTAAGTCTCAAATAAATTCCCATAGCTGTGGTAGGCTTTCATATCTTAGTAAGTGACATGGTCATGGTTTATGGAACTGAGCTGCCTCACTAGGTGGAGCTATGGGCCAGTTTCCTTCTTGTAGGAATAGCAGGAGTGTATTCATTGGCTCGTGAGCCCAAGCATTAGGTTCTGTTAGAGGAAAATTGAGAAGTTTGTTTTAAAAACCATATATCTGAAATCAGACCAAGATACTAAACTGTTAGTGGTGGCACAAAAGCAAAATATTTGCTGTTAATATCCTTAACAAGTTGAGTACTTTTGGACACTTGACTATTTAAAACCTTAGCATGCATCTTCTAAGTTCATAAAGTTCCTTTCAAAACTTGCCATGTGAGCTAAAGAGAGCATTGAATAATTGATTGTGCTGCTTGAAAATTGTCATGTGTAAAGAATAATGTCTGTTTTTAAGTTGTTGTTTCTCAACCAATTCTTACTCAATAACAAAAGATCCCCTGTCGTTTGGCATGTATAAACCAATGAAGTTCAATGAAGTATTTTGTAGAAGAAAAAAACAATGAGAAAATGCGGTTAACACTTTTTTGTTTGTTCCTTTGTTTTCCCATTCAGATTGTCCCACACGTGGTCAGTTTGGTTCACTCCTTCAAAAGAGATGGCTTGCCTTCCAGTACAGCCTTTTTGATGCAGTTGACTGAGTTGATACACTGTATGATGTATCATTATTCAGGATTTCCAGAGCTCTATGAACCCATTCTGGAAGCTATTAAGGTACATTAGGAATGTTAAGGGCATGGAATGTTTTTTTGTTTTCCCAGATGTGAGGCTGTAGTTCCACAGATCCAAATTCTTCAGAGCTTCCATGTGGAGACAAGAGCTAACCACATAATCTCATGTCAACCCTGTGCTTGAAATATAAAATAAATATAAAGCTTTGAAGGAAAAGGTTGGGGGGAGGGAAGGGAACAGGGGCAGGGAGGCTGTTGTATTTCCTTGGCTATCATGGACAGCAGCAAAACCTTGAAGGAGAATTGGGGAGCAGGGGAAGATACAGTACTGCTGAATGGCAGGACCTGCTATAGAAACAAATTTAAAAAACCTATTGTTAAATGTTTCTCTTGTAGGATCTGCCCAAACCCACTGAAGAGAAGATTAAGTTGATCCTCAGTCAGAGTGCCTGGACTTCTCAATCCAGTTCTTTGCCATCTTGTTTGTCTAGACTTTCTGGAAAATCTGAAACTGGGAAGACAGGCCTAATAAATCTAGGAAATACTTGCTACATGAACAGTGTTATTCAGGCACTTTTTATGGCTACAGAGTAAGTGCTTCTTAATAGCTCTTCTCATTGTAAATAATTCTTGGAGTTACTGCATTCTTGATTTTCACAGAACAGTAACTTGTCCTGGTGTCTCTTGGCTTGCTAGAGCTGAGTGGGGTTTTTTTGCACTCAGTTACTGATTGCTTTGTTCAAGTTGAACTCTGGAAGCTGCAGTTTTAGCCACAAAAAAATCCTGATCCTTCTGCCTAGTGTCAAAAGACAAATCCTTTTTTCCTCACTGTCCTTACTCACTGCTGTATTGTAAAAATTTTTGGTGATGCTTTTGTTATAATCTGGAAGGGTATTGGAAAAAGTCTGTCTGTATCCCATTCCGACTCATTTAAATGTTTAAAGACACAGGTATTTTGCAGTGTTAATTGCAGTATGAAAGAGAAGTGTTACGTGCTTTGCTTTCTTTCAATTTCAAGTAATTATCTCAGCAGGAATGATAACTGCTTTGTTAGAAGTCTAGCAAGGAAACTGATGTCTCTCTCTTTCATTTCAGTTTCAGAAGACATGTTTTATCTCTGAATCTAAATGGCTGTAATTCCCTAATGAGAAAATTACAGCATCTTTTTGCATTTTTGGCCCATACCCAGGTATGTCAGTTTTCCATCTGCTTTTTTTAAAGCCCAGAGCTATATACCAAAATTGAGAAATAAACATGATGCCATAGGAGTCCTCTTGAGTATATCAAGTATAAATATTTTAGTTTTGTATGGGAATGAGTCTTCCTTCAAATGCTCAGATGGTGTGGATGGACTTATGAAATGCACATTTCTCTAAGTGGAAGATGTTGGTGTTTTGGTGTTTTTATAAGTCATTTCTTTGAGAAGCAAGAATGAGAAAATCCAAATAAGACCTGAGTTGATATGTAAGCTGATTTTATGCATCTGTGACCACCTTCAGTGATTTTTACACTTAATTTTATTGCTGTTCAAATTTTAATGTAAACATTATTAGCTGTTCAAAACATTTTGCTATTGCTGGAAAGGCACAAGATCTCTTTGAATAATAGCAATAAACTTGTAAAGGGGATGAGCTTCAAAATAAATGGGTACTTATGTAGTACTGGTGTTCTGAAGAAAGCAAACAGGCTTTTTAACTCACCAGCAAGAATGGTAGCTGCTCTTATGCATAATACCTGGCTTGCACTCACTAAATATTAATACTTGCCAGCAGGATAAACTATTTTTATCTTTGTACTAGAGGTATTGCTACAAAATTAATGGCTCTTGCTTTGTATGATTAAGTAGTTTAAATGTTTGTGTACCATGTGTTTCATTCAGCTACTCTGGGATAATGCAGTCCAAAGTTCAGCTGTTAATATTAAAATAGCATAACCAATTTTTAAAGTAGTTCCTGTGTAACCTTGCCTGTTCTCTCACTTGGGCAGAGGGAGGCATATGCTCCTAGAATTTTCTTTGAAGCTTCCAGGCCACCATGGTTCACCCCTCGATCCCAGCAGGATTGCTCAGAATATCTCAGATTCCTGCTGGACAGGTATGGTTATGGTGCCATTAATGGGAATGAACTACAGCCTTACCAAATAATGTTGAACTCTTTAGGAGCAGTTGTGTAACAGTTCCACTGCATGAGTGGGGATCAGGAATTTTCAACCTCATTCCTGTCTTTCTCTGTTTTTTTTGTATGGTCTGCGAGCTACTTTTCTTCATGGGTTTAGTCTGTGGTGAAGTCTGGATGCCATTTTGAATCCACATAATTGAAAACAGGTTATGGTGGTAACAATGTGCCACTTTTATAAATCTAAGCATGGGTGTTACGTTGAAGTCGTGGTCCTGTTGTTAAATTAATGTGGTTGCTGAACGCAGTTCAGTTGTGCTTCTGGAATTTCGTGTTGGTGGAGACAGCTGTATTTCATACAAGGCACATAAGTCACAAAGAGATGTACATGTCTTTATAATCACATAATTAAGTAAGCAAATTAACTGAGGCAGAGATAAATCAGTAATAACTAAATTTATTAATAACTCTATTTTTGGCTTGCTGAGATGGACTTTAGCAATATTACTTTAAGACACATTCCACTTCTGGAGAAATTTCTCAATAGTGGAATAGCGTTCTCTTATTTTTTCCCCATGTCTTAGGTTTCTCTTTTAGTTTGGATTTTCATGCTGTAGTTTCTTAGCTTTCCTGGCTGCAGAATTCTGACATTTTCTTTGAAAACAGTCTGGCAGTGGACAAATAGTTACTTTTTCTCTTGCAAAGTCTGACATACAGGACCAATCAGATCAAGAGTTGATTTATTAACACAATGTAATGATAGGTTAGGTTTTTTTAATACTTGCCAGTTCTTTCAGTATATCAGTTGTGTTCTGTTCTGTGTGATGAGACCCACAATAAATGCATTTGTGCCTCTCGTACTCTGTTTTGGATAGAACAGACCTCTATTGTTCAGCTTCCTTGTATAAAAAATAAACAGATTTTTTTAGCGTAAGACACTTCTAGCAGCTTAGCCATCTGTATTTTTTATTTGGAAAAAAACCCCTGAAATAGTGTGGCAGCATTTGGAAAATAGCACAGTAACTTGGATTTATTTTTCCTTGTCTTCAGGTTGCATGAAGAAGAGAGAACTTTGAAAGCATTGTCTTCAGCCAAGAATTCTGAAAGCGTAATGACTGATGAGTCCCAGGCACAAGAAGCTGTCCATAAAACACAAGTATTTTCTGAAGCACCTTGTATGGGAAGTGAAGAAAGAACTCTGATTGAGAAGATGTTTGGAGGAAAATTGAAGACTAACATATGCTGTTTGAACTGCAAGAGTATGTCTCAAAAGGAAGAAGCTTTCACAGATCTCTCTTTGGCTTTCTGTCCTCCAACTTCTTTAGAGAATGTTGACCCAAAATGCATGGAACATTCTGAAGTGAAAGATGACTACATGGTGCAGAGTAATACTTTAGCAACCAGTCCTGCTGCAGAAACACCTCTCAGTAATTTGGAAGTGAATCGTGGGTGTGACACAGTAATGAATGAAGGAACCATAGAAGATTTTTCTAGCGAGCCAAGCTCTGAGAATACCACAATTTCTGAATTCAAAGTTGAAAATAATGGGGATATGTCTCAGAGTCTAGTAGGTAAAAATACCCTGTCAGTTACAGACTTACTCAATTATTTTCTGGCACCTGAGATCCTTAGTGGAGAAAATAAATATTATTGTGAAAAGTGTGCCTCTCTACAGAATGCTGAAAAAACTATGCAAATCATTGAGGAACCTGAATACCTCATTCTCACTCTTTTGAGATTTTCATATGATCCAAAGTGTCACATAAGGCGCAAAATCTTGGACAATGTTTCTCTACCACTTGTATTGGAACTGCCAGTGAAAAGAGCAACATCCCCTTTAGCTGTGGTTTCGGGAGGCTGGTCTGTTGGTGTGGAGATTTCTGATACTGGAGAAAACCTTGCTAAAAAACTGAAACCCTCAGGTGCTGATGAAGTGACCTGCCCACAGTTGGTGCCCTATGTGTTAAGCTCTGTGGTGGTGCATTCTGGTGTATCCTCTGAAAGTGGACATTATTATTCATATGCTAGAAATGTTACTGGGTCAGGGCCTTCAGGGCTCTGCCACCAGTCTACAGCTCTTTCTTTAGTTTCTCCTCAGGATAAGTTGTTTACAGAGGAGAGTCCTTGTACTGTTGTAGAAAATGAGCTGGACGCTGAGATGCCAAGAGAATGGTTTCTATTCAATGACAGCAGAGTGACTTTTACCTCATTTCAGTCAGTCCAGAAAATCACCAGTAGATTTCCAAAGGACACTGCTTATGTTCTGTTTTACAAAAAGCAGAACAGCACCTGTGGCTTCAACACTAATCCAGCAAATGGCCTCTGGGTAAATGGAGACCCTCCTCTACAAAAAGACCTCATGGATGCAATTACAAAAGACAACAAACTGTACTTGCAGGTAAGATGGAAATTTTGTGTAAAGAGTGTCTCCTTAAGCCTCACAAGAGGCAGTCTAGAGGAAAGAACAAGGTAGCTTTTAAGTATTTTGCTATATTAACCTTATAAATCACTAGTCTGGTTTCATCTTGGTGTTGCTGGAGAGTTTCATAGCAAGATTGTCACTGTTAGATGGGAAATGTCAAGTAAAATGGCATAAACTCATTTCAGTTTAAACGTTGAGTGGAGATGCTTGTATAGGTCATTCAATCGTTTGTAATTCCAGACAGGCAAGGCTTCAAACGGTTCAGACTTTCATTGCCTTTACTAAATTACAAGAGTGGCTTAAGTTTACTTAAAAACTTCGAAGTGGTGTTCTTATTAGTGGATTTTCATTTGTAGTGAAGTTTTACTTACAAAACTGTGCTTACCCAAATGCTGGAACAACTGAAACGATGACCAGATGTGAGTGACTGGATTCCGTTTTCCCTTTGCTGCCCATGCCGTATCCTCTGTGTGGGACCAGCACTGCCAGCAGCACACTCACTGTGGTCTGAGAACCTCACCTAGCTGTGGCAGCTTTGTTTGCTGTTAAAAAAAAAAACAAACCCAGTGTTATCCACACTTCAATATGTTTTTCTTACAGCATTGCTGCTATTTTTGGATGTTCTAGAAGTAAAAGTACGTTTTACTGTGTGCTTTTTGATGGGTTAAACTGTTCCTGTGAGGGTTATAGGCCAACTCAAATTAGAAGAACTAGGTAAATTTAACTTAGAAAAATTATCTAAGTCTCACTGTGGAAAATCTGCTGCAGGTATTTTACAAACATGAACAGGAAAAGTGAGGGTTTAAATTGCAGCTCTATTGCTATTTTCAAACTGTGTGGTTAAAACATTTATGTCCTGTCTGTCTGCTTATGTGCCACATCTCATCTTGACTTTCCCTTGGCTTCTCTAGCAGCCATCTCTCATCACAGAATCACAGAGTAGCTTGGGTTGGAAGGGGCCTTAAAGGCCATCTAGTCCAACCCCTGCCATGAACAGGGACATCTTCAACTAGACCAGGTTACTCAAAGTCCCATCCTGCCTGCTCCTGAGTGTTTCCAGGGATGGGGCATTTATCACCTCTCTGGGCAGCCCCCAGTGCTTCACCACCCTCATAAAAAATTCATTCCTTTTATCTAGTCTATCTCTACCCTTGTTTAGTTTAAAACCATTACCCCTCGCCCTATTTGGTGGTTTATTTTTCCTTTTTTAATCGTAATAATCTCAAAATGAAAAATATTTTCCAAGCATATTATTTTTGTTTGCTTTCTAGGTTTTTTTGCTTGTTTTTAGATCTTTACCTACCTTTCCCTTTTGACTTCTTCAGTATGGGCTTTCTTTGTAGTGTCTCAATGATCTCAGAGTTTCTGAGCTCCTGACCTTTTCTCACTTTAATTGAGGCTCATTATAAGTGCTCAGTTACTGTTTTTCTCAAATTAATACATATGCTGTGATTAACTGAATTAGATTAATCTAATTTTAAGATGCCATATTTCACTGTTGGTTCAGAGTTCTAAACTAATGTTTTCCAGCTAAATTAAGCTAATTTTTCTGTCCTGAGAAAACCTTAAATTTTTAGAAGACATGTTAAAAAATATTCTGTGTCTTACTGCTTTTGTTTTGCTATTGAGTATCAGTTTACCACATGGTAAATTAAGATATTTTCAATATAAATAACTAAACCTGAAATATGGGTAGCTCCCATTCCATTTAAAACAAATTTAAAAACCATTTCTGGGAACAACTGGAAAGCAAGGGAGGATGCTCTGCATTATTCTAAGTCCAGGGAACTGTATTGACTATCAAGTTTTACTTTCCTCATGTAGTATTTGTTGGGATAAATATAATAAATACAACAATCTGAAAACATTCAACATTTTTAGAAATAAGGCTATTGTTTGTAAAAATGCCAGTGCTGTAAACTGGACAGATTGGTAGAGTAGTTTTTCAACTAAACAGGCTATTTATGCAAGGTCTGCTATTTTTGATCAAAATCTGCAGTTGATTTCTCCTACTACAAGTGAGTTTTTAATATTTCTTTGTTTTTCCTAGTAAATTTAGTTTTTGGTGTGTCATAGAGTTAGTCTATGACTCCACATCTTGCTGGAGATAGCATAATAGTGTCTTTAGGAATATGACCAGTGCATCTGTGTAGGCAGTGTCCTCCAAATATCTTATATAATTTTGAAATGAGTATGCATTTCAGTCCTTAGTAGTGTATGATAGTTCAAACTTAGATTTTGTTTTTGAAGAGGGCAAAATAATTTAAACTCACAAGGACTACTTTTAGCAACAGCGAAAGTATTTGGACAAGACTTCATTTTAGTGCTTTCATGGCAGTATAATACAGTCAGAAAGAACTGAAGGTGACCCCTGTAGTTACTAAAACCTTGTTCCAAAGTTTGCTCCCATTGCCTTCAGGGACGTGTGTGGTGATGAAGTGTCATGTGAAAGCAGCTATCGCTGTAAGCCTTAGCACTGGAATATTTTCAGTTTATTGCCAGGCCCACTGTCTTTTCCTGTTAGCCTTCCAGAGCTAACACCTGCCTTCTCTCCCTCCATTTATAAAATTCTTGGCCAATTTGAGAGAAGTATACTGAGGGGACAAAATTGCTGCAGTGTTTATTGAACTCATTGGTCAGAGACAAAATAGTGCATGATATGTCTAATGAGGGAAAAGCCTGTGCTCATCCCCTTCTTAGATGCCTTAAGAAGCCTCAGGAGCATTGAGCTGAAAAAGCAGCTGGCAGGAGGCAGAGCTTTCATGTTCCTTCCACTTGTGCAGGTACATTTTCCAGCAGTTGACTCTACAACTCTCAAGCACTTCATAAAAATCAGAGACAAACTTATAGCAGTTAGCATAGCAATAATACTTGAAAGCTGAAAAGCTGCAGAGGATAGAAACTAGATAGATTGTCCATCTTTTGACCTTTTATCTAAGTATAATGTTACTCTATGCAGTTGATTGAGTGGAATGAAAACGTGTCTTTAAAGTAATTAACATTGATTTAAAGATTTTACCTTTCAACTTTGCAACCAAGAATAAGAGCATCTGAAAATTGCTAGGATGAAAATTTATATGAAACATATCAAAACCGATTTTGTTAACTTCTCATCAGCAATCTCATTTTTTAGTTATATCCCATGTTGTTGTCAAATACAATTTCAGCATGATCTCAGATGGATTTAATTTTATTTCACTTATGCTTACTGACAATCAGCAGCACCGTACGTCTTAGATTGGCTGTGGATATTCACATTGGAAGTGCAGCAAGCTACTCAGTAGAAATTAATGATGCTGCTTTAAAAGCCATTTCAAGGGCATGAGATTGTGGGTTGAGGCTTTTTTTTTTTTTTTTTAATTGTCTTTATTCTTTCATTTCAGGAGCAAGAGCTTAGTGCTCGAACACAAGCACTTCAAGCTGCCTCAGCCTCTTGCTCTTTCCGACCCAATGGATTTGATGACAATGATCCCCCTGGAAGTTGTGGGCCCACAGGTGGAGGAGGAGGGGGTGGGTTCAGTACCGTCGGTAGATTGGTCTTTTGACTATGAAGACAACCTGGAATACACTGGTTCCAAAGCAGCCTAGTACTGCTGAGGACAAATAAAATACTGAACTCTGTCAGATATTGTACCAGGCTTTGAGACTTGATCCTTGTCTGAAAGCAAATATTGGTGTTTTTTTGGTTATGTTTTATTTGAAATAAATAAGCGCATAATGGAAAAAAAAAACCTACCTCTTAAAAGTTCAGTTGCTTTCATAGTAAGATATGCTTGCCCAAAAACCAGAAAATTAAGATTCTTTTAAGTAAATGCTAATGACATTGCATTAAACTGAACAAAATACACTTGCATCAGTTTTTGTTGCCCTCATCCACTGAATGAAGAAAGTTCATTTTTTACTCTGATGGTATTGCTTTATGTGGAAGCCTGTTTTCAGATGGGCTGAAGTGCATCTGTAGTCTCTTACCCACTGCTTATTTTCAAATACAGTACCTTTGTGAATTTTCAGAGGTGATGCAATTTGTAATGAAGGCAATAACTTAAATGTGACATGATACAGTACTTTCCAGGTTAAAAATTATGCAGTCCATTTCCAGTGTAAATGAAAAAAAAATTTATAGGTATTTGCTAACTTGTTATCCAAAAAAGTGCATGTTGTGTAGGAGCAATGTTTTTAAATAGAAATTGTTAACTTTGTAGCATTTCTAATTGTTTTGAGGATTTTAAAATTATTTCAGGGAATATATCTGCTGAGTATTGGAAGGGAAGAGATTCTGTATGTGCCTTGCAGTACTGTAACTTAAACTCTCTGAGGCTGCAAAAGATGAGAAAAATGTCTTAGTAGTCAATTATTTTGTCAGCATTAGAAATTAAGACATTTATAGAAAGCTTTTAGGTTCCAGAAGTAAGCATCTGTTAGTTTGAAATGCAGTAAGTGTTGCCCTTTATTTTTTGATTAAAAAATATACATACCTAGTGATCTATAGCTTTCATGGCCTGCATTGCTGAGAAAAAAGTGGTCAGAAAAACGAAGCTATGATTGTGAAGTCACATAAAAGCTGCCTGTATTGATCTTTGCTGAGGATCTTTGCTTATAAGTCTTTTGAAATTTTGCCTTTGGGTTTTGCTGGTAAGGAGAACTTTCTGGTGAGTTCAGGATTTTTTTTTTCTTTTCTTTTTGTCTGCAGAAGCCCAAAATGATTCTGCCTAAGGAGCAGAGTTTTTTATTGCTCATTAAGCCAGCAGAGGTTGAGAAGCCACTTGTTTGAGTCTTGGCAGAAATAGCAACTTTGGTTTTGATGTGCAATGAGGATAACAGAAGTAAAAGATTTAGACTGTTGGACTCAGTGATTAATTCTTGAGTAATCTTAGAGTGAAGTGCAAATTTATTTAAAGTATTTTTACAAAATTCTGCACTGTTTTTGCTGTGTTTTTATATTCTATTAGATGACAAAGTGTGTCCTTAAAAAGCATGCAGACCTGGCAGGTTTTAGCATAACTGTATAAAAATAAGCAGATTTCTTAGAAAATGCTTTTTAAAAGCATAAGATAAGTTGAGAGAATGAAGCTTGTTCATATGATTCTAAATATATGGAGTTTAGTCTGTAAGGTAACTTAGCTTGCAAGCTATTTTTATATTATTACTAAAACTATGCTATTTACTATGGATTCAGAGGTTATACTCAAGAAAGCTAGAGCAGCTCACTTAGTTTTGTTTTTTTTTTGTTGTTGTTGGTTTTTTTTAAATACTTTCCAAGCTTTCTTGTGACAGTTTGTGATACCTTGGCTTTGGCCTACTCTTTTCATTGCTGTCTCAGCTTTAGGTCTCTAAACCCAGGGATCAGCCACAAAAACATGGAATGTTTTGAGACCAGCATGAGGAACATTCTCATTTCATTGTACCTGGACTGGATGAGGTTTTTTTTTTGTTTTTTGTTTGTTTGTTTGTTTGTTTGTTTTTTGTTTGTTTGTTTTTTTTGAAAGTTCACTTTGCTTTGAAGTTCTGAAGTTCTGTAACTTTGTCTAAGAGGGTTTTTTATTTCCTTTTGGGCTTCTCTGCCAGTTTGCTCTGGTTTGAAAATGTTTTAGAAGACAGGTTAATTTGGCTTTTCTCTCCCAGATTGAGGGCACACTAAAAAGCTGTCTACTCTTCACATTACCATGGAAATATTTTGTCTCTCTGTTTCAATTTACTGTTCATTTTAAACTGCTAGTAAGTAGAAGCAGGGGCAAATTGTTTTATTCAATATGAAATTGTAATTTTGTAAAGGTCAGTTTTGTTTTTATGTTCCCACAGTAAAAATGCAAATTATGCAGCCTACCTAAAAATAATATGCAGTATGTCTTTCATATACCTATTGGACTATATTTATTTCATGAGCTCTTAGAAGGCTTTCTACACCCTTGTTTGCCTGTCCTATATTAGGTGTTAAATATGGAAAATTTGCATGAGAATAATGCCAATCAGGTTGGATCTGGTTAGGTGCAAAATAATGGATGTTTGAAACTGAAAATAACTTTTCTTTCACTGTTGACTTCTGTCAATTCATTTACTTGGGGTTTTACAAGTAGATTTTAAAGTTCAGGATACCTTTTTGCAAGTCTGCTTGCTGACTTGACAGCTGTCCTAGGCTGATGAGTCACAGATCCCCAATTTGGAAGGTTTAAATAAACCTAGTGGAAGTGGAGAATTATTTCATGCTTTGAAATGCACCTTTTTTATTGTTTACAGTAATGGTGTTGCATGCCACTGTCTTCTGGACATGAGAGAAAAATGTACATATGGTACTTTGATTTCTGTTGCTTGTGAGTGAATGCTGGATGGTTTGTTTATTTACCTTTTTGGCTCCATTCTTAATATGTTTTTTAAGTTGAATCAGTAGGAAGATACAAAATGCAGAAGACCATTTCAGAAGCTTAGGGGGTTTTGTTGTTCCCTTTCATGACAGAGACACAGTTGTACCAAACTTAAGGGTGGTATGTCTTTTTAAATCATATTTGCTTCTACCAAGACAGACTGTGATTTGGTCTTTGTTTTAATGGTCACTGGAGTTGCATTAACTTTCTTCTGTGCTGTTAATTTTGTACAGTTTTTTCATGTGGAGCATCACAGTGTGATTACAAGTTATTACAATGTCTATGAGCCCATTTATCCAGAATGAGGAGAGAAGAGGCTTCTTTGGATAACTAAAGAAATCACACTTTCTGACTAGCTTCTTTTTTTTTTTTTTTTTTTTGCTTCCTTCTCTGAAAAGTTAAATATTTTATGTTCTCTGTGCTTTGGAAGTTTAATTTCATGGGTAAGCCTTAATTTTTTATTTTTTTTAAATCTGTAGCAGTAAGTTTGTTCATTGAGTTAGAACACTTTTTTTGTACAAGTGGCAGGCAGAGGGCAGAAGCTCTGGGAGCTGCGTGTTAAAACAAAATCAAGTGGGTATAAACTTTCTGTAAATAAAATTTAGATTAGAAACAAAGTTCCTAATTCTGGAACAGCCTTCTGGGCAGAGCCTTGCTTTGAAGGAAGAGCCAACTATGTCTATGAAAGAAATTAAATGCAAAGTGGTGTCTGAATAGTAGGCAACTAGACCTGAGAAACCAGAGGTCCCTTCTAGTCCCTTCCTAGAGTTTTGCTCTTTTGTTGGGTTTCCTGTCTTGCCACATTGCCAGTTTTGTTTTTAAGGCTCAAAGATTTGAGGGTAAATAAAGAGAATATTAAATTGTGACATAGGAACAAAAGTTAACTGCTCAATTTTGGGTGGTGTTGGTCTCTGATACAGGGGAATGAAGCATGTAATCATGGCAAGTGGAATCTTGGAGTTGTGATCTAAAGAAATGTGTTTAGTTTCTAAGACAAGGCTCATTTCCCTGGGTAGTAGCCTACAATGAGATGTAATGAGTTGTAGCACTTGGTATCATCAGCAGGTTGTAATCAAATGGAAATTATTGGACATTTTCAAAGAGTGAGCAAATGATCTATGATGTAAACGAGATCAGAATAGACTATCTTCAAGGCTTTCATGTTCCCTGCAGCCAGTCATCATAGGTCTACCTAAATCCAGATTCAGAGCTCTGAGTAATACATTGTTAAATCACAGAGGTGTGGTGTCAAATGTGACAGAGAACCGAAAATTTTGCGGTGCTGTCTGGGTTGTGTCTGACACGGGCTCTGGCTAGAGGAGATAGTGACACTGCCTTAACACATGTGCTTTTGTATTACAATGCACACACATCCCCCAATTCACTGGAAATCTGCTTTTGCTTGAATTAAAGCATCCAGATCAGAGGCACAACAACCAAAACTACCCAGAGTGAAGCATGGATGAATACTTTTTAATACAATAAGTGCCCTCCTTATTTAAAATGGAAATCCTCTTCTAAATCTGCAGGATTCTAGATATGAATGTCAATTCAGGATACACGTTTCTTGTTCCTTTTTACTTTTTTTGTTCTCCAGTGCAGATAATATTTTTTGGAATCTGGTGTAAAAGTGCTTTAATAGACATGTCAAGAGACAACACTGGGTGGTTCCTCATGAAGTTGCTGTGGGAAGGAGGGACAGTGAGTGATGGAGAAGAGCTAGTACTGAACTGAAACTGGACAAATGCAGAAAGGACAGGATGGCTCTATTCTGATTTAAAAGTTGCACATGTCTTAATTTCACTGCTGTAACTTTATTCCACCAAAGGATGCTTTGTCAACAACGCCTTGTGTTAGCTGAGCCTGATCCTACAAAAGTTTCTGCTGTATCATTATATAATTTATGTTTTGAAGGGAAAACATCTCAGTGGGCATATTGAAAATATGCTGCTGAGGAGTGTATTTTGAGGTTGACATTAAAAAAATGAATTCAGCAACAGGATGTGTGATTGTGCAAGCAGCTGTAGTATCATACAGCATCTTCGAGGCCAGTGGTCTCCAAACTTTGATTGCACACCTGTATCACTAAAAACTCTTACGTGTGCACACACTATGTATATTTATTAATTTATAAATAATATATGTACTACTATACTAATTTATTATGTACATACACAGGAGTAGAAATTGAAAAAGTATGAGAGAAAAGTGAAATAAAGACTATTTTTAAATTATTTAAAATTTTGTTTGTTAATTCTGCAAAATATACTTTCTTCTTGCACCCAAATGGATTCTCTTGGGATGCATGCGTCTCACTTTGAAGACAAATTCTTTAGGGTATAGTCTTGGAAAGAGTTTTAACTTGATGGGAACAGGTATCAAAACTGACCAGTTTATAATGACAGTTTTTTAATCTGTGAATACAGGCTGTTGTCTTTAACTTTGTGCTGCATGACTCTGTTTTGGATCTCTGTTTATTCAGAGTTCTTTGAAAATTTGGTCCAAGGGCTGTGAACTGTTTTGCTGTTTGTTTTCCTACAGTATGCATTAAATGACAAAACAGGAGGCGTCAGCCTTAAGTGGTTTGCAGAAATGCAAAGCCATTCCAGTTTGGAGGGGAGGGCATATCTCCTGCCAAACACAGGGATGTGTTAGTACTTGGCTTTAAAGGTTAGTACCATTTTTTAAACTGACTTGCCCTTTCTCAAATGTTCACTAAAGAATTGCAATATTTAGTGCTCAGCTTCTCAGAAGAAAATCATTAATTTTCTTGCTGTATCTTCTCCTGGTGTTTATTTTACTGAACTAGAGTTGAAACCATTTTTTACGGTATGCCTGTTCTTTAATCTTGAAAACTGGCATAAATTTTTAATAGTATTTCATATCAGTTTTTAAAAATCGATGGGGCAAAATCACTGTACATGTGTTGGGCTGCATAAAGAATTCAATATATATATATTTAAATGCCTCAAAAGGTGTCTCAAAGTATGTAAGTTGTCATGTGTTTGACTGGAGAGGCAAGAGAGATGTTCTAGTAAAATATAACAGTTGTGATTTGGGGTTTTTTAATTGTATATTTTACCTGTAAATCTCAGCTTGAAGGATCTCACACGAAAACATGGAAAATAAGTCATCTGAGAACTCTTGATAGTCCAACTGTATCTGGAGAACAAAGTAGCTGGATTTCCTGTGTATTTACAATGCAGTGATATGACAGTGTTTCATTTGACTTGTTTTCTCAATTGGTGATACTTCAATCTTCAAAGAAGATGAAATTACTTCAACTTGTTAAAATAATAAAGGACATCACAGTTGGTTTAAATGCAGCCTTTCTCAATGAACATGGAAATTACGGCACAGAAACATTCAGGCCTCCTGTAAATAAAGACATGACTCTCAAAAGTGATGTTCAACTTTTCTGTATTTTTCCTCAAGTTTCCCCAGACTAAAAGTTGAAAGAAGGCTTTTGGGTTTGGTTGTTTTACTTGACTACAGGAATACCTCGGAAACTCAAACAATTAACAGGTCAGTTAATAATCTGTGAATTACTGCTGGGTGCTGAACTGTGTGAGAGGGAAGGGAAAGGTTTGGGTTGCCCTTAGAATATGTAGTTTGAAGTTGAGTCTCCTCGAGCTGGCTGCCCACAGTTCCCTCTGGCATTAGAAAGAGCTGCCTTTATGTGGTCTCTGGATTAAATTTGGTACTCCCTGGGAGAAGAAAATCGTGGGAACCTCCCCTTCATCCAAGTCCTATTCAGGCTAATTGAAGAATTATTCTTGACCTGAGCTGTTTCAATTTTGCTTTGATTAAGTAACTTAAATCTGCTAAGTGCCAAGGGAAAGGACAGATAAAGCTTTAACATAATAAAGAACCTAATGCTATTTTTAATTTTTTTTTTTAAGTAAGTGCTTTGGCTCCAGTAGGAGCTGCTGGCTGTGTGCTGTTCTTTAAATGTCCCAGGTCTGCAAGAGGTGTTTCCTACTGCTGAGACCACGAAAACAGCAGCTATGCAGAGTTCCTTGGGGAAGGGAATTGGCTGCAGTATAAACAAGCAGCTAGGTGGATGATTTCATCATTTGGATTGGGCTGCTGTGTTTTGCATTTGGGGATTTGATGTGAAAGGAGACGTGTAAGGATGATCTTTTTTTAAAAGCAGTTAGAAATGTTTCTGCAGAAGAAGGATCAGTTCCTGGAGCAGGATCCTAGGCAGTGTCAGTGTGATCTTGCATAGCAGCCTCCAAGAGTAGTGCTGTTCCCACAGTGTGTTATGCTGGAAGGCATGGATGGAAAGACAAAAATGCAATTAGTTCAGCAGGCCTGAAGTGCACCCTCTGTTCACAGATCACAGGCTTAAGTGTAGTCATACACACAAGACCATTTCCTTTTACTGGGGGTATGGAGAAGCAGAGTATTTCTGCAACTTCTCATTTTCTTGGGAGCAAATCCAGTGTGGAGTTCGCGTATCAGTCAGTCAGTGTTTCTGCAGTTGTGATGGCACAGAATGAGCCACAAGTCAGGAGGCACTTCAACGTTTTAACTGCATATTTGACAAGGCTGCTTTTGAGCTCAAGTCATCTCCAGCTTATTTGGCCCCCTTTGGTGCTAAGGATTTGCTGAGTGGGAAAAGCCAGGATGAACTATAGAGTAGCAGCTCGCATTCCCCAGCTCTGCTCTGGGAATGGGCGTGAATGCTTTGCTTCAGGAGAGGATTTGATGAAAGGAAAGCAAGCAGAGTGTTTTTAAAAAGAAGAAGCTGGAAAGAAATGCAAGCAAGAACTTCAGAGCGTGTGGGTATGCAAAGCTGTGGATTTCCTACTCTTTTTAGGGCCAAAAAGAGTTTGTTTTGTATAAGCAAAACCATACCAACTTCCATACCATACACATCACGTATACATAAGGAAAAAACGTGGGAAAAAGTATAGCAATCACTTGGTCAAGGTAATTCTGACCTATTTGTGTTCTTATTATTTGAGCTATAATAATTCCCAGCCTATCCCTCTACATTTTATTTAAGCAATTTTTTTTACACAAAACTAAGTATTTTAGGGTTAGTCTTTTTAACTTGATCTCCTTTGGAAATAGCTGTTTAATTTTTCCAAACCATTTCTGCCTTGTTTATTCTCCCCACTTTTTTAAAGGATCATGCACAATTTCTTACATAAAGAGGTGTGGGTGTGTATAATGACAATCTAATTTGGTGTGATAAGTGTGTTATTTTAGGTTGTAGATAGCCTTGTCCCTGCAACCTCCTTAACCCCAGAATTCTTTTTAGGATGCATGTTATCCTTCAGATCACTAGGTCTCAGCAAGACTATTCTCTTTACCCCCCTCCTACTTTAATTGCCTCTTGAAAAACTGAAGGGATGCAGCCAGGAGTCTGCCTGGCTAAGAGAAAGTCCAGTATCACAATTAAGGGAAAATTGTCATTTAGTGAGTTTTCTCAGCAGTTCAGTGTTTGGGAGTGGTTTTAACCTATTTTGCCCCATCCACCTGAGAACTTTTATCTTACTCTCCCCTAAACAAATTTGGTGGAAATCATGCTTAAAAATGTTTCTTGCTATGGCTTCAGCAGTGTTGTGGTGTTGTTCCTCTTGCATCCACTCTCCCCCTCCTCATTCATGTCCCCTGCTGACTGGTGCTAATCTCTCCAGGACACAGATGTATCTTTTACACTGCATTCAGGTCAGTACAGGACTGCACCTAACACTGTTTCTTTCTTGCTTAGCTTCTACATGCTGCTGTGATAAACATAATTCCCAAATGTATCAAGCATGGGGTAACAAAAATGCAATTAGAACACTTAGAGTTAACTGTTGCATCTATATAAGGAGAAGTGACTTTCTGTACAGACTCAGTTCTGCGTTTGAAAATTCAGGCAAGCAGCAGTTACAGTAAAATGTTTTCTGTGTCTTCAGCACTTGTAAGAACTCCTGCTAAGAAAGGTGTATGGCCACTGGTGGAAGAGAGTAGTGTAGGGGTAGGTTTGCTTCAGGTATTTGTAGGGAATTGCAGTACTAAGAGGTTCTCACAAAGGCCAATCACTGCTCATTTTTATGCAAAGGTTTGTGGTCGCAGGTGCTCAAAGCATTAACGATTCAGTGCCAATTTAGGTATTTTATGTTTGGTTCTGAATAATGTTGAACTCCAGGGCAGCACAACCGTTCTGCTGGTGGCAGGGCTCGGTGGTTCTGTGTTGGCTGGAGGGAATGGTAAATTACAGCAGTCTTCGTTCAGATGGAGCCATGGACACTGGTGCTGGTGGTGAGGGGTAATAGAAACCTTGACTTGGTTTTGTTCTTGTGGGAGTCAGGGAACTCAGTGACACCATTTAGTCTGATTGCCAAGTAGAAGCTTGCCCTGTATTAGGGTATGAACAGTGACGAAGCAAATTGTTTTGTGACTTCCAAATGCATTACTGCTTTTGAGGGCAGAGGAATTTCTGAAATTGATTTTCATAGCTGTTAGCTGTAAATAAATCTGTGCATATGGATATAGTGTGTGAAGAACAAGAAGGAGTATTTTTGATTAAAACTGCTCTGACTCAAGTATTCTTCTACAGTCTTGCCTGTTTTTTTCTCTAATTGTCCTGCTTCAGAGATCAGCATTGCAACTTCAGCTGTGTTTTGTTTTCAAGGACTTCTGTACATCCTTTGTTATGTCCTTATGTAAGGTTTTAACTTCCTTTGAGTGGCATAAGATTTTATAAATATATTCCAAGCATTATCATTTAAATGTGAGTAATTTTAATCCACTTAGTTACTGAGGTCCCTGCTGTGCTATATTAATTTTGGAGTAATTATGTGTTTTTCCAGTAGAGAGCACTAATGACGCTGCTATGCATTAGTTGACATTCCCATCAAATTATTAGGTGTTGTCTTAAAGTTTTGTGCCATGGGGCACTGGGATGGGCTTAGGAATGTAGAGTTTTTTTCTAAGTCATTGTGTGGCTGAAGCTCTGCTATGAATAGTTTTGGGGGAAAAGAATGTAAAGCAGGAGCCTGCAGGAAATGCTAAACTAACATTTACCACAGTTTGGAGGCACAGCAGGACTGTAGTGTCCCCTTTGCTCTACAGAGCTAAGACAAGGCCTTTAATGTGGAAGCTGATAAACATCCCTCTTGGAGCAGCTGGTGCCAGGACTGTTGGAATAAATGGCTGAGTGCTGATGCTACAAGTGTCTTACACATCTCCGTGGTATGGTATAATCAAGGTGGTTCCTGCCTTTTTTTATGTAGTCAGAATCTTACCAGCAATGGCTAAAAAAAACATTTTTATTAATCATCTTTTAGGGTCTATCTTTGCTTCAGAGCCAAGCTGGACATAAGATAGTTTACTGAAGCTAGAATTTCTGAGTCATCATGGGTAATATCACAACTTGTCTTTGAGATGTCAAATAGAGTTTGTGACCAGCAGCTTCAAAGTCCCTTTACTCACTTTGTGAGAAAATTAGATGGAGCCAATAAGAAAATAGAAACAAACTCACTAATACATTTCAAAATAAGCAAGAGTGTCTCAAATTTGTGTCCTGGACTGCTGAGCAGCATGGTGAGAAATACTTTGCCCAACTCACTTCATTCTTAATAGCTCACTGAACTATTAACCTTACATCTGCAGCATGAAGATGCTGCCTATAGGAGAAAAAGGTGTTTCAATTCTCCCTTAGGATAACAGAAGAATTTTAATAATGTGACCAGTGTATATTAATCTTCCTAAATACACAGGCAATCTGAAACAATCATACTGGGAGAAACATGAGTTATAGTAATTCATCGTAGTCTTGGATGAATTTAAGAATAACTGTCTGGAGGGAATGCCTTTATTAAATTATTTGTAAGGAGTTAAGGAAAAAAAATCCAACAGCATACTATGATGCTTAGCATGAACTTTTAGTGTTACCTCTAGGCCTTTTGCATTAGCTGATGTTTGGTTTGAATTTAGAAGACCACTGTATTACCTCAAGAACAACTCCCATATTTTATCCTTGCTATTTGAACAGATTATTTTTATTAGAATTAATAGGAAAAAAAAGGGGAAAGGTCTAAGTCATGAATAAGATAGTGTATTTAAATAAAATATGTTAACATTAAAAATAGCATCTTTCTGTGCTTAAAAGTCAAGCTGATATGGAAAATCTCTTGCTTGGGGGAGAATGTTTCTGGATTAGAGGAATTTCAGTTCTTCAAGGTGAAAATGGGTACTTTTAAGGGAGCAGTCATAGGTGTTGCTGGGAGATACATGTATCTTGTGTACTGGGTTCTGGTAATATGAAAGCAATTAATTCATGTAGCTATTATAACAGTTAATTTTTTTCTGCTTTTAATTGCATCTGTCAGTTGGTCTTAAAATCTACCATATGGTAACAATCTGTATTCAAACCCCGGCCTGCCTGAAATTAAATGGGAGTCTTGCCATGGACTTCAGCAAGTCCAGGATTTCACTCCACTCTTCATCTTGCATGACTATTGCTATTCAGGGTGTGGCAAATACTCTATATTCTGCATCTTGATTTATGTGAGCATTTGCTGAGCAGATGTTAGGGCGCTAAACTTGTTCATTTCAATCCATCTCTCATATAGCAAGTGAAAAAGTGAGGCCAGCTTGGTCTCAGGTGTGATTCTGTTCACCTGGGGTGCTTGGAGAGATTACAGTTTCTGACAGGTCAGAAACATCGTGCTGGATTTTTCAAATGCAGCTATAAACTGAAAAAGGGGTTGGAGTAGGTGATCTCTGGGGGTCCCTTGGAGCCCTAACTATTTTGGGATGTATTACTCCTGCTGTGGTGAGAAAGCTGACCAGGGCAATGCTGCTGCAGTGCCAGAGCTGGGCAGGGGGTGAGCAGAGGCCAGGCTGAAGGACTGGGGGCAGGTGAGTCTGCTGGGCTTCCCCTTCAGCTGCTGATGGGATGTCTTCCTTCTGATCATTGCCTCTCCCAGGCATGGAGCCACCACCTAAGTATCTGGGATGAGGGAGAGTACCTTTTTATACATAGAAAGCACTTGAGTTCCCATTTTCCAGGAGAAATATTGATCTAAAGGTACAAAATAAGATTAGCAATTCCTGATTAGCTTTGATTAACAGTAAGAAAAACCTCCCTTGCTGATAATTTTGCTTTGCAGCTGCAAAATAATGCTGTGTTTCATTAATTCAATAATGGTGGAAGGGTGTTTGTCAGAACCCCAGTTTACAATGAAGATAAAATAAGAATGCATAACTGGCATATCTTAGCCAGAGCCCATTGTGGGAGTCACTCCCACAGTTATGTCTGGTGCTTGCCAACTCCTACTGAGCCTGGTATTTTCCCATTGCATTGTTTTTACTGATAGCTTCCATTCAATAATAACAGGAATCTTGCAAGAGTGAGAGATTATCACTCTCTATAATTGAGTGAAGAAGTATTAAGTGATTTCTACAGTCGCTGAAGAATGTGCAGCCTATATGATAAAGTAATCTAAGGATTTAATCTTTTTTCTTTACCTAAAGCAGTTGATGAGCATTTTATCCCATGTTCAGATATAAAATAAGATCTTTCCTGTTACTAATCTCTTTTGGGGAGGAGCTGTAAATGAGGGAGGAAGGCTGGCAGAGATAATTACTCAAATGCCCAGCTCACATACACACATACATATATACATGTATATAAGCTGTCACAAGACAAAGCTGCATAGTGTTTTGTGTCACAAAATATGGAGTACATTTTTATGAGCAGTAACAGTAAGGAAATAAAGCAGTCAAAATAAGATAATAGTCTCTTCTCCTTATGTCTTCCCAACAAAGAGAAAAACTGTTTAAGTATTATTGCTGTTTAACTTGGAATTCCTGATACAATAATAGAGGACAAAAGCTGAGCTCAATGTCTTGCTGGAAAAAAGGAGTGTGCTTGAGATAACTTGCCTGCTCTGTAACATTCCCCCACCACAGAGGGATGCTGTCAGCCTCCAGCATTCAGACCCCTTAGACCCCCTCCACTCTGTGTGTGCAGAAGAACCACAATAATAAATGTTTCCATCTGCTTCTGGTTAGGAGTTTGAGCCTTAACCTATCCTCCACAATGATCTATGTACTTGACAAAGCCAGGAGTGATTATTTCCATTAGTGAGAACCAAGATCACACCCTGAAAAGCCCCATCTGGTCCAAACCTGCTGCAGATTGCCTGCTGGGCAGTGCAGGTCACTCTGAGATCATCACACTGCTATCCTGTGTGCTAACAGGGTCCTCTTCCCATCTGCTGGGTGTGTTGCTGTTCTGAGCCTGCTATGGGATTATCCTGGGATGGTTCTCCTTGTCCTGTTGCATTTGTGGCTGTGTGCAGCACCTGTGCAGCAAATGTAGGAGATTTGCACGTAGGAGCCAGAGTTTGTGTTTATATGAGCTGGGCTTTGGAGCTGTGTGTCAGAAGGATGACCACAGAATGTTCATCATGGAGCATTCAGCTCCTCCAGTGGCTTTCCTTGGTTGCTGTGCTTCTGTTTCACTCCCTTTCAGCTCAGTCATAGAGGGAAAGGGGAAAAGGAAAGGAAAGGAGAAAGAGGAGAGGAAAAAAGAGGAGAGGAAATTTGTTTTAGTTCTTGCAAGGTGCTTCGAGGCCACAGCAGGGGCTGCCAAGTGAGAACCAAAGCCTTTAAACACCTGCAAATCTCGGTCATGGTTGAGGAACCACTTGTGAATTCTCAGGGAAGATTAAACATGTGGGAATAAAGCTTTGTACCACATCATCTCATTCCTGAATCTGCTTAATATTTGATTAATGCAGAGATAGGAAATTGCTGAATGTTTAGCTTAATAAGCACTTTAAATTTTGGGGCTGAAATATGCAGTTTACATAAACCCATTTGGTTTTGGGAGCGTGCCTTGTGAGCACTTTGTAAATTCTGCAGAGCAGGGGCCACGTGTGTGGCAGTGTCTGGCCAATACACCTTTATGTGTAGTTTTTAGGTCTTAGTTTTGTATGTATGAAATTATTGGCAAAATTAGTATATAGCCTTATAGAATTTTTAAATGTTTTTGTTTAAGCTGCTGTGGGGCTTTCTTTCTAAACAGAAAAAGGCCCTCAGACAGGCATGCCACTACTTGTATTAAGATTCCTGAATTCCTGTGTATCTTTCAGGATGTTCTTCAGACCCCCTTCTCTTTGAAATGATCTCTAAAAATCTGTAGAAACTATTTCTTCTCAATCTTTATCAGTACTCTCTCTCTCTTTCTTTCTCTTTCTCTGTGTCATACATCCTTAAAATTAATCTGTAAGGAGTAGAGTTCTCACACCAAATGGAACCTGCTTGTGTTTCAGAAGATGTAAGTTCGTCAAGACATTTTGAAAAAAATTTAATTCTTGTGTCATCTTAAGAATGTTTTATATCACAAGTAGAAGTTGACTATTTTTAAGATGCATAATAAATCCTAAATGTAATACAATGACCAGCCCTTTGTGCTGTTGAGCATTGACCAGCACAGTAAAGATGTGGAGAATTACTGTTACTCGTGTGTCAGGACTAATTAGACCAACTCAAATTAAAAATCAGACTAACTGGAAGTTTTAATGATTCTTAAGCCCACTAATATGTCCAAGAGTCTTAAGATAAAGTTTCATAAGTGGATGAGCCAAATTAGCAACTGGCAGCTATCAGAAGGAAGAGATCCTATCCTCTCCCCTCCTCTCACCTTGAGCTGGCTTTGGCATTTGTGACTGCATTTAAATCAATTTAAAGCACTTAAATTCCTTTCTGTTCTGTTGAATGTTCCCACAGACATTCTGGCTTGTTTTCAAAACACTGTGGTGTGGGGTGTTGGGCCTTTTTGTTGTTGTTTTTTTGTTGGGGTTTCTCAAGTACTGCTGGGATAGTAAATTGCATAAACTTACTTTCCACTTGGACAAGTGCTGGTGTCAGCACAAGGGAGGGTGTGGGTGACCTGCACAGCTGGAGAGCAAAGGGAAAGGCTGAGAAGAGGATATTGCAGAAGGGGAGAGGGAAGCTTTCCATTTCTAGAAGGGCTGTTTGTTCATTTGGCTCAGTTTTATCATAGTGCTGTATCCTCGTCCTTCACATGTTATAGATGTCCCCTTCAGCAAGCTGGAGGAGTGCAAGGAAGAGAGTGGTGGGAGGCAAAATCCTGCTAATTAATTCACTGAGGAGATACATGTATCTTTGTCTCATTCTAAGGTGTGAAGAAGATGTCAAAACTTGCATTAGCAGACAGACGGCACCATAATAACATTAAAAATGGAGCTGACCTGCTCTTGATTTATTAATAGCATTAGTGGAATTTGAACTGATTTATCAAGATGAGACTTAGTGCTTAGTTCTTCTACACAAATAGCCCATAAATCATTCATCAATGACACCTCATTGAACGTTATGTTTTGTTGTATTTTTTTCTCAAACACCTGTAGGCACAGAAAATTGTTTTGATCTGCGTTCACATGTAATAAAGCTCTTTCTCCTTCTTCCTCTTACAGTATTTTGGGTTTAGGGTATTTTTTAAAAAAATGTTAAGGATATACCAGATTCATAATACAGTAGTATTAGTTTGAAAGGTGCTCATGCAGCATTAAAAGGTCATTTATGGGTAGTCTGAGGTGCTCTGGGAAAGCCTGTGATCCTGGGTCACTTGGGTACTGTTATTCAAAATGGTGATGGATTAAGATGGATGGATCCCAGAGTAAGGGAATTCTGCAGCTTAAAGATGAGAACTTGTCTCTAATGTGTCTCTGTTACCTCAGTTTGCGTTTGGTGTCCCAGCAGTTACCTTTTTCCCAGGTAGCTGTAAGCTGCACAGTCTCCTTCCCACTCAGCTCCACTGGAGCTGGGAGTTATTCTAGTTCAGCTACAACCACACTCCTTCCTCCACTTACCTGTTCCAGGACACCTGAAGCTGCAGCCTTCATCTTTGATCTGTATTTTCACCTACCCAGCCAGGTCTGATGTTTAATGCATTTCTTAGGGCTTCTTTGCTAACCCTTCATCAGGGCTCTGCTTTATTCTTCTCCTTTTCATAAAGTACCACCTGGCCTCACTACTGCTCTCAGCCTCAGCTTTACCCCATGAGTGTGCAGTAGCTGCTAAAGGCACACCTAGTGCAGGATTTGCATCTGGAGTAGGAGCACAAGGAGGCACATTCCATGATTACACACAGGGAGATGGGAAAGGACCTCATGATCTGGTGGCTTGCAGGCTCTGAGGAGAGGAGGACAAAACAAACAGTGGCTTTGCATTGGGTTTTGTTGGGGATTTTTATGAACAGTAAACATAATATCTTCTCTAGACTGTGCCTCATGGAAACAACAAACAAAAGAGGAAGGACCCAGTTAGAAATTATCGACACAGGGAAGGGAAATTCCTTTTGCCAAAAAGATTTTTGGGGGAGAAAAGGGAGTAGAAGAAATAGAATAGCCATTTCTGAATAGGAGTAAGAAGAAAACTGCAGACTTAGAGAAAGATATAGCCCAGGTATAAGATGTCTAAATGCACTAATTGAAACCAGAACTCTGTCTGGGAAGTGATGGAGGCCCTCACAGCAGACCAGAATTAGTAAAAGTACAAGCTAACAATACTAGGAGGAAAAGATTGCCTGGAGGGCTTTCATATCATAACTTTTAATACCTCAAGGCAAGCCAATGAAAAAGCTGTTCACATGAAGGGTGGATTGGCAGTGCTCTTTCCAAAATATTATTTTTGGGCTGCTCATCTCTAGTGCCTGGTGATGTGGCTTCAGGGAAGGAGACTGCACGTTTATATAGCATGTGAGTTCCTGAAACCATACTGAGCTCTGGGGGATTCTTTATATGGTAACCAAAGCCAAGCCAGAGCTGCTAGTAAGGATGATGGCCTCCAGGCAGTGCTTGTTATTCAGCAAAAAATACTGGGGCATTTCAGTCTATTTAAGGTGTTTCTTTTCCTTGAACACTTTGTTCTGCCTGCCTGACCACGACCTAGGTAGTGGAAATGCTCAGATTGCTTTCTCATGGTTGGACTGAAATTCTGCCCAGGAAAGCCTAACCATTTTGTTTTGGAGCTCAGTCCCTTCCTGTGATCTACTGGGAGGACTGGTGTGCCCTTCAGCACAGCAGGCTTTTATTCTGCATGTGTGCCCTCATCTCTCATCCAAGCTCCTGTCAGCAATTTTAGAAACTGTGTGCTGAGCATGGTATCTTCTGAACTTGTCATTTCCTTTTTTTGGACTTCTGTGAGGAAAGGTGAGAATAAACATTCAGTATAATGCATAAAATTGATATACGTACACTGTACATAGAGTATATAATCTAAGCAAGACAACTGTAAATGTGGAAGGAGCAAACCTGATAAAAACGGAACCTTATCTTGCAAACTTGGAGTGGGGATCGAGTTAACATGGACTTCCAGGGAAAAGAGAAAGAGGTCTTGTATTTCAGATCAGAGGCAGGAAGGAAAGAATTAGCTGTTGAGAAGGAAAATAGTTAGATACATGGACAAAGCTCCTGGAACAGAAACCCAAATCACCTTGCATAACACTTTGGGAAAGTTGCCCATGATAGTTGATACACAGAAAACTCAGGAAGAACTAAAAGAAAACCAAGAAAACCATAATGTCTTAAGAAAATAAGGTAAATTTATAAAACCTACAAAATATGTTTATTTAAAACACTTCATAAAATAACTTGGTAGAGTGCTTAATACAGACTAAAATAACCTTTAGTCAACAGGATGTAATTGGCTCTATTTCTCTTTATTTTGAATATTTATACCAACAAGTAACCTTTGTAAAGGAGTTTTAAATTACAGTAACCATAAAGCAGAAACTGGGAATGTGGGGAGAATCAAAGTGCTCATTTTGCCTAATTTAGATTACTGAAAAAGGAGGTCATATTCCCCAGACTTATTCCACAACTGATGGAGGGAGGGCTAGGCTTCCCACAAAGATCTGAATCTCATAGAAATTTGAACAGCTACCATAAATTTCCAGGCTTGACCTTAAAGAAGAATCTAGGTGAACTATTTTTAGTGCCTGTATCAATGTAATTGTATGTCAGTGAATAGTGCTGACCTAACAAGGTGATTAGAAAGTAAACTCTACTTACTTAGTAGTAATTGAGATCAGTTGGTTTTGTGTGAGTGGATTATATGTTGCCAGACAAAAATATGCTGCAAACATAGTTTGTGAAAAGCTGACCATTGATCTTTAAAAGTTTGATCATCTTGTTACCATAATCTGTCTCTAACTGGTTGTGGGTGAGTAAATAACAAATGGCTGAAGGTTTCCTTAGGTTTCCATCACAGTTTTTTTGGATCCTTTTCAAGTGAGAAGTTTGAAGACTCTAGAGGGAGGGGAAAGTGCCAGAAATACAAACCTGGTGTTGTCTTTGAGGAGTCTCTTACCTGTGTGGATCAATCTGATCTGTGGCACTCACAGCACTTAACTTGGCACGGCTTCAGCGCTTGGTGACAGGCAGGGACAGCACGGCCCCCTCCCTTGGCAAGAGCTCTGGAAAGAGACTCCAGCAGAGCACAAATAAAACTCTAAAATGCTGACTCTCATTTTCAAGCACTCAGGCAAACAAACATCCAGGCGCTCAGGTCCTACTGGGGACCCAGAAGTGACCCAGAAATGCGAGTGGTGCTGCAGAGTTTGTGCCAGTGGTTGTGCAGTTTCTGTGCAAAATCCCAGCTTTCCGGAGGCACAGCACTGACAAAAACATGGCTAAACCCTCTGTGATCAATCTAAGCAAGAAATAGTTTCTTGGCAGGAGATGCTGAATCAGATCTTAAGGAAAACGTGGCAAGTGTTACAATGGAACAGGAAAGAAGTCCTTACACACACTTCTTATCCCTGGGAAAATGGGATGGGGGACCTGGCCAAAACTGTGTTGTTGTTGGTTAAGCTGGTAGGTGTGCTCTCAACATTATGTCAGCTGCCCCGTGAAGAGCAAAGGGGAAAGTGTAAATTGCTTATTTACCACTTAGCAGGCAATTAATTATTTGGAAAAGAACTGCAATAAAAAAAGACCCTGCTGTGGGTGTAGAGGCAGGAGCTTTGAAGTCTGGCTGTGATTGTAAGTTATGCATACTTGTGGTTAGGGGAATCTTTCTATCTATCGTGTTTCCAAAGTTCAATTTTTTACAAGACAGCTATATTTAATTTTAAAAGGAAGCTGTTCTGAATGCCTAAGCACGTATGTCACTCTCTTCATTTAAAACTGGATATGAAAAAAAATGTATTAATATAGGAGGGTCAACTTGGACTGCTAGGCTTTTGGATCCCGCCTTTGTTAATTTAAAACAAGGAGCCAAATGGGAAAGCAAGCTAGAAATGTGGGATTCTAGCTGAGATTCTGAGTGAGCCAGCTCCCTCTTCTCTTCAGTCAGGAGAAGGAATTTGTATTTGTTCCTGTATGAAATGTGACTGCAGACAGATATACAGGCAGAATTTCACATCTAACCAGGTAGATTAATGTTTAGAAATTGATATTACTTTCTTTTCTTTTTAATTTGACCTGGAAGTACTGTAGTAAAATTTTCCCAATGAAAGCCAATACATTTCATCCATCCTGCTACAAGATGCTCTGGGGGCTGAACTTCTGTTAAAAGCTTGGAATTTTTGCACACATCATTACACACAGGAAAGAGGAAATTTCACTGGGACTCACCATTTTGAGGGGTTCATAGTTTTGTTCTGCTTGGTATGCTCTGTGTAACTCAGGCTGTACCTCCTTTTCACCAGCTATAAAATAGCAAAGATATTTCATAAGACATTTCATCTTAGGGAGTTGCATAAATGTCCAAATGACTGAAGTATTATAGGGATTCAGAGATATTAGGGTGAAAAGCAAGGAAATGCATTACCATAAATCAATGTTTCTTGTACATACTACGTGCACAGAAATATATTTAGCTAAAATTGATTATTCTGTTGATCTGAAACTAAAATCTTCTCATTATTAAACCATAGTTCACCAGTTTACAACAGGATTGTTACATGTTTCTCCTTTGGAGAAGAGATCAAATATTTTGCAAAGGCGTGTTACCTTGGCTTGTGTACTGTGCACTGCAGAGCCTGATGGACAGGGAAGATCCCTTGCGGTTAAAAATAAGGTGATCCTAAAAACATATGCAACCTTTAGGTGCACTTCAAAGTGTATTTCTCCTATTTATTTCTCCATAAATAGAATGGAAATCCAAGAAATGAACATTTCTTACCAACAGCATTTAAAGACAGCATGTTCCCTTAAGTAAGCAACATGTTTTCAATAAATTGTTTCAAGCTGTACAAATGTGTTTGCCAATCCTCAAAGCAGGCATTTGCAGCCAGTTTTTTGGATGATTATAAGATTAATGATAAAATAACACTGAAAACAATTTTAAAATAACCTTAGGGATTTAATATAAATCCGTAAATATGAGGAAATTCTGAGTTAAGACAACCAGAGTGTATTTAACTTAGTCTTGTTTTGCTCCCAACTACTACACATAGAATCACTCATTAGGAGAAAAAGGTCTAAGCACACTTGATAAAAGAACAAACCATATGTGCTGTTTGCAAGAGCTGTAAGCACAGCAGCACTCAGAGAATGTTGTGTTTGTCTTAATTACAAGTGGTTCTGTGTGTTTGTCATAATGTCTCAACAGTTTTAAAGAAAATATTGTGTTTTATTTCCTCTGCTTGTTTTTTAATACCATGTGATTAACACTACATGCAGTTGTCATCAACTTTTTCCAGTGCCCAAGTTCCTGGTGTAATAGTGATCTCTGTAGCTAGACTTCCAAAATAAAAGGTATTAATTATTCTACAATAGATCACAATGAAAGGTTTGCAATGATTCTAATGGAATCATTATTATCTTTGTACCTATATAACATCTTTGTGTCTATATAGCATCTTTGCTAATATCTGCCCTAATTAGTGTGCAGTGGTTATACTTTTTCGAGATAAGATATATTAATAATTTCATAATATTTTTGTTCATACAAACAAACAAGGGAAAAATCTCAGAAAGACCCAGCTGGTATTGAAATAGGTCTGACCAAAGACATTTTGGGAAATGAGTGCGCCTCTTTGCATCATTTAATCTTTGTGGGTTACTTAATAGAATGTGATAAAAGGATATTACTGTCAGTCCTTGGTCAGGAAGTCCCTTCCCCATCCAAGCTGCAGTCCTCCATGTAATGCAAGGTCAGATAGGGGCTGTGGGTGATCACTTTTATTCCCCCATGGTTTTCACAGGTACTCTTTATCTTGTACATTCCCTATTCTTTGAATACCTGACTCTGAGACCTGAAACAGGTTTGCAGGAGTCAGAGAACACACAGCTACAGCTGTGTCAAGCCATGTGCTCAGAAAAATTAAAAAATAAAGTGAAAAATTAAATTTTACTTCTTGGCTGGATACCCAAAAACCAGTGGATACCTTTGGCTTTAAACTTCACATATCTCAGATGCAAATCTATATAATGGGATAATAATACTCACTTTGCATAGGTTTTGTACTGTTGAGGATTTTTTAAAGGAGAGTTTTTATGCCAAATTTCTTAAGCTTAAGTGCAAACAAGTAAAATTCAGCTAAGTAATTGTACCGACAGCAGCAGGATTTATCAGCAGGCTAGGGTCTTTAAATCTGCTGCATACACATACAACCCAAGCTGCAGGAACAATTATTTGTGGTTTTGGGTTGGAAACCTTCCTGCCACAGAAAACCTTGTGAAGTCAAGAGTGCTCATTGCAGGCAGCATCTCTGAAGAGTGATGTTACGAAGTTCTGGACACTCTCTACTGAACATGTGCAAACTACTGTATTTCCAGACTTTTTTGCATCACTTTTTTGCTTTTGATTTTCAAACAACAATCCCTTAATTCCCCCTGCACCCCAAATTGCTACTCCCTACTCAGAGCTATGTGTGGGCCAGCGTTTTCCTACGGAAGATTTATTGTCAGGAAAATAAAAAAATCTCTCTTTTCAGCTGTATTCTTGGAAATTAGATGGGTTTTGGCAGAAAATTTTATTTAAGAAAAAAAATGACTGAAGAAGCCTCATGGGATGAAAGAAATCTGGTCACAGAGTTAAAACTGCCAAATTACAGACAATACAAAAAGGGGTTTTATAACAAGAAGGCTTGGGCAGCTAACATAATAATGATCCTACTGTATTAGTCTGTAATTAGATCATTTCCTTCTGAGGTGGCCAAGGAATAAATCCCTATGAATATGAGCTTTTGTGACACCAGTGATGAGATAATATGTCTTGCACAAGTCATTGCCTCAAATCCAAAAACATATAGAAATACAAACTGCATTATGCAAGCAGGATGATGGAGGAGTAAGGATGGGAATGGAGGAGAGAGCAAATTCTCCTTTTCAGTGGCTGTGAAATTTTGGTTCAGCTTAGGTTTCTTGGGAAGCTGTGAGCCCAGACCTAAGGAACAGCTTTTAGTCAGCTCAGACCTATGAGAACACACATCTTCTCAAGGGGCTGATGATGCTTGGCAATTTCTTCTACTACATCACTTTGACACAGGATGTATGTGGAAAGGATAACCCTCATCATAAATCTTCTCCTGTTATTAATATACTTGCTCAATTCTATGTGAGCAGTGCATATCAGAATTCAGCTCTGTTCTTGATGCTGGCTTGTGACTGGGTCTTTAGATGAAAAAAACCCCAGGAATTAACATCCAAAACCTAGATCATTAGATGAAATATATTTAGGAAGCACTGAAATGCTCAAAAACTCTTGAGGTTGTTGTGAGCATCCCTAATTTAGTCCTCTTGTGTTATGGTACCTTCTTTAGGGGCATGATCATTATCCTACCAGCAGCTTCCCTTCATGTGCAGGGATCAGAGGTTCTGTGTAGGCTTCAGGTGGTGGGTAATAAGTAAGTCACTGACAAAACTGGGAAATCTAAATATCTTACAGCTGTTGAGCACCCTGAACAGACAATTCTGGACTAAGTGGCACACTCTGCTGTAGAAGAATAATTTATATCCATGAAACTAATGAACTTACCCCAAAGCCTGCATGGAAGGGGCTGAACAGCAGTTGTATAAGCAATCTCAGTTTTGGCTATACCTGGGTTTGAGAGAGTTTGATATTTGCTGTCTTCATTGTGTGGGTGGGCCCTGCACAATTGCTGGTGTGTCATTAACATTGCAGAAATGAATAACCATTCAAAAAGCCTTTCCTATGGATGTTGTGTTCTTTAGTCCTTGAGGATTAACTCCTTTCTAGGCACAGCTTCAAAAGGCAAAATTATGTACTATTAAAATAACTCATTTTAGAGCTTCATATTTTCACTTAGATCTTAATCAAGCTATTATTGTTATTAAAATATTCTGAAGTGAATTCAGATTTCATAAATATGGAATTTTTTCTTTGAGCTCTTCTTGCATGCAGAGCAAGTTAGAAATGTGCTCACAGCCTCTTAGGGGACTTGGTGGTTCCCATAGTATTTGCTCAGAGTTTTTTCAGGGACTCAGCTGGAGACCCCAGTGATCTCTGAAGTCTTCGCCACATTTATTTCTCTGACATCTCATAAAGTCCCAATTGCAAAAAGTCTCTTGCTAACTGTTCTGCATACAATCTTCTCAGAATTGTCAGAAAGGTACATTAAAACTCTAAATTAATTGACAGCACAAAATGAAATAGCTTGGGATAAAGCTCCTATTGTCTGTTCAAGTTCTTTCTGCGGCTAAGTTTTACAACATTCTCTCAAGAGGAATGAATTGCACCTTTTGGCATCTTTTTTTCTTTTGTTTTGTTAGTTTGAAACCATCTTTTAGTGTTTACCTAGCATATCTAGAAATTTTCCATGGAGTTTTATAATAACCCTATGCTCATAAACCCAGAAATCCTGTGCAAAGCTGTGCATACACAGACACATAGCAACCTTTTAACCTAAGCTAAAATAGAAATAACTCTCTCCCCCCTTCCACACACTCTTAGGCCATCCCTTCTCTTCAGCATTCATTTTGCCCTTGACCTTTGGTTCCATTAGAGCATTAAAGCTTGGTTCCATCTGTGATGAATGAGCCTGTAATATCTAATGTATTCAGGACATTCTATATCAGGCAGTAAACCACAGGAGGAAGCTGTAATCACTAGGGTTTTCTCTTTGGGATGTTCCAGTTGCCTTCAGCCCTCCAACAACCTTCTACTGCTACAAACCATAGTTAAATACTCTCTCATTTTAATGTTTGGTTTTCCCTTGTCTGTCCCAATTGCCTTTTCTGTTTTCCCTCAAGTGCTTTCTCATTTTCTTTCTTTTTTTCTTTTTTCTTTTTTTTAAAGCAATACTACTTTTAGTTAGCATAACAAGTAATAGAGTTGGAGGATGGGTCAGATTGGAAGGAACCACCCTAAAGCCAGTTTCAGTTCCAACTTACATCTTTTGAATCTGAGATAACTGCCTCCTGATTTATAGGGATGCAATGGAGAATGGAAATGAGCCAGTAGCTGAGGGCTCCTCTTGCTGGAGCTGTGATGTGTGACACCAGTCAGCTACGAGGTTTCTTCTGGCAGAGGCTTTTACAACTGCAGAGTTGCTGGATATATGCAATTCCCTGAAAGAAATCACTAAAACAAAAAAATTACACTAGCTTGTTGGAATTGCTGTTTAATCAAAATAAAAATGCTGAAATAACTATAAAATACTGGTTTTGCTGACTGAATGTTAGATGACATTAGGAGATAGTTGAGGAAGATAAGCACTATGGTCATAAAAAGAACCAATATACTGGATTGGCTGGGATGGAGCTAATCTTCTTTGTGGTAGCTTGCATTGTGCTCTCTTTTGGATTTGTGACCTAAGCAGTGTTGATGACACCCCCATGTTTCAGCTATCACTGAGCAGAGCTTGCACAGCCTCGAGGGTTTCTGTTTCTCATGCTGCCCCACCAGTGCCTGTGGGGCACTGGGAGCTGGGAGGGCACACAGCTGGGACACATGATGTGCCCTAAAATAAAACCTAGGAGAAAGGAAGAGCAAGGGAGAACTCTAGAGATAAGGTAAGGTTTACCTTCCCAAGTAACACCAGTGGTGGCTGCACACCTGCCTGTCCATGGGAAGAGGTAAATGAATTCCTTTATTTTGCTCTACTTAACACACACAGCTTTTGTTTTACCTGTTAATTTGTCTTTATCAAAAAACACAGGTTTTCCTACTTTTGCCCTTCCCATTCCACCCTGTCCCACCTGGGGAAAGGTTAGCAAGGGGTTGTGTGGAGCTGCTGTCTTCAAGGATGGAGACTCCACATGCTCCCTGGTCCATCTATAATTTTGTCTGGAAATAGTTCATTTAAAAAAATTAAGAATTCTAGATATAGCATATTTGAACATACTTTTTCCTCCAGAAATTTAGGTAGAATTGCTTTCTATTTCTCTAAACAAAATTCCAACCTTAAACTTGCTTTCAGTAGGTTAAAGCTTTTTGACTAATTATGGTTGATTTTGAAAGCATATATTACATGTAAAATGATGGTTTCTTATCCTCTTGCTCCAATCAAGCTGCTCTAGAATATTTTCTTCTTCATTTTCTCTATTTGCTGTCTTTAGTGACCTTGAAAGCATAATGGCCCAAACTTTGTTCTGTCATACATAGGATTGATGCCACTGAAAATAGGTCTTTTTTCAGTGATCTTCACAGAGGCTTTGGTCCAGTTTCCCAGCAGTGCTGCAGAAATCATGCACCTGCTCCCATCTCTGGTGCATCAGAAACTCAAGTATAAATGTTCCATGGGGAGCAAAAGTACAACTACTATTACCTTTTAAATTAGAGCAAAAAAAAAAAAAAAATTTCCTCTCTTTGACAGAAAAGTGCCTTCCAGATTAAAATGTGGTTGAAAAACTTTGCTTATAAAACCAGTAATATGATTATGGAATATTTTGCCTATGAGTGTGATTGGAGCACATAATTATTTGCCAGAAAGTTGATTTTTCTAAATTACACCACTGCTGCACTCCCAACACCCCTTTTGTGGTGGAGGTCTGGTTGTTCCAGAGGAAGATGCCTACTTTGCCTCTCCCACATAATCCCTTGTGCTCTGTAAATGAAACAAGCACAGGAAGGCCCCTGGGGATGGAAAATAAAGATTTTAAACAAGAAATATGGCTTGTCATGGCCCAGTAGATTTGGATCCAGATTTTTCCAAAATTGAGAATCATTTCAGAGCTGAGTGCTTACCCCACAGCTACTTCTAATTTGGAAATTACTCTCCTCTGTGTTTTTTTCCTCCCAAGGTTGTCTTAAATATCTTTAGTAATTTTAAACTATGCATTGCCAACTCTACTGGCATCTTTCCCTTCGCACATATTCCATTAATAACTTCTACTTATAGGAATAAAGCAAAAAAGCAATAAATTCAAGCTTTCTTTCTCCCACTGTGCAGTCCACTCCCTTGCACAGAGTTCAGCTCTCAGTCCAGACCACCCACATCATAAATGAATGTTCTGATCTTGCCCTCCAACCACCTGGAACTGGATAACTGCCTTTTAAAATAGACTACACCCTCTTTTACTTCCTAATGTCTCAGGTATATTTTTCAGTACTTGAAGTCTTTGCAGACAAGACTAATATCCACTCTGCTGCTATAATTATTACTGCAATGTTTACCACTGGGGGGAAAAGGAAAAATACAGGAGAAAAGCTATCAGCACACAAAATTTTCACTGAACTCAAATTATACCTCATTATACATTTCTGCACAACAAGAAAGTTAAGCTTTTGATAGGGAAAATGAGGAATTAGGCTTGCACACCTCTAATTCGTGCTATTCTGGAGCCTGTAGAAATTTGGGGGGACATAACCTCTTGGCTCAGAACACTTGGGCATTACTGGTTGGTGCTTGAGAAGCAACTGGTTCCTTCAAACTGGAAAAACGTCTTGATTTTTGGTGATTTAAGCCTCAAAAATCTGTTCTGGAGAACTGGCATCTCTCAGGGGCTGTTGTCACTCACATCTCTCTTAGGTGCTGGTCAAGAGCCAGCATTGTCATTCTTAGGGGCCCTGCTCTGAGACAGGTAATGCTGAAGGGAATATCCAAGCTTGGCAAGGTTTGGATGAGAGACTTGAGGAGCAGTGCCATGAATGGGAGGATCAGTGAAATGTCTCTCTGTCTCACAGGATTGTAGTCTGTCTAAATTCCCCACTCCTTGGCATACCCACTGGAGAGGAAGAAGCATGCTAGAATGATACAACTGTAATATAATTATTAGAAGATACTTTAAAAGTCGGTTCTCATCTGCCTAACATCTTCAGAGAGGAGTGCTAGGAAGAAAGTTACCATCTGTGCTCTGGGAAACAAAGAACTTTAATCTGCTGGCAGTGGGCCTGGCTGCAGACAGAAAGAAGGGTCCTACTCATGGAACCACAAACTCATGAAAAATGGCAATGATCCATGGAAATACCATTATTACAAGTTTCTACCTAAGGGCCTCCATTCCTACACACTGTCACAGCATCAGCAACCAGAATCATCCACCATGTCTCTACTTTCAACCTGTGTGACACTCAGAGAAAACAGCAGGTTTTTTTAGCAGGTAGTTTCTTCTGATGCAGTGCAGAAGGGAGATGATTAAGGAAAATAAGAAACAGCTGATCAACACCTCACTACATAAATAAAAGATCATTTGCTGTAAATGATGGGCTTTAATCTTGGAGTCACAATTCAGCCATAGTATAACCTCAATCATAGACCCAAAGGATTTGTTTGGCTTTTATTTTTTAAATGTTCTCATCTTGTTTCTGGAAAAAAAAAAAAAAAAAGATGTGATAACAGATTTGCAATGGGCCTGACCTACATTCTTCAAGTTTGTAATGGCCCAGCCTTGTCCACATTCACATTCCAGTGTCTCCTCCTGGACAAACCTCCCAGATGTGTTTGATGTTCTGGTTATGCTGCTGCACTGCAAACGCTATGCCGAGGTTCCTTAATCACAAGCATGAGTTTTCACTTAATTTGGGATTTTGCCTCCCAGTAAACTCATCTTTCCACAGTGACAAAGCCAGTTCTACAAGGTGTAATCTGGAAAAAGTCCTTTGATTTGAGGTTGATTCCCTGCCAGGATGGGAGGAGTCCCATTTGCATCAGCAGGAGATACAGGCTCAGAGGACTGCAGACCACCATCAGCCAAAGGAAGGGAGGAGGGAGAAACACAAATAAACCTGGAATTCTCCAAATTATTCCCTCATAGTACCCTGGCTTATCTGTTTTGTCTTTCAGATTAAAAACTACATGTTTTTATAACATGTTTTAATCAGTTTTAAAGAAAAAATCAGCTCCGCATACAGTCAAGCATTTAGAAAATAAGTTAGTTATTCATAAGACTAATATTTTAATTTTTTTCTGTCATTATTCACGCAGGAGGCTAAACAGTATTTAAAAATGGGTTAATTAGTACAGTTTTTGCTAATAAGTCTAAAAACATAACCTGTTTTCTCAGACTGGATAGATGCTTATTGCAACATTGCAATTTAAGCTGCATTCCACTGCTTGCAAGAAATGTACATTGGAAAAGATCTCATAAGAAGTGAGAAATTTAAAAATGCTGGTCTCATCAATGTTTACAGACAGAACACTTCCCTTTGCTTAATGGTTGCCAAGAGCTTTTATCCACTGGGAACATAGACACTTACATAGGCTCTGTTTGCTCACAGATATCTGTACATTTGGAGATTCTCCACAGTTACCTGACTACAGAATGATTCTCCTACAAGACCATCCTTGTAAATGGAAGCTAACATATTGCCAGGCAAACTTTATTAAATTGAGTGGCTATTAAGGGAGGGGAGGGATTAAAACATTTCTAAAATCATGAAAATTAATTAGGCTACTGGATGTAAATTTGACAGCACTGAATCCCTTGCATCTCTTTATGGTGTGACCCTTGCTTAGATGTCAGCCTGAGATGAGTCTGGAGGTAAAATACTGTGATAACATAGTGCCTTCCTTTCTAATAACTGGTAACTCATTGTATTCTTTATGTTCATATCAGATATATTTTCCATAACTGTATTTTTTTTCCTTTCATGACCCTTAGACTTTCCTTATGCCCTTCTGTTGTACTCTGCTATGTCAGCTGCACAAAGATTTCTGATTATAAACATTATCAAACAAACTGCTTTCACTTCTCCTCTGGTTGTCCCCTCCCACATTGCTATGACAAATTTTTTATAGTTATTTCCATTGCCATATCTAAAACAACCAAAGTGTACATCTGTGGCTGCTCAGGTTTGGAAATGGTCTACTTTTTTCTGGCACTGTTGCTAACATTAGTGTTCTTTATTTTACTAACCAGAAGGCACAGAAGGATACTTGCCAGCACATTTTACATTATCCAATTTTCTTCCTTTCAACAGCATTAGCTTCTTGTAATTCCCATTCATCAGGCCCTGTAGAAAAAGCAAGCCTTTTGTCAGGGATTTTGAGATGTCATATTTTTAATTTTAACTCTAATTTTTTTAAGGAGAGCTATCTGAACACATTTTTCCTCAGTTTCTTTGGAACGTCATCCTTGGCTGGCCATATATGATTCCAAGCCAGCTCAATCTGCTATTGATAGTGACTTTTTTCTTGCCTTCTACTTTTATTTAGAGTAACTCATCTGAATTTTGGTTTTACTGGATGGCTCCTCGCTATCTGATTTTATTGACCCAAGTATTTGTTGTGGTGTGCCAGCGACTGACAAAAAGAAGAGCATGATGTTTTAATGTCATAACTTGTCAGCTGCTGATGGCAGAGAAGGTATGAGCTGAGGGAGATTCCTGGAGATTGTGTTTTCTGAGGTCAGTGCTGAGCACCCCTTGCTGCAGACCCCTCCGTAGTGCTCCCTGCCCTTTTTGGTGACACATTTGTTGTTTTATAGCAATCATTTGCTCATACTCAGGGATGGTAGTTTGGGTTCTGTACTTCACTTCACTTCACTTCACTTCACTTCATTTCACCCCACCTTATCCTGGGTGCAGGTCACTCCTCTGAACAGAAATTTGCAGGCAGTTTCAAAGAATTCATGCAGTTATTACAACTCCTCTGCTCATATCTCCCCAGGGAGAGCATCTGCTCTCATCCAGCAGGTTCACCAGTCCCCAGACACCTATGCAGCTGCACAGGACCAGGAGAGATCAATGTTTTGTTTACTGTTCACAGCAAACTTTCTGGTATGTTCTCTCTGCCTGGTGCTTTTCCAGGCTCCCTTCTCAGAAGGGAAGATCCTGTTTGGAGGCTCTTGAGGCTGGGTCCAGAGGTGCTCCTCTTGGGGACTGAGCAGCCACAAGTTCACTGTGATCCAGTGTGCATTTTCCATCAGGAAATGGCAGGCTCAAAGCTCTCACAACTTCCTTCCTCCTTCAAGGAACAGGTCCCTGCCCTCCAGATTCAGACTTTTTCTTCCGACCTCCCATACCGTGAATGTTTCTGCTGAGGCCATCAAAGTGACATCTCTGCAGCATCCCTCCAATGGGACTTTAACACTCACTGGGTTCTTAGCAGAAATACACTGTGTTTTCCAGTTGGGTGTAACCCAAAAAAGCTCTCTTCTCTGCTCTGTTGTGCTTATATCCACTAACTGAGGAGAAGAAACTCCCTCTATTCCACACAACACTTCTGTTCTACATCTGTACATCTATACATAGAACATCTATAAATATGAGCTTCCCTCACACAGAAACTTCATATTGAATACTGTGGTATTAATTAGGTACTTGCAGGAGTTCAGAAGAGTCCAGTGCAGATGTCCCTGAAATTTCAATGCAGATGTCCCCAAAATTTCCTTCCCCACGTGTTTGGTTCAGCACTGGCATAGCACAGCCTGCAGCCTGGCTGTGTGCCTTCCCCAGTACAATTTGTCATGCATTTGTCTTGCAGGGGGAAAGTCTCATCACCCAGTGACACACATAGATTATTTTGTTCTTAGGAGTCTGCTTTGGTTTATTTTGTCCCAGTGGGGAAAAAAGGACTTTGTAGATCCCATTGTGTATAGACCCCTTTGCTTCAGCACTGTGTACTCCCACAATGAAGAGAAGGGACAATTCCTTTAGGAACAATTCCTTTAGGAACTCTTCTGCTGGATGCTACTTGAGGAAGTGTCATCCCCTCAGCATGATAACCAGTTGATTTGACCACTTGGGAAAATTTAACAGTACAAACCCACATTTCCCTGTTCATTTTTTTCTCTGTAAAACTGACTTAAAAATAGTGTGTAGTCACACACCCATGCAAAACACAGATGTCAGTTTTTAACAGCTTTTTTAGCATGTGCATTATGCTGAGGTTTGCTATTTAAAGAGAGACCTTATCTGGAATATTGTATCCTTTGAATCACATATGTTTGAAATGCTGACTATTACTCAGAATAATCAGAAATCTTTCTCTGGCTATTTTCATGAGTTTTATCCCAAGGGGGTTTTCCATGGGTTTCTAGTAGAAGGTGCAGAGTTTAAGACCAGTTTAACTGGGTTAAGAGACCCCAGTTTAAGGCATGCCATGAAACATTCCTGTGTCTCTGTGGGCCCTGCATGTGTCTGCTTTCTCCAGTGCAGAAGCAGAGATGTGAACCTCCCTGGCCATTCCCTCATGGCTCAGTCTGGGAGTGTTTGCTCTGATGAGCAGAGGTGCTGAATTGCCCATCTCCATCCCTTGTAGATGGGTTGAGCCTCTCCCTCTGCCTCCCAAACCAGCACAGCCAAAAAACGCTGATGCTCTGCAAGGAACAGACAGTGCAGGAGGTGGTACAGGAGTAAGAAGAGGGTGAACAGGGGTGTGGCCCCTGCAGTAGAGCCAGCATCATTAACCAGAATAAACAGATTATTCCACCTAGTTTGGCTGTGATCTGAGCATTTCCAACCAGATTTGGACAAAAACACAGCCAAAATAACCTTTCTTGGGCATATGTGACGCTTTCAGATGGCAAACCCTTTAAAAAATAGGGTATTATCTTTTTCATGTAACACAAATCCCAGATGAAAAAATCAAAATATTTTCCACCTCCTTGAGTAAGCCTGAAAGGAAAGATTTAATTGTCACCTGCCAGTCAACAGAAGAAGGAAATCACATCTAAATCTGATTAGACCATGACTGTACCTTTATTAACACAGTCCTTCTGGGCAGAGCTACTAAGTAAGGGGTTAATAAGAAGATAGGAAAACAAAACTGGTGACAGAAAAGAGGAAGTCAAAGGGAAGGGTTAAAAAAAAGGTTGCACCAGAAGAAAATTTACTGTACAGAGAATAAAAAGTGAAAGTTGGACTCTGGGACTTCCTCTCACAGTCCTAGGAAAATGAGGAGAGGCAATATGAACATAGGAGCAGTGAACTGAAAACTGAACAAGGGAAGATAATGATAGAATGATAGTCCTGCAGATATTTTAGGGAATCTTCTGAAGTCTTTGAAATGCTGACAATGACCGAAGACACATTAAGTGACACACAGTCAGAAGCCTTTCTTTTAGATAACCATTCTGCTCATCCCTTGAAAAATCCCAGAAAACAGAAGGGCTTTCTAGACAGTTCTTATATATCATAGATAGGTATTAATCTAAGAGAAAATTTAATATTTTATAGAAACAAGTCAGGCATTACTTCCTGAAGGGTCAGTTAAAGAGCTTGGGGGAACCAGAGTTCAACCTGAGTACCATACACTTACTCTCCAGCCCCAAAGAGAGGAAAAATATGTGGTTTTGCTTTTGTTTGTTGTTTGCTTTTCCTGTGAGAGGTTCAGGGAACATTCTACAACATCCCTTGGTGAAATGTTGTCTCTGCCATTTCACTAAGGGCCAAGAGCACACAGCTGATCTTTCTTCACTAGGGTAGGGGATCATTTTGAGGTTAAGGGAGATAGCTACTGGAAAAGAATCCTATTTAATAAAGGAACGAGCAATTCATTTGGCAGAGCAGGCAAGAAAGGCCTGACAAAGCAACAATCATAGCGTTAACCTCAGGCTGTGTGTGGTCCACAGCTGAAGTGTTTTGAAAGCCACAGTTAGTCTGTCCTCACTGGGCAGGGAGAGGGAGAAAAACAACAAACTTTGTGCCATTGCTGCCTGTGAATTTTTCTCCTTGTTACAGGAAAGGCAAAGGAAACTGTGAGGCCAACTCATTCTCTGCTTGAGATTGAACATCCTATTGTTGTGGTCATGGCAAAAACTAAGCAGCGGTTTGGGCTCAATAGACCCCACCCTAAGCTGCAGATTTCACCAAGAATACCCTGAGTTTAATGAATAATTTGCTCCTTTAATCATTGTTTTCCAAGGGAAATTTAATTTCAAAGATGTATTTATAACTGAGTGAAATCCTAAGCTATGCAAACAAAACGATTATTGTTTGAAATAATTCCCGTCTTGTCGGGACGAGGTCCAGAAGTCATATTTTGTCAGAGCCAAACTGCAATGGAGAGACTGGAATTCTCTTCCAAACCTAGTAATCCACAGCTTCAAGGGCCAAATCCTGCCTTCAGCTCCACCACTGTATGTTCAAAGCTACTCCACTGACTTCACATTTGGCCCTATATGTGGAAAACAAGATTTCACCTCCATGACATGTTTTGCTCAATTTCTTCTTGGATTTCTCTTTGTCCATTTTGCTCCCAGATTTAAAAACAAGGCTTTAATCCAGCCAGTAGATTAACTCAAGCAATAAACAGTCCATATACCATGGCACAAAAATCCAGTAGAATTTGGAATGTGCTGGTGCCTGGAACTGAAGTCCAAAGATATAAAGATATAAAGCATCTGTTGGGGAGCTGCCTCCTTTTTTTTTTTTTTTTTTTTTTTTTGTTTTTATTTTTTTAATCTAGTGCGTGCTATTCCATGAACTAAAATATATTTTAATTAATTTCAGGCATCAGAGCCTGTCATATTTAAGGACCTCTCTTTTCAGTAAATTGTTACCATGATTGATTCTGCTCTGGCCCTTATGTGTGTGAAGGCAATGAGGAGGAGGGAGTCTCCATTACCAACCTTTCCACTTACATGGTTCACACAGAAATGAAATTAAATTTCACTCTGTGCCTTCCTCACTTTTCTCCTTCCCACCCTAATTATGAAAGAGAAAGCAAAGAAATGAGTAGGAAAATAACTTTGCTAACAAAGTATTTTGAAAGGCTGATTGAATGATGAATTATAGATCTGTATGGGGATTAGGAGTCATCTTTCTAAACTTTTGTCCACAACCAAGCAATCTAAGACCCTTTTGGAGAAGAGTGGAAGTTGGAGCAATCAAATGTCCACATGCTGACATGCCTCTGGAAGAACACAGAAGTATGAGATTAAGCAACATACACTGTTTTTCAGTTCCACACTCATTGCTGGAACTGGACAGACTTGCATGTGCAGGAAAAGAAATAGAAAATAATCCTGTCAAAGAAAAGTCTTTCCTTTCCTATGGATATGAATTCAGAAACCTATGACATGATTTATTGTTTCCTCAATGGAAATTAAATTGCAAATATTTCTTTCAGGCAATAATGTTAGAGGTGCAGAAGCAACTGAAGAGAATGATCAGTGATCAGCACTGATAGTTCAAGGTAAATAACCCTTGGGAACTACCAAGCAAACTATGTTTTCTTATGACACATTGCCCCAGGGTTCACACCCTAACTCTGGTTTCTATTGAAAGTGCAGATATGTTTGATCAAAAATTTAGCAAGGCTGCCTTTTCATATCAGAAACATATTCCTCTCCATTAACTGCATTCCCATCTGCTTTTTATTCTGGCCTAGTTCTTTTCTGTCCTCTAAAGCTTTGGCTTGCTTTATATAATTTCACAGGGTTGTGTGTGAAGGAGTTTCTATTTTTTGTTGGTTTTGTCATTACTATTGTGGTTAGGTACACTTTCACAGGGATTGGGGATGCTGAGCAGAAGGAAGAGGGTGGGAAGCAAATGACAAAGTAGTTGGTTGCTTTGCAACTCTTCCTACAGCAGAATCTGTCCTGCTTCTTCCCACTTCTAGTCAAGAAATAGGAGTCCAAAAGTTTATCATGCCCCAAAGATGTCTGCTGAGATGCACTGTTGCACATGACTGCTCTAGGTTTCATCTATGTACAAGTCACTGAAGGTTACTTTCCTCCCTTGGCTTCTTGTAGCAAAGCATTCATCTGCAAACAGCTGATGAGAGAAGCAGAAAAAGCTTTGGGAGAAGAAAACTGTAGCAGACACAGTTTTGTGGTCACTCTGCAGAATCTCAGGTTGTTTGACTTTAGAAACCTATAATTATTTTATGATTACACTATTTTCTGCTGAGATTTTCTTTGCAACAACATTGCTTCATTGCTTGTCACTGCCATCACTTGTTTTTGTGCACAGAAGACTCAAGGGCTCATTTCTCTGTGCTCTCCTACACCCTTTTTCCTTCCTGGGGACATTCTGGAGCACAGGGATGCCCAGGCAGACCCAAGGCTGCTCGACATAAATGCAGCCAGATTTCAAGTTCACTTGGATGTAGGTGATAGATTGATCTGCTCCTGTTCCCCAGATCAAAAAGGAACATGATTCATTGTGTTTCAATGGATTTACATGGAGAGAATTTACCTAGAAAGCTCATACAAATCTTGTGCAATTTATGAAGCACAATTTTTAAAGTCAGAAGAGGGTGGTACTAGGAGAGAAATGTCAGGTAGGGCTTTAAAAGGTATCTCTGCTTCTTCAGTTGTGTGTTTTAAATACACATAAGTAATGAGATTCCTAAATGTATTGCTGCTAAGGAGGTCTCTAGTACAGATGGTGTGAGAATAGTTTCAAATAATCTCCCATCAGGAATACTTGCTAATTACTTTGCATGGTTGTACATATTACAGATATTTCTGTGTTAAAAACGCCTGAAAATTAGTCTCCCCCTAACAGGAAATAAACTCTTCCAAAGTTTTCTCCAGGAGGTAATAGGAGAAGAAAGGCACTGGGAAGCCCTGAGATCCTGGCTAGTACATTTCAGGAAGAAACAAGACAGCATTATTATTTCAATACCAATAGTGGTCTAAAATAACAATTCAGGATAGAAAATTATACTCCAAACATTCCGTGATATTCCAGCTAGGTTTTCACTCGGTTCAAGGACCATGCCAGAAATTGCTATAGTGCTTGTCAAAAGAAACAGTCATGATCATTTAGGCAAAATAATTGCCCTTGACATTTCCTTTCCCAGTGAATAGTCTTCCTTCTGAAGAAAGCAGACTTCCTAATGGTGGCAGTTCTCCAAAATGGTATAGAAGTGCTTATTCATTAATGATGTGATTATCATTGGAAAATCCGTATTATGTCAGATTTTTGCTATTATGAGTCAATTCCAAAAAGCCCAGTGCTGATTTCTTTCACCTAAAAGAACTGATTACTTGAATGAGGAAAAAAAAAAAAAAAAAAAAAAGAGAAAATCTGTCTTAGCACAAAGCCATGCATCCATTTTGTGGGTACAGCACTTGGTGCTTTGTCTGTATTCAAGTCAGGTGCAGTCTTGGCCCCTGGATATTCACATGCTTCTGGTATGTTTTACCCACTTCAAACCTCAGAGGAGAGATTTGCTGCTTCCTGGAGCTGTCTGCTTCTTCAAGAAGATGTTCCTCCTCTGGAATTTTCCCCAGATTTGAGCCTTCACTTGTGAAACCCTCCAGCACCAGGTGTTTGCAGTGTGTGTGGATGCACTGCCAGTGTGCACTCCAAAGCCCATACAGCAGGTGCTAATAAGAGTATTCATTTTTAAGCCTTCTGTGGGTGAAACCATGTCTGATGCAGTGGTGGTTCTTGTGTGGAGAGAATCATAAAACCACAGAATGGTTTGAATGGGAAGGGACCTTCAAGGTCATCTGGTTCTAATCCCTCCACCACAGCTTCCACTTGACCAGGCTGCTCAGAGCCCCATTCAACCAAGCCTTGAGTACTTCCAGAGATGGGCAACCACGATTTCCCTGGGCACCCTGTGCCAGTGTCTGAGCTGACACTGAATCAGAAGCTATTATGGCATTGTTAGGGACCATGGTACCACTAGGACATGGCTCCACTGAGATTCAAAGGTCCTATGAGGGATCATCTGCCTTTCCTTCCTGTTCTCTTTGGGTTTGGTCAATCCCTCCTGGGACAGATGTTTCACCTTCTGGTGAAAGCTGTGGCACAAAGCTGCCCTGGAGCTCCTCCAGCTCTGCACAGCCTCTTCAGAAGTCACCTCCATGTCTACTTATATGAATTTTTCTCCTAAGCCCTAAGTGCCACAGCAGACCTCAGAGTACAGGGAATTCAGTGGGACAGAAGGAGGAGTCCTGAAAATCTGGATGCAAAGACAGCACAACTTCTCTTTGCCCTGTATGAGGAAAAAGCCTATGTGGCTACCACTGCCTTACTTCATGTGGAAAGATCTATATGTTATAAAAAGCAATGCACCACATCACATAAATCTACTAGTCTTAGTACTGATGTGCTGCAATAGCACTTAATTGTTTGGATATCATTTGAAACATTCACAGTTACAATTTATCCCATAGCATATTCCCTACCACCAAGGAAATGTGGATTATGTATCATTACATGGATACATATCTGCCCTCCCACAAGCTGCACTGCTGCATCAGCTGTAGCAGGTCTGCATGTCCAGAACAATATGACCACAAGGTTTTGCAAACCTTCATTAATTGTTTCAGTGCAGGAAAAAGCCATAAATAAATAGTATTGACTATTGACTTAGTCTTCTAAGCTCATTATACCTGCAGATATTGAAAAGGCTTTTAAACCCAGGGGATTATACAGGGCAAAGTTCCTTCTGTAATGCTCCATAAGATTACAGGAATATAGTTATAGATAGACTCACACATGCACCTTAGTGATGTTCCATCCTATTGCAATGATTTATAAATCAAAGTGACACTCACTCTAGGGGATCTCCTGGAAAGCTGCTGATGTTCTGCACCGTGTGGTTTTGCCAAAGTTGTGCTGCTGATTCCCATGACATCTGCGCTTTCCTGATGTGGGAGGTCTGCCTTGGTCAATGATGGTTTATGAATGGTGGTGTAAGAAGTTGCACTGTAATTATATCACATGCATGCAGAGCCCTGCACTCTGCAGGAAGGCATCCCAAACTACTTGGTGTTTATTGGTTTCCTCTCTATATGCAAGCTGAGTGAGCTGCTCTTTTTACCTTACCAAGCCCACATTTCTGGAGATGAAGGTCACAAATTCCAAAAAAACCTTGATCACAACATGGTGCAAGCCTGTGTTTGTGTCTGCAAATAGACTCAGGTACATCACACAGCAGCTAGGAGTCTAAATGGAAGACTGATCTGAGGCATTTCAACCACATTATGAAATAGTTTTCATGTGTGGTCCGTCTATCCCAAGCAATTTCACTTCCCCATCTCTGGTGCTGTCTAGGCACTTCAACCAAGAAACAGCAAACACAGCATCTTTCTTTCTCATTTTCCTGATTTCCCTCAGAGAAGCTTAGGAAACTGCAATTATTAGAAGTTGAGTAACAGCTTGTTTAGACCAAAAGACCAAACTTTGCACCATGACATGGTCTCTTATTTAAATTTATACTTTCTCTTCATGCAGTTTTGAGAAACGTCACGTGCTTTTCCCCCTCAGTTTAGTATAGTGCAAAATAACTTCAGTTCCCACTAGCTTCAATAACTTGCAGGGCATTTCTTCTTATATGCTGAGATTCTGACAGGGGCTGTGTGGAAACAGCAGTACAGACACATGGTCATGTAAGAGCAGACTCATAGCTGTGCATGAACTTTTTAGTGGTTTAAGTTTACAGACCCCTTGCATTTGGGCTTTTCACAGTGTGTTAAGTAGAATAAATATGTATATTTGCAAGTGTATCTCTTCTGATTGTTTATGCAAATGCAGCTCAGAAAGACATTCCCCACCTCAAAAAATTTATGACCTAAGACAAAAAAAATACCATGGGCAATACAAGTACTGCTCTCCCCTTCAGCTTACAGCTCTGTTTACTTTCTCCCATTCTTACTTTTGATTTTTGCCTTGTCTTTCTCTTTGCTTCACTAATTACAGCATCCACCTGTCCTAAAAAAAACCAAAAAAACATGTTCCTTACTTGCATGCAATGTGGCTTTGGGAATGCTGCATCTAGGTTGTTGCAAAATAAAGTTAAAACAGAATTACTGCCAACCATTAGTATCGGTAGACTCTTAAATCATTTTCTTTCATGCTCTGTTTTTATTAGATATTTAAGGCACTTTGTTCTTATTAAGATTACAGGATGTTGCAACTAATGAAAATAAGCCATTGGAACAACTTTGACATCACTAGTCAGGAACAGTTCACATTACATAAACCTGTTTTATGGGAATCTCTAATTATGCATTCATAAGAAAATATCAACTACACACAGTTTGTATGATCTTCAACTTTCAGCCAGAAAATTTTAGTGTGGAAGCTGGATCATTTTCAAAGGGAAGCTATATTGGACCAGACTATGGAAGAGTTTAATTTTTTACCCAGAACAGAACATCTCCTTGCAAACAAAATCATTATTGAGCAAAATGTGGTGGTACAAATTTCAGTGTTTTGCAGTAAAGAGTCTGGTTTCTCCATGGAGATGGAGATGTATAATCATGGACAACATAAAAGTAATCAAGGCCACAAGACACACCAAAGCTGCTCCTTTTCTAGATGAGTCTTGGTGGAGTAAAAGTTGTGTGCTCACTGCCAAAAATGAAGAAAAGGAAAAAAAAAAAAAACAGAAGGAAAATTTTTAGTCTCTTGAAGGCTCTTTCTGTCCCGAGGTTCAAAAGGTGGAGATTTTTTGTGTTGCCTGTCCTCTCTCTCCCCCCAGGCTGTTTCCCTGATGCCTGAAATTTCCATTTGAGTCTTCCCCATTCTGGGCACACAGTCTTCTCCTCCTAAACTGGAGGATGCTGCTCCTGAGGATGAAAACTGAGTCATTCTTGTCCTTATCTGTGGGAAGGCAAAACTTGAGTTAGTCTACATCACTGAAAAGCCCTGTGCTGCCTCTCTGTAGAAAATTCACACATTAGAAATATTAAGAAAGAAATCAGGAAATTAGCAGATTAGAAATATTAAGAAGCAATAAAGTATAAATGAGTTTTCCCATTCTCTGGGGGAGGTGAATTAACCACAACTCACCTTCTGTTTGCACTTTTCTCTCTGTTTTGCGTGAGGATTTTGTTTACACCACTGATCTATAAAGGAAACTCTGGCAACACATCCAGCTTCTAAAGGAACAGGAATACCCAGAGGAAACTTTCAAGCAATCTAAAAACACCAGGAAGAAGGAGCATTAAAAAATTTTACAATAACATTAATAGAGAATTCTAGTAGGTGCTACCCTTAAAAAAACACTCTTAATCACTACTTAGCAAAATTATTATTTGAATTGCTTTTTTTCACATCCTAACTCTAAATGTTTTATTTTTTCCTCAGGAAAAAAAAAACAAAAAAAGAAACCCCAAAACCCACCAGAGGAACATTTTGTGAAATATTCAGTGAATGTGATGGAAAAACCTCAGTGATACCTGAGGTCTGTACCAATGGCCCTAGGATGAGCCTCAGAACTGAGTGCCCTTTTTCTACTGTGTAATAGATACTGGGTGGCAGGAATGCCTGTGCCTGTTGGCCTGCAATAATTACTATTCTGGAACTGATTCCAGCTCACAGCAAGTGAAGCAATTGGCTCAAGATACAGCTATGCTTTAAAAGACCATAAGAATAAATATTTCATCCCTAAAATACCAAATCCTTTGCTAAAGTCTTACATCTCATAACCCACAAAGGGCTGTCTGTCTATGAAAGTCCACAGTAAATATGGACAGAGTATAGATAAGCACAAAATTTATATTCTAGACAAAATGGTGATGCTAAATCCTTTAAAATATGATGTAATAGTCTTTAGTATGGGGTAGATTAATCAATAAATAGAAAACATTTATTTGGGGGTCAAATGTAGCTCTTGCACTTGATCAGAAGTTTCCTGTGAACAGTTTGACTCATTTTTTTGCTAAGTGTTTTGATTTTGCTATGAATTTTTCATGTTTAGTATTCACCCATCAATACTGGAGTTGTGTGGCTAATCAAGTAAGCAATATTTTTATTTCTTTTCACCTTGGATGACCTTGTGGACAAGGTGATGGCCTGATCAGTCAACTGGGATATTGTTAGTCTTCAGGAAACACTGGTGGATAGAGGGATTGAAATGGGAGATGGTTTTTAAGAAATTTCAGTTTTTGCTTTTGAATACAAGTAGAACATTCTATTTATTCACCTGTAATTGAGAAGCATTTTCCCAGATCCTTTATGTTAAAATGATTTTTTTTTTTTGTGCCTGGAAAGAAGCAAGGGGAGTGTGTGACATTTCTGTTTCATGACTGAAGAATGGACAAAGCCTTCCAACACTTCAGCTTCACTCATGATTGTCAGAGGCATCATTTTGTGGCAAGAAGAAACAAGAAAGAGTTATTATCCTAGTGACTTTTCCTGAGCTCCTCAGGGTTCATCTGAATTTTGCAGTGTTGGAAAGAATGAGTTCACACCTGTCTTAAATTTTTCTTCCCATTATTCCTCAGATTCCTCTCATCCTGTATTAGTGACAACTCTGTCATCCAGAATTACTGGAAATAATGCAACAGAAAATGAACCCCATCCCTAAATTTTGGACCTGACCATTGATGTCACTTGTCAAGTTATTTGTGATTGTCCCTTCCTGCCCCTTTTTCTGGGCTTGGCCTGAGACATCCTGAGGAAGCAGCTGTGACTGCACTGTCCTCCTGCCATCCCACTTCCCTTACTTGTGTTTGTGCTGTCCCAGACACCGTGTGACCCTGAGTTTCTTCTTCCCTGAGAGTGGCACCACAAAGATCCAGTCTGATTTTGCCTTTGTGTTTTGAGGAGTACAGAAATGCTTGGAGGATGTAATTGGATCTCAGGCAATACAGAATATTTCACTCACTGAGCTGAGACATTCTGATTTGCTCCACTGTGGTGCATTCCTGATGAGACAATAATTCCTGCCAGGAAAACTCAGATTTAAAAGAGAGTTCAGGTCTACAAAAAGGATTTTTTTGATGGGACCAGAATCCAATGTGAGAACTCTTAAAATAAAACAAAATAATCAAAATTTTGCAAAGAAAAAAACCACCTTTTTCTCCCTGTTTGAAAAGGCAGAAAATAAGTACACTCTACTGTTTCATACTTTAGGGGTTTAAAATGGTGATCTTAGGTATCAGAGACTGATGAAATAGTAATAATGGTAAAAACACAAACACACTTAAATCTCTTTCTCTTCAGGGTCTGGAAATCTCAGGCCAGAGCACTAAAGATTTTACAAATACCTACAGAAAAGCTGCATCTCTCCTCTGTGCTCTGTCCTGTCTTCAGACAGTCTTTGGCTCTGCCTCTCAGATATTTTAATCGAACCTGTAAATTTATTACACCTCCCATCCCTGAGATAGATTGATAGATAGATAGATAGATAGATAGATAGATAGATAGATAGATAGATAGATAGATAGACAGACAGACAGACAGAGATAAATCCACATTCAGGACTGAGAATATGGTCACTTTTCTCACCTACATGCTATGATTTTCATCTTCCCTAACTTTGCATGTCACAAGCATGGCTGCTTTCCTCTGAGCAAGGTGTCTAGACTGTTTTATAGACAAGAGCTTCAAGGAGACAATTCACCTAATCACTTTAGTCTTTAGAAGAGAGGTGTCCCAGCTGTATTTCACTGTTCCCAGTTTCTCTCCCTGGCTGTAAAGGAGGTGTAGGTGAGTGGTTCATACACAAACCCCCACACTGCAGGTGATTCAGGGAGAGCAATCCCAGCCTAGCTGACTGGCACTGCTGGCTGGAATATTGTGGTAGGAATCCCTGTGGCTGAGGCTGCAGACAAGTGTCAGCACTACCCCTGAAGGAAGTGTTACTGCCTTGCATTTCTTACTCCTTCAATAAGATAAAAGAAAAGGAAATTTGTCTGTCTGAAAAGCAAGCACAGAACGAGCGCAGAGCATTTCTGATGGAGGCATCCTCCATCTGAGTCTGCAGATAAGCTAATTTGTAGTGGTGTTAATTTCTATGTGAAGTACCAGATGCCAAAGTGTGAGTTTTGGCCCTAATGTGTCCCTCCTAGCCTGAGAACGTCCTCCTTGCCATTGTCCCCATCTTGTGATGGTAGGTCCTTTTTTTGCAATGTTTAGAGCCATTTGTGTGTTCATTAGATGAGCCTCCAGCAAAAACATCTTTTTTTTCTTTACTGCCTAATTCCCTTGGCTTTGAATATGTGTTCCCACTGGGTATCAAAATATTCCAAGACATCAAACTCATTTTTGGTTTAAATTATTTTAATAACTGAAATTTGGGAGCACTGTGCATTGTTCTTGGATTAATCTCTTAGGGGAAGAGAGGAGCTCTGGCTAAACACCCCTCAACTCTGCCTGGCATTCAGACAATTTTCCTTCTCCCTTCAGATATTTCTAGGTAATCTTTTGGTTTCCCTACTTTACTTTCAAAATGCCAGTTGTAATGAACTGTTTAAGCATGGAGATTCAGACAAAGAAAGATAAGAAAAAGCATAAAATCTAGTTGACATAACTTACTATTACACTTGCATTGTAGCCAGAATTATTGAAATTGTTGTAGTGTAAAAAAAGGCTCTCTAACCAAAATATTCTCTGACATGAGCCAACTTTTTAAAGCAGTAACAGAAACCACCAGCCTGCAGTGTTACCACATTTGCTGTCTCTTTGACTTAACTTGTTCCCCAGGATCCTACAATGTAATAAATTTTTGTTTTAGGAGATGTTCAGTACAAATTCTGCCTTGTGCTTTTTGAGGACAAACCACACTCAACCAAACAGCCTGGCTGATGCTTCCTTTGACTATTCACAGCTTTGGAGTATTGGTCTCTTATATGACCATACATTATTTTTTTCCTGGAAACATGATCATCTCTACAGTAATTTTTATTTCTGTTACAAGACCATGACTAAGGTGGCTGAATGATTAAGTTTCCATCATGCTGAACTTGTAAAATGCTTCCCATGACAGGAAAAGCCCACACATTCTCAGTGCATAGGTGCAAAGGTATCATCCTTATGGAGGGAAAAGCTTCCAATTAAATTTTTAACAGCACAGACCTGAGGAAGTTTCTGCATGGCTGGCCAACCAGCCAGCCTGCTCCTTCTTCCTTGGCTAGCCTAGGAAAAAAAGGGAAATTCCCTTGCATGAAGTAAGGTAGTCAACTGATCCCCTGGCAAAACAAACAGAAGACAAACATTTACCAGTGAATTTCCACTCCAGAATCAGGAAGGAGAGTTTTCCATAGAATACACAAAGGAAATATCAATGTGTTATACCTATGCAGAACTGAAAACTGCAGTTTTAATATGAGTTTTGCAGTATACTCTTGCATTTATTTGCCTACATCGATATTAAAAGTAATCACAGAAAAGAGATGAGGTAGCTTTACAACAAGTAAACAACTTTAAAGTGTGTGGACACAGTCATCACTTTTAACTATGTCTGTTTTGTATTACTTTCCTCAATCTGTTTGCCAAATAATCTAAATAACTACAGTCTGAAAGAAGCAGTAAATAATGTCATCCCCAAACTGACCAAAAAAACTACATAGATTAAATTTACCTGGGAATAATTTTTGAAATCAAAATGGAAGTGTTTGAGATGAAAAGAAATATATAAATGCAGATTTTTGCAAACTTAAAAGAATCTCTCTTTTTTTCACTGATCCATTGTGGCATAAATACCTAAATATGTTTTGATATGCAACATTTTTTTTGTCAAATTAATTAATTTTTTTAATTAGACAATTTGGTTCTTTTTTTGTCAAAGTACGAATTTTGTGTTCAAATGTAAGCAAGGGGCATAGAGGAGTTTAGGGATCACTACCAGGAACCACAGCTGCCTGTAACTGCAAGGTGAAACCAGAGAGGGATGCATAGGTTTTCATACTAGAAGTAAAACACAAAGCTGGGAGCTGTAGTGAGCACCATCTTACTATGCAAGTCCAGAATTCTTAAGCTATTTGCATGAGCAATTAGCATCATTTGTATTTTTGAAAGCAAACCCATGTGTATTTAATCTCCTCCTCTATCAGCTCCTGTTTCCTTCGTCAGGGCGACTTGGCAAGCAAGCCAGAGACAAATGGATTTCCAAGTGACCTACTTTATCTGGCAAGATACATAAATAGTCTACTCCAAAATTTTGGAGAAGCCATTTAAACACTTTGGAATGCACTTGTGGAAGAACACAAGGTCAGTGGGGGAATCAAGGCATCTTGCACGTGCTTCCTGAGCAGGGAGGGAGCACCAGCACCGTGACCATGTGTGACCACATTCCACATAACCATGGCATCACCTCGCCAGTGAAAGTGCTTTATTGAGCATTGTGTGTGATGTAGGATGGCCACAATGTCCACTCACAGCACAGGGACTATTTTGGATGGCAATGGCTCTGTGGGATCCAGGAATGGCAACATTCCCAGCGATGCTGTAGCAGAGAGGATGGATCCCTTCTGAGGTCCCTTCTCGAGCTGCTCTGCTGGCCACATCCTCTTCTTCAACCAACAGCTGTCATTGCAACATCCTCGTTAAAAACAGGCAAAATACCCTTTCCTACAAGAAAAAAAAAAAAGTCCTCTTTCCTTCTCTCTTCTTCCTCAAAGGCCTTGTACACAAATATCAAAGACCTCTGTAATGCAGATAATTGAGCTCAAAACACCTTTATCTTCCAGGCTTCCCAAGGAACAGCACAAAAATAACCTGAGGGAACAAATTGAGGGGAGAGGGTGGTCATGTCCTGACATAGGGTTACAGTCCTGCAAGCCCTGAAGGGACTTTGGTTCTTCCAAGACATATTGCAGGAGAATTTCAAAATGGGGCATGCTTAATGTTTTTTAAACTTTCAGGACAGAAGTGTAGCTCAAACAGTTTTTCTCAACAGAGATCTTTGTGACTTTTATCCTTAAGTTCAGGAAATTATGCCCTAGCCTAAGTTGGCTGTGTGTAAAAATTTTTCTACATGGAGGAACTGACTGGTGTAATTATTTCACCACTCTCTTCATAGACAGTTTTACAGTTGTAAATATGCAGGTGTTAAGAGTCAGACCTAAATACTGTGCTCTTTTTGCATTCATTATCCTTAATTGCTTCAGTTTACCTTAATGCAGGGCATCTAAATTATGAACTGCAGAGCACTGTTGGATATGCACAGAAATCCACAGGATTAATGTTCTTGGGTTTTCTAGCTGTTCAATAACTTGGAAAGAGAGGTACAGCTGTGTGCAGCCCTCTGCTGAGATGGTAAGTGGAGACACAAGTGGGACTGTGAGTGGGTAACTCAGAAAAGGAAATCCACTGCCATGTCTAGGAAAGGAGCAGTCCATGAGACAACATCTTAACATTTGGAATTGTGCTTTGCTGTATTCTGCTTTCTTCAATTCCACAATGCAATAAAAACATTTTATGTCCAGTCTTGGGGCTTGTTACTAGGCTCAACAAGTAAATATGGTCTAAAAGGCAAGCTTTATTGTTTATTATTTATCACTATGAATAACAACTCTTTTAAACTCTTTTTCCCTAGAGAATGTTTTATTGTTACATGACAGGGACGAAATCCCCCCCCAAAACTGACAAACAAGTACATGAAAACTTGTTCTGGAGTCCAGGCTGACACTGGTTTCAACGTGTTTTAGAACACAAATGTAATGTTTTGAAATCTGACCTCAGGGACAATCTTGTGTCTCTGGACCAGATAACTTGTTTGGTTGGTGCCTCCATGGAGACTGCTTAAGCCAAAACAAGCTTTCTTTGATTGGCCCTCAAGGCACGGGTTAATTCATGGCACCCAAATGAGCCATTGGATCAGGTCACAATGCCCTAGTGCCAATGGCATTTTTAGCTGGTTCACACTGACTTTACACATTCTAAATACTAAATCATCTCCAGGGTTCTAAAGGAAACTGGAAAATTTTGTGGTCTTACCTGGCACTTGGATAATCTCAAATGTTGAGATTCTTAAACAATGGCATTGATGGTTTAAACAAAAGAGTTGCAGTGAAACCCAGCTTGAAATCTAAACCTAAGAGTACAATTTAAGTTCATGTTTACCAACCAAATCACTTTTTTGCTCTTTCCACCAGCACTGCTGAGGAAGCTGAAATTATGGTGTGCAGAAATTCATACAAGGATGATTTGGATGCTCAGATTTGTGTGCTTTGAATATTGCTAAAGGCCAACATTCACCTCTTTTCTTATTTCAAAAGTATTTTCTTGTTTCTTTTGGCAAAATATCTTCTTTGATGATCTTTCTTATAGTGCTTAATAATTATTCATAATGCCATAATTATCGTGGAAAGATTTATGTTGAAATTGATGCACAGATTTTAACACCTCTGCGCTTCCTACTTTATTTCTTCGACTGCCCCTATATGCTACAACCACTGCTTTGTCACTTTTTAATACACTTACACCTAGATGAATGGCAACATCGTCGGGCTCCCTTCAGCCAAGGCACACTAGGGGGACTATTTCTCTGCAGTGGAAGAGCACTGGGGCTAAACAACACAGCAGCGCTCCCATTCCAGAACCTGCAGTTTAGCAATCGGGAAAAAGAATGTTTAAATTTTGTTGTTGTTGTTGTTGTTAAAAGTGTACTGTTGTTTTTTATTTAATAGTATATAATTTAATGATAATATTTATTTATTTGTTATTATTACTTATTTAACCCTTTGCTGACGGAGCGGAAGAGACAGAGAGTGCCCACAGCAGAGATGGTGAATGGCTTGGATAATTTTAAAGTTGTTTTAACTTTTTTTCCCCCTTTTTTTCGCTAAGGCAGTTTCAGACTCGCTAAGAGGAGTTTACTTTGTCCGCGCTATTTTTAACGCAGTTTTAACAGGGATCTTTAGGTTGCGTTTTATTTGGGTTATTTTTTTTTTTTTTTCTCGCTGGGGGTTTTGTTTGCTCGTTTGTTTGCTTGTTTTCCCCGTGGTGACCGAGCCCGTCGCTCAGCCCCGTCCCCTCCGCTGCCCTCCGCGCCGCCGCAGTCCCCGCCGGGCGCCGACTACAGCTCCCAGGATCCCTCTGGAAGCGCCGGCCGGTCCCTCCCTGCCTGCCAGCCCTGGTTGTTTGAAAAGGCTCCGCGGAGTTTCGGGGGGAGCGGCGGCGCTCGGGGCGGGGGCAGGCGGGGCCGGCCGGGGCGGCACCGCGGGGAAGAAAGGGGGCTCGGGGCGGGGGACACGGCGCCGTGAATTCCAGGGAAAAGCCCTCCCTCGCTGCCCGGCAGGGAGCGGCCCCAGCGCCGCTCCCCGCGGAGGGGAAGGCGAGCAAGGGAGAGCAGGAGCGCTGCCGATCCCCTCCTCCCGGCGCAGGGGGAGGAGGGAGCAGGGGAGGGAGCGAGCCGGGAGCCGCGGCGGCGGGGCTGAGCTCGGCGGGCAGCGCAGCCCCTCGGCCCTGCCCGCGGGAGGGTCCGGGCGCGGGGCGGCGGCTCCAGCCCGGATCCTGCCCCGGGACGCGAGAGCTGCGGCGGGGCGGCGGCCGCCCCTGCCGGCTCTCCCGATGCCCGTGTGACTCGGCGGCGAGGACGAGCAGGAGGAGGAGGAGGCAGGGGGAACGCTCCCGCCCCAGCCCCGCTCGCCGCCCCGCTCCGCTCCGGCGGGCTGTTGTGCGAGAGAGACAGACAGACAGACACACACTCACACACACCCCGTCCCGCCCCGCAGCCCCGGGAGGCCGGGCCGGGCGCGGTGCTGCCGCCGATCGCGGCTCCCTCGGCCGGGCCGGCCCGGGCGCCGCTGCCGTGTCCGCTGCCCAAGGAAGAGAAGGAGCAGCCGGCGGAGGGAGCGCCCCGGCGGGCGGCGGCGCAGCCATGAGCGGCGGGGAGGTGGTCTGCTCGGGCTGGCTCCGAAAGTCCCCGCCGGAGAAGAAGTTGAAACGCTACGTGAGTGCCCTCTCCCAGCCGCGGGCCGCGCTGCTCCTTGCTCCCTCCCTTCCTCCCTGCCTCGCTTCTCTCCCGCCGGAGCTCCGCGCTTCTCCCCCGCTCCCGCCGGCCCGGCCCGGCCCGGCCCGGCCTCCCCGCGCGGTCCTCCCGGCCGGGCCCGTTCCAGCCGGGACTTCTGCACGGCACGTCCCGTGCCGCTTCCCCAGCCTTGGTTTTCCCTTTTCTTTTACTCCTACTTCCTTTCTTTTTGCTCTTTTTAGTTTTTAATTTTTTTTTTTCTCCTTAAAAAAGGGGCGCTGAGCGGTCAGATGTTTCAGCCCAGCTTTTATCGCCTTTCCGAGGGAGTCGGGAGAGGGTGGGGGCGGAGTTTTCTCCTCTTCCCTCTGGGTCCGGGCTCGGTGTATCTGGATTTTTAAACGTAAACACTTGCCGTCCCGGGGCTGGTTCCCGATCCCAGGGAGGGCGGGGGTGCCGGGGCTACCGGCGGGATCGCACCCGAAGTTGGTGGCCCGGAGCCGGCGGGAGCTGGGGATGCCCCTGGAGCGCTCTGCCCTTGCTCTCCGCACCGGGAAGAGAGAGCAGAGAGTTGCGAGAGGAGCGCCCGTGCCTTTGCCGAAGTTGTCGCCGCTGTTGCTCGGCGGTGGCTGCGCTCGCAGGGGCTGCGGCGGAGCGGACACCGCGCCGCTGGCGAGAAAATGGAGCGCGTTTGCTGAGCGGGCAGATTCCGTGACAGGGCACAGCGGAGCTGCGGGGCCGCCGGGGAGGCTGGCAGGTCACGTAGGAGGGATGGGTGATGCCAGGAGTCATCGCTGCTGCCTGAGCCCTTTCCCATTGGCACCTGGCTTGTTTCGCGGCATCTGTGTAATTGGGACAAAATGCTGGGCTTGGCCCCCCCCCCCCCCCCCCCC
>JANRGV010000084.1:10622050-10704583 GCA_024734035.1 Alethe castanea
CCCGCCTTTCTTTCTCTTATTTTTTTTCCCCCAGTTTTTTTTTTCTTTTCTTTTTTTTTAAGCAGCTAAACTTCAGATTTATTTGAGAATCTGTGAATATAGATCTTAACGCAACCGTGTTATTTTCGTCTGCTAGCGATTAGCAGCCTCTTCTCGAAGAACTGTTCTGGGCACCTTTTTTAAAAGCCAGGAAATTTGTGAAATGAAACTCTATTTAAATAAAAAAACCCCCAATATTTGGGGTAGCCCATTCTCTGGTTTCCAGTGTCAGAAATCCTGTTTGTGCAGAGGAAAGAGAATATCCTGATGGGTCACAGCAGGGTTCTGCTTCCCTGCTGAATTGGACATGGACTGTGTTTTTGGCTGATTCTCCATGTTTGTGTACATGTGTGTATTTTCACAGGATGCCTCTTTACCAATGTGTAGGAATTAAGAACAGTATTCACGTTTTTAAAAAGTTTTTATAAATATTCCGCTCAAACTCTAAATCCCACGGAGGTTGCTGTCTGTAAATGGACACAGTTTGCCCTACAAAATCAATCTCCTAAATCAGTCTCTAAATATGCCAACTTTTTTGCATGTAGCTGTCCCTTCAGTGTATTTATAGCTCCACTTCCACACTGCAATTACACCAGAACCTTAGAGGGGAAAACCCTGACTACAGCACTGATTAAGTAGTTCCCTGTCCTAAAGAGGTAATTCCTTAATTTTCACTTGAAAGGGAGATCTGCCTTTTGGGTAGGCAGACTATCAGGGGGATAATAAGGCAAGCTTATGTTGGCGTGATTTGGTTTAACATCCCCACGCATTGTAGGCCATAAGGTCGTGAGTTTAAATCTTACATGTTATTTTTGACTCTTTTCTGCTCATGTAAAAGAGAAGGACTCACAGTAAAATTCCTCCTGTTTATCTGTAGTGCCTGATCTGTTGCAGGCTGAAGGCTGACGCTCCCTTCAAAGACCTAAAAGTGACCTTGACATTACGGTCGCCGTCTTCGAGCAAACAAAAAGTTGACGTACTTAAGACGATGAACTTTAGCTGAGTGCACTGGCTGGAGAGTTGGCCTGTGCTCCCTGTAATTCTATGCTTAAGTAAAGGCACAGCAGAGAGCTGCCTTTTCCAAAGCCCTGTTTTATGGTGGTGGTATTTCAAGGGGCTGCACCAGATGAAAAGATGGGAAAGTGATTTCAACGGGAAACTGCTTTTCTGCAGCGCATACTTTTCATGTGCATATATGGAAAATTGTAACTTCGCGCTCTATTAGGTTTTGCATGCAAGTGTTGGGGCAAACCAAGGTTACCATCTGGGAATGGAGATAAAAAGTCTGAAGTTGCAGTCAAATATGGTTTAGTTCTTAGGAAGGGTGAAAAGGAGCCCTTTGAAGCTAGTACACAGACATATGTTTCACAGAGGCTTCGATTTTTAGTTTGAAACAGTTGGACATGGTATTAAAGCTAGCTTATACTCGTTTTGAGGCTAAAAAAAGTAAAAACCCTCCAACCAACCCTCTCCTGCAGGTGGAATAATCAGATTTCCTTGTCTATGCCTTAATGCCATGAATGTCAGTTTCCCCTCTTAGGAGTTCTGTTCTCATGCCTTGTTCATGTGTTTTTGGTATGGGATTAATGTTCTGACAGCCATTGGCACCTGCTGTCAGTTCCCTGGAGCTGGTGCTCAGAGCAGTTTGTTTGAGGGAATAGACTGGTCATTTCCAGCAGCAGATCTCTGAGGAAAGCACAGGTAACTTTTGATGCTGGTTGAGGGTCCAAGATGTGGATTTAGCAGAGGAGAAGGAAAAAGGAGCAGGGGCTAAAACCTGCACAGCTGTCCACAGCCTATGCTGTGGTTTCACAAGTACATGAAAGAACTTGTTTGTACAGAGAGATGGAGAGACTGCTAGATCTCACAGCTTCTGCTATCTTCTTATGTTTGTTTTTCTTCTCTTGTTCTGTTGCCTTCAACTTTGCAGATGTTTATGTGCTCACTTTAACTTGCTGTGATGTCACCTTATTTTAAAAAAAAAGTAATTTGAAAGCCCCTTTCTCCCTATCTGTCCTTCAAAATGTGATAGCAAACCTTGGCTTCGTGGTTTTCTGCTGCGTTGCAGCTCTGCTGTGCACGTGCCAGTTAAAATAGCTGATGCTTTGTGGTGGCAGCACAGAGGTTTTTTACTGCCATTATGCTGGGAAACCACCAGATAGTTAAACACAGCTGTCCTTGGTAAAGCAAGGAAGAAAAGCTTGAGGGAATAGGGATAAATCTTAAATACTCTCCTAGGATGGCTACACTTTTGTCTGGGGTAAGCTAGAGCTCAGTAGGACACCTGGATGTGCTTTAAATCAGAATCTTAGCATTGATGGTTGCTTTATGGAACCAGTTTGTAGAAAGTCTAGTAGCATAATGGTAGTATAATAATTCTGAGTATTTTGAGGGAATCTCATCAGTGCAAATGAATATCTCAAACTGATGCCAAGAGGTTGATGCCAGACTCTTTTCTGTGGTGCTCAGTGACAGGATGAGGAGCAATGGCCATAAAATAAAAACACAAGAAGCTTCACCTTAACGTGAGGAAGAACTTCTTTACTCTGAGGGTGGCAGAGCACTGGAACAGGCTGCCCAAGGAAGTTGTGGACTTTCCCTCTCTGGAGACATTCCAACCCCACCTGGACATGTTTCTGTGTCACCTGCTCCAGGTGGCCTTGCCTTGCCAGGAGTGTTGGACTGGATGATCTCCAGAGGTGCCTTCCAACCCTAACTGTTCAGTAATTCTAATACGTCCTACTTAGAAATAAATTTTATTGGATATAAGGTAAAACTCCATCAAAAATACTCTTTGTAGACTAAACAAATACTCTTTGGGATAAGTTGGTTCAGATTTTTCTATATCTGATAGACTTCTCCATTCTTCTTATACTTCATGAGATGATTTTTGAAAGTAAATTAAGAAACCTTAATTTTTGGTGTAAGTATGTCTAAAAATCCTGTGGTTATTTGGCTATTCCTATTGCTAGTTTATTTAGTTATTTAAAAGCAAGGAGTTTAAGAATGAGAAAGGGACTTGATCTCCCTAGGATGTAAGGGGCACTGATGTGATTCAGACAAGCCTACAGAGAGCATCCTCTTATTTTCTAATCTTTTCAACTGTAGGCAGTGACTAAAAAAGTGCCAGATTGTTAAGCTAGTTATTTATGTTTAAAGTAGAGGCTCAGACAGCATAGGTACAGAAGTGGAATATTTTGCTGTGGTTTTGTTTGGAGATTGCTCTTTGGCACTAATCACATAGGTGCATCTTCTGTCTTGAGTAATTCTTAAATATGCTAAGATATGCAATGGTGCTAAGAAATTCAGCATAATAGTTGGAATTTGGTAAAACCTGCAGTGCCTGACCAAGGCCCTTTTTCTGGAAGACACCTGTTTGTGTTGGTTTTTTTTGTTTGTTTTTTTGTTGTTGTTGTTGTTTTTTTGAGATCTTTGATCAGCATAGTGAGCAAATTTAAGAATCTGGTTGGTTTACAGGAGAAAGAAAAAAAAAAAGCCAAACCAAGATGAGCTTGTCTGACATCATTCAGTGTCCCCGTGGAACTGGGTCAAGTTAAGTTAACTCGAGACAGATGAGTGTAATTAAGTAACATTATGTGACATCTTTTATATCCAAACTTGATTGTGTTTCTGCTACTCAAGAAGTTGCTGAAGACCTCACAGGGATTGGTGTTCAGGCAGGAAACCTTCCTTCTGGAAGGAAGTCTGACCCTCCCCTTCTGCTGTGCGCTGGCCAGAAAACATCAGCTCGACTTTTGATCCTTCCAAAGATGGGCTAGTGAACCCTAAACCATGAAGTTGAAAGCATGACTAAACACAGTGTTTTGTTGATTATAGGAGGAAGTTGCGTTGTTTTGTGTGCCAACTGAAGATGCTGATACAATCTTGGGTATGGCTTTAGGGCTGTAGCTATGTCCTGAGCTTGCTGCTGGGGTGTAAGGCTCACTTGAGGAGCCTGGAACTCATCATACAAGTATTTGTCATCTTTGACAGGACATCAGCAGCTGTGTTGACTTTGCTGCCAAAGCTGCAGCACTCTTAGTGCCTGACCTGTGGTGCATACTCTGGATTAACTCCCAGAGATTGGTTGCAGAGGGTAAGAGCAGGCACCAGCAGATAAAACAGATTGAAAAGTCTAATGTGTGCATAGTAAGATTATCTTTCACTTGTTATTTTAATTTTTATGTGGTTTGCCATACTATTAATTTAAGCATTTCTAAGCTTGGGGGATCAGATAGTACCTGAAATACTTGAATGCTTTTTTTTCCCTTGGTGTAGATAGGAAAATTGGGTTAATTAATTAACAGAAGTTGTTCTGTTTCTCTTGAAGTACAGGTGAACTACTGGACACATGAAATAAGCCAGATATTCTAAGCATGTTAAGTGGTGTGAAAAATTTTTCCTAACAGCTGTGAAACAATAACTCTTAATTTGAGAACACAGTAGCTGAGAAAGGAAGGAACAATCAAATTATGACTTTTTGTGATATTGAAGATGGTTCTCAATTGGATGTATAGCAACTTATGGATACCTTTTCACCTCTGGCTTCTGTGTTTTGATAAGTCTGTTGATGAGATTTGGTGCAGCTAATCACAGGGGGTTACAGTTCAAGGAGAAACTAGCAGGGAGCAGGGAGAAGAAGTGGGAAAACAAACCAGTGTCTGGCACTTTCTTGATGGTGCATTATGGCCACTCCTCCATGTATGCACAGAGTCTTGCAGCATTGAAATTAAGTATAAGTAACACATGTACTAAGCAGAGGAAATAATGAAATGCCATTAGTTTAATTTCCAGTTATACACAGATGAGCTTGTTTTGCCTACCTTTCAGTCTATCATCAGCCCAAAGCAGCTGTGTGAAATGTCAATAGGATAAACTGAGAAAAGGATATTTTATTGGATAGTTTAGCTTTAAAAGTATAGGCCTTGACTGTCAAAATGAGCATCAATTCTGGAAACCTTTGGTAGAGCAGGTAACTCTTTCAGCTGAAAGGTAGTTATTGGTATTCAACAGTTCCTAATTTAGAGAGAGAAGAAAGTAACAAACAGAACTGTTTCTAGTGTCCTTTTCTCTCCCTCTTTAAGTTTTAAAAATCTTGGAATGATGGTTTGGTCACTTCTGAGGCATGTTTTGCTTTTGTCTTTTTAAACATAGCTTTTGGATCACATTATTAGAATCAAATGCACTCTTCTACAGACATTTAGAAAACATTTACTCCCCATTAAATTTTACTGATGGCTTTGATAGAAGTGTTGGCAAAAAAGTGAAAGAAACATCAGTGTTTCAAAATGTAGTAAATTTAAAGAAGAGGATAAACTTGTGGGTTGGAGGTGATTCTGGCTTGGGTATCTTATACTTCTTTAGTCCTTCTCTCACCTTTTCCTAGTCTAAAAGTAGATGCCACTGAACTACATTGGGTGAAATATTTTCCTACATCACAAAGGGGAGCACAGCTGGTGAGGTACAAGTTTTGTTTTGACGTAGAGCTAAGATTCACCTCCTTATTTTTTCATTCCCACTTTTGCAGTGCTGCAGTGACAGACTTCTTGAGACCTTTTCAAAATTACCTTAATGTTTTCTGTGCTTCTGTGAGTAATCATTTATTGCCAATAGAAGCAAGTTCAACTGTTGCAATTTCATTGCAGTATTTCATTAGGAGGGACAAACCTTATGTCTTGCAAATTGCTTGAGCAAGGCTGGGAGAAAGATCACACAGAAAGGGATAATCTTGTCAAGGCAGGTAAGTGTTGTGTATAGGTGAATATTGTAGTATAGTGTAATTTGCTGCTGTTTTAGGGACTCTAATGTGAATTCAGCTCCTTGTATGTACAATCAATTAGCTCTAAAGGAGTACTATGTATTTATTTCCTTTTTTTTATTGGAAGGATGGAGGGAAGATTCTTCCATCTCCCAACTGCAATAAAATACTGTTTATTTTCAATTCCCCCTTTATCAATTCTTGATTAGGCTTTTACATTGGTTCCTTTATGAATTCTCTGGCTTGTTTGCTTTAGGAAAAGCGTTCATAGTTGCACAAATAACATTAGCTTTGTAAGTATTGTTCAGTGCAATATGCTAGTTGTATTTGTGAACCTTTTGGGTTTTTTTGAAAGAAAAGCACCCCTGGCTTCCAATAAAAGGTTACGTAGTATGTTTTTTGTACTTGTGTTTGCTTCCAGCTGTTGACAAAGGTTTTGTTTCTCACGGTGAGCTTTTGAAGCCCTTTGAAACATGCCACAGTGCTTTTAGTTGTAAAAAGTACTCTTATGTTACGTAGTATCTGACTGTCTCCTGAGCAGTATCCAGCGGGGAAATGTTTACAAGGTGACTTTCTGCGAGATGAAAGAGACAGAGTTCTCTGTTGACCTCACTAACCATCTTTTTTTTTGGTGTGTTTTTGTTTTTTAACTGAGGAGAAGGTATATATCTAATTGCTTTTCATGCCCCAAAATTACAACTTTATGATTAAACTCCCTGAGGTTATGGTGACACATTTTTATTCCTTTTTTTTAATTTTTTTTTTTTTCCTTGGTAAATGGCAGTTATTTGGGATAAATGGCAAATGGGGTATTTGGAGCTGTCTCTCTTGGAACTGGTGGCACAGCAACATGTAATTAAAAAGGTCAGGCAGCTGTGTCCATATGGCTTCTATATTATTATATATAATATCTGTACATAATACAAACAATTCTGTTTAAAAACATACCTGGAGAAAGAGGTGATACTTCAGCTAGGTAGCTGTGCCAAGATCCAGCCTGTCTCTTCAGACAGCCAAGTTTAGGCTCCACATCAAGAAGTGCATTAAATGAAAAACTTTTGCTCCTTTTTATTTTGTACGGTGATTTCTTGGCAGACTGATTTAAGAATGACGACGCTTTTTCAGGAGCTGTGCTTGTTCTTTTCTCTGAGAATTTCTAGGAAGCCAGAAGAAAGCTTTTCCCTTTCTGTATTTTTTTAAAAGGAGGTCATTTTTGCTTTATGCCACAGGCTGGCTAGCTTGGATGACAAACCCTGATGGGATTGCTGTGCAGGCCAGTGGCTGGGGATGGTGGCCAGGCATTGGGATAACCTTGCCTAGCAGGAGAAAAGCAACCTCATCCCTTTGCCTGGTGACTTGTGGGTTGTTCTGCTGCTTTATAAGTGAAAACAACGCCAGATAAACCCTTCATGGCAGTGGAGATAGTAGCTGTCACAAAGTAAATCTGCTTCCCCACCCACTTCCCAGCACAGCCAGCCTTGGGGCAGGGTGATGGCAGATGTGCTCCCTCCTTCCTCCTGGGTGAGCCTGTCTCCACCCTGGGAGGAGGAATGCCATGGGTTTCAGTGGAGCAGGCCAGCAGGCTCCTCTCCTCTCTCTGGGGCTGCACCAGCCTCTGTAGTGTTTCTGCCTCAAAGGGAAAGGGGGAAAAAGAAAAACACCACCCAATTAGACTTTGCTTTGTTTTTTCTATGTTTTCTGGGGTTTGGGATTTAAAAGCAGAATAAACCCTCTGTAGGGGTTTATTTCTGACAGAAGGAGTTCACTGGATTAGTTTTGGGGTATGGAATAAGAATACAGGAAGCTCTTCAAACACAGTAGCCCTGCCTTCAAACAGACTTCTGATGCAATCAACACATAAGAATTACAGTGCTTTTGGGAGGCTTATTAAAAAGGTAAACACGCAAATGATATCAGATGAAAAATGAATTTTGAGTTTCAAAATGGAATGATAGCCATTTTAAAAAAGAAAAAGAAAAAAACAGCTCTGAGAATTATGTGTCAGTTTGTCATTTTCCCTTTGAATGAAGAATAACTGCACTGAGTCACGTAATGTGTTAGACAAATGTTCCCATTCACACCTAATGCATGTTTCTGTTACAGTTTTCTGATATTTCTTTTTCCATGTAGTTTCTTAAACAGCATGGGATGTAGTGAAGAAGCTGCACCTGGTTTTGGGGTAGTGCAGGGAGAATTGCTGCTTTATAAGGAATGCTTTTTGAAACCAGTTGTAAGTCCGTATACAGAATTCAACAAACATTTTAAAAAATGCATATACATATCTGTGATCCTTAAAAATAGGGTAAAATACTGACAGCAAGTGTGTCCCTTTGCAGCAAACACTGAAAAGTAAGGAATTTATTAGGAAAGAGATGGTGGGGATAATTTATTTGATGCTTCTAATGGTTATTATAAGGATTGGTATGTGTTTGTTTCATCATTAAACAACCAAGCAAGAGAATGTCAGAATAATGTATGAAGTTGATGTGAATTGACAATTTGTCCTTGCATTGTTTAATTAAAAAAAAAAAAAAAAAAAAAAAGAGGGGGCAGGGACAAAGGGAGGAGTGTTTGGAGTGTAGTTTGAAAGAGAAGAGGCTGGTGTTTTCCAGGACAAATGAGGCAGTGGAATGCTCTGCCATGTGGTATCCACACTGGGAATGCAGGAGATTCCAGGGAGGCTTGGAGAGAATCCCCCTTCTGTAAACATGAACACTTGGAGGTCTGGACTGTGATAAGAGGAAACTTGTAAAATGTCGTGTTCTGGTTCCTTTGGTTCACTTGTGAGATTCAGTCTTTTCCTAGTTCTGCTGGTGTGCAGCAAGTGTCAGAGGTAGGCTGTGGGTGAGATGGCATCTGGCAGTTCTGTTTTCCTAGAAAGTAGTTATCTATATGAACTTAATTTGAGATTTAAGCCACAAACTGCTAAAAACTTATCCCTATTGGATCTATTACTTGTTACAGAATTCTGTGATTTCTTTTGGTGCTTTTTATTAAAGAAATGGGTTTTTTTCTTTCAATTACATGTTACACTGGGTGATGTTCTCATGGTGGCATTAGATAAACTTGTTTACAAAATCCTTCCCTGTTGCTAAGGGAGATAACTTCAATAAATGCAAGAGTAGGGATGTCAATAAGTCCATCTTCCTGAATCTTGCATGTCCTGGTGCATTTCCATTCACTGTTTGTATGCAATTATTGCTGAAATTATTTGCATCATGCTGTGTGAGTAAGTTTTTCAGTCTAATGGCTTGTTACTCAGTGTGAAATAATGCCCTCAAAGCTCAAAGCTGAGGTCATGTCACGCTCTTAGTTATGACCTATCTAATGCAGTTGTCTGTGTGCACAAATGGAGTTAAATTGCATAAGCTTCTCAGCACTATGAGAAATAACTAAAATGACTCTTCACTACCAAACATCTGTCAGCAGAGAGGACACACTTGTATTCACTCAGGAGTCAGTCATCACTAAAACAAAATCTGTTTTTTTCTTTTCTGGAGTTTTGGAGTGGGGAAGGGAGATATGGGGTAGGGGGAAGATCTAAACTGAAGAGTAGCATACAAGTGACTCATTGGTGTAAATTGGGAAACTTAACCCTGGTTTCATCCCAGGGTGATTTTGTCCCAGGACAAGAAACTACAGTTTTCTGCTATGGTGTGTACTTCAGTGCTAAGTTAATTCACAGTCAGTTGAATTTTTCCTTGTTCTGATGGCTCTGTTAGTCTGTGAATCTCTGCAGCTCCAGGAAAAAAAAAAAAGAGCAGGAATTTATTGTCTGATTTATAAAGAGAATGACAGGAAAATCTTTACTGGTAATAGAATGGAGGCACCACTATCATTGCATAATTTTGAGAGTATTCTTTGGTGGGGTTTTCTCACAGTACAGCCATAACTCACTGTGATACAAATCTGCTTGTTTGCTGTTTTAGCCTTGGAATGGGCACGTTAATAATGCAGTTTAAGAACCTTTAAACTTCTGCTGGGATCTAACAAACGGTGGATGGGAGGTGCAAAGTCATAAGCAGCACTGCTGAGATTGCTTCCAACAACTGCTGGGAAGGCAGAGCTATTCCCATCGGGGTGCTTCTCCTGCCTCCTGCTTACGGGAAGAGGTTTTCCTATCATCTCTGCAGCCAGCATTGGACAGAGCTGGAGAGTGTTCCCACCTCCCTGAGCTGGCTGGAGAATGAGCTCTTTGACCCTTTGCTCCAGGTAGTTGTTGTTTAAAGGGAGGGCAAATGGAATGATCTGAAATCTCAATTGGCTTAAAATAAGGAGTAAGGAAGATTGTGATCTGTCCTTTCCAACTGGGAGACTGAGCTGGACAGATGTTTCTTACTCAGTGCTGAGAAGGAAAGTCCCTGGCTAGAGGCTCTAGGATGAGGGTTAAAAGGTGAAGGAATCCTATGGGGGCCTCCTGCTGAAATGATGGCTTCAGCCCTGCACAAGTGGGAGCCAAGATTCAAAACTTGTGTCTCTTCATCCTTTCCTCCTCCTCCTCCTTCTTCTTCCTCTCTTTGCAACTACTTTGTGTTTATTTTCTGCTTTTAAATTGCATAATTTAGTCCTTCCTGTCACTTCCTAATGTCTGAATCATAGGTAGCTCTTCCTGCCTGCAGTAAACAAACATTTTACTCCTGGCACCTTTCCAAACATTGAGATTGTGTTTATGAAGGTGGAGGGGGTCCCTCTGGCAGTGTGCATGGGAAGCTAATTCACTTGTGTGCAGGTTGGGTAAGCTGCTTACTGCATGCTTCTGTGGCCAGCTGATTTCCTTGCCTTTCCCATCTTCCAAACTGGTGGAGCTGATCAGGCCAAGCAGGTGAATGGTAGTGGATGATAAAAGCAGAGCATAAACAGTGGGCTCTGAGCTTCTGCAGGTAAGAACAGTAGCAAGTGGATTGCCTCGGGTCTTGCTGCTGTTGATGGTGCCCCTTGGCTCTCTCACACCTTGCATGTAGGTACAGTGCTGAGGTACATGGTGTGGGTCATCTAAGCAGTCACTTGGGAGAAACACTGCCTGGTCTCAAACGCTCAGGCCTTGCTCATTTTTTGGATTCTTTCACTGCAATGCCAGAAGATAACACAGGATAATTTTGAGCATGTGTCAGCCTCCATCAGCCTGCTGTGTATCGTCAGCCACATTTGTAAAAGCTGCAAAATAGAAGTGTGTCATCCTCACTTCTCATGTTATTACTCCTCTTTCTTAGCTTTGAGAATCCTTTATTTTATTTTTGAATTGACTGTGACTCCAGAATGATGCAGAGAAGACACAGCTAACAGGCTCCCCACCTCTCCCATTGCACTTCCACTTTCTTTACTGTCCTTTATGAAGAAAATTCATCTTGAATCATCATAGATCAGCCTCACACTGTGTTGAACACTACAGTTCCTGCACTGCACATGGAATTGTTAAATGGACTTCACTTGGTGAATGGAGACAGCAGAGGAAAGATCCAGTCTTTGTTCTGGCAGCTTTGCACTTGTACCTTCCGACCAATCTGTGCCTCCTCACTTCCCTCTCTGGATCTTACTACTCAGATGCAAGAAGGTGAGAATAAGTTAAATATGTTTAGGATAGAGTAGATGAGGTAAGAAAACCCTGAGTATTATGCTGATTTAATTGTGCTTTCTTGTAAAAGATAAAGAGGTCACTTTTTCCTTAAGTTACGACTTACCCTGACTTTTCGGACAGTGTTGTGTATAGTGTGGGAAGAGCATATTCTCTATGCAGATGATTTAAAACACCTACCAAAGCCATTTTGCAGGTTGTGCTGATAAGAAAAAGAAACAGAATTTTACTCTAGCCTAGTTTAGTACCAGTTTCAGAAAAGAATTGAAGTAAAAGAGCCCTGCTATTATGTGCCATAAGAATGCCTCTTGTTCCAGTTTGTTCTGGCTGAGGCTGCATATGCACAGGGACACGGGGCTTTCCCTTGTGCCATTTTTTCTCATCCAGTCAGTAAATGAATGGATGAAGTTCCTCAGAAAGATAAGTCTGGGAGACTTTGGACCTGACAGCTTTAGTTGTGGTTGGGTTGGATACTCTTTTTACCATCATAGCCTACTTTCACTGTTTGCCTATGTGTAATGAAAGAATTTACATTTTATTTCAAAATAGTGGGAGGAGTTACTTTTTCTTATGGTTGGGGTTGAAATGAATTTTCTATATGTGGAGTATAAAAGTAATTTTTTGGGGAGTGTAATTTGGGTAATATACCATTGTACATACTTGGGAATTGGAAAGAAATTATTGTGATAGAAGACAGCATCTCTTAATAATATATTCCAGTCTAAAATCATGGCAACCTCTTTCATAATAATACTGTACCATGTGGAAACAATTACATGAAATTATTTTTATCTGTTTGCTACATGCATTTTGGAATTCTTGAAACTTAATAGTACATACTCAAATAAATGCCATGTTAAATAATGTAGAAAATACTTGTGTCCTTTCTGTGCTATGTGGTGAAAGTTTTGCTGAATCAGTAGCAAAAATGTAAGGGCTGGGTCCTGTAATTATAGTATTATAGTGCCTGTCTATTATTGTCTTTAAAGCTTGTAATATAAAGTGTTTTGGTTAGAATGAAGATAACACTGACCAAAGTACAATGAAACCAAATTTTGCAGTCATTTGCATTACTTTGTCTTGTAATGTTCCACAGCACTATTTTATCAGTTCTAGTCAATAAACATCACAGTGGTATGCAAATCTTTCCATTGGAATTTGAGGTTATTAAATTATCCTCTTGCACTGGATTTCAGTGATTGCATTATTGTCCTTCATCTGAGATGATGACAATCTTGCCTTCTCAAAGGATGTTGGGCTTTTTATTTCTTTAAGAAGACATAAGTAGCATTAAAGTGAAATCTGATGTTGTATGATTTTTAGCAACTTGTTAAGCTGCACTTCTGAGTTGCTTGTGAAATTTCAGTAAGTCTCATTGTAAAATGCAGATATTTCTCTAGGCAATTGAGCTATGTAGCCTTAAGTTGCTATTAAACACCTCTATGGTATTATGAAAAAAATCATGCTAAGCTTTATACTAAAACATGTGACTTTGGCCAGATGTAAGCCAAGAAAATGGTTGAGACTGTAGTAGAAACATACTTTCCCATGAAATAAAATCCAGGGATGTAGCCACTGTAATTGTGCAATAAATTAGCATAAATGTGATGTCGTAGTCTCTGCAACTTTCTGAAGGGGTAGTGTGATTTTGAAATTGGCCAAGTAGTGAATAACAAGCCTCTGAATTGGCCAAGACAACAGCAGACAAGTCTGCATCATTTGAGGAAAGCAGTGATCTCCTTAGTGAATTAAACTATTTCAAAATAGAACTTGTTGATTCAAAGTGTTAATCTTGAATTTTCATGAAGAAGTGCAGCATCCAACACTGATTAATTATTTTTTTATAACAGATCCCTAAACTGCAGGCTACACCATTTTAAAAAAAGACTGATTGGAAGAGAGTTTGTTGAGGCTATTAAATGTAACTCTTCTGATCTTCAGATTTTCTCTGGTAGCCTTCATTCTTATTCACCTGTAGAAAAAGGTGCCCAGATGCAGATGGGATTGCAGGACTCAGCTTTTGATTTACGAGCACAATTTCACAAGGGTGAAATTACCCAAGGGTGTATCATGAAGATTAGACAGAACCCAGCAAATCTTTAAGATTTCAGTGGTGTAATTCAGAAAGTTTGTTTGGGGTAATTATTGTATGTGATAACAAGGGCATACTGCTTGAACTGTAGCTCTGTTAGTCATGTGTTATTGTAAATTTAATAAAAAATGGGAGAGTTCTCCAAGTTTGTTATGTGTCTTGGTTAAAATTAAGCATTCTTAATGAAATTATTTGAAGGACCAAGTCGAAATTCAATTGATTGTGGTAAAGCTTACCTCAATGTCCAAATAAGGATATATTCTAAATGTAATAAAATGCACTTTTTCAATGATTTTTTTCAGTGTTTTTCAGTGATTACCAGAACCTCTTGATATATCTCTATGCCTTCCTAGTAAGAAATAGGAAAATCCTCACAAAATCTCCATTCCTGTGTCCCTCAGGTAAAAACATGGGTAAATGAATAAGTCTTGCAGAAGATTGTCTATGAGGGGTTGGCTGGAGAAATATTTGGAGCCAAGAGCCTTCCCAGAAGGTGAAGCCTTGGCTTTAACCTGGCTCAGTCTTTCCTCATGACTTTTGCAGATGCCTGCAGAGGCCTACAGGTGACCTTTTCCAAGCTGATACTCATTCATTCTATTTCTTTTTTTCCCTTTTCACCTTTATTCACTTTAGAAGCAATCAAAAACTCCTTGCTTGAGCTCTTGTATTTAACCTTGTGACATAATAACCTGCTACTCTTGTAACTTAATTAATGTTTTTCTTAAAAGGTAGTAGTCTTTTATTTTCTTTTTTTCCTTTTTCTTTTGGTCTCACTTTCCCTTGAAGGTCTGCCACTTCTGTGTCAGCTTGTATCTGTTCATCTTTGCTCTGCCTTGCCATTGATCTGTCTGTGGATGGCTCCTCATGCTCATTTTATGTAAACTTTGCTTCCATGGCACACACTCAATCTCTCTGCTCCTAAATGCTGCCTTTTCTCAGTCAAATGTTTTGCTACCAAATTAAGTGCATTTTCTGTTTTCTTGGAAGTTGTCTTTGCAGCTGACCTCTCTGCTCTTTTAACATATGCCCAATGTTTCCCTGACATTTAAGCCTCTTCACCACTAGAGTTGCCCATTCCAGGAACTTGTAGATGGCCTTGCCCACATTCACCATTGGCTGGGCATGCAGGCATTTTCCAGACAGAGCCAGCTATAGCTGGTGGATTGGTTTTTGGTTTTTTTTGTGTGTCAGGCTTGCTATTCATATTCTTGTTATCATTAAGGTTGAAAAAGACCTCTGAGATCATTGAGCTCAACTGTTAAACCAGTACTGCCACTTCCACCACTAAACCGTGTCCCTAAGGATCACATCTGTATGGGTTTGAGCTCTTCCAGGAATGGCAATCCTGTCACTTCCCTGGGCAGCCTTTTCCAGTGCTTGACCACCTTTTCCATAAAGAATTTTTTTCTAATATCCAATCTAAACCTCTCCTGGCACTACTTGAGACCATCTCCTCCTCTGCTATTTCTTGTTAGTTTGTAGGAGGGACCAACCTCACCTCGCTGCAGCCTGAGTTCAGGGCATTGTAGAGAGCAATAAAGTCCTCCCTGAGCCTCCTTTTCTCCAGGCTACAGAGCTCCAGATCTTTCAGCTGCTCCTCACAGGACTTGTGCTCCAGACCCTTCCCCAGCTCTGTTTCCTTTCTCTGGACATAATCCAGAATCCCAATGTTTCTTTTACTGAGGGGCCCAAACTGCAGGATTTGAGGTGTGGCCTCACCAGTGCTGAGTGCAGGGGAACAATCACTGCTCTGCCTGCTGGCCACACTGTTGCTGGTCCAGGCCAGGATGCCACTGGCCTTCTTGGCCATCTGACCTTGTCCCATTGGTCCAGCCTGTCCAGATCCCTCTGCAGAGCCTTCCTGCCCTCCTGCAGATCAACATTCCCACCCAACTTGGTGTAATCCATGAGTTTACTGAGGGTGCACTTGAACCCCTCATCCAGGTCATTGATAAAGATATTAAGCAGGACTGGCCTGTATCTCTCTAAATGCCACAACAATTTTTTCTTCATAAATTCATAAAATGCAGTCTCCTTGAAGGTTGTATTTAATGCCATTCATAACTACACTGTATCTCTATAAAGACTTATATATTATTATTTTTCCTGCCTGCTCTAGCAGATTTATCTCTCGTTTTAAACTCTGCACTAAGTTTAGGATTAAGTGATAAAACTATTTTTCAAACTATTAGAACTAGAGGGTGCTTTTTTCATTCTGTTCTCAGTCAAGATTGATTTCTTCTATTATGTGTACAAAGAATTTGTGTGGTTATTCTATTCACTAAATGCTCTTATGTTTATACCAAGGGAAGGAAGTACATACAAATTTTTCAGAAGCCTTCATGGTGGAAAACATCTCTTTCTCTGCTTGGAAAGCATGTAGCAGGCTTTACAAATAATTGCTCTTTTTTTAGTCTAATCTGGGCAGATTAAGAGATTCCTTTGTAGCTTGGACTTTGCCCATATGGAGATCCATGAAGGCCAAAATGGCTTGAATTTGTGCCTAGGAACAATTGACAGAATAAAGACTGGTGAGCACAGAAATTATCTCTGCTCTTTTGGGAGCACTGCCAAGATAAGCTGCTCTCCTCTGTATCAGCTGTAAAGTTTCTTTGTGGTCATCCTTCAGTAAAGCCCCAAATAGAGTGCATGGTTCAAATTCCACTGAGATATAAAAGCAAACACAAATATGAAACTGACCCCTGAAAGAATGCAATTTTAACTATAAAGCCAAATTTTCTTTCATTTGATGATCTCACTACTGTAATAGTAAAATAATTAGGTTTTTTAAAATTTTATTTTTAATATAACAAAACCTGAAGGCAATGGATTGGCAACATGTATTCCCTCATCTGAGTGGGGTGGAAAGCTTTGGAGTCTTCAGGTGCTTTGACAGCATCAGTCGTGTCTTCCCTGGACTGTGCCTCTGTCAGGTACTTTTCTCCCAAACTGTGCCAGGCAAGTCTGAAGAGATTTGGAGCTGGAAGATACATTTACAGTGGTGACATGGTCATTGGGACTACTGCTTTCTATTTTCACGAGTCTTGGAGAAAGTCTCTGAGAATGGTGTGTGACAAAGCAGAATTAATTATTGTGCACAGGAGATAAGCCTTGTATCTTGTCCCACTCCTTCCAGCTCAGAATATTTTGTGATTTGATGATGGAATCCAAGCCTGCTGCTGTCCAAATAGTTGTGTGAGCCCCCTCACCAGGATCCTGCACATAGTGACAGATCAAGGTACCTAGGGCTGCTGCTGGTTGAACTAAAACTGACCAGGCTGCATGTTTTCAGTTTTGCAGTGATCATGATTGGGTCAAAAAGATAGAGCTGTCTGCATATCGATGGGAAAGCAAATTGGAAGTGGTCCAGACCTGTTTGTGCACTCTCCAATTGTTCTGTTGCATCAATCTGTGCCAAGTATTCCTGGAAGGGGAGTCCAGGAGGGGGGTGGAGAAGGTGATGACTTGTTATTTTCTGATCTTGCAAACCTACAGTGTTCTTAATGGGAATAACTGGAAATGAAGAGGCTACTCAGGTGTAATGAGGTTTAACTAATGTAACCAATGTTTCAACTTGTTCTACTGCATGTTTGCTCTGAGGCTTGTTTACGTATTGTATAAGCCAAACTCGCCTGTCTTGTTGGGTGAGTGTGGTAAAGTCTGCAGAGCTACGTGAACGTACTGTAGTATCTTACATAGCATTAACAAAATATGCCCCTGTGCTATGACACACTAATGGCACATGAAATCTCTGTGCTTGTCAGACACACCTCAGAATGATGGTATCAATTTTTTGCAGATTGTGGGAAATCAGGCACTCTCAAAAAATACCATAATAGCAGCCTTTTGTATTAAAAAAATAAATCAAGGGACCTCAGTTCCTGACAGAGGCAAGTGGGAGTTGCAGATTTTCTTATTGATGGTCTTCTGGATTGTTCTGAAATGTAGTGAAAATGTGTTGATGGGCAGTTTGTATCAAGTAAAGTGACTTATTTTCCTTAAGCCCCTTCCCAGGCTCACTGTCTTACTGGTCTTCTGGTGACCTTTGGGAGTTCATCACGAGAATATTTTTGGTATTTCATATAATATAGCTACTATGAACAGCTGCTTTCTCTGAGAAGATCTAGTGTAATAAGAATGTAATAGACATTGTTCATAACACTTCAAATGCTAAGGAAAATTTTCTTTTTCTCTTGGACTAAACTTCATGAGTTAATGTGAACCAAAATCTAGGAAAGAATTTTTCAAGTGAGCCGGTTAATCAGAGCTACTGAAAGTTGATTGCTATTGTGCAGAACAGAAAAACATGAAATTAGTCTGCTTGTGAACCAGGTTCTGCAGCTAATATATTTTTTGCCAGTTTTGTTCATGAGAACTGCTTCAGCTATAGGATCAGGTTCTCTCATAAAAATTTGGGGCTTTGACACCTAAATTGCTTTTTGTTGTCCCTTCTGAACATTGGTATGTAATATTTGTTTGTCTCTAAGAATCTGAAGTTTCCCTCAAGAGACTTATTCAGAATTGTTTTCTAGATGAATTGAAGTATTTAATTATAATTCATTGATTTAATGACCTTTGTAGAAAAATGTTTTGATAAAATTGAAATATTTAATTATTATTTCTGTCACAGTAAAAGATTGTATATTTTAACATGAGAGCAATAATAAAATTTAATCAGAAAACTGCTCCACTGTAGCAATACATTTCCAGATTGTTTTTCTTTTACTCTCCGCACTCTCCCAAAAGGTTAGAAGGAAATGTAGTTTCATAACCTTTGATTTTCCTGACTTTTCCTATTTTGATAGCTTTCCTGATGTGCTTATGGTTTGCTTGGGATGGATTGTTCAACGTTTCTCAGGGTAACTTTAAGTGGAGATAGTGAGCATTGCATTATGTATAGTTTACCATGTGGCTTGTGTTTCAGTATTTCTGAGCTGTTATCTGACCTCCATAATCTGTGTTAGAGAAGGAAGGTTTGTGCAAAATGCTGGTTTTGTAACAGGAGAGGCCATGACCCATAGTGATTTTTATCTGGAAATAGTAACTAGAAGGGAAGATGTTCCCTCATTTGTAACTTTGCAGTAGTTTGTTTTTTTGGTGGTTTTGGTTTGGTTTCTTTCATTATTTGAATTTTCAGTCCAATTATTTTGTGTGCCATGTAAGAAATTGCCACCTTCAGACTACAGTGATGTTAGCCCAGTGTGTGGGTACCACAGGGATGAAAATCTGGCTTTCCCTGGGATTCAGAGGGGCTAGTGGAGCCAGCAAGGGGCATGGAGCACTGTGAAGGCATTAGAGTTTACAGCTCTGTATCTCACTGTCTGACATTCCTGTGTGTTCAGAAATCTACAGGCAGAAGCTCGGCCTTGAATTAAAGGAAATTGTGACTGGTAAATTTTAAACTTACTCTGAAGTAGAATAGGTTTATCTAGCAAACTGGAAATAGTAGAGGAATTCCTTGCTGCTCTTATTGCCTTAAACTGAGAAGAGGCAGAGAAGAATTGAGTAGTGTGGGCTGCATGCACTGTGGGTGATTGGATGGCCTTATATATTTACATTTGACTTATTATAGTATAGTCATTCTTCTTCGTCTTCTAAAATTAGCAAAGCACAGCACAATTATAATACTTTCATGCTTCGGGATAAGCTTTGCATTTCATTAGTTCATTGGTTCTTATTTATGCTATGTCAGTTCAGGAAGAAAAATGTTAAACTGGAATAACTTGTTTTGAGAGTTCAGTACAAGTGTGTGCTTTCTTCATCTCTGGTTTTGAATCTCCCACCTCTTCTGTTAATGTGAGAGTCTGCCTGCCTGTCCTCTCTGCTGAGTTGTAGACATCACCGTGGAGCAGCATCAAAGCCATTTATTTGCTTTCAAATACATGCATGCATTTGATGAGAAGTTTTTAGTTGACACCCCACTGAATCCTCTTTTTTTTTTTCTTTTTTTCCTCCTCCCCCACACAAATATTTTTAGGACAAGATTTACTGATAAAAATAGCAACAAGTTAGAGGCACCTTGCTTTGGCTTGGTTATGCTTCTCATTAGAGACTGGTGTTTGTGCCTGTCTGTGCCTTTTTCATGCTGTGAGTGGCCACTTCTTTCTCCTCAGTCACAGCTTCAGCAGCAGTGGTTTCTAGCTGGCTGGGGAGGAAGTTTGTTCAGAAATGTGAGGGCAGCTTTTCTTCTCCCCTCCAACCCTGCTGGGCACAGGGCTCAAAGCTGCTCCCTGCACTTCCCTCCCCTGCTGTGGGGCTCTGTCTTACTCCAGGCACAGCTTTCCAAGGAGACCACCAAGTGTGTCTGGAAGCCCCAGAAGTTCCTGCCCCTCTGCCTTGTGCTGGCAGTGCTGCTGTACTTGTGCACCTTGCAGGGTTTTCCCCCCTGGGCTGGACGCTGGTGGGAACAGAGATGCCCGTGTTCCTGTGGGGAGCCAGGCTGTGGTGTTTATCTTCCTCACTTTAAAGCAAAGTACAAGGAGTGCACGCTCTTTAAAGATCACAGTACTTTTATGGGTGCTTTGAAAGGCAAAAGAGCACGGGGCTGGGTGAGCGGGCAGATGAATGGATGTGGCCCCGCTGGAGCGCAGCCTTCAGAGGATGGGGCAGCCAGCAGTCACATTTCCCCTCTCCTGTGACCTGGTGCAGAGCACTGAGAGATGGAACACTTGCCCTTAGCCCACTCCTCAGGGTGCAGCAACCTCCTCCATCCTTTCCTCACAGTTGATGTTAATGGACGTGGCCTTTCTCACCACGCGTTTTTCTCGCTCGCAGGCTTCTCCGTGACCTTGCGGTGAAGTCATAAAAGCTTGAATCTTTGCTATCGCAGTGCTTGCCATAGCAACATGCGTCATAGCCGAATAATTATTTATTTAATGGGTTTAATTGTGAAAACTTGCAAAGGCACTTACGAAAACTGGATCAGGTAGGGGGAAAAAAAAGCACTGGTTTTAAAGTGAAAACAAAAAGCAGCAACACTTTCATGATACTTGAGACAGGAATAAGTAAAGTACTGCAGCCTTAGTTTTAACTACTTTACTTTCTTCTCTGTCTGCCTTTTCCTCCTTTGTAATTGTTTTTTCTTGTCCACTGTGCACAAACCGTGCAGCTGCTTCAGTGTTCCCCCCCTGCCATTTTCAAACCTATAAATACACTTCCTTTGTCATGTTGTTCCTTAAAAGCTTCACTTCCAGTTAGCTTTGCTATTTAAAATCTTCCATCTTTCAATTTCATGCTATCGTGTAAAAAATAATTAGGAAGCCTGAAATCAAATGTTCTTATTCAGTCTTTAAATTTCAGATTATCTACAGCTTTCACTCCGTATGTTCAGAAATCAGTGTTTCTATTGACAAGCCTTCTCAAAAAGAACCATCTACATGAACAAGATTTAAAGTACTTAAGAACATAATAGCACATTGGTAGAGTAAAGAAACTACATATTTTTTATAACAATGACTGCTGTGCTCTAGAGGATTTCCTCATTTGTTCTTATCAGTATATACACCAAAAGTTTCATGATCTGCAGCACCTGGTGGACTGATCTCTGATTAGTAGTTGTTCTTTTTCCTTCATTCTTGGGGCAAGAATGAAATGAGACAAATAGCTTTTTTCATTTCATTTCAAGCTTACTGACATGTTGGGGATCTTTCAATTTGAATTGATAGAGAACTCAGTAGCCATAGCAGAAAAATACCTGGTCTGCTGGCAGAGATGCCCTTTCCTTGCCTCTCCTTTCAGGCTGCACTGGAGTCTTGAATGAGACTAGGAGCAAATGGAGTGGGAATATCAGAGCAGGTTTTGGCAGTTCAGGATTTTATAGATGGCTCTTGCCGCAAATACTCTGAAGGCAGGTTGCGAAATATGACTTGGTGACAGAGCAATGAATTGTTAATCCAGGATGGGGCTAGAATTTCAGATTTGTGAGCTTTTGGCATGGAGAGAAGGGTGGGGTTTTGGAAGGAAATTCATTTGTTGGATCGTGATATAAAATGCAAAGACTTTTGACTGCATAGCTCAAAAAATAACTTGGAACAGCTTTTACTAGGGTAAGAAGCCATCATTAGTGAATATTCCTGCTCAGGCTTAATGCATAGAGGCAGAAATTCCATTTTTTGTTGTGTGTGTTTGTTTTTGCTGGGATTTTTCTTGGGGGTTTTTTTTCAGTGCTGAAAAGTGAAACTTTGTGTTGGTGTGCTGGCTGACTTAAATGCTCTTACTCGCTGTGTAGGAAAAGGAGACATCCACTCCCCTGCTGCCTGCAGAGAGCTTTGTGGGACATAATTTTTTTTTTCCATGGAAAATTACTTTTTTTTTGCATTTTATTCCACAGATGTGATGCAAGACTGTGTAGAGGACTCACAGGCTGATAGCACTGTGTTGGACAAAAGTCTTGCCTTAATAGTTAGATTCTTGTTGTATCTTCTCAGCTGCCCACAAAAGTCTGCATTTTGGAATTGCAATGAGGGAGTGCCTCAGACTTGGGAGCTATTTTGTGGCATTGCTCTTCATAAGAGGAATCAGCAAAACCCTTTTGGATTAAAAACAGGAAAGAAAAAAGGGGAAAAGGCAGTTCTAAAAGCAGACTGTGAGTTCTTGCTGGTCCAAATGCTGTGTGAGTGACAGATGTATTTTTTAACTTGTGGATGCAAATCACCTGAGGGCAAATAAATGCTTGTGCCCCCTGGGCTACAACAGCAGAGCCTCAGAAGTATGGTTCTGGAGCTTTGTGAGGTTCACAGATACACTTGGTGATGGTCCAACAAAGCATACTTTTACACTGGTAATTAATCTTTACCCTGCATTGAATCCAAACATAAGCTTAATATTCAGAATATTACTTTTAAAGTTTCTCTAGGCCTTCAAAGAAAAAACCATACCAGGTTAAAAGCACTAATGCAAAGGTATGCAGAAGTGTGTACAAACTTGTAATGTATCTCTCTCTGCAGCTGTTCTGACTTAAACCGTCTCTCTTAGTCGAGCTTCCAAAATTTGGAGGAAACTTGAAGTGGAAAGTTTTCCATTAAAAATAGAAGGAGAGCTCCCATTTAAAACCATGGCACTATATTGTCAATTTGGATAACCAAGAGCTATCTGGGGTCATCCACAGCATGTTGTGATACTGTTGGCTGAGGAACTTGGGGTATCTTGTTGGTCTCTGGCTTGTGTGTCCAGCAGATGCTTCCTATTAGGGTGAACTTACTGGGGATCAAAAATTTGTTGTTTGGGTGAGGCAGCCTTTGCATTTGGAAAGGCAGCTGAAGTTCTAACAGTGTCCTTTCCTTCTAAGCTGCTCACCTCCTTTCTGGTCGAAGTTTCCTTCTACAGGTGGGGCAACACCCCGAGTTTTGTAGTGCTGGTTGGAGTGGTGTTGTTTCTGTCACAGTGGAGCTCTGCAGTCTCCTGGAGTGACTGTCCTGGTTTAACCCCAGCTGGCAACCCTGGAACAGCTACTTGGGAAGACCCAACATCCCTCTTTCCTTCTTCTTCCCACCCCTTTATATGCTGAGCATGTTGTTACATGGCCTAGAACATCCACCCTTTGGTCAGCCAGGGTGCCCTGTCCTGGCTGTGTCCCCTCCCAGCTCCCTGTGCATCCCCACCCCACTCTCTGCTGGGCTGGGGTGAGAGGCAGAAAAGGCCTTGGTTCTGTGGAAGCCCTGCCCAACAGTAACAATAAAGCATCCCCATTATCAACACTGCCTCCAGCACAAATCCAAGTTATAACCCCATACCAGCTACTATGAAAAAAATTAACTCTAGCCCAGCCAAAATCACATTGACATTTTCAGGAAAAATGGTGTAGAAGAAGATATGCAGATGGGCTTCTTTCTCTGCTATTGCTTATCTCTGCTGAATTCCTCCTCTCTTGAATGTTGAATACTTCTGTTTCCTACAGAAAACTTCTGTTCTTATCTTGGGCTCTGATTATAGAAGCCTGGAGAGTAGCTGGCCTGCAGCAGCCAGGCTGTGCTTCCAAGGGGAGGTGGTTCCCTGGGAGCTTTAGAAGTGAGCCTACACCTGCTGAGAAGGGAGTGGCGGGAATAACTTGCACCTAAGAATACAAACAAGAAAAGCCAAAAGGAACAGGAGAACTTTGTAATGTTACAGTCTCCTCCATCTGCCCAAAGCAAGGTCATTAAATTCACCCTTTGCTTCCATAAAGTTTTCACTGGGTGTGGGAAGCCTTAGACTTATAATCCAGAAACAGTTGACAAAACTCTGTTTTTTCCACTGCAGTTTTTTCATCTTTTTTCCCTGCCAGTATCTTGACAGTGAAGCTGTGTTTCTTCAGAGGAAGATCAGATGTTCTTTTAACATTGCAGCAAAACTGTACCACTTAACCATGTTTTGATGCATAATGTAATCAGCTTGATTGCTTTTTAATGTGTCATTCAGACCTACAGTTGCTGTCAGCTGGGCTGAATCTGTTCTCTTGGGGAATTTCAGTATTACTTTCTCTGGATCACAGCACCTGGTGCTAACAGGGTTTTTTTTTCCTTAGGTGCAAATCTGCGTCCCCAGGAAAAATGGTGACCTTGTAGTGGAGAGCAAGGTGTGAAAAATGTGCTGGGTTCTTGGTATTATTCCTCTGCCTCTGCAGTGGGGAGGGAAGGGCTGAGCAGAGTTCAGCCTTTCTGCACGAGTACCAGGTGGCACAGCTGCACTGGTGTATGGCAGGCATAAGTGATGCTGGGTACATACCTTGCAGGTTTTCTCTGGAGGAGAAGCTGAGGACCATGAAGTGGCAGCCTGGAAATTGCTACTGAGAACTCTTCCTTCTTGGATATTAGTTGTGCCTGGTTTATTATGGTTTGAGCACTGTGAAACTATTACTAAGTTGAAACAGCTTTAAATGTGTTCTGTTTACTTTGCAAATCTCAGTGCCAGGTTCCATTAAGAGACAGGGTTTTTCTTTTTGAGTGTTTTGCTTTTGAAAGGCTTTATTGACAGTATGAGGTGGGAAAATAAGGAATACATGTGGCTGTGCTTTTTTTTCTTCCCCATCTGAATGTTGTAGCATATAATCTTTAATATTAATGTGATCTCACTAAAATACCAGCTGGTTGAATGTGGAACCTTTTCATGCTGTGCATTCTTGATTAATTGTGAACTAGACAGGTTTGAGTAACTAAGATTTTCAGTTTTCTTATTGGGGTGTGCTGGTCATAGAAAATACTAGTATTCCATTTCTCCTTCGTTTAAAGGAAGTTTTTTTATACTTCCAAACAAATCAAACCCATGTGGACCCATAAGAAATCTGCAAGTGACATAGGTAAGAAATTACATTTGGCATTTTCATGTGTTTGCTTGCTTAAGCATACCATTATAGCTCTAAGTGTTCAGTATTCACTGCTTTTAACAGCAGCGTGCCTCATTTTCTGTGGCAAGATGCTTGGCTGCAGCTTGAATGAGTTAAAAATGGCAAGTAGCTGTTTTATATATACTGGGCACAAAAAAAAAATTGAACATAATGAAGTACTTGTGAAGTGTCCTTAAGGATGAAAAAGGTCTCTGTGTAGGAGTGTGAGGAAGGATTAAAACTGAGACACTCGTTAATCCCCTTCCCCTCTTTTTGAAGAAAGAAGGATTTCTAAGTAACACTGGAGAGAAGAATATTGCTAATTAGAAAAACTTAGAGATAAGAGCATGTTGGTTAAAACAAGGCTAATAACTTACTCCTTCAGGCTGATTCTGCGCTGCAAGTGACTTTATGTTGCATAAAATACAGATACTGGTTTCATATTTTCATGTCTGCTTCTTTAGCCTTCCCTCCTCCTTTCCTTTCTCCGTAGAAAACTTTTTGGCGAGGCTATTGATGCAAATTTGACCTTTAAGTTTTTGACTGAACAGCTCGTGTATCAGGAAATAGCTTAGAATGTGGAAGATAATTTATTGCAGGAATTTGGTGCATTTTATCACCCTTTGAGGCTTCCAAGGCCCTTTAAAATCCCGTCTCTCTAATGTTCCCCTTTGCCACGGGGAGATTCTGCTTTGTCCAGTGTCGGTGTGAGGTGGCGAGGCTGAGGAGGTTGCCTTGTGAGTGCCTTGGTGTGTGAGCAGTGAACAGCTACCCAGCAGGGAGGGGGATGTCTGTCTGTCTGTCTGCCTGCCTGCCTTTTTTTGTCTTGCAGCAAACTGTGTGCTGTGCTAGGTGGCACAGCAGGTGCCAGCATGAGCGAGCAGCTGCCTTGCCCATCTCTGTGCCCTGCTGAGCACAGGGTGCAGCCCCCTCCCTTTCCTCTGGCTGTCCCCCCTGCCTGCTGCTGCTGCTGCTGTGGCCATATTAATATGGAGCAGCTGAAGTCACTCAGCTGGCTGTGGGCCAGCCTGTGCTGGATGTGCAGCTGGATGTGAGGACCACTCCAGCACACAGGCGGGGATGTGAGCCATGGAGAGGGGCAGCACCAAGGGCACAGGTATGTCAGATCTTTCTGCCCTGCCATCTTCAGCATATCCAAATCCTGCACTTGACATTTCCTGGATTCTCCTTACTAGACTCTCTCTCTCTGTCCCACTGGGATAATTCTACTTTCTCCCTGGGTAGGCTGCTTTGTAAGCTAATGGTCTGCCTCCATTAAGTCATTAAGCAACCACGCTTCATTGGTGAAAGTCGTGTTCAACAGGCTTGGCTTTTAAGGTCAGTAGATCTCTGTGCAACAAAAAGGCAGGTGTGCATCTCTAAGCACATCATGCAAGCCAAACTTTTAAAAATCATAGCGGGGTTCCTTGCACATGATAACTACTGGTACAATAAATAGAAGTAGCAGCTCAGATTATAGTCATCGTTATTATCTTGAAAGTTTCTGTATTAACTGTTTCTTTTTTGGAAATAGTCAAGCATTTTGCCTAAAATAGTGTAGAGGTTACTAAATTTGGGTAAAAAAAAATACATGAAATCTCAAGTAATCTTGACAGGGATTTGAATTGATAAACCAATTTCACAAGCAAAGGACTGGTATTTCTCTCTGTTTGTAATCTCAGTGCCTTTTCACTTGGATGTAAAGAGACTGTGTAGTGAAACACTAACTGGATTTACTACAGTAGGTAATATGCTTTTTCTTGAAACAATGTTTGTCAGCTTCAGAGAAAGCAGTTTCTCATAATCTTTTTATGAGTTCTCCTCCAGAACTGCAAGAATAAATAGAAGGGTGGATGTTTGAAAACATACCACAGAAAGCTAGCAAAAAAGCTCCAATGGGTTTTGCTTCCTTAGAACATATAGCTTGAAGGAGGAGGAAAAAAAATCCTAGTGGGGGTTTGCTAACTATCTAGATTCTCATAACTGCCTGAAAAAGCCTAATCAACAGCTGGAATTCAGTCTTTGCTAATGCAGTAGCTTTTTCAAACGTCTGTACTACTGAAATTGATTGGTGTTTATGTTTAAAACTGTGACTTGTAGTTTTACCAAGGCTGTTGCAAAACATTTTGTTTCATCTTAGTGCAGTAGATCTGGAAAAAAGAAAAGATTTAAGAAAAGATTTAAGAAAAGATTTAAGAAAAAGTGTGAAAGGTAAAGACAAAAGAGAAACTGTTTTGGAGATGCCCTGCACACTTTGCCTCTCTCCATGAGAGGAACAGACTTTTCCTCCCTAATTGGTGTTCACTCCTCCAGTGAGAAAATGTGAAACTAACCTTGGCTGCTATCATGTTCTGGGTACTGATGTTCTTATACTGAAAATGAACTTTTGCACTATTTCTGCTTTCATGAGTTGTTGTACTGACTTTGTTTTAAAGCAGGAACTGAGCTCTGACTGTGCTTTCAAGTTCACTCAACAGTAGTAAACACTCACGTGAAGGTCTTTGTTCTGTGTTTTTGTTTTGGTTTTCTGTTTGTTTTGGGTTTTAATTGTAGACTTTGGGATAGGTGCTTATAAGACTGGGATCTGAGATATTTTTTGATTTGTGTAAATTCTAGTGTTCCATACATGCAATTTTATCTGTAACTGCCTTTTGTTTTATGAGGCTTGCTCAAGCACTTCCCTCTGGTTGCATTTAACTATCCAGTTAAAAGCATTGGAGAATAATTTGCAAAGTGTGTTCTGAATGGCAAATCTCTGTAACAGCCCATATGAAATACAACCAGGATTTCTTATTTAAGTGTCAGGATCTGGTGGTAATACAAAATGAGAATATCTGTAGAGAGAAGTGAAATAGTTTCCAGTCACTTATTTCAGTATGACTTTCTCTGTGCTTAATAAAAAAAAAAAGCAAAATATTAAATGTCCCAGAGAGGACTGGGGAGATGGCAAGGTTTTCCACCTTTCCAGTCTGTCAGACTAGATGGCATAAAACTGAGTTTGAGCTCTCTTGTGGTTTTAATTATTTTTCTGTATGCATACTTCTCCTTCTTTATGTATTTTTTCAATACTTTTTAGGAGTATCAAGAGTATCACTGGTGCTTAATTACAAATAGTTTGTGTACTCGTGGCACAAATATCAACCTCTTTGCTTCACCTCAATATGGACAAAAACTTCTTGTTTATGCTGTGCTCTAATCCATAGCTATTGAAGTAATTATTTGTAGCTCTCAGATTAAAATTTCCTGTTAAAACATTGACATAATTCCTGTTGAAGTATTTCTTAGCCTTTCATAATCTAAGGCGAAAGAAATGCATTGCCTGATAGGAGTTAGTGCTTTATCTTTCCTTTTGGTTGTTTACTCTACAAACTTGATTTTATTCCACGTGAGCAGGATTACAGTGACAACATGGGTTATGTCTTTCCTAGCACATCCCTAGTAAATAAGATAGATGTGTATTTCCTGCTGATTGACATGAGTCAATTGGCTAAATAACATGGCAGCCCAGAGATGCCAAATGCAAGAGTTGCTAGTTTGGACTTGGTGCATTGCCTTTTGTTGTCGCTGTTGATATTTTGCATATGTAAACCCAAAGTCAGTATGGTAACTGGAGTTTTGCCTGGTGTTTTTTAAAAATTATTTCTTCTTTTTTTACTTCTGAAAAGCTGAGGCTTGGTTTGCTCTTGGAGCTACTGCTGTTTGTGCTGGGCTGCTAAATGTCTAAACATGGACTGTGGCGAAAACAGTAGTCTATAACCAACATTTTGGAATTTGCAGGTGTGGGCAAGGTCTCTTTGAGATTGCTGTGTTACTTTTGACTTGCAGGTGATAGCAAGAATAGTCTTGCATTCAGATGGTATTTCAGAAAAATTCCTTGCATGTGACGCGTAAGAGAACGGACAGTTGTGTAAAACAGATGTTTGAATACTTTTACATATGTGTTGGCCACTGAAGGGCTCTCTACAGTTTACCAAATGTATGAAATTTGCTCAAATTAATAAAGCTTCTTTTTTGATAATCCATTTGTGGAGCTGCTGGTTGTGCTGCACAGAATGGGAGAGGAGTTCTAAAAACCCAAAAGGCTAAAGCCCCTTTTTATCTCTTTTTGCTAAAACAGTTAATCCAACCCATTTTTATCATAATAAGAAATGTTTTCTATGCTTACTAAAAGGGATCTTCAGCTTTGTATGTGGCTTAATTTTTAACTCCTTGAACTATTCTTGGTTTTCTCAAGACCAAGACTATAACTGGAAAAAAGGAATACAATGCTCTACTGTCACTTGTACATACTGCAGTGAGCCTCAACAGTATTAAATCATCCAGTGTAATTCTGATTGTTTCACTCAGTTCTTCACCATTTTTAGAGGATTCCCTCCACCCAAGACTATTTCTTTCATTTTAATTCTTTGTCTGTTATCATTTAGTCTGAGGAAAACAGTCATCCTTATTAACATGAAACTGAGGTCATTTTGATGTCATTCTTCAGAAAGAATTTAAATTTCTTTGCAACAGGACACTACTGTGAAAACTGACTCTCTAAAATGAACTACTTTATTTGCATTGTAATTTCAGCTGGGCCTTTAATCGAAGGCAATTCAGTTAAGTCTCTACATCAGCTGTAGTCTGTGAAACTGATTATCATTTTTTTCTGAATAGTTGGCAGTGTGATCAATATTTCTTTGGCTCAGTATTCTAATAGTAATGGCAGCAGTGAGGAGATGATGAATTGAGAGAGTTGCCAAAAGTAGCAGTCAGCTTCTTCTCTAAATGACAGCCACAGAGCTAAACTACACCAAGAGCAGTCACTGTCCAAATGAAACACATCAGTAACAGTTTAAAATCACAGTGCCACATCCTGATGGCATCTTTTGTTTTCTTAATGGAAGAAGTGTCGTCAACGTGTTATTATGCCAGTCCTAGTCACCCACTTTTACAAATTGGTAGCAGAAGACTTCTAAGATTCCTTTGTTGGCTCTGAGATGTAGGACACAGCTAATTAGCAAGCTCCTTCATTTGAAGCGTCTTCATTAGAGATAATGCCTAATCATGGTTAATGACAGTATTTATTATAATAGTGGATAGTCTGGAGCTGCATCAAATAGTGATTTGTTACTCAATGCTGCTGAATAATGAGGTTGTTCCAGTAATCACCCTGTCCATGGTTATTTTCTTGCAAGAACATCTTATATTTTGGGATATTCTGACTGGCTTGCCAGGGTTGCACTGATATATCTTGATCCTTTCTTGGACACATAAGATTCCCAATGATACAAGCTGTCACCCTCTTTCCTAATTCCTTCCCAAAATTATTCAACTGTTTATTATTTTCTGCCCCACACCAGGAAATAGGACAGTTCTTAGAGATCAGTTGTTCTATCTTGCAAGGGTGTGTAAAGTAGAGGCAATATTTTCTTCTTTGTTTTCCTTCACAGATGATGTAGGTTATCTCCAGGCAAGACTAACCTTAGGCTTGTGAGATGCTGTAATGGCAAAACTTCACTGTGCAGAATTTAGCCATTCCATTTTGCTGCACACACCCAGTCATTACTAGTGTTTTGTTTAGTTTACACAATTATCTTATGTAGATAAAACGAGTTACTTTTTATAAATGTAATTTAATAAGCATTTACATAATATGGCATGGCTTAGATGACCCTTAATCACTTGTGATTCAACTTGTTGGATGAGCAAATTTGCCAGTACTAATTTTATGGAAAACACAGAAATGAAACTTTAAAATTAAGCTGTATGTTAGCACAACTGCATCCCTCAGACAACTGTGTGTCATATTGAGCAACGCTGGGAGGACAGTTGATTGCAGGAAGTCTAAAAATACTTTGTATAAGTTCATTGCCTCAGACACACTTGAATTGACTGGAAACTCAAATGCATGCTTGTTAATATCCCATAGCTTGCAGTTCCAGGTTTTGGAACAGAGAGCCTCTATAGAAAAAGCAGTGGAACTTTGAATTTGCTTTTAGAATAATGTGCTTAGGCAACATCAACTGTCTCATCCTGTGCAGAGTTACTGCAGTTTCTCTTTCCCCCTGTAAACATCTGGGATTGTGATAATTCTCTAGATTACCTTGGAAAAACAACAGGACGTTACACTTGCAGGAAATCAATTGTTGTTCTCCCTGTCCTCCCAAGATACATGTCTGCAAGTGTGTGTGCACCCATGCACAGCTGCAGGGAGATTCCTGGAGGATGAGCAAGAGTTGTTTTCTTTATGATCTTAAGAGGCACCTCTGATCAAGTATAAATAAATACAACCAGCTTTCCCTTTTAAGTTGGAATCTTGAAGCCAAAGTATCCAAGATGCAGCCACATGCAGTCTGTGCAGACATCCTTCCTGCAGATGGCCTGGGGAAACTGTGGTGCTAGGAGGAGTTCAGTGGGTGGTGAGGTGTGTGCCACCCCATAACTGCCCAGATTTTGGGGCTGATTAATCAGTTTTCCCTCTTCTTGCAGGTCTGTTTCTTCCATGGTATTTTTTACCTGGAACAGCTTACCCTATACATATGTCTTGTCTCTGGTTTCTTTTGTGTACTTCAGTGCTTCCCCCTCTTCTCACTGTACTTTGTGAAACATTTCAAGTGTGCTTTTAATAAGTAAAATTAATAAGACTGTTCTGTTTTTCTTTTTGACTATAAATTTATACCATAAAATCTCATGTAGTTTCAATTCATATGTTAACGAATGACTACTTGGTACTCTTGGAACAATGGTTGAAATCATTGTCTTACCAAATGTTGGTAACTTATAATTGTAAAATCATGTTGTTTCTGGTGTATGCATACCATATCTCTGTATGTAATAATGTACAACAAAAATTAGGGGCAGGAGGCAGATTCCAAAAAAAGATACTATCCTTTCTTTTCAGCCCTGAATGTGCACTACAGAGATTAGAAGATATCACAGGTTGGTTATTAGCAACATCTTGGGTCTGGAGCTCACTCTGCCAGAGCTCTGCTGCCTCTGAAGACTTGTCTAGGCCAGCTTTTTATTTAGACTATTAGTAAGACAACGCCCTGGAGCTCCTTGCTCTTCAGCTGGTCTGTCCCCTGGTGATGGTGGTTCCCTGAGAGAGCTGCCAAGGTGGGGTAAGAGCAGCAGAAGTGGTCAGGGCTGCTTGCTCTGGTGCAGTGAGTTTGCCAGGCTGTGTGTAGCTGTGTGTGCCCCTGGTGTGGTGCTGCCCAGGGAGGGTGTTTGGAGTGCTGGGCAGGCTGAGATTTGCCTCCCTGCAGACGAGGTCCTGGCAGTGCAGCCAGTGTGTTGAGGTTTGTGGTTCTGAGCTGCATCCACTGCAGATCCTGTAGGGGAGGTTTGAAAGCATGCTGGCCTGAGGAGCACCTGCACTTTCCCAGGACGGACTCTTTTAAATATGCAAAGTTACAAAAACACCCAAACAACCCCAATCCTATACGTAATGTGGTCAAATGTCCACCTCCAGAAAGCATTTTCTCATCTTTAAAGTTTTCTGTGGGTGTAAGTTCCAGTGCAGCTTCACACTCTGCTTCATCATAATGAAGTCAGAAAGAAATTACTGTCAGGTGGGAAGATATTTCTTAAAGCCTTCTTTCAACATTTGCACCTATTGCAATGCCCTGGTTAGAAGTGTGGAGCAATCTGTAGGTTCTGACCAATGAGAAATGTGCCAGAAATAGCATGTTTTTATCACCCAAAATAACTTGTCAGGCATCAAGCATTATTATGGTCTTGCATACCAAACTTGAGATAATAATTTCCTGATATATGGCAGTAATTGGAAATATTTTTAAAATTATTTTTATAATTGCAGTTCCTATTCCACAACAAATCACTGTTTCTTACTTGTCCTGCACTGAAAATCAGTTTCTTCCTGTCTTTCACTCTTCTCCATTCACTGTTTGCTTGCATGTTCATGCAATTTTAAGATGCCTATCTTGCACTAGGAGAAGGTTTTAGGACCTTGGAGATCTACAGGAATAAGCAAATCCAGGAATTGCATGATTCTATCACTTGGTTTCTATCAAAAGGAATGCAATTTCTTAGTTTAGTCTTAGTCTATTCTCAATGATGACCTGCATGCATGAATTCTTACATTCTGCTCTCTCCTATCTCTCCTCCCCATTTCAGATCCTCCAGAAAAAGGAGCAGAAAGGTTGAACAGTGACTTGATATATTTGATTTCTTTTTTTTTTTCAGGGCAACTTCTTTCCCCCCTTTTTTGTCCTCTGAGCACTCTTGGTGATTCACTGGTCTTTCACCATAATGAGCAAGTACCTGGGTATCTCTATGATGCTCAGACTGGGTCTGGTCAGCAGCACAGTGTGTTTATTTCTGGCCATGTTGTGCCTTTCTGTTGAGAATAACAAAAATGACTGTGGGAGGAAAATGGTCCCACTGATAAATGAGTGACAGAAAGCCAATAAATTCTGTCCTCTGCTATTAGAAATGAATTCTCTCATCCTAATGCAGCTCCCCTGGGCTTTATGTGACTCTTCTACCTGAGCTTAGAGTTACTTTAATCTAAATGACAATTTTATAGAGCATCACCCAGAGGCATCAAACAAACTTGGGTTGCATGGTAAAACAAACTTCATATAAAGTTGATCTCTTGGGTTTTTTTTTATTTTTTTGAGAGTGCAACTCACACGTTTTTTGACTTTTCATTCAAATAATGTTTTGGATCCCTATGAAAACTAACATAATAACATCAGGAATCTTATTACAGTTAGACCATCCAAAGAATTTCAAAGTTTTAGGTTGCCTAACATCTCCCATTATAGTATTGTCTTAGCTAAATCATGTTTTAACTGGTTGTGCTAATGACTTCTGGTCCTGGATATCTGTTGTAAGCTGTGTGTGAGAAAAGGAGTAAAAATGAGATAATTACTGGTTTGTTTAAACAAGATGTCCTCCTTTGTCCTCTACCCCTGTTAAATTGTTTCAATGGCAAGGCTGAGAGACTCTGGAAGGCATTTAATGATTTTCAACAAGAGATTTTTTTTTTTTGGTGGGGGTGGGATAGGGTGGGTGGGAAGGAAAATCTTGGTCTCAGAAGGAAGAGACTTTTGGAATATATTTGAAAACAATAGAAAGTTCCTGGATGGGACAGAATTAAGTCTTTAAGTCTATTAGCAGCTCAACAGTGTAAAGACAGACACTTCTGCACTCTGAGTGTTCCATGCTTGGAGAGACCAGCTAACAGCTGCCTGGTCTAGCTGGATTTCAGTGTTATGCTAGTGGCAGAATAATAATGCCACTTTTAATACCAATATTTGATACTTTAGATGAATTAAAACATTATTAGAGAGTTGTCTTTTCCCTTCTCTTTGTAGCCAAGTTACAAGCATTTTCCCTCCTCTCCTCTGTCTTGTCTCCTTTTTATCAGCTCAGATATTTTGTTGAAATAGTGGAAGAAGCATTGTTGATTCGTTTCTAGAGCTTTGATTTTGTGCATTTTTAAAGCTGTATTACAAATTTGTATTCTATTCTGAAGGACTAATATGTATATGGGTAGCAAGAGTAAATTATTTATAAGTCTTTACTTAATTATTTGAACTAGAGCTGTCTGCCTTCTCTTTGGGATGTGCAAAGATGATATGCTAAAAAAGGAACTGCTTGAATTGAGTGTGCTTGTGGAAAAGTAGGGCAGAAAATGTACGTATTTTCAAAGATACGTGTTTTGTCTGGAATGTCAAATTCCACAAAGTTACTTTTTGGTATCTTAATGTCTTAAAGAAAAGGTTGCTCAGCAAAGCAAGAGTCACAAGTCAGATCCTGGCTTCTGTAGGGCCAGCTGAGTCAGTGTCTCACTAGGCAGTTAATTTGGGATAACAAGCTCCAAAGCCTTATTGCCCTGACATTGCCATGCTGGTTTTCAAATTCTGCATTTCCATTTTAACTGAGTATTCTGGCAGTGGAGTGAGATGCATTCAGAAGAATTTTGGATGCTTGGCCCAGTACAATGGGCTGGTAACCAGGGTTGTAAATGTGTAAAGCTGCTTCATATTAGTTGTGTTAGTTGTGTGTGTGTGTTTAATATTTAGTTTTTCTCATTACCCTCATTCCCAAATAGAACAAGTTTTATCTGTATGTGTCTTATGTTACTTTGAAGTTGGATGCCCAGCTTTTGGTGAATGAGGGGCATTAATTACTGTAGGATTTTTATAGTGGTAACAGTAAAACAGACAGGGGGCTGTGCTTTGTGAGCTCCACTTGCTGGTACCTGGGGAAGAAGCTGTGCTTCAGAAAAGGCAGCTACTGATGTTCTGTGAAGCCTTAAGATTTTTCCACTGTGATATTTATCAACATGTAAACATGTAAATTGTTGTATGTAAACTTCATGCTCTCCATGAGAGCTATTGTATGGGATGTATAGCATATGTATGTCAAATTTAACAGCAGAACATGGCTCATAACTTGCTGGATAGAAGTGACATGAATTTTTTGACATTTGGAGCTAGCAGTGTTTTCTCTGCACAGTTCCTTTTAACCTGTGGGATGGGAGCTGTGCCCAGTTTTGGTCCCTGTGCCTGGCAGTGAGTCTCTGCAGGAGTGATAGCAGAGTAAGCCGATTAGCATGATTGATACTGAGCGTCAGGGGACTGCCATAATGGGCTACCATTGAGACTGCATTGTGAAACCACACACGGATGAGGTAATCTCATTAGATGATTAAAACCTTCATTGAGGCTACCAGATTGCAGGGCTTTCAGTTGTATTGCTGTTGGGAACTGATGCTAAATAAGTGTAGTGCTCTACTTGGAATGATGCTGAAATGGAGATCTTGCTGGGTTTTTCTCCTGGATAATAGTTGCAGCAGCTGGAGGCTGATGAAGAATGTTCCATCTTTCTGTGCTTAAAAGTAAGGTTCTGTATGATGATGTAGTTTTCTCTTAAAATCGTTGTCAGCCTTGTGCTAGTTTTATCATGCTTTGCTGTTCTTTGTGAAATTCTGTGCTGTTAATGTTGGGAGGATGTGCTTTGTGTGCTTATGGGGTATCTCAGTGTACGTATCACAGTGGTGTTTTTGTCAAGTGCCTGTGTTTTTCCTGCAGGTTGGCTTTGCCTTTGTGATGAGGTGTAGTGTAAGTGTCACTCCTTGTCCTCTTACCTGTCCTGTTTACAAGCAGTGTGGCAGACAGCACGTGCTCACACCAGAGCTGGTGGTGCACAGAAACCCCACCTGGCTTCTTCACATGTTACTGGTTTTGAAAAGCCCATTGAAAACAAATTTTCAAATTAAAATTATTATGCCTGATAATAGTCCTGTACTGTAGTCCTATATTATGCCTGATAAGTCCCATACTTGAACTTTGCTTTTGCTAGCAAGCTACACAATTTCTTATTCTGAATCTCCATTGTTACATTATTTGTAATGCAAGGGTACTAGACCAGAATTTTGGAAAGTCAGGACGGCTATGCTATTGTGATAGTGGTAGTGACCACTCTTGTGTATAATCAGATCTTTCTGTATTAAAAAGTAGTCCAGTTAATCTGTTGGGAGCTTGGGTACAAACAGAAGAAGGATTTGTAACTTCCATTGTGTGTTCTGCTGTTTGTCCATTTGTTTTGCTTACAGAAATACTGTATGACACTAATAAGCACATCCAATGAGACAAAAGCACACATAATCTATTTTTTGGCAAGGGAACCCCAGCAATGCATTATCTTCTGAATTCTGTTGTCAAATGTGGTTTATTTATTTAGCAGTTCTGCAAGGAAGTGACCTTTGTCTAGGAGCTATTTTGGATCTGGTGTCAGAAAAAAAAATTAAAAAAAAAAAAACAACACAACAAAACCACCAAAAACCCAAAAATTCACCAGATAATCCAACAGACTATTCCATGTATGTGAAGAAGTGGGGCAATGTACACCCTATGAAGAGAATGTTCTTTCATGTGTATTTGACAAAAAATAAGATCACAAACTTGTACAAATTACAACAGGTTACAGACACCAGTATTGTGTGGATTGTGATCTGCAGACCAAATGCACATCAAGTTTTCAGGTCTAATTTTACCAGCTTACTAAAAATGGAATAGTTTGATGATAGGAGACATCGATCATCTTGTGATAAAATCCAGGGTTATACTGGCTATCAGTGATAGGCAAATTAGAGGTAGGCCAATAATTTACATGCAAAATCATGTAAAGTTTCCTCAAATACCAAATACTTTGGAAAATAAATGAATTGAAGTGTGTTTTAATTTTTTTCATTTTGAAAAAAACTTTTGAACTGTTCACAAAGTGTGATTTTACTGTAGTTATCTTTCTGTGTTGGCTGAATTGAATTGACTCTTACAATATCTTATTTATGTATACCTATGAAAATATTTTCCATTTCAACTTCAGCTTGCTCTCAAGCATGAATTGTCTCAAGATCTCCTTTTCTGAGACCTTGGTGAAGTCATGATGCCTCCTGAAATGTTTGGGGCTACTCTATTAATGGCACTACTTTGCAGTTACTTTTTACCTTAAGGGCAAAGCCAGGCCTTGTTATGCAGCTGTATTTTGCAGTGAAGGACCTGTTTCTCTGCACAGAATATAAAATTATGGAGTGTTTCCATGAAACAAGGCAAGAGTTTTGATTATGAGAATAGAAAACCTTCTTTGTTGATATGAGTGCAGTCCAGCTTACTCTTTCCACAATATCTCCTGTGAATGAAGGAGAGAAAATCACAAATGAGAGACCTCACAAGACCCTTTCCAAAGGGAGTGAGTTACTGGCTTTACTTCTTCATGCAGCTTTCTTCTTTCTGCATGTTGGATGTGCTTAGAAAATTAGCTCTTGGGGGTGATACCTCAGCCCTGTTGGCTGTTGCAACAGATAAGTGACTTCAGGATCACCAAGACAGAGTGTAAACTAGGGAGATTAATCTCTGATTGTATTTGTTAGTCTGCCTTTCTTATTTAAAACTTATATCTCTTTTTCTGCTTATGTAGGCTGATTGTAAAATGGCTGAAAAAAAAAATCCATAATCTCGCTTGGTTCAGATATACTTGTTTCAATTCTGTATCTGTAAACTCAGTCTCCTGGAAAACAACTGTAAATGACCCGTCTCCAAACACCTCTCCTGAATGAAGTGAGGAAAAAAATATTTTTAATATAATTTTTTGGATAAATGTTGGATAGAGTGGAGAATTGGAGTCCAGTCCCTGAGCTGTTGCAGAAGAAAAGGGGGTAAGACTGAGCTCTCCTCCTTAGAAAGTGCAGTGGAAGATCAAGGTTACCCAGAATGTTTTTTTGGTCCTTAGTTCTTAGTCCTATTCTTAGTTCTTAAAGAAAACAAATAGTTTTTTCTCCACTGGCTAAAATTTTGATGATGGTAATTTGTGCTTTGCCCACCAATTTCCTTTCACTGTAAGAAATCTATATCCGCTGTTTCTTTGTTTCTTTTGCCTTGGGTTAAGCCAGGTGATTTAAACTACTCAATTGTCTGTCTCTCTGAAATGTTCAGGAGTTATTTTGCTAGGCATGAACCAACTCTTGAGCCATCTCTTTTTTTTTTTTTTTCCAAGAAACTTTCCACATTTCTTAAAATAGTGTGTTCACAACATATTTTGCTCCGCTGTTTCGTGCTGTTTTCTTCCTTCCCACCTCCCATAACAGCCTGGTGGGTGAACCCAAGCAGCAGCTCATGATCTACTTCTTTGCTGTTTCTTTTGTAATGTGTTTGCTGAGCTGGCTGGCCTGCCTCCAAAAGTGCAGAAGTGTGTTTATACATGCAGCCTAACAATAGTATCATAACACCAATTTGTTTTACCTGGGCTGGAAATAACAATCTAAATATTGTGAATCAAAGAGAAAGCAGTCATTTGTATGTGCCTCTCTACCCTGCCAGCTCATTTCTGTTGAGTGTGATAAAGTCACTGAAACTTTTCTAACATTCTGTGCGAATTTTGTCAGTTCTGTCAGAATGACATGACACCTCTTTTAAATGCTAAGAGAAGTTCAGCTGTAGCTTCTCCCCCAAGCTGCATCTGATACTGCCAGGCAGAAGGTGATTAATTTATATGTCTAAATCAAGCTTAAGGTATTGCAGAAAATCATCTATCCCTGCCACCATGGGGAGGAATTCATAGTATAGCAAACCATTAAACTGTGAACCATTAAACTATGCTTTTATTGTTGTGTTTGAGCAGAGTTGTAAGAGGTAGAAAGCATACAATAAATACTGGTTATGCTTATTTATTAGTCATGAAGTGACTAACAAATTGATTGATCAGCATGTTTTGGTTAAGGTGCCAAGACATTAAAATAAGTGCTTTTTATTGTTACTTTGATTCAGTGACTTTCATCACCAAAATAATTTTCCTCTGGGTTGAAACAATTGGGATTGTGTCCATCAGTAGCTGATGTGAGCAGCCCTAGCAGTATTTATACTATTCACATGCCATGGGGCCTCATGTTTTAAAGTTTATGTTTTTGAACCTAAACACTCTGGCTATATCATCCCATCATCCCATCCTCAAAATCTTCTGATCTTCACTAGGTAGTGATGTAATCTTGCTTTAGTAAAATCTGAGTTGACTTGCCCAAGTCTGTTGGAATATATCTCATTTTCTGTGAAAAATTTTTAAATGAGAGTGTAAGAATGGACATTCTGGCCACTCTGGCACATCAGCTTGCTACCAAAAGTGAGAATGCTTTTGTTTCCACGTCACTCAGCCTTTGGCCTCTCTGCCTGCTAAGCACAACTGAGTGCTCTCAAATCATGTAGTAGCTGCAGTGAAGTGGCACCTGCCTGGCTGGAGCTGACAGCAGCAGCACAAATAAAGTGACATTAGTAGTATCTTGCCTGTGCACTCAGTGACAGTGAAGATACAGTCACTCTGTGTCACTGATTTCCAGAATTCTGGTTTGACATTGTTATTGCTGGTCTTAGTTTGTCTCTCACGATTCAAGTTGTGAATAAGCAACTTCACCTCTGCGGCTTTCTATTCAAATTTAAATCTTCAAATCAGTTGTGTCTCTAACTGGATTCATAATAATAATGTTATATATAGGTTTAGGGGGTAGAAAATACGATGGTGGGAATCTTGTACAAGATACTGTACAAAATGAAATTTTGTTTCTGATTTCGCTCCTCTTGCTCTTGTCTCATGGCTCTTTCCATTTCAAGGACTGAAAAATGGTCATTGTTAGAAATAGAATACAGTTTTTCAATGTCATGATACAGAGATTGAATAACAACCAGTGCTATAGCAAATCATTATTACTTATTATATTATGATGAGTTATTACTCAGAAGAAAAGTTATTATTACTCCAGAATGAAAAGGGTTAAGCCAGGAGCTGAGATAAAGTACCTGCTGAATTAAGTTGTTTTGTCCATTTGAGGTTATCCGCTATTAAAAATATTTTGAAACTTCTGCATGTGTACCTTATAATTCTATTAGATGACAAACAAAATGTAGAAAAACATGTTTTTCCCTTTCCACAGTCACATTGTTCCTGAAGTGCTGGCAGTGGAAAGAGCTTCCAGTCAGTAAACAAAGTAGATGCCGTTTAGGTGTATAAGAAAACAGCAAATAAAGTAACAAGGAGTCCAGTTTTAGAGTTTCTTTCCTGCCTGTTAGTTAAAAATTAAACACTTTTACAGCAAATGAAACCAGTTATGAAACTCTCACCAAAAAAAAAAAAAAAGAAGGTGGAAAAAAACAGTTGGATAATGCAGCGCTTGCTTTTCATGTCAAAGAGCAAAATGTAAAAATGTGAAGTACTTTACAGACCAGATAGGGTAAAAGGTAACACTTGAATCTGCTCAAAACTACCAAAATAAATAATAAAAATCTGATAGGGTTTAAATTCCCAGAGCAGTTGGTAGTTTAATGGTAGATATTTTTTCTTTAAAGTATTTTTAATGTTTTTCTCTATTCTGTGATGTGATCTGATACAAACGAAGGAATGAACAATCTCACTGTACTGAGCAAACAGCAGGCTAATTGTTCATTTTTTATTGAGTGCACAGAGGAGGAGGGGAATAGTTTGTGGTGAGATCAGAAATTTTTGTTTTCCATGAATCTCTTAGTTACTCATCAGAAGGATGCTGTTATTAAAAAGAGCAAGAACAACAACCTCCACAAGGATAAATGCTTAAAAGAAGAAATCCTTCTTAGCAGTAGAAGGTGGAGATGAATGGTGATATTTAAAATGTCTTCAGTTTGTGGGCATTTCCTAGATTACAAGGATGATCTTACAGGGCCTTTTGCCTCATCTTGCTCTTTATCCAGAAAAATGCCTGGCAGGGGAATGCATTTTTAGTGAATTTAACATTGAAACGGTGCCACTTAAATTATTTATCCTTAAATTATACTGAAGATGTTTGTGTTCATCATCTGTCCAGATGCACAAAGCATGACTTTTCTTATGCTTAGGTGAAGCCTTAGATGTGGGATGCTTTTAACTGAGCTAAATGTGAAACACTGGCCATTTGGTAAACTAAATGCCCTTTGTCTGGTAGGTGGTGAGATGCAGGGAGCTGTTCAGCTGGGGCTGCAGCACAGCTGTGGCATCTGCCCTTGGAAATGAGCGCTAAGAAACAAGTTCCTCCTTTCATAAAACAGCTACAGAAAGATATTTTTATTTTTCTCTGTTTGCTTACTTTTCATCATACGGTATTTACAGCAAAAGAGTATTAGTCAAAATGACAAGAGCTGTTGAAGAAAGATTTCACCCAGCAATTGTTGAAGGAAATGCTTCATTTTTAGAGGCAATGACATAAAGCTTCCTATCTTTTCACTTACTTAAACTTAGCATCCAAACTGAATTCAAGGTGAGTCTGGGAAGAAGCATAATTATATCCGCCACCTTCTATTTCTTTTCTTTTTGCTTTTCCCCTCTCAAACATGCTAACTCCCTACTTTTTAATTTTCATTTTATTTTGAATGAAGGTTTCATGGACCCTGGGGGTTGGCCATTAATTTTAGGCCATTGTGTGAATGCTAACTACTTAAAAATAGTCATGGAGCCAACCTTGCTTCCTCTCGGGGTTTATCAGTTGGAAGCATCTTCTTTTTATCCCATGTGTAAGCAAAGACCTCTCTGGATTGATGATTTGATCTGTATAATGGAAAATCTAGGCAGGATATCCTTTCTCTGTTATTCCTTGGTGTGATGGCATCAGGTTGTGTCTTAAAATGGGGGAAGGGAAGAGGAGGATCTTATTAGCAGACAGAGTGGTATCAAGGGACTCTTAAACTGCAGGCTGGCTGAGGACCTCGTATTTACTTTCCTTGTTGAACTCTTTTTGTTTCAAGCTACTCCTCTAACATGTCAGTGGTGGCTGGTGCTGCTGTCCCCAAGCCTGCTGTTGTGCTGTTTGAATATTTTGTGTTTGGAAGTTGTTGTTGGATACCAAGGGCTGTGAGGGGCTTCTCTGTAGTTATTTTGAGCTCTAGCAGACCTTAACGAAATACTGCATTGGTGAGGTAGATCCAGTGTTACCCTGCAGAAATGCAGTGCCTGAGCTTCCCCTGCCAAAAAAAAAGAGAATGTTTCTGTTGTAATTCCAGTATTGGAATGCCTCTGAAATGGAGCAGTGCAGAGGTGCAGTGAATGCTTGATAAAGTGTGTGTGTGGGGTGGCAAGCATACTCAGAGTTGTGTTGGAACATTAATAATGTTGGAAAATTATTATGACCTTGCACTTCAGCATGCTTGTAACTATGCCATGTCATACTCATAGCTTGAAATTTTGCTTGATGTTTACAAGGCAGAGGACGTCACCAACCCCTCTGATTGTGGGAGAACCTTGGGTTTGGTGTGCTCAGGACCAGGGGTCTGTGCAAAAATGGCACTGACCCTTTATCCCACCTCCTGCCCCTTCCTTTGCACAGCAAACACGGTGCAGCTCTGGCACAGGAGGTGAGTTGGTGCTTCTGTTCTTCTGTGACCTCTGTGTGTTGTGGTGTAACCGCAGAGGAGGAACCTGGGACGTGATTGTGGCTTTGCAAAATAATAATCAGCAGGTACTTGGGGTGCAAGGCGAAAAACATTGTAACTAATAAAAAGAAATGCTGTAATTGCCTATTTGGACTTTGGAATCTGTAACCCTCCAGTGTTTGTGCCAAGCTGTTGGTACAATATAAAGCTCATGAATTTTTTACTGTTAATGGAGATATGTATGGGATCATTGCTTGGGCTTTTATGTGAGGAGTAAAGATCTTTCCTTCAACACCACAAAGTGCATCTTGGCTACTTAGAGTTAGCAAAAAGGTTTTGTCTCTAAGTTTTTGTCTTAGCAAACTGACCTGTGGCTTTCCATCACCATCACTGCAGTGTTTAAATGGAGGCTTGCATTTCTTACAAGGAATGTCTTCTGATTTTATGGGACATACTTCTGATCTAAAAGCTCAGATAAAGAAAAGTTTCTAAAAAAAAGTTTTAAAAGTTTTTTAAAGAGAGACAAAATGCTCTAAGAAATTTCTACTGCTCTTTCTTACACTGGTGGAAAGCTAATTTTGTTGTATATAACAGCCTAATGACTATGACTTAAACACAAAATCTCAACATATGCAGGCATTTGTACCTCTGTGCTCTTAATAGTGCCTAGTAAAAGTTTCACAGTTTTTAGCCCCATTTAACCTAGGATTTTGAACTAACTTTTTAAATCTATATAGATAACTTGTTTAAAGCAGCTGTTGAAAAAACCAAAGCAAGGGAAGTTTTTAAAATCTTAAGCCCACCCCTCATGCATTAAATCATTTGAAATCTTACAATTGCTGTTATTTTCAGTCCATTGTGTCTGCTTCCTGTTGGTCAAAGGTTATGAGGATAGGGTGGTGTAGAGTGAGGTGGGAGGCCGGCAGGAAAAAGAAAGCTTTGCTTATTTTGGGGTAGACAAAACTACAGAAATGGCCACAACATCGCTTACATTTTCTGAAGACTTGAAGAGGTAAACTAGTCAAAAACTGTGCTCTTGATGTTGTTGACTTTTCTGCTTTGTAACTTAGGTATGGGGAGAATGAATTGGAGAGAGTAAACAGGGGCTTCCTTAAAGAATGTTATCTTTGTGATTGAAATTTTTTTTGGTTCAGAAAGAACTTTCGTTTTGATTTACAATTTATCTCGGTGAATTCTGTTTCTGAAGCAAGAGCCTAAACCTCTCTCACTCATAGCACTAGCCCTTAAAAAGAAAAGCAAGAGAAAGGTTTTGTGCCATGAAGTGCAAACAGAAGATCTGATGTATTGCTCTAGTACATTGTGGCTATGTGTTAGGTGTGTTAATACAGCTCTCTAAAAATACATTTTACCTTAGTATTTGTGATATTACTGAAGAGTTGTCTGTGATTCCTTGTCTGTTCACACAGCTGGGAATTGCTTGTGGTTCTACAAAGCTGTTCATCCTAATAATGTTAAGTCTGGGAAGGAGCAGAAAACATTTTTTTATGTGAGCTGATGAGAGCCAGAGGAGTGTTTTGTAAGCTAATCCAAGTAATAATATTGAAGCATCTTAATTTTCAAGGATCCCGGTGTGTAGTTGAATATGCTATTGGTGTGTTATGTTGCTGGTTTCTGAATTTCTTAACCATTTTGTTAATGCTAGTGAGTTATTTGAATCTAAAAGTATTGCTTGCATTGTTGGGAAAACAATATTTTTGCTACAATAGAAACTCGGGGTTAAGGAGCATGGTGAAAGGAATTTATATATCATAATCTCTTGAAAAGAATTTGGACTTTGTGCTTGTTTGTTTTGAAATAAATTTTTCTCTGGAGTTCTTCAGGTCAGTTCTGCTCAGAAAAAACTGCTGGAGCCCAATTGGTAAATATTTTCAGCCATGTAAAGTGAGAATGTATTTATCAGACAGAATGCTGATTTTTATTTTATCTTAGCTTTTACTTTTCTTAGCAGCTCTTCCTGCCATCTCTGCACATGCACATTTCAGATATGGTGATTTGTAATGGGAAAGTTTATAGTTTTTATGTTAAAATGTAGATTGCCATTCCTAATTCTTCCCCTTTCTTATACACAGGGGAAGAATTACATGTTCCTTATAGATGAATAAGAAATTCCTTGCAATACCTCACAGTATATAAAAACTACTGTGCTGATTCCCCATGTGAAGCTTGGGCAGAACAATAGGTTTCCTTTAGCTTTCCCTTCACTGTGCCTGAGGAAAAGGGCTTGAGTGAGTGTCAGTCCTTTCACTGCTGGAGCAGTGGCTGAGTGTTTGCAAGAGAGGCTCTGCCTTGGTCTCCCCATGCTTGATTTGCAAAGATGTCAGTGACTGTACTCATGAGGAATGGATAAGGATGGAGTGTCAACATGTCCTAAGGTTAATTTGTAGGGATTATTTAAAACTTAGTCTGAATTTCCATTGGAGACTGAATTTTCATTGGAGACTGTATGTTAATGGATGGCTAGAAGCTTCCTTAATACAACTGGTAGGTTAAACCAGGTTAGTTACTTGGGAGGCAAATGGCAGAAATTATGGGGTAACTTTGTACCATCATCCTTAATTCATTGCTAAATCCCTCTTAATTCATCATTCCCTATTGAAGCTGGAGATACTGATGCTTCTGTAGCTTAAATCCCCTTTCTTTTGTAGGGTGTACAAAGCACAGGGTTTAAGATTATGAATATTTTGTTGAAGAGATGATGAACAGAATGCTTGGCCTCCTGTCATCTGTAAAAAGCTCTTGTATTGTTTGCAGAACGAGCATGCTTGGGTGATGCAAACATGAAGCAGTGACTCAAGCATGTGTTGTATGGTCACTGCAACTGCAGGGTCCTTTAGAGGATCCAAACCCCTGTTAGGTTACAAAATTCTAGTGTCTCCTCTTGCTTTTCCTTGTATGTAAGTCTTTCACAGATGATGAAGACAGATACCTACACGGGAGATTAAGAAGGAAAAAAAAATAAAACTCAGTTTGTACAAAATATTATGGGAAGCACTGGGCTTGTGATCTGGAGAAATGGGAATTTTTCCCCATCTTGTTACAAACACTAGTAGTTTTAAAACTACTGTCCTCCTAGGAAATGAGGAATGAATGGATAAAAATACATGGTGAAATAGTTAATCTCCAATTATGCCTGTTAGAGGGCAAGCAGCTGTTGGTATCAGTGGAGTGTAGGCTTGACTTCTCAGCTTTGAATTTTTCACATCTTTATAAATGCTGAATTTTTAATTTTCTGAGTGTTGCTTCATGCAGCCTGCACCCATGAGCTCAGTGGAACCCAAGTCAAACAGAATGGCTGGTGCATTCTCTGCCTTGTCTATTAAGGGGGTGCTGTCAGCATGGTGGTAATCCTTGTGATAATCAATGTACAGAGACTTCTGAGAACAGGGCAGAGCCTACCCCAGATAATTTGCTTTCTTAGATTAAGAGTTGTGGGGAGACGTGACTTCTAATTAAAAGCTGATGAAAAGACTGAAGCAACTTTTAAAAAAAACTTCAACAAACAAACCTTTGTCTGGTGAATACACAAATACATTATTTTCAAAATAAATCCATGTGATGCAAAGCCACAGTGTGATTCGGTTGGGTGATCACAAGCACTGTCAAAGAGGCTGAACTTTAGGAGGAATTTGAAGGAAGGAGATGTCTTGCCCTTGCTTATTTGTTCAGGAAGCCTTCAAAAGAAAAATGAGAAATGCAGGAGAGAAGGAAAAATGATCAAAATCTGGTATCAGTGGTAGAGCAAAAAGCAATAGGGGTAGAGTTGAAAGAGGGAGAGAGTCAAGTAAAAGCACAGGTCTTTTGCAGTAGAAAAAGCCTCAAATTAGGAAAAGAGGCCCCAAAATACAATAAAGCAAGTCAATAAATGGAGAACTTTAAAATAGAAGATGATGTAATCAGAATGAGAGAAGGGAGATTCTGCTGGCAGCGTTATTTCAAATCAGATGGATAAGGGCAAGACTAGAGAAGGGGATGATCAGAGCATGCTCATGATCAGAGAGGAAATGACCAAATTTTAGAAATATTCTGGGAAACAGCAAACCAAAGGCCCTATAGATGTATGAGTAAGGGACCTGCAATAGCTGTGTTCTCCTTGTGCCAAAGCAGACCTCATGCTGTGAGTGTTGTGTCTTCATTGCTGACCAAGGAGTGAGAAGGAGTGCTGAGAGGAGATGGCAAAGCTCAGATCAGTGATGGGGAATGTGCTCCCAGCAAGCTCCTAGGAGTTATGTCTTGGCCACACAGGATGGGTGGTGGAGGAGAACAACCAGAAATGAAAAGGTGGGTTTGCAAGAGATCAGAACCAATGGAACTTCTATAAGAATTTAAATTGGATTAGAGGATGTAGGAATAGAGAGAGATGATCTGGTCACTGGTCCTGGCTTGGTGACAGTGAAATGGGGGCTCAGGTCCTGCTGCTGCTGCAGGGCTCCTGCTTTATTGCTCTGTATAGCTCTGAATAGGCTCTCCTTTGGTGAAGGGATGGTGATAATTCCCTGGTGTGCAGGAGTAAGTTTGTGCTTGCCATTAGAAAATTTCTGACCTGTTGCAGAAAAGTATTTACTGAAACCAATTGTAATAAGGATCAGTTTAATGTGAATGAGATGGTACAGACCTGGCTGCACAATTGCACATTGGGAATAGGAATAAGGATGTAGGAAAAAAGATGCAAAAGGCAAGAAAAAGTTAAGAATTCTCATGCAAAATGGAGAGAACAATGAAGATATTAACTTAGTTTCAGATTCACAAAATAAAGCAGCAGTTTGTGCTGCATTGTCAGCATTTTATTTTGTACCTTTTTTGGTGCTTTAATTCAGACTGGCAGACTAACTCACGTGCTGACACATCAGTTATGAAGCAGAGCTCACACTAAAAGTGTGTGGAAGTATTGTTCTGCTGTATTTTCAATGTTTTGTTTATTTAACAAGCTAAAGTTAGAATCGACAGCACAAGACTAGAAAATGGTGACAATAGCTTGAAAACAGGAAATTTTGGCCTTGTGTGTATTCGGAACAGATGATCAGGATGATGGCCAGGAGAGTGGAAACTTCCACTGAGACTGTTTTTTCCTTATTTTGCTCAGTGAGAAAAGATGGTGCTTCCTGGAAAACAAGTCTTAAGTATTTAAAGAAAGTCATAACATATTCAGTATTTTCCTCATATTACTTTTGTTTGTTTTCCAGAAATCTGTTTACACTTCTTAGTATCTAACACTACTAAGAGGAGAATGTTTGGACTATTGTCAAATCATGGAATTGCTGATTCTGCTGTATAGAATTAAGACACTAAATATGCTTTGAGGGTTTTTTTTCTTCTTGGTTTAGTTGTTCTGTCTTAGGTTTCAAAAAATAAGGGGCATAATTTTTAGGGAAGAGGATAAGAGGATGTCTATTGCCAGTTGGTGTTATGACAAGGGTTTCAGAAATAACTAGTAATTACATATTCCTCAGTTTCTGGTGCTCATGATATGGCCTTTAAAAAAGAAACCAGATTAAAAAAAACCCACAAAACCAACCAGCCAAAAAAGTTTTAAAAGATTTACAGAAAACGCTTTCCTTAAAACACCCCAAATTAAGAAATCTATCTAGAAATCCATATGGAAATCTGCAAGTGATAATTTCTTAGGAAAAACATTTGAAATTTTGCAATTTCGCCATGTTGGAGCTAGTCAGTCCTGCAAGCTGGAAGAGCAGCAAGTGGAAAAAGTGAAGTCCTGTAATTGCAGTGTCATTACCTGATGTGACCTCTTTGTGCTACTTCCCAGCAGTGCTCCCTGGTATGCGCCTTGTGGGATGCAGCTCCTTGGGGATACTTGTCACTGGTCTGGGCTGACCACAAACAGGACTTAAAAAGAAGCACAGTGTGAAGGAACACTTTTGTTTCATTTGAGCTTTACTGGGGTGCAGAGCACATGTCGAGCACACCAGTCAGTGGAGCTGTGCCAGAGGTGTGTTTGTCTTTTGTGATGGCTGGAGTACCTGGACCCTGGAAATGTGGAGGCAAAAAGGGGCAAAAATACTCAGCTGCTGTTTAGGGATCCTTTTTCTGGTTGTTTGTCAAAGACATGTACCAATTTCACTGTTGTTTAGTCTTTGCACTCAAAAATAATAGAGAGAGGAATAGATTAAATAGATGGGAACAAAAAGAGTAAAGAAAATTAAATCTTGATCCCAGCAGACAACTGAAAAATGCTCAATAGTAGCTACAGGGCTTAAATGTCCACAAGACCATTATCAAGTCACCTCAGGCTGTGTCTTTTGCTGTTTCTACTTCTCTCTGGTTCATGTTCTGCCTTCTGTCTTCTGTTTACTTCATAAGTTCTTTTGGAGTAAGGAAATGTCTTGTTGTGCATTTATGAAACACCAGGTACTTTTTTTGAGCATCCTTGTGCCCCTGGGTAAGTAATTTCTTTCTGCCAGGTCATAGTTGATGTCTGAGAAAGGAGGATGCCAAGGATGCCAAATAGTGCCCTTTTAAAGCTCTCTGTGAATATAGAGATAAAAACCTAAACACAAACATCAGCTCACTTGAGAGATGAGAAAGAAGACCTGAGATTTGTAATTTTATTCTTGGGCTTACTGGTTATCCTGGGGAAAGATTTATTAGCAGTGTTACTGGGGTGGGGTGTAAGGGATACCCTCTTTGACTTAGCCAGTGCTCAGGAGTTTTAAAAGTTTTTTTTTTTACTGGATGCTACCCAGAAGAAAAATGGTGGCAAATGTGCTAGAAGAGGAAAATCAGCTTTAAGCAACCTTAGAATGGTAGGTTATAACAGTAGGAAACTACAGAAGGGTAATTGATCAATTTATCAGTAAGAAGTCACTCGGCCATGTGAGAGCTAAATCTGTAAAAAATTGACCACAAGAAGCTGTCTTTGATTTAAAATCTCTAAGCTTTTATTTAAACATGTCATGTAATCATTTTGGCCTCTTGAGCAACAGCTTATGGGGATTTAAAAGGAAGGTTAAATCCTTTTAAAAATAAAAATTTTCTGCTCTTTCCTGCCCCTTCCTCCTTCCTTTCCCTTTCCATTTACATATATATCCCATGTTTCCTACATCTTTGAGCTATAGGCAGCAGCTGAATGAGGTATGTCTAGAGTGTGTATGAGGAGAGGTGAGGGGAAAATAATCCATAAGTGTAAAGATTAAGGGAAGTATAACTACAACTTCTTCAACAGGTATACCTCTTGTATAGTAGAATATATTGTAAATAAAGAATGTATTGAAAAAGTTAATAAAGAATATATTGTAAATTCTGTGTACTGCTTGCAGTAGTATGCAATAGGTAAAAAAAACAAACAAAAACCAACTAAACCTTAACACTGCATGATACTTTCTTTCAATTTCTTAGCTCATTCATTCACACTGAAATCAACAGTTTGCATAAACCTTAGCGTAAAAAACCCTAATTGTAGGAATGCCTTGGTTTTACCTTAACCTTACTCAAAATGCTGTGTGAAAAATACAGAATTCCACTGTTGCTTTGATCATTTGATGCTCTGTGGGTGAGCAGCCTGTCCCATTTCAGCCTCCCCCCCAAAGCAGGCAAACAAGCTGGTTTCTATAGTTATGATGGTCTCATGATGCGATGGTCTCATGACAGAGGCAGGACAATGTTTGGCAGGCGTGCTGGTGTCCTGTGTTAGCCCAGCTGATGTGCTGAAAACAAGCTCAGAGGCACACAAGGCCTTTCTTAGACTGAGGGAAAAGCAGCAAACCTTGTTAAATTGTGTTTTGTGTTAATTTACCCAGACTACACAGGCTTTTGGTGAACTTGATTCCCATGATGTTTGCCTTACAACACTTATAAATGAGCCATTTTTCCTCTGAATTAGGTATTTGCTCTGCAAGCAGTGTTTAGTGACTAAGTGCTAGTATAGTTATAAAATATATTTTTAAACCCTATTTGTGTTAATATCATATTTTATATATTTGAGTGAATCATTTTAATAAAATTATTTGCTCAGACTTCTTTCCAGAATTAAATAGCTACAAAATGTGTAAATCATATTCTGGCTATTTTTTTTGACTTGTCAAACTTATAGCAGTTGGCTTCTAGCACAGAAAACCAGTGTTTGATAATGTATGGCTGATAATAACATCAGTTATGTGACAGATAAATAATTGGCACCTTTAATTTTCCTGTTATGCAAATTGGTTGCATCTTTTTGCATGATTACAAGAAATAGTTTGTAGCATGCTCTTCTGTAGGAGAAAATACAAAATTTTCAAACAGAAATGGGCTAAAATAAAAAGATAAAACTTGCATAAGTATGTATTTGCACATGTGCACTCTCTCTTTTGGAGGTTGCTCTTTGGAAAGCTGCTGCTGAAGAAGCTCTTCCTTGCACATACAGCACAAATAGCACAACACTCTGTGCTTCAGTGGGGCAGTGCACAGCTTTCCTTGCAGTGACAAGTACTGAAATGTTAAAAATAGATCAAGCTTTAAGAATCCCAGATATTTCCAAATAACAAAGGGTGCTTTATGTGAGCTCATTTTGCACTTTGACAAAGTATAGAGGCGCTTTTGTACTATGATTAGCAAGGGTGCTGATGTCAGTTCACTTGTCTAGCTTTAAGCTTTATTCTGCTGCTAAATTGTGCTTTGTACTGGAGTCCAGAGAACCTTTGTATCTGCCTTATTAGTGTGTAGTTTATGGAATTGCTTTTGTTTTTGAATGTAATCTGTGCCAGTTTCAGAGTGTGACTCACTATAGGACTGAAATAAATGTTCGCATATGCACTATGTGAAAAACCTTCAAAAATAGTAGCAGGTGCTAGCAGGCTAAATTCAATGTTTTAAATACTTAGGAGTTGCTGTTTTGTAGCCTGAAGGGCTGAAAGGAAATTCTTTTCAGTTCAGAGTTTTTTCTCAGTTTCAGAGCCCTGTTTACTCATTAATACTCAAGAGAAATTTTTGGGATTTCTAAAAACCTATCAGCACAGTACTAGAAATAAACTCTTAGAAGAGGCACATCTGATTGATACAGTTGATGGATTTTTTTTGCATGGGGTTTTGTTGTTGCACAGACCGTGAGACAAAATGCATCATGCTTCTCAATTGCTCTTGTTCCTCTCCTATCTCTAATCTCTTTCCTCCTGATTTCTGCTTTGAAAATTTCATCTGAGTGACTGAAGGTTGAGGTTAAAGATAAAGCTTCTTTCTGAAGCAGCTTGTAGCAGTTATCTGTGATCAGCCTTGCCTGGAGAGAGGCTCCCCTACTGAAGTTTCCTGTTATCCCAGCATCTAAGTTGTCACTTGATTTGGAAGCAGGAAACAAAACAAACTCTGCTGATGTTTTTGGGTCTCTGTTAAATGGTGCTTATCCAGCTGTCCTGCTGGGATATGCTCACATTTGAAATCTAAATTGAAGGGGTTTAATCTATTACATCCTCTACATATTAATTGCTCACCCAGTTAAACTTACTGCTACCATGGAAATAGTTGCTTGAGACTTTGACTTGATTCACAGAGTTCAGCATTTAAAAGCAGATGCTGTTATTCAGAACTACAATAAATACAATTGTTTTGTAAAGGATAGACATTATCTTAAAATAAAAAAAAAATACTTTTAGAGCTTTGGTAGTTGGAGAATGGATCACAAGCCTTAATTAAGCTGTCTGTCTTTTTTTCCCTTTCTCCTGTTTTCTGTGTTATCTTTTCATGATAGTTTTCTAAACTTGATACCCCAAAAAGGCCTGCCCACTTCACAGGGTTTTGTGAGTCTCTGGGGCAGAGCTGATGGCACTCTTTCAGAGTGGGAAGATGGCTGTGCAGCTCTTGTCCTTGTCCCTTATACCCTCTCTCTAAGAGTTTGTTTGAAGGTAGCATCAACAAAAAATTAAACGAATGCACTCTTGTACCTCACAGCATTGGCTCTGAATCTTTCCCTAATCCACAGTAAGAACTCCTGTTTTCAAAGCTGCTGTCCCAGTATTTAAAGGATGTCACACATCTTGACCCCTTCTGGGACCATCCTTTGCTGATTCTGTTCCTTTCCTTGGTTAGCACACAGCCCGGGCTGGCCAAAAGGGAAATGCACTCACCTGTCTTATTTATGCATTTCCTCTGCTGGTTTCTGTTTTTATCCTCCAAAGGACTTGCTGACAACTTTGTTTGAATATCCTGGAGAAGTTTAAAGTGGGGTGCCTTGGGGCATGGTGTGGGTCTGTGGTGTAATGCACAGTGGCTTGGCTACTGCACTGATTTACCTTGGTCTCCAACTTTGCTGAAAAGTATAAGAACAAACGCATGGCACAAGAGTGACTCCCCTCTGTGTCTGGGCTCTGCTTTCAGATTTCTCAGTGTGGAAGAAGTGCAGTTCTCCTAGGGAGCAATGGCAGCATGTCTGGTTTCTTCTGCTGTGCCCATTATCCTGGCACTGGGGTACAGAAAGAAGCTGCTAGCACAGTATTGCTGGTAGAGCTGAGGAACAAAAGTGCAGGCAAGTGGGGCAATAAAGATGCTGATGGAAGCAGCAGGACAGCTGTATGCTGAGCTTGGCTGTGTGGTTTGAGTTAAGGTCTTTGATGAGAGTTATGGCAGGTGATGGAGGCCCACGGGATGAAAGGCAGCTGAGGATTAGTTAGAGAATAAGACATTTTGCTTTTGCTTTTCTCTTAGACCAGCTTCTTTCAGCAGCATCAGGAGGGCTGGTATAATAGGCACAGTGTCAGACTATCAAATTCATTTCTTCTGTCTTCCCCAAAGACTGGGTTTATGTGGTAAAACTGTAACATTTGGTCATTCTCTCCATCCCCATCTCCCTAACAGTTTCAAAAAATAATAATGTTGCTCTTTTTCTGTAAGAGGTTCTACTGTAGAAATATGATGAGGTTCTGAGTGCAGAGTTCCCCTGGCATCGAGGTGCATGAACAATGTGAGCATTATCTGTTCTTTAGATGCAGGCCACTACTGTTGAGTATCAGTGAAAAATTCAGATAAAATGCATCAGCCTGTAACAACAGGTATTGGAAACAAAACACTGTGGAACACTTAACGATGTATTTTGTTTTGTCTTTCCCATGCCTATGAGAGCTTCCTTCAGCAGCCCTTTTTGTGTGCTTTTTTCCCCCCTCTCCTGCTCCCCACCCCACTTTTTTGTTTACTGTATTCATGCTCTCTCGTTTTGTAAACAGTGATTTAATTTATATATCCACTTGTACAAACAAAGCAAAGATATAAAATCTGAAACACAAATTCACTAACCCTCAAGTCCACTGCTGTAACAATACCTAAATAGTGTTAAATGTGGGTATTTGGTGTGTAATCTCTTAGTATAATAATTGAACTACTTGCTTCAACCCAGGCTGAAACCAGACATAAAATGTCTTCAAGTGTGATTTCTTCCTTCTAATTTTCCTCCCTTTTCTCTCTCCCCAATTTCCAGGCATGGAAGAGAAGATGGTTTGTTCTTCGGAGCGGCCGCTTAACGGGGGACCCGGACGTGTTGGAATACTACAAAAATGACCATGCCAAGAAGCCTATCCGTATTATTGACTTAAATTTGTGTCAGCAAGTGGATGCTGGATTAACATTCAACAAGAAGGAGTTTGAAAACAGCTATATTTTTGATATCAACACTATAGACCGAGTTTTCTATTTGGTAGCAGACAGCGAGGAGGAGATGAATAAGTGGGTTCGATGTATCTGTGATATCTGTGGGTTCAACCCTACAGATGAGGGTAAGTCCTGCTGCTTTTTCTGAGAAAGCGCGGTTCCTGCGTGTGAAGAATGTTTCAAAGATCAGATGGCTATCTTTAGTTTTAAAACTTGTGTGTATTGGCACTGAAACTTCCTTGTTACCCTGAAAAAAAAGTAAGCAGAACAGAGGGAGATATTCAGAATTCGTTAGGAATTAATTGTGCCATAGAACTCGGGTGACGCTCTTCTGTTCTGCGTGATGTTAGGTTTTGGGAGTACAGGAAAAATCTCTGAGTTAAATCATGCACAGCAGTAGATCTTCATGATCATCAAAGGAGTCCCATTTGGTATAAAAACATATGGTTATGCAAGCAGGAATGAGTGCAAAATGTCAGGTTTCTAATATTACCATTGCTCCGTCTGCTTTGAAACTTGGGGAAAAAGAAATCCACTCCCCATCAGCTGAAACAAACAAAAAAAGCCCTGTAGTTCTGCATTATCCAACTCAAATCCTACCAAAATAGATATTGTATAAAGGCAGCTTGTAGGAAACATGATGGTGTGTTTAATTCCTTGCAAATACCTTGTGGCCATTGCTTGTCCTGAATCCATTCTTATTTATTTACTTATTGTTCCTGCATTCCTTTTGGAGATTAGTGTGTTACATGACTTGCTGTAGCTCTGTGCACAGTTCCAAGAAAAGATTAAATAGTGGTGGTAAGAGGGTTATACATAAGGCATGCCTGACTGAAGGGGCTAGAATTAAATCCCTGCTTTCTGGAGGATTGTGGATTGAGGGAGGTGAGGGAGAAAAAGGGGCTTGCATCACTTTGCTCCAGCCAAATCTTAAAAAGTGACTGGAAAATACTGTTGTGTTCTGAAGAAGGGGCCCTTTTCTTTCTCCTTATTGCAGTTTTGAACAACAATTCTGTCACGAAAACCTCATTTATAAATTACCACTCTAATAGCAAATTCAGGGAATTTGCTTCTTTTGACAGTCCCAGCATGTTTTTGAGGCATCCCGAGCACACCCAGGAGCTGGCAGCACTTTGGCAGAGTACAAAGGAACATGTGCCCATTGCACAGAATAGAGAGGTGGGGTCCCCTCAAAACCATCAGCCCTTTTCTCTGAGAGCTGGTGTGTTGTTAGCCCTGTGTTTTCTGTCCTTAAACTGAAGATGAAGCCTGCTGTGGATGTGGAGAAATGTAACTGTGCCCTCACAAACTGAGGTCTTGCTTCAGCCAATTGTATCAATAACTTCTCCCCACTGTGCTCTCATTGAATGTTTCATCTTTGTCATTTTAGCTTTGGCTGAATTATCCCAACACCTTTACTTCACACAACTGAGAGTTGACAGTACTGTCTGTTTTATGGGTTTAGTGGTGCCTTGCAGAGCATTGAGGAAGAATTTAAAACAAGGAAAATGGGAAAATCAGTTGCTGAGTGTTTATTGCCAAATTCTTATTTTTCCAAGATGAATTTTCCTGACAATAGAAGAGCAGGTCGTAAATGTGCTTTATAAAATCTGTGTTCACCTGCAGTTTGTTTGGGGAAGTAAAAGAACAGGTGAAGTTCAGACAGTAAAACACATTATTATTTTAGTCTGGAGCTAAACAAAAGGAGTATGGGGCATAACCAATCTTTCATTAACCTGTGGAAGCAGAAGATTTCTTTGAAGCTGAACAAAATGTCTTTTGCCAGACTGATTAAGGGTTGTGTTGTGGGTGTCCTGCCATTGGCATCCTTTGCTCAATCAAGAACTGTTCCCCTAGTGCCTCTGGTTCATTTAAAAATCCAGAAACATTGCCTCCTTGGATCTATGAAGAAAAAATTGCAAGATAGCAGTGGCTAGTGCTATTAGAAAACAAATATAGAATTGTTTTTTTGGTGTTGGGACGAATGAGGGAGAAAAAGTTGCTTATAACAGTAGAGAGACCAGAAAAATAAAGCTCAGAATAGCTCTGAGCTGCTCCTTTCATACATAACAAAGACTCAGCAATTTCTGTGATGTAAAGTTTTGTTTTATTTCATTAGAAATTATTTTGAGTACTCATTTTCACCTAATGCTTTGTTTTGACCTTCCAAGTAGAAATTGATCTATGTGTGTGAAATCTCTTCATTGTGGAGATCTGCAATGTTACATTTGTATTTGGACAGAGTAGATAAATTTACGTTCTTCAATCATATTTACCAGCACTGACTGTTCACATTTCTGGTTGCATCATAGTGTAGTCTAATCTCTAATGATTGCATTACAATACATGCAATATTTGGCTTTTTATAGGGACTTTCTTTCAAGAAAGCTTTCACAGTGATTTAGATATTTTAAACTTAAACAAGACAGAAACAGGAAAGAATTTTTATTTTAAATAAGGTCAATAATCCTTTTACTTTTAAAAATAAATTCCTGGGTACTTTTTATGTTTTCATCAGCTAATGCGTCTTGTTTTCAAATGGATGCTCTAAAAAAATTTAATTCTGTAGCATCTTTGTGTTTAAAGCACGTGTGCAAAGTTGGAGGGTGCTACACGTGAGCATTGGGCTTGGGTTTGCCATGGAGTTTCTTACTGCACTTTCAGCAATTATATTTTCTCTATAAGATCATAATGTAATAGATCATCCAGAGGTTAAAATGGAACTATGAGGCAAAAATGTGTGACCAGTGTTTCATTTGAACTCTAGTGAGAGACAATCTGAAAGGACCTGATGGGTAATGGCTATTTTGTGCCTGCTGCTGTGGAGATGTCCTCTGAAATACTATGACCTGAGCTTTCAGAAGGATAAGGATAAATGTTTAAAGAAAGGTAGAAATAGAGGAAATGTGTTTTTAAAAGTTATTGATGAGAAGAAAGGTTGAAGGATGTTTTTTTTCCCCTGAGAAGAAAATATTGAGGGAAGAACTGACTTTCAAAAAAAAAGCTGTGATAAGCAGGACATGGATTTGTTGTTATCTGGAGAGAGAACTTGCTTTTGTCTCAGTGAGTGATGTAATGATAAAGAAAACCCCTCAAAGGATATCTAAGCACATGCTGTGAAAGTCCTTCCCTAGAATTTAGTAGACATCTGTGATGAACGTTTCATATGTGATCCAGCTCCATGTTTCTGTAATTAAGTGAATTGCATGCTTGGCAGAGCAGGGAAAAGAGGAAATGATCTTAATATATGCAAACATGTTACTTGCATGTATTTATTTGAATAAAGATAGCAGTAGCAAAATAAACCAGAAGAAATAGCAAGGTAGAGAAGAAGAGGGGAAAAAGGGAAGAACAAGATGTTGAAATCTATAATTACATTTACACAAATAATAAAATGTGGGAACAAGTTTTTGCCATCTTAAGGACCATACATTGAAGGAGCTGCAGGTTGCTTCACACATGATGCTTTCAAAGTTTCTGTTCAGGCTGCTGCTATCTGGTGTATGCCCTCATACCTTTTTGCCTTTGGAATAACAAAATTATTTTGGGGTAACCATGCTTTTTTGAATTATGCTCTGATAATGCATGCACTGCAGGTTGATCACAGCTTGGGTGCAATATCAGACATGACAGCATGAACATAACTTCACCTTGTCTTTGATAAATAAATAGTGAGTATTAGAGGTATTTAGGGTGCCCTTCCTGCATGAAGGGTCTGCCTGTAAGAAATAAAAAATGTTCTTCTTTGACAGCTTTAACAAGTTAATGACAGGGTCTGGCACACTTGGCAAAGCAAAATCACCATCCCACGAGCATATGTTGAATATTTGAGACCTTGGTCATTAAAGGGCTCAAAAGGGAGCAGAAGAAGCTGAGCTTCTAGATGAAGGAATGGAGGCTCTGGGAGAGCATAAAGAGAAGTGCAAGGACAGAGTAATAAACTAAAAAAAATTTGCAACAAATTTGCACTGTGGAGATGGTGTACTTAATGACGAGTTGAGGTGATTCTGTATCTTTCAGATATGGTTAGCTAGAAAGAATTTTTGGCTCAAAGGTGACGTGCCAGAAGGATGGTTGACTGATGACATGGAGTGCAGTAAAAAATAAGTTAAAAATGAGTTAAGCATTAGGAGAGAAACCCTCCAGAGAATAGTTGTGGGTCTGCTGTCACAGAAGTGAGGCAGTAGGTTTAGAAGGAATAGTGGGACAAATGCTTTTTTGGTTGCTTACTTTGAGTAAGTAAGGTTTGGGAGATAATAGCCAGTGAGACCTACAAATATGACATACGAACATACAAATATTCCACTTTTTTTACTGAGAGGAAGGTAATGGTAAACTGTAAAGAATGATGTTAGAGCTTTCTAGCAAAATTGCATAGGAGTAATCAGGGGTTTGATAGAGCTGGTAGTTGGTAGCTCAAGCTGAGGTGATCATTGTCTGTTATCCAAAGGAGAAAGAAAGAACAGCAGACAGGACTAAGATGTTTTCTGCCTCAGATGATGTACTAAAGGAACAGGTGGTTAAGTGTGATGATGATGATGATGAATAGAGCGCAAAATCTGCAGCAGTAGGTCTTCCCTTACAAGATGTGAGGCAAAAACACACACGTTTAAAAAATAATTTACTATCAGGGTTTACTATCTGATTTAAGATCAGAATCTTAACCTTGAGTGTTTGAGGTAATTATCTTAAGCTGACAGCTGCATGTTACAGAAGTTCACATGGGAGATGATTCTGCTCTTCCTTGATGAAAAATAAACTGAATCTATTATGCCTAGTAATTAATTTAATTTTCTCTTGTTCCTGCTGGACACCTCTTATGCTATTAACATTGCTGCTGAGTTGCTGGGAGAAGGGTTAGGAAAGTGTTTTGCAGGTTGTTGTCCTGTGAGGTGCTGGGAGCAGCACATGGAATGATGGAAACCTCTCTGGAACAGAGATACCAGCTGGATACTGGTCCAGTTACTGAGCTGGAGCTCCAGCTGGGAAAAGTCACCATGTGGTCAGAGCAGCATGGTCTGCCAAGGAAAGCTATGGGCCTTTTGGGTGAAGGAAAAGAATTCCCAAGTTTTTTAGTGTGGTGAGCTGCACTGTTTCTCTTCAGGAGCACCCACAGAAGTTAGCCTGTAAGAGACTACTTGATTATTTTTCCTGCATCACCCAGCCTGTGTGCCATCTGAAGATGGGGAGAACAGGCTACAGATGTTTCTCTTATTCCTCCTTTTAAATGAATAGTCTTCAAAAGAAACTTGCAGGTGGAGAGGAGGAGTCAATTCCAAGTACAAATGTTTTTGATATTTTCAAATTTTAAATGAGTGACCAAAAGTGCAGCTTAAAATTACGCATGAACTGCAGATAGTAAGGACTAAATTTTCCAGTTTTGAAAGATGGAAACTTCAGAGTGTGATGGAATCTGGAACAGTCAGTCATGTTTCTGGTTGGGATGCAGCAGGCAGGATTGTCCTGGATATAATGTGCAAAGCTGAATTCTTAGTTCCTTAAATAAGATATCATGTTTATCTTCAGAAAGAGAGAGATACGGTGAGATTATATTAAACAAAGAAAATAAAGCTATAAAATGCCTAGGAAGATTTTATTAGAGCATTTTAAAGTATGGAGCTTTCCTGCATAGATTTCATATTGATGCCAAGCTGATCACTTAATGCCAAAACCCAAATCACTCCCTGCTCATGTGTCTGTGCCCCTTCTGGGCTTGATCTGGCTCTAATCTATTGAGTTAATGTGCAATTGCCCACCAGCCTACACGTGTTTGTGCAGTGTGTGTGCACATGTGGCCCTTTGATTCCAGGATCTCAGCTGATGGTATGAAGGTTTTGTTTTTTGCTTGTTTTTAATTATGGCTCTTACTATTTTATCTGTGAATTTTTGCACAAAGTTACTGCTCTGATATTTTGTTGGCCACTGGTTACTTTAATAACTCCTGCATTACAGTAAGTGGATGGAAGGAAACATCTCAGAAGGACAGAAGAATCACGCCATTGCACATCTGTTGCTGATTCACTGTTGCAATGGAAAAATCCCATTTTTGTTTTCATTTTTCTACCTACAATGTGCAAAGAATGCATTTTCTTACTTTGATTGCAATTTTGACATTTAAAGTAATGCGTGCTGTAATGAGGCTCTGTTTCGTTCACTATGAGAACATTTCAAGTTTTTGCATAATTAGATATTAAGAGACTGTACATCATAGTGTAGAAAACAATTTAAATTCTGCTTTCATTTGAAACAAAACCCCAAAAACCAAAATTTAAACCCTATCCTAAATGGAAACTCTCACACTCAGATTTTCTAGATTGTACACAAAGCACAGATATTGTGGAATAAAGAAGCTTGATATAGTTAAGAAGGAAGAAAGTGGAGCCTTTTGTTATTCTTGTTCAGAACATTCTCTTTTTACCTCATTATTTTTAAAAGATACAAAAATGGTTATGAGGAAAAAAGTATAAATTCTAGTGAAAATGAAGCTATAACTGCTCATAACAAGCCAACTGAGAAAAGATAAAACTCTCACTCTGTTTTGAGAAAGCTGCTTGTTCTAGCTGTACTGAATGCAGGAATTATAAAAACAAAATAGGATTCTTGTTAGACTCATTTGCATGCTAAATATTCTGGCTGTTTTTCCAGCTCCCAGTTATTTCAAAGCAGTCCGAGTGTCTGAGCTCTGGGAACAAACCAAATGACTTACAACGCCCTTTGGTGTGCAGATGACCCCTTCCCTAAAAATCTGCTAGTCCAAAGTGGAGCAAGCTGATGATTGTACTCTTTGAAATCATAATGGGCTGCTGGGAGAGGAACTTTCCTTCCTATCAGCTTCAGGAGTACGTGGCTGAAGAGAATATTTGAGAGGGTGCAGATAGGCAAACAGCCTTCCTTTGCTCAGTGATGAAAGTTTTAACATTACTGCTTCCCTCATAGCCAAATTTGTAATGGCATCAATGCATAAAGCAAATCTGAAGTGCTTTAGACCAACTTCAGTGGATCTTTAAATCTGGCATCAGCCCACACTATTTAACACATACAGAATGCCTGTATGAGGATGGATTTCAGATCAGAAATTTGGTATTTTAATAGTTAATGCTCCACATGCTGCAAAAAGAAAACCAAACAAACCATCAACCAAACCACACAAACACCAATCTTTAACAAACCCCACACAGATCCGTAGGAGGATCAGGGATTTTATCAAGTATTATCTGTGTCAAAATAAATGAGGCAACTCATCAGAGGGAAAGTGTCCCTAACGATCCATTAACATTAATGGGCTCCAAATCCTTGCTCAGGGAACAGATCATAAAGCTTCCAGACAGCTGGACAGCATCACCTTGAATATTCAGTAACAATTGAAAGGGAAAGGTTAGGAAAAGAGCAGAATGAATCATTGTTATGTCTTTGTAAATCAGTAAGTGTGTCCCAGACATTTTTTTTTTTCTTTTTGTGCTTTGTGTGCAATAGTTAGTTTCCCTTCTCAGGAAAGAAAAAGTAGCAGAGCTAGGAAAGGTGAGGATAAAGGGTAACCAGATGTGCAATGAAATGGCTTCTGCACCAGGACAAATTAAGCAGCACCAAGTCAGTAAAAACTATGACAAAGTTGTGTAAAGTTGGGAATGGGAATTATGAGTAGGAGGCAATTGTTCACAGTTTCTTTGAAGATGGGAGCTGAAATATATCAAGTGAAGCTATCATGCAGCAGGTTTAAAAGGATACAGGTTTTCATGTCATGTGTAATAAGGTGTGGACCTCACTGCCACAGGATGTAGTAAAGGTCACAAATATAAAGGTACTCACAGAAATAGGAGAAATTCAGAGAACAGTGTGTCAGAGGCTGGGTAGCAGAGGCTGTGGAAGCAGCCTCTCTCTTGGGGTGCCCCAGAAACTGGAGCAGTACATCAGACCTTGTGGATACCTTGGTCCTCTTTCAAAATTCTCCATTTTATATTTCCCTGGAGAGTTCCCCTTGTTTCTTGCCTCTCTTCCTGGGAATGCTAGTCCATGGGAATGCTAGCCCATGGTCTGTTTGATTGCATCAGGTCACGTAGGCACCTCACCTTGTACCTGTTGGGCTCTGCTGGCTGCATGAGGACTGGCTGACACACCCATCTGCCCTGGAAGCCCCAGGGATATCCTGTTTGATTTCTTTTTTCTTCCCCTCGTGTGAACTTGGCACCGAGCACCTCCAATGACATGAAGGCTGTGCATCAGGAATGGGGTGGGGATTGTGGCACAGGATCTCATCTCTAAGTGTGGTCAAAGGATGATGTATTTGGCAAGAAATTTTTCTTCCCCACTCTTACTGGTGCATAAATTTACTTGTATTCCTCAGTTCTGCAGGGGACAGGGCAGGGAGCTGCTTGTCCTTTCTCCCACCACCACTTTTACAGGAACAAGAAGTACACATTCCTGGTAGGTCCATTCAGGCACTTCTCTGTTCCTGCTGTTGAGCCCCTGCATTAGGAGAAATCAAGAAACATTAGCAGGTGCCTCCAAGAGGCTCCTTCAAGCTCTCAAATTTCCTAAATGATAGAAAATTGTTCATGTTTTATATTTCAGCATGTAGAAAATAAGTGACTTTTTTAGTAGCTTTTGCTTCCAAGTACTGTTGTATTTGAAAGGAAAAAAGAACTGACTCTAGAACACAAATAAATAGGAAGTGCATAGGAATTATAAAGTCAAGGCTATTTAAGTAATCATTGGCTATTTTAAGTAACAACCTTCAGGAAAAAATGTAATTAATTTTATCTTTTTTCCCCATTTTTCTAAACTGTAGGACATGGTCAGGAATTTTCAGGACTAGTGTTTCAAGAAATGTAATATATAAAGATTTTATGAATTATAAACATCTCTATACTGTAACTTATCTGACCTGGGTGCATCAATTTATTTTTATGTGTGTGATCCCTCGATACAGTCTGGTTTTTCCTTTCTTCTGCTAACTAGTTTGATGAATAGGTCAACCACAACCCTTCATAATAACTTTTTTTAGGCTATCCTACCTTTTCAGGTAGGTTGAGTTGAGGAATTTTCATACACCTAGACTCCTTCCACCCACATGGGTGTGGTGGGATTTAATTTCTGAGCCTGTTTAGGTGCCATGGGAGTTCAAAGCAGGTGCTGCTATTTCTATTTCCATGTCTAAATCACTTGTACCTGCTGTACACAGAACTGGAAGCAGGAGGGCTGTGTTCTGGGCTGCTCATCTGGTTTTTCCCAGGGTAGTGCTGGGAAGCAGAAGCTGGATGAAGCTACTTTGTAGTGCATAGCTGTAAGCCTGACAGGAGCAGGAGCATTGGATAATAATATGTTCATTTAAACAATGCTAATAATCAGGGTCCATTCTTGGGATGTGTAAATTGGAATGTGCAATGAGTTGCAAGGGAGCCTTGATAATTGGGAAACAGTTTGCTTAATTATGTTGTTCTTAGTCAATGTGTCATTAAAACAATGAAAAAGCCAAATTAATGTTTGATGGTGTAGATATTTTCTAGTCTCACAGATAATTTAATAGTCTGGATACATGCATTTGGAAGGAAAAAAGAAGTTACTTTAGAATATACATGGATAGGAAGTGGATGAAAATTATAAAGATAAGGTTATTTTAAAAAAAAAGCACACACATTGCAACAACTCCTCTCCCCCTACCCCAAAAGAAATCCAAACTAAGCCAAAACAAAACAAAACAACAAAAAGAAGCCAAAACCAAACCCAACCACAAGTGCATCATTTATTACACAACAATAAAAAATTAGGGTATGTAATAAGGGGGCTTTGTGGAACATGTTACCTGTTGTACCTTGCCATTATTTTTATAGTTGTAAGGGATCTTCCATTGCAAAAGCAGCAGTTTTCCTCTTGATTTTTCAGATATTGAGAGTGGCCTGGTCCTGCCTAGTGACTAATCTCAAACAGTGATGTGGCCTTGGTCAAAGATGAATGAATACTTGCTAGTGCTGACTCAGGTTGCCACGTTCAAGTAATAACTTCTGGGCCTTTGTCTGCTCTTGATTAAAACAATAGATTTGTGTTTTTAGCTGTATTACCGCAGCTGTCAGCATCTTAGCTCTTTCTGTGGCCAGGTTAAATAAGTCACTAAATAAGGCAGAACCTCTGTTTCCAAGGCTCACTTAAGAAATTGATTGCAGTTTGAAAATAAAAAGATTGCTATATAAATGTAAATACCCTGAAACAAACTTTAACATCTGGACGTTCTCATGTCAAATTTCACAAATTCGAATTAAACCCGAGATTTTTTGCATCCTCTGTTAATGATTTTCTTTTCTTATTGTTGCTTCTTCACTGCATAAAGAGCTCTTTGCTCCTGTGTTTGCAGATGCTGTGAAGCCACCAGTTAGCTCTTTACAACCATCTGCTGAGTTGCCCTTGCCCATCAGCACTTCACCGCCTTCCGTGCAAGCAGAATCTTCCCTCCCTTCTCCTTACCGGCTTATTAACGTCCCCTCTCTGGAGCCTTCCTCTGGCCAAGAAGATCCCCAAGACTACTTACTGCTCATAAACTGTCAAAGTAAAAAACCTGAACCTATGAGGTAAGTGACTTCTGTTTCTTAATGACACTTATTTGCATTTCAGGCCAAGAACATTTGTGCTGAACCCCTTTTTTTCATTGCCGAGACATTGAGCATTTGGCTGCACAGATCTACACAGGGAAGCTGCCTGTAACTTTTTTTTACTTTTCTTTCCATGCATTAAACCTTTTGCTGCAATAGTAAGCTGTTTTATCAGTGCTAGACCCATACTGCATTCTCCACAAGTGCCAACATGAAGTATCACAGCAATGCAGCAGTCCAAGCATTTCACTGGAGCTTGGAGTGGGGCATGGCACAAAGCACCCTTTCTTTAGCCCCAATCTGGTCTGCTTAGTCCAGTTTATTACCAGAAAAAGCTGGAGGAATTTAGACTTTCTCCCTCCTGGCACTTGGTGCCCCAGTTTTGCCAGTTAAAGCTTTCATGGGAGGGGTTTAGAAACCATGCTGATTTTATTATCACCTGCCAGGTTACCACATCACTGACTACAGTGATCTTCAAGTGGCATTTGTTTACTGTTACTAGCATGGTTCAGACTGTCAAACAAGAAAAAAAACCCTACTATTTTATGATAAGGAAGAATGCAGAGGCTGAAACCACTCAGTTTCCATATCCTGAATTTCAGCTTTTTCCAAATAACAGATATTTAAAAGAGAACTCAAATAAGCTTTATTTTTTACTGAATAAAGAGTACCTACACAGTTAGTACTCTAGAGAAGTGTGCAATAGGAAATTTGAAGGAAAAATTTAGAACTTCTACTGAATTAAATCTCTATTTATTCCTCCATCTGCTACTTCTAACTTACATAAATGCACAGCACATCCTGCACAGGAGGATATGATATTCATAGTAGCTACCTGGGAAATGTCACTGTGGCTTGCCAGAATGGATCATGGTGGCCATTCCCAGAGCAGGCTGCCCAGGGATATACTGGAGTCTCTGTCCTCTTTTTAAAAAAACTATGTAAAAGGACCAAAAATGAACATGACTGGACAAGCTCCTGAGGAGCCTCACCTGATTTTGAATAGTTTTCTTAGAGGTATTGGAAAAGCTGAGCAGATAATGTCCAGAGGTCCCTCTGACCTTGAGCATTCTGTAGGAGAACCTTATAAATCCCTGTGGCAAGCTTCTTTTCTGCAGTAATTTCAAATAAAATCTGCTGGGATATTTCCAGAAAAATTAACAAAACATCATATTCTTTTTGTGATTACAGACAAGTACGTGGAAGGCTGAGGAAGGCTTCCTTTGGGAGTGTTTTCATGACTATTCCACATGCTTCCTTAGGGCCATACCTTTGAGTGGCTGTGCCTTCTGCATCAACACCTTGATGCTCTGCCAGTTCTACCTGTGCCATGTGCTCTGCACTCCCTTGGCATTTTTATCTTGCTCTGTTGTGCCTGAGGAGTTTCCTGCTCCATTTACTGATGATTATGTGGGAGAAAAGCATCCACCCTTTACAGCCTTCCTTATAAACAAGGGAATGAGCCTGCAGTTCCCCCAGAGTATGGAATGTGCAGGTTACAGGCAGCATGGAATGCCCCAGAACCTCCTGCAGGAGAAGGGGAAACCCAGTGTTGAAGGTTTCAGTGTTTAGTGATGTTTAGAAGCTGATAGTGCTGCAGAGGAATGTCACTGTTCCTGCCAAAAGCTTTTAACTTTGGTATCACTTCCAGAACAGCTTGGCAGAGGAATTAACTTGGATTTCAGTGCCCTGGCCCATCAGAAATGTGCCTGAGTGCCCATTTGCTTCTGCAAGGAACAGGCTCAGAGAAGAATTTCACCATCACAATGTGAAGGTGTTTTTAGGAATTATGAAGTTTGGGATGTGTAATTGACTTTCTGACCTGACTTCCACAGTTCTGTGATGTGTGGATTAAGCAGAGGCTGAGGAGACCATAGAAGGGGCCACAAAATGTGGCAAACTGTAGAGTCCATGATTAGCCTGCAGAATTTCTCAAGGAAGTCACTGGTGACACAGGGGAGAAGATACTGGGGAAGGCAAAAAGTTCAGTGGAGATAAAATACCTGGTGAACTGAGAGAACAGAACAAAATCTTTGGGAATGTAGAGATTGTTTAAATAAATGATGCCTTTATAGGAATATTTGAAGACATTGACTTTATGATCTCTTGGGTATTATATGGGCTTAGTTTATTTTCTGTAACTAAATAGCTGTGTCCTTTCATTAAAAAAGCTGTGACAGTGAAAATTCAGAATAACAGTTATGCTGGACTTTCAGTTCCACCTAAAATGACTGCCAATATTTTATGTCTGGTAAAGTAGGTAAGCTGCTGGATTTGGGACAGAGTATAGAGCATACAGACATTTTCTTATGGAATAAGAGCTTTCTGTATCTGTGCAGCACATTACTAAGATGATTAGTAAGAGTGCACTCTACCCCAATCCACATCCTTACAGGCAAAGAAGAAAATTAAATGGCTGCCTCATTTTCCTATTTTCCAGGCTTAGAACAATTTATGTGTGTATTTCCTACAGACTTAGTATAAAGTGCAAGGCTTAATATCTGTAATTAAACAGGCAGGTACTGTTACTTAAATGTTTTCCCTTTAGACTTAAAAATTACCAATATGCAGAGGGAACATTTTCTATTCTGATTCTGCATGTAACTTCATAGGTAATCTGGGAATCACTGAATTTTATTTCAAGGTTTTGAGGTTCTTTTCTGGGTCAGAAGGGTAACTATGAAACACAGATGTCTCTGAGTCACTTCTTTGGGATTTTTGAGAATTGTAGTGTTTCAAACCTAGCAAATAATTATTAAATGCTCCATTACAGTGTCATAGAATGCACCACATACTGTGGTGAGAATGTCTTGCATGCAGCAGTTGCAGCTGTAACTATCATTCAGTATTCTGTCTAGAATAGTTTCATGCTCTGATCACTGCTGACTTAAGAAAGAGCATTGTTTCACTGTAGCATTTAGGGAGATTTGAAGGTTTGTGTTTGGATCCTAGATGAGAAAATGCAGCCAAACTTTGCTTCCAAATCCCTTATTGTTCTGGCTCGTTCCAGAGGTGTTGAAATACTAAATGCTGTCTTCCTCATCTTTCCTATGTGTATGAACCAGCCAAGGGTCACCTTTTCTCTCAGAAGAAGGGCAGGAATACCTGCTATTAGAAGACTTTGAAAGTAAAAAGATGCCACTGCAGTGAGTGAACAGTAGCTATTCTTGGAACACGTGTGAGAAATTAATCACAGAGCCATTAACTTGCCTGAAAATATTGTTTGTTTGAGACTCATCTTGCATGGTGTTCTGTGAGTTTTAACAGAAAAACTACGTAACTTTGGCTTCCATTTTCTGAAAATAGGTCTGGTTGTTATTTATTTTTATGTCCATCCTGTTTTTTTTCTATGCTTGCTGTTGCTGTCCCAGATTGCTGGCACACAAGAGCAATTTTGCTGCCATTTTGTCCATAATATTCTGTTTAATCAGTCATATTGATTCCTGTGGGTGAGAAAAGAATCAGCTGAGAAGGATGAGTGATCAAGCCAGCCTGAACACTTTATTTGCAAAAATGAGGTGATTACCCCTCAGATTAAAACACTTGATAAACCTTTTTCCTGGCTCTCTCAACAAGTGGTTGTTAGTTTGTGAAAGATGGCTTTTTACTGGGCTCCCCTTGCCTCACTGCCCCACCTCCTCTCTTAATCTTAATGCCCAGTCCTTGTAGGTCAACAGGCTGGACAGTTTTCTTTTCTTGGCATGGGAAAAGAGATAGCCAGTCCTAGCACTGAATAAGGGGTTTTGGCCACTTACCATAATTTAGACATATGTGATGCACACATGTGATAACACTGAATTTATGTCACAGTCATCCTCTGCTTATAAAGGGAGGAGTTATCATTGTGTTGCATCCAGCTTTGCCATTATTTTAAACTGAGGTGTAAAAACCCTTTTAATGCTTATAATTGTAATAGCCAATTGTTAATGGAATATTTAAGCCAATTGATTTTTTTTTCTTGAGCTCTACTAAAGGGAAAAATTTAAATTCCTGAAGTACAGATGTCATTTAAAAAAAAAAACCCAAAAACCAGGAGTACAGTCTGTTCTTATCAACTATGCACTGTACGTTTCCAGAATTGTATATGGGGTTCTTATCGTGATCAATGATTGTTGCTGACTTCTAAAAATAGTCAATTCTGAGGCTGAATTCCCTGCCTTCATTTTGGCATGAACTGCTTTCTTTGTTTCAGTGTTTTCAAACTTTCAGTTGTGCAAAATCAGATTGCTTACAACCCATTCATATTTTGAAAACTATTTCAGTAGTCTAAGATACTGATTCCAGAAGATTACTTTCAAAATTGTGTATTAAATCAGAAATGCCCTCTTGTAATAAGAAACGTAAGCTGTTGCCATCAGTTAAGCAAATGACAGACCTGGCTGCCTCATGTGTTATGGTTTTTGAAAACCTTCTGTTTGCACAAGTGCTTGTGGTCAAGAAAGATGCAGCATCATTCACTTAGACCCAGAAAAACTCCTAAATTTAAAAAGGATAGTGTTAGTTGCTTGCATTTCATGGGTAATCCTTAGGCTCTGGCATTGTAAATATGCTGTTGTTCCATTTTAAACTTTGGTTTTATATTCCTGCATGTTTTTGTAAGATAAATGTAGTGTTTGTTTTATTTCTGTAGTTTTAGATTTTTTTTTTTCTTTTAAAGTGCATCCTAGTGAACTGGAACAAATAATTTTGGTTCTGCAATTGATTGTCAGTGTCCAGCTTCTCTAGACTGCCCACTTTGTTTTTATAGTATAAAAATTAGAGACCCAAATCCTTGCCATATTTGCTCATGTGAAGAACACTTGACTTTTTCTAGGATTTTGGACTAAATGGATATCACAGAACTAGGAGAGTACATCTAGAAAGTGAGACACTCCTGAATCAATCCTTTGAATAAAGAGGAAGGGCTGCAGCAGGGGCTGAGCTCAGAGTGTTCACAATTTATTATGCAAACTCTGTAACCTCATGTGCTTCCTTCAGTCCTATGTGCTCTATTTTTGCAAGTGTTTTAAACTTCCAGGTGTTCATGCATGAATTTTTGAAGTTCTGAGGCAAAGAGCTCTGAGAAATAGTTTATTCTAACATACAAGAGAAATATGTATATTAGTGGTCAGCATCCTGAGGAATGTAGGAAGTTTTACTTCCTTGGTTGTGCTAAGAACAAATAATGAGAAAATTCTCTTCTTTATGGGGAGGTTGATTAAACTAAATGCAGATTAAAGTTCAGTATTAACTAGAAACCAGTTCTGACCAGTGACAGAACTGAAATCTATGTTTAAGATAGTAGCCAGGGCAAAATTACTATACTTATGGAAAAAAATGCTAAAACAATAAGAATAAGCCGTTAGGAAAAGGTGATAAAATTGAAGTGAGAACTATCATAATCCTCTTGTCCTGATGGAAGATTGCATCTTTGTCTGTTAAACAGAACAAAAGCCAGTTGGTGAGGTGAATAGCATTTCTCTTGAGTGCAGATGTCCATTCCAAGCTGATCATGTTGGTTCCCCTGATAGCTGGGAGAGGCACTTTGGGAGTGATTCATTGGGTTTAGATGGATATCTAAGAAGAACAGAGAGTGTTTCACACAGTTTCCATTCCTATGATAACTGGAGAGGGAACCTAAATGAATAGCTTAACTGGATTCCTTTTTCCTCAGGTTGCCAGAACCCTGAGAGATAAATCCAGCTCTCCCTTAAGAAAGTTTTGTACAAACTCATTGACAAATGAAATGTGAATAATAAATACTGATTGTGATAACTTTGAGGTGCAGGACCTGTTAAATGAGGGGGGGAAATGCTTCTAGTGGTAGTGGGTGTACTTTATTTATGTATTTTATTCCTCAAAAATTTTGGAAATGTGTGGTCCAGTTCCTTAATAGAGCTTACTAATAAGAGTTGTATTGCAGGTATTCATTGGTACACATGCATGCTGAAATATTTACATATGCATGTAGAAATTAACACAATGGTATGGTGCTGAGGTAATGAAAATAGGAAATATCATGGTATGTTTGATTAAAAAATGATTGGACTTCCTTAACTACAGCACTAACATCTCCAGTGTTAGTATTTTGCCACTGTTTTGACTTTCATTTAAGCAAGGAGCCAGAGTGATAACAGAATTTCTCTGCCTGGAGCACAGTAAATGGGTAGGTTTAGAAAGGAAATCAAATGATTGTAATGTGGTTACTTTCCGCGTAAGTTTACTGGTAGTGTTTAGTACCAGTACTAATGAGTGCTGTTCTCATAAAAGAATTTCCTAAGAAATCAAAAGTAAACTGTTCTGCAGCTTTATCTAACACCACCTTCATTTGCATTCAAGACAAAAGCTCTCTGTTGCACATGCAACCTACGGATTTTTTTCCCTCAAAGAACATACTATTTTCCTCCTATTTATGATCTTATCTCTTATTTATCTTTTCCTCACATACATAAAATGAGTTTTATATGGTCACTATAACTTTAGGTATGCATTTAGAGGGGGTTACAAGCAGTCATATTTTTTCTCTTGACATTTTTTTCATTAATACTTTTTGATTAGAATTAGCAATAGCTGTAAATCCGAGAATCACGCATCTTATTTTTACCTTTAACAGTGCCAATAAAGTGATGCTAGTTTGCAGCACAGTATAAAAAATAATAATTAAAAGTAATTATTTAATTATTTTTAGTTAAATATTATTTAATATTTAATTTAATTAAATCCTCCAGCCACCAAACAAATTTGGCTTCAAAGTGGCATCCTGAAAATCACTTGCTTTATGAAACATCAACCTGTTACAGAGCTGTTGATAAAGCTCCACAGTTGTGCTGTGCATTTCACACGCATGGGTTTGTATGAATGTAGTTACTTAGGATCCCTAGGTACTTCTATTTGTTCAATAATTGAGTTTCTGCATCTCATTTAATAAAAATAAATAAATAAATAAATAAATGGAAGACTTTTATGTTGGTTACACGATGAACGCCGCGTTTACGATCTGCAACGTTTGTTTTTTCTCTGCGCGTTCACCAACGCTCTGATCTCGCCGTCTCACACGCAGATCTCACGCCGACTCTGCAAAATCCAGCTCTTCGGAAACAGACTGCAACGACAACCTGCCCTCCCACAAAAACCCGGCTCCGTCAGGGAGCAAGCACGCTGTGAACGGCTTCTTCCCGCAGCAGGGCGCCTACGACTCCCCGCCTTCCCGCTCCGCACTGGCGCTGGCCGACTCCAGCCTCTACAACCTGCCCAGGAGTTACTCCCAGGACGTTCTGCCCAAGGCGGCGTCTCCATCCGGGACGGAGGCCGAAGGAGAGCAGCACGTTTTCAGCGCCCCGTCGGCGACGTCGTTGGACGCGCACATGCGGCACATCTCCATCAGCTACGACATTCCCCCCACGCCCGGAGGTACTTACCAGATCCCACGGACTTTCCCGGAGGGAACGTTGCCTCAGACTTCAAAACTGGAGACTATCCCAGACGTCCCTCCGCCTCGGCCGCCCAAACCTCACCAGGCTGCCGATCGATCTCCCGTGGAAAGCGGCGGCCGCGCCGCTTCCGACACGGACAGCAGTTACTGCATCCCGGCCGCGGGAGCGCCGCCCTCGCGCAGCAACACCATTTCCACGGGAGACCTCAACGTCTTCCGCAAAGGTCGGTATGCCCTGCGCTGGCCTGGCGAATTCCGCCTTCAGCTGTGTGGTCTGGATGACGTGAGGGGCATTCCTAGACTGTAGGAACACTTGTAGCCCCCACAAAGTGTTTAAAATATATAAGGAAGAGGAAAGGAGATCATCACGTTAGATCATCGCGTTAGATCATCGCGTTAGATCATCGCGTTAGATCATCGCGTTAGATTATCACGTTTTATCTTCTTTTTGCCAGGGTCGGGATTAAATGCGCGAGGGATGGTGTTTCTTGCTCGCACTCAGATGTTTGTTAGTTCTTATCTATGTTACAGTGAGTTCTACGGCACCTCTAGCTAACAAGCTAAAAATGGAGATGTATCTCTCTCTCTACGAGGCAAGGGCAAATTGTCCAATTAAGAAAAGCTACCCAAACTACCCTTACTCTTAATCCAACAACCACCCATGGCCCACAATGTGGACCTTTCCATCCAACCACGAAACATCACCCAAACCCATGAAAGAGAAGGATAAAACCTCTGCCCTAAAACCTCCATCTTGCTTTCTATACACTACTATATTCTAAGATCTTAAATTCTAAGTTTTCCACCATGTGATATTACACACCTCCATTCAAACTACACGCCCATAATTCTAGTTCTATCACTCGATTTTGGAAGCCTTCTCCATGGCCTCAGGTCAAATGCAGTGTTCTCTTGGGGGCCAGTGCCTGACAGCAAAGAAAGCCCAAAATTCTCAGTTTCCAGGGCTCCAACAGGAGATTTTTAAAGGAAATCACCTAAACAGCAAGGCACAGAACATCTGTAAGGGATGTATCTTTTAGCCTTGGCTAAAAATATTTGAACATTTAGATATAAATTTATTTTGTAATAAGTTTATATAACTGAATTCAATACTACCATTATCAGCCTTTCAGAATGACCAAAGTGAGCTTAGTGAAGTGTGGTCCAATCTGCAGAAGCTGAAATTGTTTCATGAAGATCAGTGGGATATGTATATACCCAGAGTTTTGAGATCAGCCCTGATTTGGTGATCATTGCCACCATCATTGGACACTTTCTTTCTGTCCAAGTGATAGATATGCTTACTGCAGTCTTCTAGTAAAATTAAAGTTGTTCCTTGTGGCCACCTAAATGTTGGTACTCCAGATTTGCTGTCATGTGTATTGTCTTGTTAACCACTCTTGGGCTAAGGGTTTCATTTTCTTCCAGATTTCTGAAGCAGGTGGGCACTACAGTGTTGTTTTTAAAGTGAAATTTTATATTGGTTTAAGTCAATACTAATGTTAGAGGTGATTTTAAAGGAGAATTGTTTGAAATGAGGGATGAATGAGGCAAGGCTTGTAGAGGAGGCAGTATACAGAATGGATGGGATCATACAGATGCTCAGATACTATTGTCATATTTGTCATTCATTTTGTAGACTGAGCATAAAATACTGGTGGTTGTTAGTGTTTTAAAATTACAAAGTAACACCATGAAAGATCCTTGTTTGCTTTGCTTATTTTCTCTCATTTTGCTAAGTTTATAGGTGAGTATTCCTACATTGAATCTGAGATTCAGTGCCTCAGGAAAAGTAATCTTCCTGAAAACACTGTTTAAATTTGGTACTTAAGAGCAGAGTCGTTTATCTTTCCTCTGTGGTGAAAACCTTAAAAAAGAAGTTTTTTTCAAGGCAAGGTGGGGATAAAACCCAGAGTTTGCCCAGTTTCTGTGCTGGCATCATGAGGAGGGGCATCCCTGCCACAGGGTGAGGGCATCCTGCTGCCTGCATGGATGAGCAGCACCAGGGAGCCAGGAGTCTCACAAAAACCCCTGTCCAGCAAAGAACCAGCCACAGAGCTGAGGACCTGCTTAATGGGGACTGCCAAGAGCCAGGACTCCAGAAAGGGAGACATTTTTGGTTCTGCAGCAGTCCACTCCAATGAAAGCCCCTGGAGACCACACTGGGGAGCTGAGAGAAGGAATTCACCTGCTCCTGCAACAGATGGGATGCTGTTGAATCAGCACTTTCCAAGCAAAGAGCATCAGTCAGAAAACCTTTCTTCAGATATTAAACTACATCTGTTGTTTGTTTGTTTTAGAATAGGTTTTTCATGAGGGCCCAGATTCTCACTCTTACACTAAATTCATATACCTGCTCAATTGAAAGATAGACTGTTACTTCCTTAAAAGCAAAAATTCATTTCTCTTTTCTTGTCGTGGAAAAATGCCACTGTGAGAGTTTCAAGTTGTGACTGATGAGTGCTAAGGTTGTTTGTGTGTACAGTCCTCTCAAATATAGATAAATCTAAGGGCCAAAGTAAATAACAACAGACTCTGGATGCCTGTGCCAAGTGACAGGAACAGGAGTGATAAACAGCCACTTTCTCTTCTTGTCTCTTTAGAAATTAGTTCTCAAGACTGTTATGATATTCCACGAACGTTTCCGAATGACAGATCTAATTCACTGGAGGGCTTCCATAACCACTTTGTAAGTATGACTTGATCTGATCAGAGGCAAGTGCTTGATCAGTGACAGTGCTTGAATGCTCTTTGTTCCTGTGTAAGAAAGCAAGCTGTGCAGTGTTTGTGATTTTTCACTTTCAATAGAAAACATTAATCTGAGTAGATTAGGTTAAAAGACTCATATGATTCACAGCTGATTGCATAACTTATTTTGTTAAAGGAAATATATGTTAATTCTAGAAAAACAGAAGCATGTTGACAGTGGGAAGTGTTTCAAGTGAAGAACTAGATGAAAATTATGTCCCAATGAATCCCAACTCTCCTCCACGACAGCATTCCAGCAGCTTCACTGAACCCATCCAGGAAACAAACTATGTACCAATGATACCAGGCACGTTTGATTTTCCATTATTTGGAAAGCAAGTCCCTCCTCCTGCTCACATGGGTTTCAGGTCCAGCCCAAAGACCCCTCCCAGACGGTCGGTACCTGCTGCAGAGTGTGAGCCTCCGCCCGTGGATCGGAACCTCAAACCAGACAGAAAAGGTGAGGAAGACCTCCAAGAAAACCTCATTTTTAATCATAGCTCTCTCAACTTCTGCTCAGTGGAAAATTATCACGCTTTTAGGAATTATTTTTGAAACAATTTTTGTCCTATGAGATAACCGAATCACAGAGGAGCCCTAGGATTATTTTTAGCATAATTAAAACATCGCGATAACAATGCCAAATAAAAGAATAGGTTTAGATTTTATTGCTGTAGTTACTAATGAAAAAATGTCACTGAATTCCTAAGATTCAGAAGTGTGTCCTTGTTTATAGAAGACACTTGTGATGCAGAGAGAGAACACAAGGCATTGGGTAGAACACAAATTTATAGCCATAACAGTGCTTGGTACGGGATCAGTACACATACTTATTTTAGAGGGCCCCTTTAAATCTATCCTAAAAAATTAATCTCTTAAATCTGGCACGTAATGTGTTTATTTTTCCTTAAAATGAGGATTATTTGAGTGACCAGAGTTCTTAAGGAACCGAGATGATTGCATTGCAATATGTCTGTAAGAGATACTTATATAGAGAATCCCTAATAAATAGCCTGGATTTTCCAGTTTATCTAAAATGTTTTATCAGCCGTCTTACTAGAAATACAGGCAAATGCTTGAAGAACTTGTTTCCCTACTAAGTTTTTTAGACAAGATAACTGATTTTCTTGTAGAAGAGGGAACTAAAGAACCTTAGGTCAAATGTCTGCCCTATTTTGCACTTGAGTAAGTCCTATTTTTATTCTTATGTACTTGAAAAAATTAATATTTACATTGAGAATGGCTGACTTCATTGTGGGAAAGTGTGATTGCAAATAATCAGATGATCCAAAATATTCACTAACTAAACCTTTAAATTAGTATTTTTGCCACTAAGTCAAAACAGCCTGTAATTAAGGGAAGCAAAGAGTATCACCGTGATAGATGAGCTGTGTAAAATGGAAAGTACCATTCTCATTCTGCCTGTCCATCTTCAGAAATTGAGGCATGACTTTTTTTAAGACTTTTGGCCCACTGCTTGTGTCTAATTGTTTCTGTGCTACCAGACAGCAGTTTTGCTTAGTTCTTAAGAAATACTGGACAGGAGGAGATTGATGAAAGTTGATACTGAAAAATATTCTCAGAGTAAACTGAGCTGAACTGATTTAAGACATTTTCCAGAGTGGCCACTTTGTGTATTTTACTGATAAAATATTTGACTTTCAGAAGTAATAAGTGTATGTGTTGAAAAGCATCTCACTTTTGCTGTTGGCAGTGCAAAGCTGCCACAGAGATGTTTGCTGGGGCAGCATTGTTGCTCTTGCATCTATCTTTTTGGAAATGAATTAGTGTTTCACATTCAGAAAGTGGCATGTAAGGCTCCTGCTTTGCTCCCATCCTCTAATGCTTTACAGCTAGAAAGATGTAGCTAACACCAGGGGAAGGACTTGAAGATGTGTTATCATAACTCTTAATGAATATAGAGTTACTGGATGAAATTTTTGCCTGTAGACTTTTGGAAGATGTTATCACTGTAAAATAATAGGATTGTTTAATATAATTTACAAACTAAAGTGATTTTAAAGTAAAACTGTCCCTAAAAGTAAATGTGGTATAGTGCCTAGGGGCTGAAAAAAAAGTTTTATGAATATCTTGAGCTGCCAAGCATGGCAATGATTCTGATTTACCACTGAGGGTTTTATCTCAGTAGCACACACACACAGACTGCCTCACTCCAATTTTATCAAGTGCACCACTGTGAGTTTTCCATTGTTGTGAAGAACAGATCTGATGACCCATCAGAATGGTGATGTATTCCCATTTCAGTAGTTGAGATCTCTACACAAATAACTCTCACAAATAACTGCAGGTTCCTTTGAATTAAATTAGTTGAAGCCCCTTTTTAAGTGGACCTTTACCTAACTAAAACAATGGTGTGCTTTTTATTCTTCTGTGTTGCTTTTTGAGCTTTCAAGTTCTTGTAGCAGCTTCTATTATCAGGTTGTTTCTGTTTATGTAAATGTACTGCAATGCTCTCCTGCTACAAATTAGTGCATTGGAAGTGTCACGTAGGTCTGTGTGTTCAATAAATATTTGGCAGGCACAGAAGGGGAGGAAATAGAACATAAAATATTTACCTTCAGGCTATTGCTCCTTTAAATATTGAGGGGATTTAATATGCCATTGGTTCAAGAACAACTGTTGAAGACCACTGGTGCTTCTCCAAAAGATGGTCTCTAAAATACTGCAAAGATCAGGTGTTGGGGGTAAGGTGTTATAAGGGCACATTTCATGTTCTGTCAGAAGAAGCTGCTCTGTCTTTTTTTTTTTTTAATTGGTTACAGATTGCTGCAAAACCAGTGTTTGCACTGCCTCCAAGCTTTTTGGAAGCTATTGGAAATACCACCAACACCTTTCACAGGAGCATTATCTTTATCTCAGTCATGTTTCTGTAGGCCAGGGAGGTTTGTTACACCCAGTGCTAAAAATGCATTTGACAGAGAGATAATGCAGTGAAATCAGCACATAAAGGAAGGATACACTGCTTTTTGTTGTCAAATGTATGTGTTTAGCACCTCTTCTCTTTTCCTTTGGTTTAAGGGCTTGCTGCTTACAGCCTTAGGCTCTTTGATCTCCCCAGCCTGTTTCTTTTCCCACTGGTGTCTAGGAGAGCTTAGCTTCAGAAAGTGGGTTAAAAATAAAAATAAATAAAAGAATCTATAGCCTTGAGATTACACTACAGATTTGTGTAGTTTCATTTCTCTAGCTCACAGCTGGTTCTGTAAATATGGGGAACTTCCAGTACTTTCTGGAAGTCTTGAAAGCAATTTCAAAACGTGGTTTTGGCTCTCTGCCCCAATAAATTGAATCAAAACACTTTACTTTTTCTTTAGAGAAGCATACCAAAAGGTAAGTGATGTATTGCTTGGGACAAAATTGAGAGTATTTGGCAGGTGCTTTTCTGCATTCACTTGCAATTGAATGACAAAAATAATCTCTTTTTTAATTTGTTTTTTTTTTCAGGGTGCTGTTTCTTTAGTTATATAGGACCATTGGCTATATTGATTTTTGTATTCCTGCTTTTTAGCTGCTTTAGCTTGCCACAACTGCATGTAGTCCTATATGCTAAATTGGAATTGTGTTTGCTGGTAAAAGGCTTCAAGCAGAAAAAATATTGCACCCACCCACTCTCTGAATTGTTCAAAGACAGTGACTGGTTTTGCCACAGAGAAAAAGTGATTGGCTTTGATGGTGACATGCCTTAATTAAAATACTGTTTGTCCAAGAAGGAGCAGTAGAATTAAAGGTGCCCAAATGCTGCGAGGTGAAGGAAGAGTCCCTAGACAGACTAGGCAGCAAAGAACAACCAGGTTCACTTTTCAAGGGAAAACTTCTCAGTCAAAATTAAAATTTAAAAGGTTTGAATTGTTTTTTATGGCTCAGGAGGAAGCATTTGAGTGGTGCAGCATTTGAGACATGGGGTCTCTGTGAACCCCTGGTCATGACAGTGACCAAGATTTGTTTCCTGCCCCAAGATTTGTTTCCATGGCTAGGGCAGAGGGGTATCTCATCTCAAAACAAGACTTTAAGACCAAACAACTACAAAAACAGTTGGTTTGGTTTTTTTTAAATAACTTTTTAGGAGCTGTCCAGAACAGGTCCTTATAGCTATGTAATATCATCCCATCTGTAAGGCTGAAATCTTAAGAAATATGTGCTTGTCATCTTCACTGATAGAATACAGTTTTGCAATATCTGAATCAAAGTGTTAAGTCACCAATGGAATTGGTGATGGTGGAGTTTACTTCCTCAAAATCTCAGCTTGATGCCAAACTTACATTTAACTGGTAACTTATTTTTTCTGTGTTACAGCACATTTCTACCAAAGTGGGCTTTTTAAAGTTCTGAAAAGAAATATATGAGCAGTGGACATATAGCTGAACTAACAATTCGTGGCCATGATAAAATGAAAATCAAAAGTTAAATCTCATTCATTTGAATATAGGATATGAATGTAATGTATGAATGTGTCATTTTTGTAAAGGTTTTGATCAATAACACATAAAAGCACTTTCTGATAGAATTCCATTTAGCACAGGTCCTAGTTCAGGGTCATGGGGAGCTGAGATAGAAAAATGCCCTCAGGATCACTCAGCAGATTGATGGCAGAGGCAATACAGAATTTAGGATTCCCAGCTTACAACATGGTACTGGACTTTGCTTCATTTGTCTTGAATAGCAACCCTATTTGTCCAAATATTGTTAGTGTTTAATTGCATTCAAGATTATTTAGAACAATATTTTCACTCCTAGTTTTGGATTAGGTGGCACAGATTATTTTGCTGAGAGCAAAAATAGGCAATAGTTAGTATGGTGCATTTTAACTTTTGTTTGTTTGGTTGGTTTTTTTTGGTTTTGTTGTTGTTGTTGTTTGGTTTTTGTTTCTTTAATGGCTTGTATTTCAACAAAAATATATTAGCATTTAAACTGAGAGGCTTCCTACCACTTAAGTCCACATGATTGCCTTTAAAAGAGACTGCCTGCTTGGCCCTGGTAATTTTCAGCCCAGCATGTGGTAAACTTGGATTTAGAGACAGTGAGTGATGCACACATTTCTTTTCATGCCAAGAAAATACCCAGTTGCAGCTTGAAAACAAGAAAACAAACAAACAAAAGAAACCAAGGGAGAGGAAGAAAATTCTCATGGAGTTGGGAATTCTGATTGTTTTTTAAAATGTTCAAAATTTTATCTGGTTGCTTTGCTCATAGTTTTTTTCTCATTTAAGATGCTAAAAGACACAATCTGCGTGGTTAATCCATAAATACGTGAATTGCTTCTAAAAACGTGGCTGTATTTTTGCCACCACTCCTCATGAGCATCTCCCAAATGGATTAACTTCCCAGAGAATTCCAGTTTTCTTTATACAGGAGCCCACTTTGGAAAGGTAATTGTGTGCAGAGCTTTCCCGTGGCAGGAAGCACCTGCCACATTCTGGTCCCCACAGGAGCTGCTGGGATGCTCCTGGATGACTGGAATAATCTCCCATTGTTGCAGTGTAGCATGGTGCCCTGCAAATCCCAGGCAAAGCAGGTAGTTGTTAAGGAAATTAAGAAGCCTCATTAATCATGAAGGCAGCTATAAATAGCTTGATGAACAGTTTCCTTGTTAGACACTCAAAGATGTAAATATTTGAGTTGGACATTGGGAACATATTGCATGTCCTGATAGAGCAGGAGCACCATCCTTAAATAAAACTTCAGAGAAACACTGACAGCATTTGTGACACAGGAACTGACTATTCTTTAAAAATAATAATAATACTACTAATAATTAGGAACTGACAACACTTCACTGTTCCACACTATCATCATTGTCTTACACATTCTTTAATAAAGGTTCAGTTATGTTCTGAGGCTTTAGGGCAAGTGGGCATTGAAAATATGAGAATGGTGATTTCAACCTGCAGCAAGAACTGAACCGAAGATCTGTTGAAAAAGAAACTGTAATTTTTGTGATGACTTTTCTGAACAGAAGTATTGCTCATTTTGCTTTTGAGAAATCCATGCACTTTATATTCTGTTCTCTCATGGAAGCTACACCCCTTGTTCTTTCCATTTAGGAATTTTAAAAAATTAAGCTTTTAGGGGACGTTTTGGTGCTTCCTCAGAGTTCGTAAAGCAAGTTGAGTACAAATTTATTGATTTTTTTTTTTGTCTTTGATCTTCTACAAGCTCCCATTTAGCTGAAAATTCTATTTCCTTCATGCCTGTACTAAATTACTTGTACAAGTCTAGTTTTTACTTAACAGCTTTAAATGAAGTTTACATAACTCCTTGCTGTGATGTACCAATCCTCAACTTGCAGCTGTGATTTGTCTTCTAAAACTCTGAAACAACAAATAATTTCAATAAAGATTTCATTTGGATGGCTGCATCACAGCTGCAGAGGAAGCTGTGCTTTGCTGGACACAATGGTTGTAATAAAATAAAACATTACAATTTTCTAAAGACAAACTGCAATACTTGCTCTGATACTAGTGCCAGGGATGATTAAATTTAGAGATTAGGGCTAGGGGGTTTTTTTTAGGTAATTTTAAACTCCAAAGATAAGAGGTAGAGCAGGAACAAGACAGCATGGATAATAATGCCCTATTTTTATTTCTCTCCATAAAATTTTTCTCCTCTTTGCAGTGTCCTCATCACTTTTTTCAGGAAAACATAGTTTTTGATGCACATATTGTCATGCTGATCCATTAGTTTTTAATAGGTGTAATGTTAAGCTTTAGTTTGCTGGTAAATAATTTAAATTTTGGGGGTTTTTTCTTTGTTTTGTTTTTGAAGTCTGTTGGACTTCACAAATCTTAGTGAAGCATTGAAGTGCTAATCAATAAACACTCCAGAACACTGTAGTTTGCTTTTAAAACAGTCTTTGTTATTGAATACTTTTAATTCATCATGCTTTGGGGGCTTTTAAAAAACAGACATGAAGAGTTACCCACAAATTAGAGCAATCAAGTAGTATTCTGATGATTAATAGCTTTGGTATTCTCTGAGTAGGTTTTTTTTTTTTTTTTTGCATTTGCCATTCTCTGAGCAGTTTTATGGCATTTGTCAAATTTTTCAGAAATACCAGTGAACCTTAGCTGTCAGATCCAGTTGGACTGCTTCATAATCAGATATTTTTTCCAATTCATTCTTAATTTCTGTAGCATTCAAAGCACCAGTGTGCTGTAAGAAGTTATTTTGAGGGGATAAAGATGTCTGGGAAGACTGGAGAGTGACTCTTTATGTGTCTGCCTTTTATATTTCATAACATTGAAGAGTAAGTTGATTTCAGGGTTTTTTTATTGTCCTAAAGAGACCATAGTTATCAGCATCCATATTTTATCACCAACCAGCACAAAGCACATTATTGATATTCCTATTTGTTGGTGGATACTAGTATGGAAATCCATTTGAGTGTTGTATGACTAAATATATGTTTCTAATTAGAAGTACCTTGGCAGGAAACAGTCTCACAAAAACAGAGATGAAAAAACAAATTCAGGATATTTGTAGAACTCTGCATTGAAGACCATGTACTCAGGAATCAGGGTTCACTTGGGTGAGGGAGAGGGAGAGGGAGAGGGAGAGGGAGAG
>JANRGV010000084.1:10704962-10718179 GCA_024734035.1 Alethe castanea
AGAAGAGAAGAGAAGAGAAGAGAAGAGAAGAGAAGAGAAGAGAAGAGAAGAGAAGAGAAGAGAAGAGAAGAGAGAGAGAAGAGAAGAAGGAGTTTAGTCTGCAGAATTGAAAACCAAATAATAAACCCTGTGGGAGCAAGACATTGAGTTTCAGCCTTGTTTTTCAAGGAAAACTCTACAATGATTCTGAGTACGGGATTTCCTGGACCTCAGTGCAAATTTCAGTTTCATCTAACTGCAAAGAAAAGGGGGCAAGATGTGTATTTTGTTGATGGAAACAAGAAACTGTGGTTAGTTATTTCTCTCTGAAAGTACTTTTGTGTGGATGCAGAGCACTTCTGTGGCTGGTTTGTCCTTTTGCTCTCCCCCTCCTAGCCCAAGCTCTAGCATTCCTACTTCTGATCTCCTTGTCTCGTGAGGATTAGTCCTGTTGGCCAGGAAACAGCATTATCAGATCATGCATTTCTCAAATTTTATGTCACAGTGTACATTTACCTTAAAATTTTAAGCCCTAAATAGCTGGTATTTAAATAGAAGAGTTGGCCTCTTTTGTGAGGATGTTTGCAATTTCCTGATGTGAAATCCCTTGCCAGCAAACCATGGAGCAAGCATCCAGTCAGGAAAGAAGTGTCCTTAGCAGAAGTCATGTTTAATTCTGTTCAAGGCAATAGTCTGAGAACAAATGAATCTCTTCAGCATAATGTCCTCAAAACCTAGAACATTAGCACCCACCTACACTGACGCAGGAATTCACTGCAGGGGGCCCCGCCAATATTATATTCCAATTTCTATGGAAAGCAACAAGAGATGGTGCTGAAACCAAAAATGTTTTTCAGTTGAGTCTGAAACAAAGTCAGACATGTGAAATGGACTCTTCTCATGGTGACTTTGCAGACAAAGGCAGCATTGATGTGCCCCAAATGCCAGGAGCAGAATTCCTGTGTCTGAGTGTGCTCCAGTGCCGCAGCCATAATCGCCTGCTCTGCCTGGCAGTTTGTACAAGCAGCCATTTGTTAGAAAAATAGACTTCATTAGTGATTTTTCAGCTCAGAGTGCCCTTGTACAGTCTGATAGGATGTGCAGAAGCTGAGCTTCTGTCTCCTGGCTGTAGCATTTTGCATTTCACAGGTGGTGACTTGACTGAACAGTGAAAACATCTAATTTTCACTTCTTGTTTGGTTGGTTTCACTTGACATAATTTATTTGGTTTGTTGTTTGTTTTTTTTTTACTGTGTAGGTTTGCATCCAGTGGTGTTGCAACATTTATTTCTTTTTCAGTTGGAAAAAAAATAAAATTGCATAAATGAAACATTTTTTTTTCCTTTACCCAGATTTATCTTTCCCAGAATAGGTGTGTAAGTTATAAGTATTATCCTTCCTGAGATGAGGTAAATCTGGGCCTGTGGGAACCACAGGAAATGTGTTCCTCAGTCTGGCTGGTGTTGGAATGCTGTATGGAGCCAGGCTCTCCATAGAGCCCTACTGTCCCTGCACTGATTTGAAGAACAGCCCTGGGACACTTTAGTGAGTATTTGTGGATAGAGCAGATGTGGGAGACCAGCCTGCTGTACAGGTGGGAAGCACTTTCCCCTCCATATTTTAATCAGTTTCTTGCTTTTCAGAGATACAGAGATGTGCTCCTGGGGAAAATTGTCTTTTGGAGGCAGTAAGGGATATTATTAAGAGCTTTCAGTGCCCTGGCTCATGTCACTTTATCCTATTAAATGGGCAGAAACAGGGTGAAAGGATTCTGCAGTTACACAAATACATAACCTCAGATTTGTGATTTTGATCCCCCCTTCCTCTTTTCCTTTGCCTGGTGTCAGGTCTTTCCTGTTGCACGGTATAAGCTCCTCAACAGAGATTAGGCCTTTGGGGTTTTTGTTTTGTAGGGAGGAAAAAGTAAACACTCTGCACAAATATTTTAATTCTCTATGACACATTGAACTCGAGGAATTGCATTATCCTGGCTGGTTGGTAGCAGCAAGCTGTTTTGCCACCAAATTGATTGAGGCTGAACAGTCTTCCAGTAGCAAGAGATGAAAGCTCAGTGAGTTTTGTATGTTCTTGTCTGATGTAGAAGTATTAAAGGGACCTGTACTTATTTATACAGCTCTTCTGAAAATCTCAGAGTGGTTGGTAAGTGCTAAATTAAGTGTGAAGCAGGCAGTTACATAATATCCATGTTTTACAAATGGGGGCTAATCCCAGTTCAGGGAGGTTGGCTGCACTAGACCACGTAGCATCATTAACAGAAGGAGAATTAATGAGTCACAGCCCTGAGTTCCTTGAGCTTATCTGTATTATGGGTTTCAGGCACTTTAGTCTGTTTGGTTATAAGAGCAGAGGTTATTAAGTGCACACTGCTTAAATAATTTCATTAACTCTGTTACCTCTGCTAGTTTTCTCACTGTGCTTATGATCTGTGCTTCTATGTCAGTGCATATTAACTTGAGTTATATTGGGCCAGACTTCTTTTAAATCAGATTATAAAACTGGGAAATACAAAATTATTATGATCAGGTAATGATATTCAGCATCGAATTATCCTTAATAAAAAGTGTTTGGATTTGACCTTCTACATTAGTTCAATCGATTTTAAGATCCTGGTCTTATTAAATCAGCAGGCTTTTATCAGAGAGTTATAGGCAAGGACTTAAGAATATTGGATCAGCTCAGAACTGAGTACACCAACATGCTGGCTCATGCTTTTGACTTGGCTCTAGTCAGAAATACTTCATGTTCCACTTCACAGTCTGTGTCTTTGGTCAGCATTGCCCAACTGTTCACCCATTTCATCAGCACACTGAGCCATTTAAGGGAGCATCTGATTTTGAAATTAGAAAAAAACTGTCTGTATAAAAATAATTTAATGTCCTTTTCTGTTTAAGAAAGTCGCTATGCATCACTACTAATGAATAAATAAATTTTATCTTACCTGCATGGTCTCTCAGAAGCACGGTATAGAAGTTAAGATACAGTACAAAACCTCTGTGTTTACCTTTCTTGTTGTTACTTGATTATTTCCAATACTTCAGTGATAACAGTAATAGAGCACTTCATATGCAAAACCCTTGGGGTAGAGATTTGCAAGCTTCTGGTGTTTGTTGCCAAGTTTATTTTTTACAAAGCATTCTCACCCATTGCTGGGAGTACCAGCCCACACATGAGCCTGTACCAGTCCTTTTCCATGTTGTGCTGTAGGGCAGCTTTCTAACCTAATCAGACTTAAACTTTTCATTTAGTTTATTCATATGGCTTCTTGGTGCACCACTTGAAGGCATTTGCCTTTTTTAATACTAACACTTTGTCAGATAGACTTTAATGAAAGTTTAGGGCTATTACACATTATCATGTTTGTTTAAAACAGATGGAGTGACCTGGAACTGTTGCAGAGTTTGGTCAAGTTGGCCAAAGAACATCCTTTTTTGGGAGGGGATGTAGGAAAATGATTGGTATTTTCATGCCAGGGTCATTTCTGGATGTTGGATTGTGGCTTGGTGTAGGGGTAGTATGCAGGCTGGAAACTTGGGAAGAAAATCCCACTGTGTCTGCAGGGTCAGAGTGGTGGGGTTTGGTGCAGACAGATGGAGACCTCTAGGGAACAAGTTTAACAAATACACTGTTTGAAAAGATTCCTGGGGCATCTCAAGTGGGAGATACACTGTGGGCAGAAGACCTCCCAAGAGTACCACAGGAGTGGAGACTCCCAAGAGTCATTATTTCCAAAGTAATTTTGTGACTAAGGAGGATTTAATTTCTCTGAGGGTACTTCAACTTGTATCTGAAACATGAGTGTTCTCCTTTCATGCTAAATATGCCTCAAAGATGTATTTTTAATTTTTTTAATGAAGCCAGTTAGTAGTAATGATCAGTTACAATATTTGTTGGTGCGCTTTTTAGCCTTTTTGTACACCTTTTATGCTTGCCTCCCATATATTTATTACTTGCATGCAGTGTTTTCTTTGTTTCTGGTTTGGTGCTTAAGCCCTTAGTGTGAGCCCCAGCTAGACTGTAAAATCTCCTTCAGCAGCTTGCTTATGCTTGTGGCATTAACATTTCTGCAGGGGGTTGTGATGTTTATTTACAAAATTCCAGTTTTCCACTTACAAATAGAATATTATTAAGAGAGTCTTCTTTTTGCCAATTAGGTCAAAGTCCTAAAATTTTAAGACCTAAACCACATGGTTTAGAGCGAACAGATTCACAAACCATAGGTGACTTTACTACAAGAAGAAAGGGTATGTACTTTAGCACTGTATGTATATGGAGCTTTATAAAAATAAATGAAGCAAAAATTAAGAAAACTGTTATTTTAGAATAACTTTCACTCTGGCATATTCTTTTCTGCTATAGTCTAAGGTTATAGTCTAAGGATGCATTTTCCATGTCAAGCAACCAGTTTCCTGTGTAAGGAATTAAAGACTTTCTGGCTTGAACAATGCATGGAAATTATTCTCTGGTATTAGCATTAATGTTCTGATCTCTTAAGTTGTAGCTGTTCATATTTTGGATTGACTTTTGCCTGTTGATTTAGAAGCAAGTATATAGCAACTTGTAAATTGTACATAGTAATTTGTAAGTTACTTGAAACTTTTGTTAGGCAATAACCTGAAATCACAGTTCACTTAGGTCTCCTGAAATGAAGTGAAATATTGATCCTCTGATCATACACTAGTACAGGCATCTATTTTTGCACCTTAAAGACCGTTACAATTAATTTGATGGGCTTTATTGAAGATGTTGAGTTGGTGCCTTACATAGTCACAAGAAGCAGAGAAAATAATGAACAACATTAAAAATCTCAGAGAAATATCACTCATTACCTGTGGGTTTTAAAGTCTGATGGATAAAATACTTCTGCTGTTCTTGGTGGGCTTTGGACAAAGTCCTGGCTCTGGCTCTGCTGCAGTAGTATCTTGCCCACTGTTTATTCCTGCCGGGTAGTCTCAGACCTTTACAGAGGACTTGAGCCAAACTGATCAATTTTTGTGTCAGTCGTGCTTTAGTATCATTTTGCCTAAGTCACGTTCAGTTCTGTCACTACATGCCTGACACTTGATCTTAGAGAACCTGCCAAGAGGCAGAAAACTCATGGTGGGAGGGAGCACAAGGAGAGAAAGGGCTGTTTTTATGATGACATTGCATTTTGTTTTTTAAAAACTGTTTTAGGGAGGATAAAGTTGACAGCAGTTTGTGATTTTTTTTTCACAAGGCTTTTTATACATTTTTTTCTAATGTTTAGGAGGGGTGAGATATATAAGCTGGAGGGAGACATAAGTGTTTCTTGCTAATAGCCTACTCGTGGTTCTGTTCTGAAAATGGAATTTTAAAATGGCACTTTTTTGAGCACAGTGTTATCTGTCATGAGTGGCACAAGCTGTCATGGGTGGCACATTGCTCTGCCTGTGGATGAGCACTGAAGTGAGCCAGGCTCTTCCTGCTGCCGGCTCATTTCTCACTTTTGCAGGCTTAGTCTTAGCTGCAGGTTCTGCCCACTTGTGGAGCTGTGCAACCTCACCAGTAAGGGCACATGTACACAGCCAGGGCAGAGTTTGCACATTAACAAGTGGCCCAGAGCCAAGAAAAGTCCCCAGAGCTGGCTCTGCTGAAACAGCTCATCAGCCCTGCCCTGAGTTTGCCAGCTCAACAAGTCACCGCGGCAGAATGAGGACAGAACACGATCCTGCCACTTTCAGAATCTCTTTTCAAAACAGAATTACTGCCTACAAGTGTATGCTGCAAAATTCTGAAATTGCAGTGGGTTTTTTTTTTTAAAAAAAATTATTTTTAAATGGATCTTTCTTCTCATTACCTGAAAATATTAAAAACATAAGTTAATATATCACATCTTTCTGAAAATGGAAGTGTCTCTCTTTCCTTACTGCTATTACTATATGAAAGATAGAGGTTTTTTGTGTATTTAGGCTGTGAAAATCTATTAAATTGAAGTTTGTTTAGGAATGTTCTGTGCTTTACAATTGTCTGTTTCTTACATAGCAAAACCAGCTCCACTAGAAATAAAACCTCTGCCTGAATGGGAAGAATTACAAGCTCCAGTTAGATCTCCTATCACCAGAAGCTTTGCACGAGAGTAAGTTTCTTGGCTTTTCCTCATTCAGGTTAATCATTTTTGCTGACTAGAGTGTTTATAAATGTGTGTACATCTGTATCATATTTTTAGCTTGTTTGTAGCTTGAGGTTTCCTTTGGAAGAGTGTGAGTCCGTGTGTGTATCTGTGCACTGAAATAAAGTGTGTCCGTGTGAAATTTTGTTTTGTGATATTAAATATAAGGGACTGTGTATAACCAAAAAAATGTGACACTCTAGTAAACTGGAATGAAAAATTCAGCTCTAATACGCTTATTGTTGTTGTTTACCAGGAGGTTTAAGATATTTGAGGTGTATTGTTTGTAAAATAATTCCTGGTAATTAGCTCCTCCAGGTTTCCCGTGTCTCCCAGACCGGATTCAGTTCATAGCACAACTTCCAGCAGTGACTCGCACGACAGTGAAGAGAATTATGTATCCATGAACCCAAATCAGTCCACTGAAGACCCAGTATGTAAAATCTACATCTTAACTACTCTCTTCCTGCGCAGTCCTTACTTTTAAATCATGCAAACACAGATCCTTCACTCAACATCATTCCCTTTATACTTCTAGATCAACAGAATAATAAAAAATTCTCCATAGCAAAGCGGTAATTTTGGTAGGATTTCACTGAAGAAGTTAAGAGCATAAAGAGAATGGTTGACATACATATCTATTATATAAAACATCTCAAGACATGGCTTTTTTTTTCTACTTCTTTCCTAGAATCTGTCCCCTCTTTGTAATTGCTTGTCCTTGGGCTATGCACCAGTACACTATTATGACATCAAGGGAAATAAACTGTCCTAGGACCTCTGAGAGATGCTTAAAAAAAGTGTATTAAAAGGACATCTTCCAGGAAATGTAGAAGGAACAGGGGAAAAAAAGGATTGATACTTGTTGTATTCATCCTATGGAAACTGAACCACGTGCATTTTATTAGGCCTCTTTCAAAGGAGAGGATAGAAGGAGCCTTTGTGTATTGAGTGTCTGTATTTTTTCCCCTTTGGGGGAGAATTTTCTCAGATAATGAAGCTTCAGATACTCAGCATGGAGTGCAGCTAGTTAGGAAAAGTTAATGATGCACACTGTGGTTTGTCTTTGGTGAGGGGAAGGAGAGAGAGAAAAAGAAGAGCCAAGAGCCGTAGTTTTAAGGAAAACAATAGCAGTAGACCTAGGCCTAAACTAAAATGTGATTTAGAATATGCATAAAACTCTGGAGGAATCCTGTATCTTGAGCTCAGCTTTTTGTCCAGTATAGAATCATGGAATGGTTTGGATTGGAAGGGACCTTAAAGATCATCCATGCCATGAGCAGGGACACTTCACTAGACCAGATTGTTCAAAGCCCCATCCAGACAGCTGAGTGCACTCACATGTTTGGGTTCTTAGTAGGGGGTACAGCAGCATTTTTCATCTTTAAATCATTTATGTGAGACCTTCTTTGGGGAGGGGCTGTCTAGCACCCTTTTTGTTCTGTTTGTGTGTCTGCCTTCTTATATGGCATGTGCTGGCCCCTCTCACTGCCCCTGGACTCTCCTCTCTCAAGGCTGTTCGCTTCCCTGTCCCCTGCTGCTCTGGATCCCCTCCCAGCCTCCTCCAGTGTCCCTGCCCCAGCTCAGCTCTGCTGCCTCTGGATGCCACATCCCAGGTCCCCTTGGTGCCATTCCCTGTGGGAGCTGGCAGGGTGCAGGCTCCAGAGCTTTGTGCCATGCCTGTTGTGCTTCCCCCACCACGGGGGAGCTGCTGATGCTAAATCTTAGCCCCTCTCTTGCAAGGGCCATGGGTAAGTAATGGGTGATGTCCCATTCCACAGGTGCCTGGAACATCCCATTTTACACCAGGGAATAGCCCCAGACATGCCCACGGTTCTCCCTGCACAGAATCAGAGTTCAACCCATTTCTGTTGATTCTTAAGGCTGTTCCAGGGGCTTCACTTCCATACCAAGATGGTACAATTAATGCCCCAGCTCATTAATATCTTCTGTTTGCTTGCACTGGTCCTATTTTCAGGTTCTTCTACAGATTTCCTTTCTGTTTCATTTGCGTGTATTTAAAGTTTCTGTTCCCTAATGCATATGTTCTGCCTGCCTAGTTTGTTTGAAATAACAGATTATGTTTTGTTTCAAAAGTAACAGCTTTTTAAATTTATGCTGGAAACATTGATACAGAATCCGATTTTTATATGTTTAATATGCAGAAATTTGTTCAGAGTATTTGAGCTACAAAAATGAACTTGTATCAGTTGTCTTTGTTTGTCCTTGTTACCACTTAATATTAAAAGAGTTGGACAATAGAGATATAATGGATAACTTCAATTTTAAAAGCCCAGCCCATTTGGCTTTTGCCCATAAAATATTTTATTTCCTAAAGAACCAGAGCATTTCCAGATATCTCACGGCCTTTGTTTTAAAATCTGACTTTTTGAGAATTTTTAGTTGTTCCAACTCTATCTTAGCAAGGAGTCTGTATTTCTTCATCTCCTTCTGTCATCAGCTTTGAAGCATCTTGTTTGGATGTGTCATACTTATGTTTTATTTAATAAAATCAGCAATATTCTGCTTTTTCTTTCAAGTTGCTCTTAGCCTTACCCTTCTGTCTTTCCTTCTGCCTTCCTCTTCATTTTTTGCTGACTGCTGCCCTCTGTCTTCCTGTTTTTTTCTTTATCTTTTAGAGAAGAGTCCTTCTATTGTACTGTTCCTATAACACCTGTTAAGAGGGAGGGATCAGGCTGGGAGAGGACAGAGGAGGTGAGGTTGTGAAAGTCTGGGCTAATTGAATTTTAGGTATATGCAATGCAACTTCAGGCAGCCCTACACATATTTTCCAAAGTTTTAATATTTTGATCTTGTCAATTGAAAAATACTCTGATTTTCAGCTTAATCATAATGACTTTTGAATAAAATGTAAAAGTTTCATTTTTAGCTTTGCCACTAAAGCAGAAATTATTGTAGCTATTTAACAACAGTTTAAGGAAATAAAAAGATTGTGCTTAAGTAATGCTAAATTTGAGATATAACGACTACATTTTAAAAGTACAAAACAGACTCTGTTCTTATTTCATGGTATGAAGGGGATATTAAGTGGAAGGCACAGAGGGGTTTGGTGGCAACCTTAAATTTAGGGGGGTGGTTTTCAGGTTTTTTCCTCCCATTGGCTTTTGACTCTGTCCCAGTTTTGACATAGAATGTATCCCCTTGCCATACAGGGTCAATGAAATTTGCATGATTTAAGTGATTGCAAGAGTCTCGGTCTTAACCTTTAACATTTTGGCAGTTTATAGTAAGCATATTTGATAATGTGGACCACTGGTTTGTACATTTGTAGCTGAGTTTGTTTGTATTATGATTTCAGAATTTGTTTGGAAGCAACAGCCTTGATGGAGGAAGCAGCCCTATGGTAAAACCTAAAGGAGATAAACAAGTGGAATATTTAGATCTGGACCTAGATTCAGGAAAGTCTACCCCACCTCGTAAGGTAAGCAGATATCGAACAGTTGCAGTTCTGCCCTTAGGAGTTCAAAATTGCCTTCACCAAGATCCTCTTAATGGTCATTTCTCAAATGATCAGTTGAGAGGCAGTGCTGGACCTTTCAGAGATAGCAGTGCTTGTTGTGTATGTTTGGGACCCCTGGCTGCTGTTTTGTTGTTACCTTACACGAGCTTGTTTCTCGCTGTCCCCAGAAGAAGAGCAGTGGCTCGGGCAGCAGCGTGGCTGACGAGAGGGTGGATTACGTTGTGGTGGACCAGCAGAAAACGCTGGCCCTGAAGAGCACGCGGGAGGCGTGGACTGATGGCAGGCAGTCTACGGAGTCTGAGACGCCCACCAAGAGCGTGAAGTGAAAACACTGTCTTGCCCTTGAGGAACAGAAAGAAGTGAATTTTGGAGAATCACAGAACCACCACGGAGCTGTTGTTCGGCTCTACAGTACCTGATTGCCCGGGGTGGGAATCAGTTCCTCACCGAACAGGATGGAAGCCAAAGGACACTTTGAATAGATCAAGGAACTTTAAGATCATGAATTGGCTCTGTGGTGTCTGGAAAAATCACAGCCTGTAAATAATATGTACAATAATATCACTTAGCTTTCAGAAAACCTTTTGTTCTGTAGTTAACACGTTTGTAGTATTACTGTGTTTATGCACTTTTTCAGTTACAATGTTGGTTCAGGTATTCACAGTTAGTGTACCTTAATGCCTAATTCATCTGGAGAGTTCTTTTTTCCTTACACTACTATTCCTTACAATTTTAGGTTAATTAAGCTACATGTAGATACAGAAATTAATATTTGAACTTCATTTTAACAACTCAAAATTGATTTTGAAGAAATACTTTCACAATTGAATAATCTACTTGAAATGCCAAGAGACAACCGTTAGTTACATACTTGTTTATATTTAATACACACAAGATTATTTGGAAGTCTACAGGTTACCTTCCTAACAAAAAATTGCTGTGAGTTAATAATAATGAACTGTACTGGGTTTAGACCTAAAATCCTGGCTTATATGTTAGTTGTTAGTGGTGGAACTTCTATTGTATTTTATTAATGACAGTGTTCTGTGTTCAATGGGTGAAGATTCTGCAGGGTGGGATCTTACACTTTCAAAGACTGAATAATTAAATGTCGAGTAAGCCTGCAAACCACTGATGGCATGCAGTAATATTGTGATCTCACACTTATTAACAAGAAATAACCTTTATATTATTTACAGAAGGTAGAGTATATAAATCAGGTACGTACCAAGCACTGTTGTGCTAATACACTGATCAGGTTTAGACAATGAGCTTTAGTTTTTTACTGTTTAGAAGTTCTAATGTCAGTTTTCAGTTCAAGATTAATGGGACAGTTTGACATTCACTTTTTGTAGTACTAGCAAAATACTGTGATTTTGAATTAGACATTAATTCAAATGGAAATACTATGTTTTAACACCATAGTGCCCTTCTTATGAGCTCTATTTTACTTTAATCTCCTGCTTGGCCTTATATTTAAATCCCTATGCAACTGATATTTTATATCTCTGTTTTTAAAAATTAGATAATTTACCTAAATGATCCCCTTGTAAACCACTTGTTGCTCTTTCCTGGTACAGGATTTTAAGCTCTGTATACTGTGATCCTTTATTTTACTATGCCAGTTCCAAATAATAATCTGCCTTGGTTTAGAAACATTTTTTGTTATTTGGAAGAAGATAGGATTCTTTAAATACATGAATGAGTTAGGTCTAGATAGAAAACTTACTAACACTTTTGTTTTATAAAAATGCCCTCAAGAAAGTGGTTGGTTTCATTTTCCTGCCCAATTGTTTAATTTTGTCCAAATCATTTAGAAGTCGAGCATAAAGCTGCATTGTTTTCTGGCATGTTGGCCTTCGTACTGTGCCTAATCTACCATGGGTTGTTTCTCTTCCCTCATAGCCACAATCTACAGTATGTAAATTATCTTTTTCTTAACAAAGGTTCTTTTTAAATTAGTAATATTTTGATGCTTTGAATGTTCATTTTAAAAAAAGAAACTAAACACAATGCATTTTGAGGTGAATTTTAAATAAATCAAGTTGTTCAGTTTTGATGTGTAAACTCTGTCCTGTGAAGCAGCAAACGGATGTCAGTGTGTCTGGGAAGGTGCCTGGATACCAACCACATTTTGTCAGAATTGTAATTGCCTCCTAATATCTCTCAAAAACCATGTGTACAGCTAGAACAATTTTTAACACAAATCTCTGATTTAAAACTCTGCACCAAGAAGCCAAAAAATGTGAAATCCCACTCTCCTGGGAGCCAGGAAAAAGTCCGTCTCCTAGGCTGGCCTCTGAGCTAGTGATAGAAGGTGGGTTTGCTCTAAATTTGCTGATATCAGTCCTTGATTTACAGATTACACTTACTCTTTCTTCATTTTAAATTTGGCAGGATTCACAATATCGTTTTTTGTTATGATTGAGAATCCACTCTTAATTTCTAGGCTTTTCTCCTTTCTTTTGTTAAGGAAAACAGGACTTTCCACACTGTACAGACAGTCAAACATTTTCTAAGTAGCATTCTACAATTTCCATTTAATTAGATTTCTAAGCAGTTTTCCCCCCCATATCCCAGTATTACATTTTCCATACTTACATGCTGTCCATGGTATGTTCAGAATCAGAGGTGTGATATTAACTTTTGATGATACATCTCATTTTCACCAGTGAAGCTACAGGGGCTTCACAGTGCAGACATGTCTGAGTTCTTGGATGGTCTAAGGATGTGAATCTAAAATTGAAAATGCGACTCCTAAAGTTGTAGGTGGCAGAAAGCAAGTGAAACTGGTTTTAGCTCTGTGTCACTTCCAGTTACTAGCTTTGTGAGGACACTCCTGTTGGAGGCAAGCTGGTGTAAACTCCAGCACATACTGGTGCAGAAGTAGCTTGTCAGTGTTGCTTGTCAAGTATTCTTTTTCACGTAGGTAAGTTTTTTCTTGTTTCACTCAAACTATATGTTACCAGTTGCAGATACAGTTTTCATTGCTGTATGTGTCATTATAAATAGCAAATATATATGTCCAGTATGTCTTTTACAAATACACAACATCTTGCTCTTAAAAATCAAAAGAAAACTTGATGCCTTGAGCACTAAGATTGACTTGAGAGGTGATCTGGTATCATTCCATGGTGTGATCTGAACATTTCTTTATCTGGTAAGTACCAATGGCCACACTTTTACACACTCTGATATAATCACTATTACCTCATGAAGTGTAGGTGCAAACACAGCTGCTCTGTTCCACTAAAACATTGTAATGTGACATTGAAAAAGGTGAAAATGTGGTCATTAGTCTTTTTTCTTTCCTGACATTCATATTTATATAAAAAAATAATAGCAATCCGTTCATGTGTGGCAGTTGTGACACAGTGCCACACTTAGGGAGTACAGACAAATTACAGTATGGCTGTTTTGAGTAAGTAATTTAGAATTCATCGCTTCTTGTAGCTAATTAGGGAGTGATGGGCACCTCTGTGGCTTTCACAGTGCACTATGAGCCAAGCAAGATTTTTATCAGAGAGAAATTTAAGTTTAGCTATTACTGCAGCAGTAAATTTTTATATGTGTGTGTGTGTGTGTGTGTACACATACACACACATACAC
>JANRGV010000084.1:10747682-10780381 GCA_024734035.1 Alethe castanea
AGGGACTCTGCCTTTGAAGGTAAAGCTTAGATGCTTGAAAAAAAGGGAGAAGACTGCATAAGCATACTTATATAACAACAACAACAGAAACAACAACAAAAACAACAAAACAATGAAACACAACAACAACAATAATAATAATGATGATGATGATGATAATAATAATAATAATGTAGTTTAAGAATGGAAACAATATTTCCTGACTGCCACGTTCCAAAGGGAACACAGACATTTTTCCCAGAGGAGGACAAGGTGACTGTGGGGATTTCAGCTGGTTTTCCACCTGGTCTCCATTCTTAACTTCAGATGGGCCTTTTTATCCTTACTGGCATTTTATTATTAATGGACTTGCATGTCATTTGTAGAGCTGTTGGTAGGCAAATGCTGGCTGAGTGCATGTCAATTAGTAAAAAACCCAAACAAACTCCTTCTGCCTCCCTCATTCTTGTTTCAGGGAAAGAAGTCCATTGATGTCCCTTCCACTGGAAAAACTTCGAAGGTTCGTGCTCCTCAATGACAGATCTCTGTGTTTGCTTGTTTTGCATACATTAAGGAAATGAGTGAGGGGAAAAAATACATTGCTGCTAGTCACCCAGCAGATGTTTCCCTCCCTGGAAGTGTGTTTTGGGGTGGGCTGAGGAGAAGTAGAGATAAAAGCTGGAGTTGTCAGATCAGCCTTCCTCTCAGTCTGTAACACTCTCTAGAGCAGTTCAGCTGCTCTAGAGCAAACCCCTCTTTCGTCTTTTCCACTGTTTTCAGTAGGCTCTGCATTTGTAGAGCTGTAACGTGGCTGAGCCAGAGGATGAATGGAAAATGCTTAAGGGACTCACATTTCTGTTCCAGCTGTGATCTCCAAATGTGATGCTTTCCACGAACATTTGAAGCATGTCATCTGTGTGGAAGCACAAACCCCATTTTTTCCTGATTGTCAGCAAAAGCTTTATCTACATAACCTCTGTGTTGGACAGAGGAGGGAGTGCAGGGTGCTGCCCACCAAGTCAGGTTTAGATGGTGCCAATGCTAGGCACACAGGCCTTTAAACCATCCCCACTTGCTGAGTTCCCTGAGCTAACCTTGCCTCCCCCTCTCCTCTTTGTTTTTGTGAACAAAACAGGTTGTGAAAAAGCCACGTCCTTCACTTTCTCTAACAAGGTACAGTTGTGTTCCCAAACAGCCCCTCTAGACCAAACTAGAAAAACAAAACTACTTTTCATGTGAGGGGGAGATGGGAAGGGGCTCCTGGCTTCTCTTGTAGCTACAGGCTTTGGTTTGTGGCTGCCTGGAGCTGCTGTTGAAAATTGGTTTTCAGTTTTGTGGGGTTTTCAGGAAAACTCCAATTAGAAATGAACAACCCAGGCATGCTGGAGTTTGCCTATGAGCCAGACTTGTATTTCCCCAGGTGTTCCCTTCTTTTCTCCTCCTCCCCTCCTCCAGTGTGTCTGTAGATCCAATGTTTCTGTCTTAGCCAAGGAACACAGATGAAGAAGTGAAAACTTAAGGGGAAGAATTTAAAAAAACCAAAAAACAACCAAACAAAAATCTAACCTAAAGTTTGTCAGCCTCTATTGGAAATTTTCCTCTGAGGGTTGCTGCTTTCAGAAAGGCACTGGCAAGCTTTGGTGGTCTGGGGTTTAATTTAGCCTAATTAGCTAAATTTAGCCAAATACAGGTTCACAATATAGCAGTGAGATCCTGTTTACATTTTTTTTCTGCCTGGGTGTGAGTTGAAGGTTTGATTATTCCCCCAGAGGGGTTTTTATGCTGGTCCTTTGTTTTTGGTGCGTGGCAATGTGTTCCTCTGGCCTTCTCTCCTCTGCTCCCAGACACAGGGTTTGGGCTTATAGTTTTGAATGCTGCCATGCCAGTGGGGTAAGTAAATAACTTTCCCTTTTGTTGCTGTCTAGTCTTGACTCCTGGTGGGTTTCCAGAGCTCGCCAGCCCCAGCAGAAGAGGATGGCAGCAGCACAGCCCAGCAGCAAGGGGCCAGGGAGCCCCAGGAACCAGCACAGCTCCCCAGCACCTCCAAGAGCTCCAGCACCTGAGGTGAATGCAAATCCACAGCTCCTTACCTCACTCTCTGCTGTCTGAGGACAGGAGACCTTAAATCCTGTCAGTCTTAGGTGTCCCCTTGAGACCTCTGCAGCAGCATCAGGCATTTCTTGCCCTCTGCTTCCCTTTTTGTATTTGTCAGTAAATAACCCTTCATGGACTTCTGGAGCCTAACCTGGCAGTGCTCCCCCTTGTCCTTCGGCAACACTGTCTAGTCCTTCTGGAGTTTTCTCTCCAGGATTAGTCCATTTTGAAGCTGAGAGATGAAATTTTGAGTGCATATGCTCAGTGATACTCCTCTGCAGAAGGGATCTCTGGGCTGTGGCCCCTGAGGGATTGATTTCTGTTCATGGCCGTTTTGGACAATGGCTCTGTACATGAAAAAAAATGCCTTCTTTCATTTTCTGCTTCTTTCAGTCCTGTCAATGTCTTATTTTCTTATTTCTGCTTGGTCTCAAAGATGAGCCTGTCTTTGATAACACAGTCCTGCAGTGCTGAAGGCTGGAGCCAGCCTGAGATACCTGAGCAGGAGCAGGGCTCTGAACTGGAAGCCAAGCACCAGCTGCACCTTGCAAGGGTTGCATTTTTGCCAGGGCTGTTTTATTTTTTATTTTTTTTCCTTCAGAAAGATGAGTATGATTTTATTTGAGTGAATGACAAATGTTTCTCCTCTAGAACTGAATTTCTGTAGAATTGGGAACTATTATTTCTAAACTGTTTTTTCTTAACTAATGAAACTTTTTGCTCAACTCTTTCACATGCAGAGGCAGCCTGTGCCTTTGCAGGCAAAGCTTAGCTGCTCCAATAACACCTAAAGGAAAGTGATATTCAATAAAGGGAGCAGACTGCAGGAACACACTTTCTTAAGAACATTAATAAAAAGTCAGCAATGGAAGCAGTGTTTCCTGCCAGGGAAACCAGACACAGATCTCACAGGAGGTGACTGTGGTGGCTTCAGCTTTTGCTCTGCCTGGTCTCAGTTCCCTTCAGGTGGAGCTGTGAATCCTTACTAGCATTTCTTTGTGAATGGACTTGCATGACATTTCCAGAGCTGTTGGTCAGCAAATGTTTGCTGAGTGCATGCTTGTTTGCTATCAGTGAGTAAAACACCCAAACAAGCTCACACTGCTCCCTTTTCTTGTTTCAGCCCATCGTACACGTTTATGTGCAGTCCATTGAAGGAATATTGAAGGTGGGTGATCTTCAACACCAGATCTCCATGGGGAAGCCTGAACAAATCCATGAGGAGTGGATCCTCTGACTCTGGAAGGCTGAAACTCCCTGTGTCCATCAGCAAATCTCCTGAGAGCTGCTTCTCTCCTCTCTTCCCAGGAAATGAGCAGCCCCCTGCCACCTCTCCTGCCACCCCTTCAGTCACCTGCTAGAACAGAGACTTCCAAACTTCCATTGGCAACAAAGGTAACCCAGCCCATCTCTGCCAGGGCCTCTGATAAATTACAGGAGATCTTTCTGCTGAGCAGAAGTTCAGTCTTGGCAGGAGGAGCCTGCTTAGAGTCCAGCCTGAGCTCCCTGACCATAAACAGTGCTGTGAGTTGGAAGCCAAACTCCAAACTGCAGCTTGTCTAGGGTTCCTTATAGCCAGGTGTTTCGGTTTTGGTTGTTTTTTTTTTTTTTAACTTCAGTACAAAGAGTCTAATTTTATTTGTGTGAATGGCAAATATTCCTGTCTCTTGAGAACTGGCTTAGAAGAATTGGGAACTATTATTTCCAACAAAAAACTGTTGGCTTTTTGTTTTTGGGTTTGTTTTTTTTTGTAACTAATGAGGCTTTATGCACAACTCTTACATGCAGAGGCAGCCTGTGCCTTTGCAGGCAAGACTCAGCTGCTTCAAGAACTTAAAGAAAGTGCAGTTCCATAAAGGGAGCAGACTGCAGTAACATACCTATTGAAAAAAAGTGATAATAAGGGTAATAATAATAATAATAAGAAGAAGAAGAAGTAGGAGGAGTAGTACCAGTAGTTTAGAAATGGAAACAGTTTTCCCTGACTGCCAGTGTCCAAAGGGAAGACAGGCATCTAAGAGGAGGAGGAGTAGACAGTGGTGGTTTCTGCTCTCTCCATGCCTGCTGTCCATTATTAACTCCCCTTCAGATGGGCCTTTTCATTCTTATTTTATTGTTAATACATTTGCAAGGCATTTATAGAGCTGTTGGTAAGCAAAGGTTTGCTGAGTATCTGCCAATTACTAAAAAACCCAAACAAACTCCTCCTGTTTCCCTCGTTCCTTTTTCAGGAAATAAATACTGAAATTGGTGAGCCATCCATTGAGGAAATTTTGAAGGTAAGTGCTCTTAAATAGAAGATCTCTGTGTTTGCTTACGTTTTGCATACATTAAGGAAATAGGTGGGGACAGAATACATTTTGAGAGCTGCTTCTCTCCCTCTTTTCCCAGGAAATGAGCAGCTCACTGCCACTTCTCCTGTCACCTCTTCAGTCACCTGCTAGAACAGAGACTTCCAAACTTCCATTGGCAACAAAGGTAAACCAGCCCAATTTTGCCAGGGCTTCTGATAAATTACAGGAGATCTTTCTGCTGAGCAGAAGTCCAGCTCAGCTGTTTCGCAGCACTCACAATGTTTTAAAAATATTTATTCAAAAATGCTAAGTTACTTTGTCCTTTAATTCTAGGAATCCCAAATTGATGGATCTGCAGCACAGAAGCAGGGTAAGGAGAAATGCAAAGAAAACCCAGTTTTTTGTGTGCTGACAAATAATTTTGTGTGTTATATGTGGCAGAGACCATCAAGTGTTCACACTGATTAAACAGCATGATTTTTTCTGCTTGCTGAACAGGGGTGAATTTAGGAATGGCTTAAGAAACTGTAAAAAATCATTACCTAGAACTCAAGACAGCAGTTTAGGAGAGGACAAGCAGTGTTTTGTTAGGAAACTCCCATCTGGAGTGATGAACAACCTTGATCTTCGAGGGGCAAACCCCTCCCGGAAGAAAGCATCTCCCTGATCTTGTGCTCAGAGACCACAGGGTAAAATATGCTACAGGTCAGGAAAATAAACACAACCTTTTCATTTTTGATTTCCAGAGCAGGCTGGTGCAGCTTCAGAAATGTTGCTGAGTTCTCAGCCAAGAACATTGTAAGTAACCAAACTTTGTTCCTATTTCTGCTGGGCAGTTACTTAAAAGAACCTGGAATGCACAAAAATCTGGGTCATCAGTCAGATTTTTCTCAGAAAACCTCAATGCAGGGAATTTTCACCAACAGAAAAATTATTATTTCTTGATGGACTCGTGAAATGGTTTAGGTTGAAAAAGATCTTGAAGATCAAGTCCTATAGTTAATCCAACAACACCAGTGCACTAAACCATGTCACGATCACAATTACTAGTAGTGCCTAAAACCAAAACAAAAGTGAAGAAAAAGCCCCCAAGTCTTCATGTACCGGACTGAAAAAAATCTTCTTTTAATCTGTGGTGCTTAACATCTTATCACACTTTGTGCTTATCAATCTACTAATAATGCCTTTGACTGAAATAAATGCTAAGGGATACAAGCTGAATCTGATTCCTGGATATGGTTTTGAAGCCTGTTAGGACTAGCAAAGCTACAGCTATAAAACCTGCCTAAATCTAGCAGAGGAATTTGAAAGTAATCTCCTGTGCCCAAGGAAAACATTTCTAAGAAGTTTTGCAATGTTTTTATTTTTATTTAAGAATATTGAAATACAGTATTTTACATGGACTTTCTAAAAACTTCACTTTATATACTAATAGTGTAGCTCTGTTAATATTAGCTCTGCTAATAGCTGCAGAGTGGGGTGAAGATGAAATTTCTATAGCCTGCTGGAATTGTGTCTGTTTGTCTGGCTGTGAGTTGGAGGTTTGAGTATTTCTGAAGGGTTTTTTATGCTAGTTCTTTGTTTTTGGAGCATGGCAATGTGTTCCTCTGGCCTTCTCCCCTCTGCTCTCAGTGCCCAGACACAGGGTTTGGGTTTGGTTTTGAATGCTGCTGTGCCAGTGGGGTGTGTGAGTGACCTTCCCCCTCTGCTGCAGTCTGATTTTGTCTCCTGGTGGGCTTGCAGAGCTCTCCAGCCCCAGCAGCAGAGGATGGCAGCAGCACAGCCCAGGAGCTGGGGGCCAGGGAGCCCCAGGGACAGCCCAGGCCCCCCAGCCTGTGACACAGATCTCACCTCCAGCGACAGTGAGGAGGAGCTGCCAAGAGTGCTGCACCTGCCAGCACGAAAGGTGAGCACAGGGACCGTGGAGAGGCTCCCACAGCCCCTGCCCCTGCAGGGTGGTGCCTCAGGAGGGCAGCAGATGTTGCCAAATTCTGCCTGGTGTGTCCTGCAAATGCTGGTTTGTGCTGTGCTAGGGCAGAAACAGCCCATAAAGGCATCAGTCTTGAACCTTTCTTTTCTCTTTTTGTTGGCAGCCTGAGCCACCAGCTTATAAAAAGTGGTGCCTTGACAGCCTGGTGAGCCAGGCAAAGCCAGGAGCAGGGCCAGGAGAGGCTCCCAGGGGAATTGCCCGTGGGAATGGACGTGAGCAGGGCATCAGCAGCAGCTCCTGCCAGCAGCTCTTCAAGACAAAGGAGCCTCCTCACAAGAGCTGTGGCCAAGTGGGCAAGAAATCCCAGAAAACCTGTCACCAAGGGGCCAAGAGCTCTCAGAAGAGCTCTGGCAAACCAGCCAAGATGTCTCAAAAAAGCTCTGACCAAAGGGCCAAGGATTTGCACAAGAGCTCTCAGGTAACAAAGGATTTGCACAAGAGCTCTGGCCAGGTAACAAAGGATTTCCACAAGAACTCTGGCCAGGTGAAAAAGGATTTCCACAAGAACTCTGGCCAGGTGAAAAAGGATTTCCACAAGAACTCTGGCCAGGTAACAAAGGATTTCCACAAGAACTCTGGCCAGGTGAAAAAGGATTTCCACAAGAGCTCTGGCCAGGTGGAAAAGGATTTCCACAAGAGCTCTGGCCAGGTGGAAAAGGATTTGCACAAGAACTCTGGCCAGGTGAAAAAGGATTTCCACAAGAGCTCTGGCCAGGTGGAAAAGGATTTGCACAAGAGCTCTGGCCAGGTAACAAAGGATTTGCACAAGAGCTCTGGCCAGGTAAAAAAGGATTTCCACAAGAGCTCTGACCAAAGGGCCAAAGATTTCCACAAGAACTCTGGCCAGGTAACAAAGGATTTGCACAAGAGCTCTGGCCAGATAACAAAGGATTTCCACAAGAATTCTGGCCAGGTAACAAAGGATTTCCACAAGAGCTCTGACCAAAGGGCCAAAGATTTCCGCAAGAACTCTGGCCAGGTAACAAAGGATTTGCACCAGAGCTCTGGCCAGATAACAAAGGATTTCCACAAGAGCTCTGGCCAATGGCTCAAGGATTTGCACAAAAGCTCTGGCCAAAGGTTCAAGGATTTCCACAAGAGCTCTGGCCAAAGGCTCAAGGATTTCCACAAAAGCTCTGGCCAAAGGTTCAAGGATTTCCACAAGAGCTCTGCCCAAAGGTTCAAGGATTTGCACAAGAGCTCTGGCCAGGTAACAAAGGATTTCCACAAGAGCTCTGGCCAAGCCCTGAAAGATTCTCAGAAGAGCTGGAGCCAAGTGGCTGAGCATTTTCCCAAGAGCTCTGGCAAAGTGGCTGAGGAATTTCACACCAGCTCTGTCCAAGGTGCCAAGGTTTCAGAGAAGAGCTTTGGTCAAGAGCACAAGAATTCTCACAAAAGCTGTGGCCAAGTGGCCAAGGACTGTCACAAGAGCTTTGGCCAAGAGCACAAGAATTCTCACAAGAGCTCCGGCCAAGCGGTCAAGGACTGTCACAAAAGCTGTGGCCAAGTGGCCAAGGACTGTCACAAGAGCTTTGGCCAAGAGCACAAGAATTCTCACAAAAGCTGTGGCCAAGTGGCCAAGGACTGTCACAAGAGTTCTGGCCAAGTGGCCAAGGACTGTCACAAGAGCTCTGCCCCCCTGGCAAAGCATTCCCAGAAGAGCAGTGGCCAGGTGGATCAGGCTCCTCAGCAAGCTCCTCCTCAGACCAAGCAGAGCTGCCTGGAGCCTCCTGGGCTCACCAAGGGGGCTTTGCCCAAGGAGTCTGTGGCTACCAAAAGGCCTGGAGAGCCCCTGGAGCACGACAAACCCAAAAGAGCGCGGAAGGGGGAGAGTGAGCCTGGTCCTGTGGAGGTCACAGACCAGTCCTGCAAGGAACAGCTGGAAGTCAAAGAGGTAGAGAAGCCAAAAACCACTGAGAGTGAAGACCCAAAGCTGGCACTTCAGGAGCCCTCTGAGGAGAGAAAGGATCAGGGCTCCCCCCAGGCCAGCACCAAAAGCTTTTTGGACCCTGAGCTCCCAGGAGATGCTCAGGAACGTGATGCCTTCATCCCCAATGGCCACAGGTCTGGGGATTTGCACAAAGAGAAAGTGCCCTCACCTCCTGGGGAGAAGAAGTTGTTCTTGCCTGCAAGGAGGCCAGACTTGAAGAGAAAAGAAATGGAGAGTCCTGAGGAGTCCCCTAGAAAGAAGAAGGTGAGAGAGGCAGGGGGAGGTGGGTTTGGACAATGGCCAAGGTGATGTTTGAAAAACCCATGTGGAGATTCCCTTCACAGGTTGGCACTAGAGCCATGATCCTTCTCCTCTAAAGGTAGTTCCAGTGTGTTATTTTTTCTGTTTTCAACCAGAATCTGTCAAACTGAGCTGTACTGGTCTGTACTTGATGTGAACTTTCAAGATTTGACTGATTTTTTTTTCCCCTTTTTTCTTTCTTCCTGTTAGAGAGGAGACAAGGGGGATACTCCCAGGAAGAAAAAAGAGTGAGAAAAAAAATCCCCAAAAAACTTCAGCTTTCAGCAAACAAAGACTCCAGTAAACTGAAGTGAGTATGCAGTGGTGGGATGTGTAAATCTAAGTCTCTCTTCAGAAGGGTAAGATGAAGAGCTGTATCTTCTCTCCAGACACTAGTTTGCTCCAAATTTTGTGTGACTTCTGCAGCTTCAGCTGTGCAGATTGGCCTTTAGAGTGCAGAAAGCAGCTCTGCAGGTGCAGGTGGGTGAGGGTAGGGAGCCTTTCCATTCTGACATCCTCTGGAAGCTCAAAGGTGATGGGGCTGGTGTTTGGCTGGGGGAAGGGATGTTCCAATTGTGGTAGGAATGGAAAAGCTTCAATTCTGGAGTTCCTTCCCCTCTTTTCCTCAGGGAAAATGAGCAGCTGTCTTAGTCATGTGCTGGCTTTTGGAAGGGGAGGTGTGGGAGATGTTTTTGGGCAGAGAGGGCTCTGGATCAGGTTGGGGATGGTGCTGTGCTCTGTGTCAAATTGTCCTCAGCTGTGCCAAGGCAGAGCAGCTGGAGAGGGCGTGAGCAGTGAGTAGGGACCAAAGCATGGGAAAGGTGGGTGCTGGAAGAGAGGACTGTCCCATGCACAGCAGAGTCAGGCAAGAAGTGCAGCCCCACCTCTGAGCCTTCTCACTGTGTTTGACTTCATTTCCTCCTCTTCTGGTGCTGCAGTCCATGAGCTGGGGTTCACTGCCTGGTGTGCTCTTGCGAACTTTGAGAAGCTGACTAAAAACAGTGGAAATGAGCAGTGGGGAAACCAGGTTGAGAGCTATTTGGTGTTGCTTGTTGCTGCCACAGTTCACTGGTCATCCTGATTCAGATTATCAGAAATCTGCTAGGCTGCTGTGTTTTGAATGTTAAAGTCTCTGCCAATTAAAAGTCTCTCACTTGAGGCCTCTCAGCTTTGGAAATGTTGTTTAGTTGAGACACCGGCAAGAATTGGTACAGGATGTAACCAAGTTTTTAAGAACATTATATGTGCATCATATTCATGAATTTCCTTCTCTTGTCCAGAGCATCAGAAGCTTCATTCCAAACTGAGAGGACAAATGTGGTGTTGCCACCACTGCTGGCCATGACTGCTGCACAACGTGCACCAAACTCGACCATGACTACCCAAAAGAGACCCAGAACAGAGACTGACAACCTGGACCTGCCTGCCATGGATAACCCTGCCAGAAAGCAGAGCCTGCCTGCCATGTATAACCCTGCCTGCCATGTATAACCCTGCCTGCCATGGATAACCTTGCCTGCCATGGATAACCCTGCCAGAAACCAGAGTCTGCCTGCTATGGATAACCCTGCCTGCCATGGATAACCCTGCCTGCCATGGATAACCCTGCCAGAAAGCAGAGTCTGCCTGCTATGGATAATCCTGCCAGAATCCTGGACCTGCCTGCCATGGATAACCCTGCCAGAATCCTGGACCTGCCTGCCATGGATAACCCTGCCAGAAACCTGGACCTGCCTGCCAGGGATAACCCTGCCTGTCATGGATAATCCTGCCAGAAACCAGGGTCTGCCATGGATAACCCTGCCAGAAACCAGGGTCTGCCATGGATAACCCTGCCAGAAACCAGGATCCTTTGCTTGCCAAGCACAAGAAAGTGGAGGAAAATCACAAGGAACAATCCCAAGACATCAACATTGGTATCCAGGAGAGCTGGCTGGAGGATTCCTGCAACCCACACGTGCTGTGTGATTCTCTTCAGAAACATCCTCTCAGATAAGTAATTATTTCTGATTTTAGTCAACTGCAAATATGATGTGAAAAGTAGTGTGTCTATAAACAGAAAGGGTGGTTTGGTTAAAAATAAGAAACAGCAAACCTCTGGGTGTGGCTGCAACCTGAGACTCAAGTTTTAGAACTTGCTTACAGAATTGTTCATAACCCTTGCAGCTTTGCATTTCTGGGTTATAAGACTGGATTTTACTGGCTGTTTGTTAAAACTTGGCTGTTTACTGTTGGCTTGGGGTGTGGGATTTAGGATGTTTGGGGAAGGGTGGGGCTGTGGGTTAAGCCAGACTCTGCACACTGTTTTTGCGGCTTTCTAACATCTCCTTTTTCCCCTCATAATTTCCTCCTTCCAGCCCTCACTGCCCTCTCCGTCACTGAGCAAGGAAACCTGCTGCTGAATTTCTCCGTGCTTGGGAGAAGTTTAATGGTTACAGAGCATTGTGAGTTGCCAAGTGAGAAGCCAAGATTCCATTTCCGTTATTGGAGGGATTGCTGGGGAAGCAGGGGAGAGGGGGAGAGCCTGGAGCACAGACTATGGCTGGGACAAAAGAACATTTTCTCTGGAAATTTAGGAAATTGGGCTTTGGAGTTGCTTTAGGCTTCTTTCTCTGACCAGATTTCTCTCTGTGCTTTTTCAGGGATCTGCAGGGGATGAGAAGAATCCTTTCCCAGCGACTTCTCCACCAAATGAAGACAAGACAAGAAGACTGTGAAGTTTGAACAGTAAGTGTTTGTTTCACAGCCCTGCCTGTATTTTCTGAAGATATCAGTCTTGGCTGGAGCTGCAGCCACCCCAGTTTCTGCTTCCTCATTCCTCATTTTGGGAGCAAAGAGGGAGGGAGGGATGGGGGAGAGCTGCCCCATCAGGGCAGCACCTGCAGCTTGTCTGCAGCTGGGCAGCACTTGAATTTTTGACTCCTTGCTGGGCTTGTGATCAGTATTTGCCAAAAGGAATTCCTATAGTTGCTGGTATGTTTTTGGTTGTACAGTTTAGTCATTGCAAATGTTGTGTTGCCCTGTGGTGCAAGCAGTGGGGAATGCTCAGATGTGTAACCTGCCATCCCATGGGGTCTTTGTAGTGTCATTTTCTATAAAACAAACTTTTGTGGGCACCTCTGGGCAAAGGGATGCATTGCCATGATCTGCTGGCAAACTTGCAAAAGAAAATAATCAGGATGTGCCTGGTAGAAGGGCTGGGAGGATGTAAAAATCCTCTCCATTAAGAGGCAGCTGCTGAAAACCAAAAAGCTTTGCAGGTCCCCTGTGAGTAAAGTGACTCCAGTCATCGACTGTCTTCTGCCAGATGTGCCTGTTGGATGGATCCAACCAAATGTTTTCTCTATCCCTCCTTTTGTTCCAGAGATTTCTGCTGAACAAACCAAGAGATGTGACCAGGAGCCGGCCTGACCTCATGCACTGGACGAGACAGAATTTACAGTGGCTGTGACTGGAACCCAAGTGCCTTAACTGGGTCTCCAGGGTGCAAATAGTTCCATGTTCTCTGTTCTGTTGGAGCCTTAGAAACAGTTCTGTTTTGTTACTTTTCTTTCTGTTCAATGCAAAGCACCTGCATATTTTTTTGCTTGTTTTAAATACAGTTTTAAGTTCTTTTAGTTAACCTTGGGAAAACTTTGTGGTTTTTGAGGGTAATGCTTCTCTGCCTTGCAAAAGAAGAGATGGGGGGTGGTACCTGCCTTTAAAATGGCCAAGTGCAATGAATGGCCCCATGTGCTGGTGGTCTATAAATGTTGAATATTATGAATAACTAACAGGACAATATTCACACCTATTGCTGACAGAAAATCTGCACTCAGGTTGTTACTGAGGGTCTTGCTCACTTTCAGCCTTGTCAGACCCAAGTTTGGGCGGGACTCAGAGGGAGGATTCCTACTTGGGCTGCTTTTGGGCATTTGGGTTGGTGAGGGTGGGAAACTGTAGTGGATCTGTTTGGACATTGTGAGTCTGAGAGCTTCCAGGGAAAGGAATCCCTTCTGATAAAGGAGGGATTAAGTGGCTGAATGTGGAACATAAGGCACATTTTGCATTTGGGTATTTGTCTGCAATCACTGATTGTCTCAGTGAGTGTGTAGGAGCAGAATTTGGTACCAAAGCAGGGTGTCCTTCCTGTGGGAGAGGACTTGGGCTCCCTCTCCCACAGGAAGCCACACTCTAGGATGGGCCCAGTGGTTCAGAAACCTGTCAAGGGAGCCCAAAAGGCAATAATGAGCTGTTTGCAAGCACTTTGCCACACTAACAGTGGAGGCAGCATCCACAGCATTGGTGTGTTCAGTTGACACCCTTCTCTTCCCAGAGATTTCCTGGAAATTAAGCTTGCAGTATGGCTCAAGGGGTTATTTTTTTTCAGAGAAGTCATGCTTCTGTGAAAAAAAGGAAAACCTCAAACCCCTCCAAGTTCTGCAGTCACCTTTCAGTTGAATTTGATGGGCTTTGGATCAGTGTTATTTTTACAAGGTATTTAGAGTCAAGTTCAAAAACCTGTTAAACAAAAAGTTTTATTTGTACCAGTAGTTTCACTGTGCCTCAAACACAGCTGAGCAGCTTCCTTTCTACAACTGTACTCACCCCCACAATCCACTGTATTCCAATATGAAAGCAAGTTATTGGTAATGGTCATAAAATGGTCAATAAAACATGGATGCTTGAGATCAGTGAGTGATTCTGGAATCTTCATTTATCACCATGCTAGCCCAGTGAGTTGACACCCTTTTCTACCCAGAGATTTCCAGTTGTGTGCCAGCAGCCCCTCCTGCCATGCTCACACCCAGTGGTGTGCCTGCCTTAGCCCTCTGCTGCTGTCACATCCCTCTCCCATCTCTGACAGGCCTCTGTGAGTGTGGAGAGAAGGATGGCATCCCAAAATAACTGGGCTTACAAGAAACAATTATCTCCCTTTTCCACATCATTTCATGGTGAATAAACAGGTCTGCACGCGTTTAGCTGTTTGTAAAATACCTGTTTGTGGGTTTGAGGCTCAAGAAAATGAACAGTAAGCAAATACTAGCAACATTCCTGCATTTCCAAAAAGGGTTTCTGTAGAAAGGGCTCCTGCCTGGAGTCATTCTGCCTTCTAGCCCTGCAGGACCACTGGGATCATGGCTGGGTCTTCCTTCATCTTCAAGGGTCTGGCCTTTTATGTTCACTTTATTAAAAGCCTTTGTGCATTTCAGGGATAAACTGCCCTAGTAGGTGGAAGATCCATGTTCCCCCTTCCTATTTTACCTATCAAACCTTTTTTTACTCCTTGTCCCTAGAGTTATCCCTGCCCATAGCAGGAGGGCTGGAACTAAGCCATCTTTAATATCCCTTTCAACCAAAGCCATTCTATGATTTTATGAAATAATAGCAAATTAAAAAAAAAATCCACCGTGTTTCAGCCTCAAGCCAAGTCAGGGTCCTGCAAAGGGTTACGAAAGATGCTCATTGTTTTCACTTGGGCCTACTCTAGGACATGAATGAGATGACTTTTTTACCTGCTCGTTTTGTCTGCCAGCTCTGACCTTCTATCAGTGAGGAAAATTTTAATTAGGGACAGTAAATGACCTTCTGCTCAAAACCAGTGACCAGTGGGTGTGAATCAGCACCACAGACATGCAGAGGGGTGACTTTTTTGCCACTGCCAGAACAGCCAGAGCTGCACAGTTGCCTGCTTAGAGCACAGTTGCATTAAAACGCCACAAAGTGGCAGCAACACCAGCCTCGCAGACTAAGCCAGGGAGAAATTACAAATTCAAGTTTTCCTCTCCTGGCTCGCTGTGCTTTATTTGCTACCAGCTCTAGTAGAGGAAACGTGCAAAGCTTTAGAAAACAAATGCAGATGTGGTAAAAGCAGACAGGAAAAAAAAAAAAAAAAGTGGAGTAGCTGGAACAGAGTACTTGGGTTTGCAGTCTAAATAAGGACAGAAAGGCCTATTTGACTGTGGGAACAATTTAGAGTTAAGAATTTCCCAGTAATTTGTTCTAATTAAGCTTGAATGGGCTATTTGGCTGAATTTCTATCACTGTTGACAACTTGTTTGTGAAACGAATCTTGGTGTCTTTTGATGTGGGAGCCACAGCCCCATCACAAGGGGTCCTGCTGCAGACACAGCCAACCAGTGCTGCTTCTTGTTCCCATCCTGGTTTGGGGAATTAGGCTGGGCCTGGAAATTGGGGGATTTGGCTGGCAAACCACATAGTCAGTGCTGCATTCCGAGCACCTTGATTTTATCTTTGGCAAACCTTTATTTACTCAGGAGTTTCCCTGGGTTGGTGGGACCTGAGCCCATTCCCCAGTGATTGCTGTTTGTAGATTTTTTTGCTTCTTGATGTGTGTTTCATGCAGCTTGTTTCCAACTCCTAGAAAAGATGGAAACACTCCACAATGGACATGTTGCTGCAAGAGGAGGTAAGGACACAAGCAGGACATAGGAAGGCACCCTGATTTTAAGTAACTGCACACAAAAAGCTCAGTTTTCTGTGGGGCTGAATCCCCCTCTGGCAGGGGTTTCTAGTTGAAATTATTTTCCCAGCCAGTGTTCAAACAGGAAGGAAGTCTGCAGTCTTTCTGATAGGAGTGCAAGCATGTATTAGGTTTATATTTTAAAACATGCAAGCATCACATGCTTTGCCTTCCAAAATTTTCTGCTCTTAGCTGAGTATTTTAGCAGGATGTCCTATCCAAAGAGTTTTGCTGCCAGCATGGCTCTATTAGGAATGAGATTCTGTTGGGAAAGAGGAGTATTAAATAGTATTTGAAGCTGGGAAAGTGTCACCAAATGGATCACAATCCCCTTTGAACATAAATAAATAAGGTGTAGGGGGTAGGGCCTCCTATCACAGCGTGGCTCTCTGTTCTGCAGCATGGAGTGGGGGGGATATTCCTTTGTCATCACTGTCCCCTTGTTGGAAGTTTTGAACTTTTTGTGCTTTCTGACACTGACTCTTAGGGGAATACTACTTCTGACTTTTGAAAAGGCTTCCAAATCTGAGTAATAAAGTTTAAGTCACGGGTGTGTTCTTAGAATAAAAGTGTGTGGTGTCACATGGTGAAGGGTTTGGAATTTAGGGTTTTTAGAATATAGTAATAGGTATGGGACAAGATGGAAGCTCTTAGGCATTATCTCTTTCCTCCTTTTTTCTTCTTTTTCATGCTTTCAAGTAGTAGTTTATAGTTAGATAGAAAATCTCTCAGTGCAGGTCACTGGTGTTTGGTTATTAGGTCAAAAGTGCAAATAATATAGGTGTTCTTAATTAGTTAGCTTTTAAAAGACTTTGTAACTAACTTGATTAATCTCCATTTTGCTTACTTTTAACTAGCAGCTAGAAGTGTTGAAGAACTCTCTATACTTTAGATTTAATAAACAACTAAATGAAAAATTAATAACCTTCATGTTTTAATCCTGACTCTAAGTGAAGACAAAAAAAGAAAACAAGCCACTAATTAAATAGTACAACTAACCCCTAACAAGTGGTGTTTCGTGTGAGGAGTTACATTAAGAGTTGTGAGGGTTTGTTTTTGATTTGGAGTTTGTAGAAATTTTTTGAATTTTTTTAAAGGTGTTTTTTTGGATTGCTGTTACATTTTGAGGAATACTTATTTGGCTGTATGTCTTTATTATTTGACGTAGGGTTGGCTGTGGATCAGGCAAGGTACTAATTATTTGTTTGTATTTTTTATTGGCATTTGCAAAAGCTAAGCTTTGAAGTAGATGGGGATGTGCTATTTCATTATTATATTGCTTTTTTATTGCTTGAGTTAGGTGGTTTATGAAACAAGTGAATGACTCAGATACTTCTTGTTTTACTTTTATATAAATGCTTTTTGGAACTTTAGTAGGTTGGATTTGTATAATGGTTTTTTGAGTTGTTTATTTGATATTTGAGAGTATGTCTCGAGGCAGGGCATTGCTTGATCCTGTGGTTTATCATGAGGAGTTTTTTTGGTTAATTTTTTAAATGTGAGGCTTGCACGTGGACTTTTGGCCTAGGATTTTTTAAATTTGGTGAGAGCTCTTTTTTATTTGACCTTTTATAACATGAATTGTGCATTTGTTAAGATTGTTATGGTAATACATTTGTAGTTAAAAGGTACCAAATTATTGAAGGTGCTTTTTAACAGTTGTTTGAAGTATGGAGAGTTTATTTTTTTTTATTTTTTGTCTTAGGTCTTTAATTACATTGTGTGTCAGGGGTGCCCTTTTGGGATTTGTATTTTTTTTTTAATAATTGACTGGCATGGTTATTAGTTGTGTTGATGCCATGTTGAAATTTTTTTCAACTAATAATTTACATCCCCTTGCCAGGACAGGTGTTAAATCACAACAGCTTTATGTGCAGGCAGTTTGTCACCACAGTAATCCTGTATTTTTACTTCCTGTTATACTTTGTTGTCATTAGCACATTTCCAGTGATTCTAAAACCAGTTCTGTACAAAATATATTTAGCTGTGGTGCCATCCAAGATGAACAATGTGGGACACCACTGTTCTGGGAACAGGGCTGTTCCTTGTTCCTTGGCAGTTTTCTTGCCAGTCCTTAGGGGTACACCTCCAGAGCCCTGAACAGAGTGCAGGGGCAGGGGTGTGCACTGAAATACAAATGAGATGCCTGTTTTAGGATCCTGTCCAGAGCTAGTACCATGTGAATTCCAGCTCTTCCCACACAGCAGAGAATCCCAGAGCTCTTGCTGTAACCTGATTTCCCTGCTGAACACTTCCCCCTTTGGTACCTGGCAGGTGCTGTGGTCAGTGTAGTGCAGGCACGTGAGGCACCCACAGGCTGCACCCATGGGTGTCACAATTTTCCACCAAGAGGAGAAGTGGATCAGCTGGCAACCTGCACTGCCAGGCTACCTGCTTTCACAGTCAGGGCCACTTGGTAGAAAACTCAGGGTTTTTGTTAGCCAGGACATCCATCTGGTCCCAGGGAGGGAACCTTTATCCCTCCTTTCCACCCCTCAGAGTGAGGTCAAGAGCCACGAGGGTAACTACACCCCTGTGAGGAAGTGCAGCCCATGGTGGTAATGCAGGATTCTCTCTGCTAACAGAAGCTTCCTGTTGAGAAATATTCACTGCAGAAACCAAAAAACACTCAAGGCTGTAGTGTTTCCCAGCACAGTATGCTCCAGACATACAACAAACGAGGTGCTTTGAAGTACAAATGTTTTATTGCAACGTTTCATTATTTACAGTACCGTTCACTTTGTCCCTGGGTGCTACCAAAGTGCAAAGCCATGTTGGGCAGGAAAGCCAAAGGATGGTAACTCAGCACAAAAACACAACTGTGCCTCCTCACTCCTGCTGTCCTGACTCTCTTCCTGGTCCTGAACACAGAGAAGTTTGCTGCTCTCCCTGGGCATTTGGAACAAGCTGGTAATTGTGAAACTTTGGTCACATAGGATTGTCAGTTGTTGGTCTGCTCACGGTGATGCAGGAACAGGAATCTGCAGTTTTTCCAGCAGGACTTTACTTGGGATTCAGGGTTTGTAATAGAGTAGCAAGAGATCTTTGTATGTAGTGCTGTCATGCTGCTATCTCAATTTTTGATGGCAGTACTGGTTTATTCCCAATTATCTTTCTTGCTGACTCTCTTTGGTTCATTTAGGGTTTTGAGGTTATTTATCTGCTCCCTTAAAAGATCAAGTAACTCGAGAATGTTACCAGAGCTGCTACTGGATACTGAAATCAGTCAAGTCTTCTAGAGCTGCACTTAAAAAGTTTTACAGAATACCACAAATTTTATTATGCATTTCCATTTTGTATAAAAATAGTGATTCAAACACCACTGAAGCCTACATTTTCACACACTATCATCTGAAAACAGGACAAATTACACTGGTTACTTCAGCAAGGACCTCTCAACAGCAACTCTCCTTTGGGGAGCGGGGTAGTAACTACTAATTTATGGAAGACTAGAGAATGCCAGTATTCCAGTGGCTGAACTTAGGTCAAGAATTTTCCAGCTTTCTAACAAGTTTATTAGCTCAAAAAAGTACTTTGAAAGCCAGTTTTCAGACAGATTCCCTGCAATTGCCACTGTTGCCAGCATTCCCTTGGGAGGTGAGCAGTGAACTTCTCTGCCTCAGTTATCTCAGTGTGCATCAGGGATGTTGTTATTTCTAAAACTTGAAACACCTTCTGTTACAAAGCTCTTGTACAACTGGGAAACATTTAAGACTCCATTCCAGAAAATAAGTTAAATGAAATGGCACTCAAGCCCTCCAGAGAACATGTAGCAGGGCTGCTGGGGGAAGCTCAGCAGGAGTAGCTGCTGCTGCTTTCCTCACCACATGCCTCATTTACAGCTCAATATTGAGTCCTTGCAACAGCTGCCCCGAACGATTACGAAATTACAGCTTCTCAAAAATGGGATGGTTGCAGCTCTTGGCAGGTTTGTTCCTGTGAGTCACACTTTCACTCCATGTTTTCACAGGCTTTTCTGCACCACTATTGATAGAAAGCCACCAAAAGCTTTACAGTTGCAGAAGATACCATTTTCACAAAGAAAATGTGCTGGATTTATTCCTTAACCTACCATACGAAACACAGTGTTTAGAAGCTCTGCAGTGCCTCCCTTGTAGCATTCCTTTGGAATTTGGAGGAGGCATGACCCAGGAGGCAGCAGAGCTCACATGCAGTCCACAACGTTGCTGGATCCTTGGCCCACATCCCGGATTTGGCTGCTGAGACAGGAGCACACGGCCACGCCCGCCCCTGCCCTGCAGTGTGACACCGAGCCCACGAGTTCCCACCTACAGGAGACAAGAAAAATAAGTTCTGCCCTTTCTGAGCAACCTCAAAGTATCTTCTGTGCCTGGAATTCTATTACACTGCCTAGCTGTTCACTCTGCACAAAAATGCACCTCATTTAGTGCAAAATCAGATTGAAACAAGCAGAAAAACGTAGATTGTTACTGAATTAAAGGGCAATGACAAGGGATAGAGAGGAGCAGAGAAGGAGGAGGTACCTAAATATTTACAAGGCTGCCCTAGTGATAGAAGCAGCAGTCCTGCATTGATAGTCATAGATATTGCTCAATTATTACCAGGAAACCACAGCTAGGCTCCTCCTGCACACTGCTTCTATGCTGCTGTGTTTTCATACAGGAAGATTTCCTTGTCTTATTAGGACAAACGAAACATTTGAAAATACCTGTTCACTATGGGATCAAATGCTTCCACTGTATTCAGGTAGACGTTGCCATTATGACCTCCGACTGCAAAAATTTTTCCCATCAGCGTTGCTATGCCAACACCCCCCCTGGGAGTTGTGAGCTCCGCCACGTATTCCCATTTGTTACAGCGTGGGTCAAAGCGCTCCACCGAGCTCAGGGGCGAGTTGTCATCAAAGCCACCTGCAAACAACCAGCACAGGGTCAGCTTCTGGCACTCCTGCTGCAGGGGACAGCCAAGACTGGCATGATCAGATCATTCTCAGCATTCAGGGGTTCCTGTCCCACTCTCTCTTTACCAGAACTTTACAAGCTCCTAAAAATTAATCTAACAGCTCACCCTCTTCTCACTGCACAAGCATCACCCGGAGCAATAATTTTCTTCTACTCAAGTTGCAAGGATTCTAGTTGTATTATTTTTATCCCTGAATTCATCATACTTATAATGAAACAGCTTCCCATTTGGAAGAGAAAGAAACCTAACAACAGCAAAAGGATGGTCTCAAACTTACTTTATGCAAAACACACTCTAGCAGTGTTCTCAAATTACAGCATTGGCAAATATTTTAGTAGGGAAAAAAAAATTCATATCAGACTCAGTGATGCATTCCCCTTGCTTGGGAAGCTGTCAGAGGAGCATTTTGTTCAAAACATATTTAAGCACTTATGATAATACACAGGTCAGAGCTTTTTAAACTATCACTGTGGCACACCTACCTGGCATCTTCCTCTCTCAGGAAAGCAGGTAAATACAAGGTAGCACACAAGACAAGAAGCTGTGGAATAAGTGCAAAAAAAGCTACTGTTGTCTACACTTAGAACACAACTGGAGCGCTTTGAAAGCATGTGAACTTAAGAATCGTTTCCTAAAAGGAAACTCAAGGGTAGTGAGTCTTGAGAGGATTTTCTAATACAGACAATATTGTCCTGAAATGTGGGTTAGGAGCTGCTTTTCATTTCCTTGCTAACCCACCTTCATTTAAGCATGCCCTGGTTTGTGCTTGCATTCTTCTCCTGCCCAAGAACAGCAAGTACAGGTCAGCGCTATCTGTTCTGGTTCCTCTAGCAACAACAGCCTCTTCCAAAGCCCAGCACTTGGCAGCAGCAACAGCACTACAAAATGCCACATCCCTACTCACCCACAACATACAGGCAGCCGTGGAGCTCGCTGACACCGTTCCCAGCCCTTCGCTGCCCCATCTCCTTCACTTCTATCCACTTATCCAAGTGGGGATCGTATTTCTCCACACTGGAAAGAGATGCTACACCGTCATTGCCACCCACGGCGTAAACGTGGTTCTGGAAAACAGTTGTACAACGATTATTTTGTGATGTAGACGCCTTTAGTCAGATTTTTATAAGCAGTGTTAAAATTATAGGAAAATGTGGTATATCCACTTTCATTTAAGAATTCCCACAACAGATTTAACTACATACATAAATGGTATCTCTTCCAATGAAAGAAACACAACAGTTTCGTAGTGTTGCAGCTGTTCTTCAGAGCACAGGGGGATTAAAGTAGAGCATGCAATTTGGTACCTTTAAACACAGTTACCATGACAAACCAGTCAGCTGAGTGAGACTGGAATCACTAATCATGTCATTAGAAAGGTACTCTTTCAAGTATCTCAAATACTGTTGAAAGTTCACTTTGCTATGAGTATTACCCTAAACATCCTCACTTTTTGATGGGATTTTGATGACCAGAGGTGCTCAGACCCACCAGCTGCATTTTGTTCCAGCCCTTGCCAACGCAGCTTTGAAAAGCAGTTGGGCTCAGCTCCTGGTGGGGGGGGAAGCAGCGACTCACTCACCACCAGGGCTGCAGGGGGAGGAAGCAGAGACTCAGACCAGGGCTGGGACTCAGCACCAGGGCTGGGACTCAGCACCAGGGCTGCAGGGGGAGGAAGCAGAGACTCAGACCAGGGCTGGGACTCAGCACCAGGGCTGCAGGGGGAGGAAGCAGAGACTCAGACCAGGGCTGGGACTCACCACCAGGGCCACGGAGCCGACGCCCCCGCGGGGGGTGTTCATGGAGGCCACGGTGCTCCAGCGGTCTGAGTCGATGTCGTAGCGCTCCACGTCGCTGAAGCACGTGTTGTCATCCAAGCCCCCGATGGCATAGATGGGGCCGCCCAGGGATGCCAGGGCAATGCCTCTCCTAGGGAACCACAGCAGCAACAGCTCAGTGCAAGGCCCTAACCCGAGGGAGCCACACAGCAGGTGCCACGGTAAACGAGTGGCACTTGTCTCAAACTAGGGGGAAAAGAGCGATGGAAAATTTAAAAGTGACGTTTTTAGTAAATCACATCGCTGGCCCTCTGCACACCTGTGTCTTTTTGACTGAATGCCAACTCTAAGGCCAACTCCTCTGCCCACATACTTGGATACAGGACAATATCTCAGATACAATTCCTCTATTTTATTAAACCAGAAGATGAACCAAAACCTCCGTCAGTACAGCTGGCTGCTACCATTTGACAATGACTGGGGGTGATACTAATACATATTAAAAAAAAAACCTTGTGCTGGATATTAAGTAGCTGTACTCTAGCAAGACTTAATTGCAGTGTCTTTCACTTTGGTTGTTATTTTATTAAGTGTTAAAATGGTTGTCAGATATCTTTCTACTAAATCTACTCATATGAGAGTACAATCAGTACTATAAAATTAAAAGTATGGTCTAGAATGTGAGCATTAGGTTTCTGCTTTTACCACGTTACTGACAATACTCTAGTCTCATTAAAGAGGGCGGGTTCAGAGTTACCCGAGGCAGCAACAAGGGAGCCACAATCCTTCTACAGAACAAACATTGTAGCAATATCCTGGCCTTATCTTAAAGTGCCTCAGAAGATAACACACACACCACTTAATGGCGGCAGTTTTCTTTCCCCACTAAGTATTCCAAGACCTCTGTGAATGGGAGGAGTGGAGCTGGGAGGTAGCCAAGGCACAGCAGGATTTTCATTTACCCAAGTACTCAGTAATAAATGTCACAGAAATTTAGGGCTGATTGTTATTGAGATTATGCCCTGGGGTGGTGGCAGGAGGGAGGAAGTAGAGCAAGCCACTTCTGGGAGTCTGGGTCTTCTACTTTAATTAGGTCACAGCTACAAATAGCTTTCAGATTTAAGCCCTACTTAATATTTCACTCCTACTCCTACATGATGTTTTGAAAAACAACAAACAACAATATGGAATGCAGAATTAGGGACATTGATCTAAATAACAGCAGAAACAAAAAATTACAGATGGGAGCCCAGTAACTCCTCAAAAGAATCTTAAATGTCAAGGCAAAAAGAGCCCTCAATCTAACTTTCAGATTGCATGCTTCTGGCCTTTTTTGTGAAAAACGTAGGCAGCTATTTGTTTCCTGATGTAGTATTTCATATTTCTTTTGTTTTCACTGTGAATTATTTAACTTCTCATGTTATGCTGGCAATTATCTCACTCATTCTTAAGAAAAGCAAAAAGCCCAGAGAGCCAGTTCATCGGTTCCAAGTTGTTTACTGGGCACAGCAGAAAGGCTCTGGATGCCAGAATGCAAGCACAGCTGGGGCAGAAGAGGTCCCTGCTCCAGAAGCCAGCTCTTCCAAAAACGAACAGAAGGGTAACACATTCACAGCATAAAGCTGCAAAATAGGGGAAGGAAATTCCTAGAAACAGAACAGTTTGAAAACCCACAAAAAGGTCAGGACAGACAGCATCAGCAAGAAAGGGCACATCACAGAACTAGCACATGGAACGTGGGACACATGTACCTCTTTGTGTTCATTGATGCCTTCATCATCCACTTGTTTGTGAGAGGATCAAATACTTCCATGCTTCCCAAGTGTTCATTTCCATCATGTCCACCTACTGCGTAGACTTTACCTGAACACACAGACATCTTTTGATACAGAGATTGCTTGGCAACACTTCAGCTTTCATTTATATAATATCCCTGCCTATGTGGAGACAAAGAGGTCAAATAAAGTTTTTAAATGTTTTCACTATCAGAGTTTTATATGCTGTACTCAACCAGGAATCTGTTCTAATGTGAACTTTTACACAAAGCTTGAGATTATGTAGACAAAAAATCTTCCCATAATTTAAGTACTACAGGTCAAATCAGTTTGAACACATGTACAATAGTATCTCCAGATTTTCTATGAAGAAAAATGATCTCTGTTCTGCTGCAACAGAGAGGCTGCAACGTCCAAGAGAAAGCTGCATCATTGATGCTAAGCTGCTCTGGACTGCATAGACATGTTTTCAGAAGATGGGGACCCAAAAATAAAGCCAGGTCTGCACTTGGAAGAGTTAGGTAACTTGAGTAACTTAGTAACTTTCCAGGACGGATTTGAGTAGGAAGGGAGCCAGTATGAGAACCAGAAAATTCTGTGTAACTGCTGGGGAAGGCCATTTCTTTATAAGTGGATTTTAGAAAAGTAAATCACCTATTAAAGGCCAGAAGCCATATACAGTTCAGTTAAGCTGGGAGGAATCTTTAAAGGTCATCTAGTCCAGCCCCTATGCAATGAACAGGGACATTTTCAGGTTGCTCAGAGCACCATCCAGTCTGACCTAGACCACCTGCAGAGATGGCACATTTACCACTTCTCTGGGCAATCTGTTCCAGGTTTTCAGCAACCTCACTGTAAAAAACTTCTGCTTCATATCTAGTCTAAATATACTCTCTTTTAGTTTAAAACCATTACCTCTTGTCCTATTACCACAGGCTCCACTAAAAAGCCTGTCTTCCTCTTTCTGGTAAGCTCCCTTTAAAGTACAGAAAGGCCACAATAAGGTCTCCATGAAGCCTCTTCCCAAGTCTGAGCAGCCCAACTCTGCCAGTTTGCAGTAATGTCTTTTCCATAAACAGAGTTTCAGACTGGCTCAGGACCAAACACTCCTTCAAGGGGGAGAAGCTTTACTAAACTGAAGACTATCAGACAATTAAGCAATTAGTTTACTTCTTGCACAGCTAGTAAAAGCACCAACACAGCAAAAGAAGCAAACAAGTGCTTTTTGCAGGGGTTGCCTGAATAGGGTTACTGACCTCCCACAGAGATCACGCCCACATGCCTCCTCCTGCTGTTCATTTCAGGGCCGAAGAACCAGCTGTTCCTACTGATGGAGTAACACTCGATGCTGCGGAAGGGGTCACCTGATCCTCCTCTGCCACCGACACAGAACAGCACACCTGCACAACACAAAACAGGCTTCCAGAGAACGAGCAGGAGGATGGGCAAAAACAGCTGTATAGCAGAGCAAACTGAAAATTACAGTTCATAGTTTCACTTCAAGGAGCACAGTCATTGCCCTTTCATAACTCAATACTGGATTTTGGCCTTTGCTTGACATGCTGCTATGGCAATGAGCTATCTATGCTCTTGGAAAAACAATGCATTTTTAAATACGCTTTTTGTGATTTGGCTTAAGAAGATAAATCCATTGTTTGTTAAATATAACTATGTAGAAATTATGATCTGTGGTCAACATTCATCACTCATTTTTGGTGTAGGTTAGTCAAAGAGTTGAGTTACCTCAACTTTCAATACCAAAAGGTAACTCCACTGTTTTTGGTACAGCTTTGAACAGATTGCCTGGTCATAACACACGTGACAGCTCTGGCTTTAATACAGATAGAGCCAATCAGGATAAATCATTAATGCTTTAAAGAAGGAAAATGACTGCTAAAGCTCTGCTAGGAAAATGCAGAACGTTACAGAAATAACCAGAGAGGTACATAATGGCTTTCCCAATTTTGCATAAAGTCATGAACAACCCTCGACATCAAGCTATACCTGCTTGATATCAAGACACCTGCACAGCTGTGCTGCCTTTTCTCCACACCACTCCCTACTGGGTAACCAGACACACATTTAATTACCAGCAGTCTGCTTCCTTGGTGTTGTGCGAATGGAGTACTCAAAGTCAGGCACTGCCCTGCTGCTCAGGTGAAGGTGGTAGTTCCTTGCTTCATCCAGCAAATCCCTACATTTTAGATTCTGCTTGACAATCTCTTCCTTTGCCACAACACCCATAAGGAAACAAATGGGCAAGAGAGGCAGCCGTACCTGACACAGAAATGAAGACAGTTGGAGAAGGGGGCCGGAGTGCTGGGTGTCGCCATGCAGCGCTGCGCATGCACCGGCCGGCAGCGGCGGGGCAGCCGCAGCCCCACGCTCCTCAGGGGGAGAGCAGCTCCAGAGCTGCGCCAGACTACAGCCATATGAACACCTCTTTCTGAGGACAGCGCTTGCTACAGCCATCTGCATTCAGCCACAGTGGAGAAGTGTCCCTTGGCCCAGGCTGTGCTGAGGAAGGAGACAAGCTGCTGCACGTGCCCGCCGTGATGCAGGCAGCACCTGTGGCTTTGCCAGGGCTTTATCAGCTCAGTCTGCCCTTGGCTATGAATCTCAGCTCACTGCTGTGCCACTGCAAGAGGGCTTGTGCTAAAATGGTTCATTTGCTTGGGTGGCAAGTCAAGAAGGAAACGCTTAGTCATCGTGAACTAAGTGTCTATGAAGGAGGCATTGCTATTGCAGTAACACCTTTCTCTAAGGCAGACTTGACAGACTTCAAGCTTAAAAAAAAGTAATAAATATTGAGAGCCGGTTGTTTCCTTCTCTAAACCCTTCCTGCCATTTATTTCAGCAAACCTTTCATCCATCTTTGTAAGGCAAACAGTGCACATTACAAAGTACAATCAGAGGCAAAGGTGAGACACATGTTAGTGGGGGGAACTGAAGCACATCTCCACCTGACTTCCTAAGGTTTGGAGTCAACACTGTCAAGCAGCTCTCAGCTGGCTCAGCAGCAATGGTACAGAAGCCCAGTAGCTCCAGTGCTTTTCACAGCAGGAGGATGGGGCTGTTATAGCACTGACAAGCATCCCTGTCTTGAAGCAAGCATGTGTCTCTACCCATTCTTCCTCACCTCCTTGCTTTCAGTCCCACTTCTGCCTTTATTTAGACCCCGCTTATTTAAGGCTACTTTAGATCAGCACTGCAGCCCTACTGACAGGCTCCTAAGGCTAGTGACATGGTAAGAACTCCAGGCTGTTAAATTCAGAACGTCATTGTAACAGTGAAACCCATAAGGCTGAATATGACATGGATAATCACTGTCTAGAAGCCCAGGCATGTTTTCTGCTAGCAGTAATGTCCAAGTCAACTGCTGACTCCATATGTTTTGGCAAATAACCCATAATTACAAGAAGGGGTTTACTTTTTCTTTGCTTGAATCTAGTCTCTGGTTTCCATCAACAGAATGAAACTGTTAATCTCATCTGCTAGCACAGCTGGCAATAAATAGAAATTTCTTTTAAAAAATCTTTATACTCCCTGTAAGCTTAGTACAGCATAATAAAGAAGGGGGTTTTGTACCAAAAACCTCATGCTAGTCTAGATGAAACTGAAGGTTTTTGGAAGACAGCTAACAGACCATTGTGATCTTTTCCTAGGAAATGTGAAAAGTGACTCATGAAGACAATGATAGCAGCATCTCAGTGGACCTGTCCTTACTCATATAATGCCAATATTATCAATTCAGACAAATGCAAAATAATCAAGTTGGAGTTCTGTGACAACTAAAACTGTACAGCCAATCATACCTGCTACGACACATGGAATGTTTTGTAGCACACGACATGCAAATCCTTCCCCGTACAGGCTGTCCAGACCTGTTTCAAATACTGTGACACAACTTGATGTGACACATCTTAGTTTCCTTTCCTAGCCATGTAAAAAATCTCAACAGCTTTGCCTCCTTTCTTAAGTACAAATACGTAATAGCAAGGGCAGTGAGTATATCAGGCTGTAGGAGTGGCAAGCCAAGTGAAGTGATGGCTTTCTATTCCCTCTGTTTTGTGTCAGTATAAAACATTTCTGCTCAACCACAGATGTAGCTTTTTGCTGGTTCCCCACCTCCCAGCCATGAGCATATTTCTCTCTACAGAAACAGGAGAATATCACTTCTCCCTGATATTTAAAAACTCTAACTTGCTTCCACTGTCAACTCCCAGCTCTTAATACTGGATGAGGCACCAAAAACTAAGAATATTTTTCACCTTGAGATCTACTCAAGTACAGAGAGCTGATTACACAACTAAACCAGTGAGGAGACAGGCACTTGGTGCCTCAGTCTGCCCTACCTGTCCAAGGATCTCATCCAGCCACGCAGCATGATGCTGCGGATTGGCCAGCAGCCACTTGATAGCAGCATTGTAAACTTGCTTTTCGTTTTCAATATTCAGGTCACTGGAGGACAGGAGTTTATGGAGGTGCTGCGGTGACACGCTCACAAAGTCCTCGCACTCCATCACTTCCGTGAAATGCTCGCAGGCAAACTGATCAGCCATGTCCATGAGGTCGATGCGGTTGTGGCTCTCGGCGAAGGCCCTGACTGCCAGGCAGTTGGAGGGGTGGAAGTGCAGCTTCATGTACTCGCAGCAGGCCTTGGCCACCAGTTCCACCTGCAGGATGCAGGCGGCGTACAGCAGGGGCTGCACGTTATCCACCGTCAGCGTGAGGCGCGACGAGTACGCGAACTTCACCAGCTCCTCGATGGCGTCGCCGTCAAAGTCCCTGATCTCGATCAGCTTCTGCTTGGCCTCGGCCATTTCCGACAGAAACATGGCCCGGAAGTACGGGATAACGCAAGCCAGCACCAGCTTGTGGCAGGAGATTAGCTTTGAACCCACCTGAAAGAGAAAAGAACAAAAAAAAAACCCCAACGTTTTACTGGAGTGTCAGTTTTGGCTGGGAAAGAAGGAACAGTGGAGCTGAAATAAGGATTCTGGACTCCGTGTGTTTCATCTGTATTTTGTCCACATAAATGAACTCCATTTGCCCTGTACTTCTGACATTACATCCATGTATCCAAAGGAATTCTCAGCTGTAGCTTGCCATCAGAGTAAAGCAAAGCGATAACAACATCAGTGCTATTGCTGAGAGCACTTAACTTGCCTTTATTTAAAAACCTTATGAAACATCCTTGGAAATACTCTAGATGCATCTTGGAGACAGAAGGAGACTGCTAGATCCTTGTTTTATACATATTCAGAGACTTTCGGGGGGAAAATTAGAAAGTGACATTTTTAGGCTACTTAATTTAGACTTCTGGGCTTTTACTGGTGTCAAGGAATTGATGTTTATACAAGGAAATTTATGTAAAAACATAGGAATAACAGCTATTTCAGGGGTTATTAAAAGTTTCCGATCACCTCAATATTTTGAGAATGTTTAGCCACAAAAGACATTGTATTCCCCACAAAGAGAAGGTATTTCTCAAAATTCTGATCAGAAAATGTCAAATGAGCTTTTCATGTACAAAATTCTAGAATTCCATTACATTAAAAAATAATCTAAGTATTGAAGGTAAATGAACAACCCACTGCTTATTTCTGTTCCAGGAGTGCTTTCTTACAGCCTTTGTCACTCTGCATGCAAAGGGATGGCTGACATAAGCAATCAGTTTCCTCAACAGACTCAAATTACATGCTTCAGATGAAGGTGTTACAGAGAGCTGGTGTGCACTTAAAAGAATAAAAAATACTAAATTATAAAGGATATTTTGGATTTTTTTCCAGCTCTGATTCAATACTCAATTGCTCTATGTTTTCAAAGGGTATGATCAACACAAGTGTAATCTAGCTGGTGAGCAGCAAGCTGAGTACAGAAAGCAAACACACAAGCAAGAGCATCCAGATTAGAAAAGAGGAAAAGATGGAAGGTTCAGTGTGATAACTTCAGACCACTCCAGAAAGAACAATTCAGACCTACCAAAAGAACAAAAAGTAAAACACCAGGAGAAAAGCAGATGGTATTCATCTGCCACTCTCCGCCTTCTAACAGCCTTCTAAGACTGTTCATATGACAGCAGCAGGAGAGTAGGTGAAATTCCAGAAGTTAACTCTTTGGAGCAGAGGGAGTCTCCCTGTGTGCTCCCTCCCACATTTATCACTGTTACAGCATCAGCACTCCAATTAACTACGGTACTGATACAAAAAGATGCTACCAACAACTTCTCCTAAAGGCATCTGTCATTTGTTCTTGGTTTAGAACTGTGCTTCATCACTATTCCTTAAATAACTATCTTGCACTAGTAAGTTGTTTAGCTAAGCAATACTTAATACTCAAAGGTGATGGCACCCACTTGTATGCATGTTGAACACAAATTTATTGTGATCAGGATGTAAGTAATATACAGGGAGTTACAAATAATGCATTAAAGCAATGCTGTGCAAGAATCACAACATTTGCTTCCTCCCTCTCTCCCTCTACTCTTTGATAAGCTATAGAACACAACTGTCTGGGTTTGTTTTTTTTTCCTTCTTTGAAGAATGCTGGAAGTTAGATTTGTTCCAGAAATCCTGTTTGCTGAGAAGAATCTAGCAAAACAACACAAAATGCAGACCTGGAGGCAAAACTGGGGATGAAAGTATATCGAGAACAATGAGGCTACAAGGAGCTGGAATTGCACAGTAATTAGTGACCAACAGTGGGAACTTGCTTAGAAGGCAATTTGGATGAGGTCAAAGTTATGTACTTCCTCTCTTGGATTGTCAATATTTTAACTGTTTAAATATCAGGCATCTCCAGAGATGCCTCAGATCCAAGAGGCATTCTGTGGCTCCCACACCCCTGCCAATATTCACAGCCACCTCCCAACACACTTATCTGCAGCTTTATCTTCAGACTGATACATGCAATGGACCAGTGACAAGTATCACCTTCAGTGTAACATCACAGAGCTCTCCAGCTTCAAAGAAGTGAAGAAGAGAGCTGTGAAAATCCTTCCAAGCCTCATTTGCCTCAAACACGAAGACATCCTCATCCCCATCGCTGCTGGAAGGCCGAGTTTGCTGCTGCTGCTGCCGCCGTTTTCCCTTTATCATATGTTGCTTTGCCTGCTCAGGGACCATGGATTCTGAAGCCATTGCCTGTTTCTTCTTTCACTGAATCAATCTTCAAAAACTTCTGCCGAGATAAAATCCAGCCCATCAGGAGTTAGGTCCTAAAATTCAGTTCTGTTCATCTTCCTGTTTAAAAACACACACACAAAAGAAGAAAATGAGACATTAGGTAATGCTAGTATGTAACACTTAAATTATGTTATAATACTCCTCATGATCTTAGTCGGGGAAGGTGAAAGGAGAAGGAACAAAAAAAGAGACCCACAGCTAAGAATGCTATGTAAGTACCTTCAGGAAAAGCCATATTTATGAACTTGTCCACACTTCTTAATAAAGACATGAAAAAAGAAAGGCAAATATGAACTACAGAATCATAGAATTCATTTGGTTTGAAAGGACCTTAAAGACTATACCATTCCAACCTTCCATTAGACCAGGTTGCTCAGAGCCCCATCCAGCCTGGTCTTGAACACAACACCAAGGACGGGGCATCTGCAGCTTCTCTGGACAACATTTTCCAGTGTCTCACCACCCCTACAGCAAAGAACTTCTTCCTAACATCTAATCTAAATCACTTCTCTTTTCACTGGAACTGTTCCCATTTTCCTGTGACCACCTGCCTGTGTAAAAAATTAACTCTCCCTGTTTTTCACAAGCCTTTAAGTGCTGGAAGGTACTCCAGGGTATACTGAGAGGCATGTCCCTCTTTTGGAACTGACTACCTTTGGTCTCATGGCTTTTTAGTTAATTTATGATGCATTCATTCTTCCTTCTATGCTAAGAGTTGATGACTGCTGTAAATCAGGGACTTCTGCAATAAAAATTTAAGTCACATGTCTGGGAGCAGAACTGATTTCTTTTGGGAGACTTTGAAAGTGTCCATGCCTCTTATTAAATTTACAGCTCTTCATGCATCAGTACTGCAGAAAAAGCAGGAAGTGACCTGAGACAACCATACCTATTCCTGCTGCAGGTCACAGGGTTGCTGCCAGCTCCACATCCTGTGTGGTGACAGAGCTGGTGGCTGCACTGGGCCAGGCAGGTTAAAGTGAGACCAAACATGGGATATTTGGTGCTTTAAGTGAGGTAAGTACTGTTCCCTTAAAAGATATATAAGAGAAAGATCTTACTTCTTCCAAAACCACAAACTAGCTCAAAGATATTATGGATCACGGGATCTTTATACAGTTTATGGCAATGAATACCTTTTTCTGCTGCAAACTTAAGCTTCATTATGCCAGATTTACAAGTTACTATGATATTTTTCTAGTTCATTATGATATTTTGGTTCTCAAATGAATCCTTTGTGACTGGTACTCATGTTTAACACGCCCTTCCACGAGGTCACTATTAGCACTGAGACTTGAAGCTGACACAGAGCTTCAGACACAATCTCCTGAGGTTATAAAATTAACATGGACAAACAAAAGGAGAAGACTGATGTTGAAATGCTGTACAGGGATGCTGAAAGGTATCATGTGTTATTCATTCACATGATAATGTGGGTAAGATATAGCATCTCTAGCCCACACTTGTAGGGAACTCATGCTTATTTTGGTCTTTGACTGACACTTGCTTCAGCACCCTCTGCTTAAGAAGGCTGATGTGTACATTTTTCCTGTTCTGGGTATGCCATTGTAAACACCAACATAAAACCCACGAGTCTTAAGAAAAAATCAGTGCTGTTGGGGGGAAGTTTTTATGCTATAAATGAATTAAGCAGTAATACAAAAGCCAAACATAACTGATTTTCAGCAATACTTTTCATCCATATCTCATGCTCATAGCAAATAAAGGTCTTGGAGAAGCTCTGAGCTCATGCCTGTAAGAAAAGAAGTTGAGTATATACTTAGATTTATATATTTGATGCATATAAAGTATCCACTTGATATGGTAGGGGAAGAAATTAGAAATTACACCAGAGGAAACCAATGGCATTACTTGGGCACACAGCCATAGATAAGAAAATCACATCTATGAGGGAGTGCCCAGTATTGTGATATCAAATATGTGTATGGGGGCATGAGAACAAGTAAA
>JANRGV010000084.1:10803283-10846443 GCA_024734035.1 Alethe castanea
CGTGCACAGCTGAGCAGCAGAGGCTGAAGATGTCCCTGGATTGAGCAACCACTGCCCAGCCCCAGAACAGTTCATGGGTGCCAGGGAAAGAGCTGTAGGTGGGGTTGCTGAAAGGACAGGCATTCCAGCTGGGAATTTTGGACCTGTGTACCATGACTACCAGAAAGGAAATCGCAGAATCATGGAATGGTTTGGGTTGGAAGGAACCTTAATGATTACATAGCTCCAACCCCTACTTGCAATGGGCAGGACACCAGACCAAGTTCTCAGAGCTCCATTCAATCTGGCCTTGAACATTTTCAGGGATGAGGCATCTATAACTTCTCTGGGCAACCTATTCCAGTACCTTACCATCCTCACAGTAAAGAATTTCTTCTTAGTATCCAACTTAAACCTCTCTTTTGGTTTGAAGCCATTTACCTCTCCATATTTTTGTAAGCCCCTTTCACATACTGGAAGGTCGCAATCATGTCACTCCGAAGCCATCTGTTTTCCAGGCTGAACAATCCCAATTCTCTTAGCCTTAGGGATGTGGCAACAAGGGTGAATTTGGCTTGGTAAGGCACACGTAGCAGCAGAAAGAGGGCACACGGTGCCTATCACAGCACAGCAGGCAGCACTGTGAGTGCAAACAGAGCTCATGCAACACAGGCCTGGCTGACACCCTGAGGTGGGCAGAGTGGCTCAGTGCATTTCTGTATTCTCATGCAGGATGTGAAAAGAGCCACAGTTGTATTGGGACTGGCTGAGATGGAATTAATTTCCTCAGAGCATCCTCACAGTGCTGTACTTTGCACTGGTTGCTAGGAAGGGGTTGATAACACACACATATTTTTTGGCTGCTGCTGAGCAGTGCTGGCACAGCATCAGCGCTGTGTTCCCAACATTCCCCACCCCATCAGAAGAGCCTGGGAGGGGACACGATTAGGAAAGCAGAGCAAGATTGGCCAAAGGGATATTCCATACCATATGACGACAGCTCAGCTATAAAAGCCAAAAAAAAGAGGAAGAAGAGGAGGGGCATCCGATATTTACAATGTTTGCCTTCTGGAGCAAGCACTTCCCAAAATTTGGGTGGTCATTTCTTGCTAATGGGAAGCAGAGGAATAATTTTTTTTTCTCTTTGCATCTATGCGCACAGCCTTTCAGCTTTGCTTCAGCAAACTGTTTGTCTCAACCTACAAGTCATGGTTTCCCATGTTATTTCCTCTACCCAGCTCAGCTGAGAAGAGGGAGTGAGAGAGCAGTTCGGTGGGCACCTGGCGTGCAGCCAAGGTCAACCCACCACAGTGCAGAGAGACTTTCCTTATGGAATTGCACTTGACACACACAGAACAGAAGCTTCCCTCTGTCACTGTATCAGCTCACTAGGCCAGGGCAGGAGCGATTTTGCTGTTGTTTTGTCCCCAGGTGCCAGAAGGCTGGGCCAGTGGGGCTCTGTGCTGGGGTGTGTTTTGCAGCTACAGGATGACACCATTAACTTCTTTGCTTGATCTGGTGTGTCAGAAACAGGAAGCTCAGCCTCTCACCCTCCCTGTTGCACCTACACGCAGCGCTTTGCCTTGATTCCTTCTGAACGCCGTGCTGCCTGTTTGCATCTGCCCATCCTCCACTTGCCAAGGTCCTTAGGGCGTGCAGATGCCCAGAGGGCAGCCGGGCTCACCACAGCGCTGCTGCTGACGGCAGCGCAGAGCAAACACATCTCCCGGCAATGCACACACAACACCCAAGGCTGCAGAGGGAACGAGTGCAGCCAGAGCTGCTCCTCTGTGCAAACAGCAGCTCCCTGGCCCTTCTGTCCCTCCGCAGGTGCTGTGCCGGTGCTGCCTGCTCCCTCCCGAGCAGCACCGAGTGCCGTGGGACCAGAGCCCCGCATCCTCTGCTGGAGCGGGGCCGGAGCCGCTCCTGGCGCTCAGCCTGGCCGGAGCAGCGAGCGGGAGCGGGCTGGAAGGAGCCCATGGGGCCGCGATGGGCTGCCGCCCTTCTCACGGCCCGAAACCCCCCGCAGTGCGCTCGGAGGTGCCGGGGTGGGGACACGAGTGTGCTATTACCTTATTGATGTCCCACAGGACCAGCCTGCTCTGGCGCTTGGCGAACTCCAAGGCGGTGGCTCTCCCGACGCCATGGCCAGCGCCCGTGATGAGCACCAGCTCCCCGCTCAGAGACTTTCTCCTCGCAGGCACGAAGAGCTTCACAAAAGCCTCCAGGTAGGAGTAGAGGAGCGTGCCCAGGAACAGGAGAAGCTCCACAAACACATTCATTGTTTTCCCGGATCTCCTTTGAGGACCGAACTGCGCCGGGGCTCCGCCGGCACCGCCCGCCCCAAAGCCCGCGAGGCCACGCCCTCTGGGCTCGGCGCCCAATCAGAGCGCGGGGGCGCGTCTGTGGGTGGGGCCAGGCGGCAGCCGGGGCTGGGCGCGCTCCGGGCCGCGCTGTCCGTGCCTTTCCCGGCTTCCGCAGGGAAAACAACGCGGGAAATGGCGAGTTCTTCGTTAGGATAAGGTTTCACTTAGGATTTAAATAAAGAAGAAAAAAGGTTGTTCTCTACTTCCCCGCGCGAAGCAGGGCTTCCGCACGCGCATCGGTCGCTCCGGAAGGCAAACACTGTGAATAACGAACGCCCTCCCTCCCCTTCCTCCTCCTCCTCCTTTCCCCATGTTTTATGTCCGAGCTGACGTCACGTGGCACGGAGTGACCCTTCGGCCGGTTCGGGTCAGCTGGCCTGGCTGTGTCCCCTGCCAGGCCCTTGCGCACCGATGCGGCTGGCAGCGCTGGGGACACGGCGCTGACGCGGGTGTGTCACCAACCCCCGTCCCGGGGCTGCCGCGGGCGCGGAGCTCCGCCCCATAGCCGGAGCCGGCACCGGGCGCTGCCATTGGCTTGTACAGCGTGGGGCGGCAAGGAGCGGCATCGAGGGACAGCAAGGAGCGGGATCGAGGAAAGGGCGGCATCCCGGAGGGGGCTGCCTCGCATCGCCGGCCCAGCGCCGCCCTCCCGGCCCGGCGCCCCGGCCCGGCCCCGGCGCTGAGGCGCGGGCGCTGCGGTGAGGCGCGGCGGGGCCGATGCCGCTGCCCGCCGCAGCCCTGCCCCGGGCGGTGGCCGTGCTCTCGTTCTCCGTCCTGCTGAGCGCCCGGGGCGCTGCCCAGCGCCGCCCGGCCCACAGGTACCCTGAGCGGCGGGAGCCCGGCCGGGCCTGGCGCTGTCGCTCGCGGCCTGTTCCGCCTCACGGCCCGGCCCGGATCCCGGGAATGCCGTGCACCCCTGCCCGGTGAGGGAGAGCTTGGCCGGAGTGAGCCGTGTCCCTCAGGGTGTCCCCTTGCGGCAGAAAGGCAAGCGGGGCTGCCCCTCACAGTGATACAATTACTGCAAAGTACAAGAGCGGTTTTGCCCTTTCCCGCGTCTCTGTTTTTTGTGAGCTTCAGGCGTTTCGTGAGTTGAATATTAGGAGGAATTTGTGAGTTTCTTCTGATTTCTCTGGACGTTGGGATGGGCTGCGCAGGGAGGCGATGGGGTCACCCTCCCCGGAGGTGTTTAAGGACAGACTGGACGTGGCCCTCAGTGCCATGGTCGAGGTGTCCATGATACTTGGTCATAGGTTGGGCGCGATGATCTCAGTCTTTTCCAACCTAATTGATTCTGCGATTCTGTGAAAGAGCTGAGTCTATTCCACTTCCTATAATGTACTTTGCAGATCGGTTATTAAATAGCAAGTTAAAACCTAATGAATGAGACGTTATTTTTATTTTTTTCTCTTAGCAATTTATCTGCAAGCTATTGGTCCCGTCCTCATCCTGTAAACATGTTCAGCGATTACCACGTGAAGTTCCAGCACAGCAAAGCTCTCACCTCCCCGTATCCAGGATCACACATTGAGCGTAGCCAAGTTCCTGAAGATAAGGTGGGCTGGCTGACTGAGTGGAAAGATTATAATCCTGTGGAGTACACTGCAAAGTCTGTTTTGGCCGGACCCAGCTGGGCAGATCCCCAAATCAAGTGAGTGGAAATGGTGGCTCTTTTCCCCTGTGAAAATGAAAGCAGGAAATAGTAATGAACTGAGTTAACAGGATCATCTTAAGTGATGTGTGATTCTGCAGTGACGTGTGAAAATCAAGATTAAGGAAGATGGTGGTTAGAGAACCGAGTTGTTTGAGTTTGTTGTGAAAGTCTCTGACACATGATTTTACTGAGCTGATGATTGAGATTGGATTAGTGGACAGCTGTTGATGCTGTGCAAGTGTTTCTCCATGTTGCGAGCTAAATAAAAATCTAATTCTCCTTAAGAATTTGGAAGAACATTTTAGTGATACACTTGTTTGTTTGTTCACAGACATGAACAATGCAACGTGAAAAAAAAAAGTTTAATTTTAGGTTTTGAAATGAGTGCTCTGACTCAGGAAATCTGAAAGGTTGAATTACAGGATTTTTTTGTGACTATGTAACAATGGGGGTGTCAGTTCTTCTGTCTCAAGTAACGAGGGATAGGACAAGAGGAAATAACCTCACCTTGTGCCAGGGGAGGTTTAGATTGGATATTAAAAAAAATTTCTTCACCAAAATGTTTGTCAAGCACTGGAACAGGCTGCCTAGGGAAGTGGAAATCCCTAGTTTTAAATCCCTGGAGGTATTTAAAAGACATCTGGATGTGGTACATGGGGGCATGGTTTAGGGGTGGGCTTGCCCGTGCTGCGTTGAACTCGGTGATTTTTTCCAACCAAAATGATTCTGTGATTCTACAACTCTAATCTTAACAAAAATACCTTTGAAACACTTTGTCCAAATGAAGATTGAGAGAGATACAATATTAAATACTTTAGTTCTGCCGTTTTGCCTGCAGAACTAAATACAGAGGGACTGTAGTCAGAAAAGGTTAGGACTTCATTTTGGAAAAGGGAGGGCCTGCAACTCCAGTTGTGGTAAAAACTGTTCATCAACACACCAAGGGGTGTTGCTGGTCTGATGGCTGGCATACAGGCTTTTGTGTTTTATAATTTGTCTCTCTTTATTAAATTCTTATTTTCCACGCAGCCATGAAGGTTTTTCTCCCAAATTCAATGAGAGAGATGGAGAGGTGGAGAGGAAGAGTCTGAATGGCTTGTATGTCGTCGAAAATGGGAGACCCCGGTGAGTGTGGGGTTTTTGTTTGCATAGTCATTTCACTGATGTAGTTTCAGTGTTCTTACAGGTCTGTCAGTTCCAATACATGGTAAATGCTAGGACAAAGCCAGGAGAGAAAAATGGAATCTAGTTAGATAAATCTAAGTTGATGGAGGAGAAAAACATACTGTGTCTCTTGCCTTTTAAAGCATGTATGTGCTTTAACACCAAATATATGTTGCTGTCCTGCTGTCCTTCCCTTTTTTGTTATTTAATCTTGATTTGTGGGGTTTTTTGAGTTTGTTTTGTTTTGTTTGGGGTTTTTGTTTGGTTGTTGGAGGTTATTTTTTAGAATATTTTGAATATGGGCAAGTAAATACATTTAAGGTACTGCTGTGTTAAGAGTTTGGAAGTTTAGCAGAAAATAAACTCCTTTTTGTTTCAGCTGGTCCTGAGAGATCAGAGGAGCTGGGTGTGGCTGGGCTTAATTTCCAGTTGGAACCAGTTCAGGACTGTGTGAGTCATGTACTGTGGTGTTTGTTTCAGCAATCCAGCGGGAAGGACTGGCCTCACTGGCAGAGGATTGTTGGGGCGCTGGGGACCAAACCATGCTGCAGATCCTGTTGTAACCAGGTAAGGGACAGGTGACTGCAAGGTACCCTGCAGTAGAGAAAAAAAAAATAATGCATTTTGCTTCTTTTCTGCATCTCTGGACAGGATATTACTTTTCATGGCCCTTTTCTCTGTGTGTTCTTTACGTGTAAGCCCAGTCTGCTTTTGTTATGTAAGAAACACTAACTTGACTTTGTGTTAGGAGAAGGTGGTGTTAGGATGCTCTTTTTGTCACTGTATGCTTTGTTTTGATGTGCTTTTCCCAGCAGGACATGTGTGTACATGCTAACCATTTTACACAAAGCACTCAGAAAAGGTTGTTTGGTAACAGAAGCATGAGCTAGGAGGTGCCATGCTGAAGGCATAACCATTGTTCCCACACAGGTGGCAGTGCCTTGCTGTTCTTCTCTCAGGCCCTTGTATCAAGAAGCAGCAAAACATGTTCTTGTTTGTCATTTTCTGCAGGTGGAAAAGGGACAGAAGTGGCAATAAAGTTGCTCATCCAGTGTCTGGCAAGAACATCCTGCAGTTCGTAGCCATCAAGAGGAGAGACTGTGGGGAGTGGGCCATTCCAGGGGTAAGGGCAAAGCTCCAGAGGCAGCTTGAGGCAGATATGGCACATGTGTGATGCAGGTGGATGTAATATACTAAGATCCAGGAGTTAAAATGTGTAGAATCTGACGGATAGTTTTTTTATTTGTTTGTTTTCCCCCATCTAAGGGGATGGTGGACCCAGGGGAGAAGATCACTGCTACCCTGAAGCGAGAATTTCAGGAAGAGGCCTTGAACTCTCTGCAGAAATCCCCTGAGGAGAAAGCCAAACTGGAGAAGCAGCTCCAGAAGCTGTTCAGCCAGGACCACTTCGTGGTGAGCTCTGTGTCTCTTGTGGTAACCCCTTGAGCTGGGCATGTAAGTCATGGTTGCATGGAACCTGAAGAAGTGCAGCTGAAATAAAAATGGCTTGTGATTCTCGTGTTCTTGGGGTGTAGGAGATGGAAGGGACTGTTGAGAACTCTGTAAAGGCAAATGTGTCAGATGGAAAGAAAAAACTGTGACTGATTCCACCTTGTTTGTTGTGACACTGAGCTTGTTCTGGTTTGTTTGGGGCCTTATAGGTGTACAGAGGATATGTGGATGACCCTCGTAACACTGATAATGCCTGGATGGAGACAGAGGCTGTGAACTACCATGATGAAACAGGTAAATATCTCCAGACATGCTCTTGGTTGCCTTTTACTCCATATGTTGGTTTCAGATTGGGACTGTTGTTGAGCTGAGAATGGCAATGAAATCAGGAGAGCATGAAAGTCAGGTGTAAAATACGGGACTAGATTCTTAAATTGATCTGTTATCTTGGACTCCCATTTTTCACCCGTAAGATAAATCAATCTACTTAGATGCCTCTGACGTGTTCAAGCCAGAGACTTCATGCTGTGACATTTCCACTGAATTTTGGGTAGCAGGTGCCAGTTGTGAAGTTTCACATGTCACTGGTCCTAGATTTATTGGCCCCCAGAAGTAGTGGAGATGGTGTATCTTTGGCCTCTGTTTCCATTACAGAATAGAAAAGCATTTCCTTGGTTGTTGTCTATGAAGTCCTGAGATTCTTTTTAAAAACAGAGTGAAAACTTGGGGAAAAAAAGCAATTCAGAAGCCTTTATGCATCCCCTCTTAAACTAGCATTTTTGATTTTGGGGTCTTAAGTAAAATTCAATTTTATTTTTTTTCATAAGTGTATATAAGTTTCAGAATTCAGTTTGTCCTGTAGAATAGTATGTGAGAAAAGGAACAGTCAAATGTTAAGCAAACAAACAAAAATCCAGGCAGATGTATTGGCTAAACTTGGAGTAATAAGTACATGTTGTCATGATGGTTTTTTGTAACTTTTCATGCTGCTGGTGATACCTAGGAGTGGTGACAGGGTGTTCTGCTGTTCAGATTTGCCTTAAAATAGTGCAAGTATGAAAAAGGTTTCTGGCACAGAATCAGTGAGTGATATAGTTGTTTTTTCTCGGAGAAGCAGTTGAAGGTTGCTGCCTGTGAAGGAGCACTGTGGAAGGGCAGAGCTAATAGGATGTGAGAGGGGAAAAAGCAGGAAGAAAAGATGCAATAGCATGTTCTAACTTGTTTTGTGGACAGGTGAGACGATGGATAACTTGCCTCTGGAAGCAGGTGATGATGCTGGAGTGGTGAAGTGGGTTGACATCAGTGACAAGCTTGAGCTGTACGCGAGTCACAGCTACTTCATCAAGCTGGTGACTGAGAAACGGGGAGCCCACTGGAGTGAGGATCCTGGCTCTGAGTGCCACGAGTGATGGAAGCTTGGAACGGACAGACTCTGAGAGGAGAAGACATTTTCCAGCCTTGAAACAGATGTCCTTGTCATCCTCAGTGAAAATTCTGTGAAATCCAGCTGGGAAAAACACTGGACAGTGATAAACGGAGGCTTTTTCAAAGACTTCCCATTGCTTCTTTTGATTTCTTAGCTAGTGTGAAATGAGAAGAATGTGGAGCTTTGCTTTCTTGGCTTCATTATTTGCATCTGTTTCATAATGTCTGCAGATCTGCATGGCAGCACTGGCATTCTGTCTGGTGCTCAGAATGCCAGTTCACAGGCTCTGTATTTTTGCACTGTTTCCTTTTCAGGAGTATGAATCCCTAAGGAAGGAGAGACTTGTAGGATAACCTGAATAATTACTTTAATGAAGTGCTGCATAATAAAGTGAAATTTCTGAGTCATTTCACTTAACATATCTTTGCAGTGATTTTCTACTTTGAGAGATTAGTTTTCACATTTAATTAATTTTTAGATTACAGCATGGCTGGGATTCACAGCTGAATGTGTGACTGTACCCCGTGTCAAAAGAAAACTGTTGGAAGATGAAACTTGGTGACTGATTTGAGGAGCTGAATTTTGAGGTTCCATTTCTTCCCACTGCTTATGGCAGTACAGCTGTTGTGGAGACTGCAGCATAAACAGAATCAAGAGCAGCCTTAAAGTATAATCTTGTAAATTGTGCTGGTTTCTTACCCTTCAGGTGATGTAACTTGCAGTCAGGAGGCTGATGGGGGTCTTCTGTGGCATTTATGCTGCTAACAGGGGCTGCACAACAGTTGCTGACATTTCTCCCTGTGTTTTTAATCAATTGCTGTTGATTGTGTCAGGAGTTGGTGACAGTGACAGCTGAAAGCTGATGTTGAGACCTGAGGACTTTGGTAATTTTGATGCATGTGTTGAAGTAAGGTGGTGATAAATGTCGTGGTCTGGAATTACCTTTTGTAACATTACTGTGACACACTTGAGCACTGCTGAGACTTGATCCACATCCTGCTAAACTAATTAATGGGCTTAGGGCTTTCTCCTTTTCAGCCCTACCCCTGCCTCCCAATTGGCTAGTGAAACTTGGATTGTTTATGCAGGATACCCTGGGAATCTTGCAGAGTTATTAGTATGTTCCTTTCAAATGAAAAGGTAATGCCAAAAGGTATTAATTTTTCTTGCAATCCTTGCTCACCTCTTCCTGCCCATCTGATTTCCTCTGTGATGTGATACCTTATGCAGAGCAGACTCCCAGCAGTGTAGTTGGGTTTTGAAAGCATGACCCACAAGAGCAGACCCTTCTTATGGAGTCAGGGGATGTGGGTCTGCAGTCTCTATAGGCAGTTTTTAATACTCTGGCTTGCATCAGAAAACATGAATCATGCCTTATTCAGATGTTTTAGGTTATTAGTTTACTTCTCAGCTGATAAAAAAAACAACAGTTTTTTTTGTAGCAACCCCTACTAATCCTTGGACAGTTGACAGGTTTGGCAGTGGAAATGTGTTATGGAAGGAATATTTGTTGTTTATTTTTTCACTGCAGATATTCTGACTGTAGCAATTGGAGGTGTACTGGGATTTATGTGCATTCAGGAATAATCTCATCCTGTCCTGGGGTTTTTTATGCTTAAATTGTGCCTTTCTTGAGGAGAACAAAAGATGGGCAAAGGTGAAAGAAACAGAATTTTCTTTGACAAAGTTGTGATGAAACCCATATATCCAAGTAGACTTCTATTTTATTTGAGACTTCTATGCAGGGTGTTAAGCTGACAATACAGTAAATAAAGGAAACAAATCCCATTTCAGTGGGTGGTAAAATCTACATGCTATAATTCTACTCAAGAGTTTTGTGAACAACTTAGTCATTAAGTTAGTAATATTTATTGGTTCAGAAATCATGGATACATGTGGGGGGAAACACTGGTCATTTAGCTATGAACCATTTGAAGTAGTAAATCTTTCTGCTGCTAATTAATGTAGAAATTTTCTGCACTTGGGTTGTTTGATAAGAATTCAGTGAACCTTATTCCACCTTTTTCTTGAAAGATGTTAAGCTGTTAATTACAGAAGTAAGCAGGATTCACCAATTTTAGTGCAGTACTGGGAGTCTGTTCAGCTGGGCTCAGAAAAGGAGATTTTCATTTATGTCCTCTGCAACAAAGAAGAAGAAAACATTATTAACTTTTTATGTCAGTGAGACATTTTTATGCTGTATCACTATCAATAAAGTGACTGATGCTGTGAATGAGCAATCACTGGCAGAAATATTCGTGTATTAAGATAACTCCTTGCAGCTTTCTTCCTTCATGTCTGATAAATTGTCAGCAGAAGAGCTGGAAAAGTTCTGGGAAGAGTGAAGGCTCCATGTGTCTAACCTCTGACCAGAATCAGCCTCCACTTAAAATGAGGGACTTTCTGGCTGGATTTTGAACACATTTCTTCAGTCTGCTTGTTTGGCCAAATGCCTTCTGTCCCATAACTCTTTTGGGATTAACCTGTGCTACGTTGTTAACCCCGCTGACCTTTTGCAGTCTTCTTTGCCTTAGATTGAGGTCTGAGTAATGTTCTTGGTGGGAACATTCTGCCAGGTACATCTGCCTGTTCTTTTAGGTTTACCTTCCTTAATCCCAAAGCAGTGGCACCATTCCTTCAAGGCGATGAGTTTGTCCCGGTCTGCGTCGCACTCTTGGAAGAAACGGGTTATGCAGTGTTCCATGGGAACAAGGGAGGCTCTCAGGGGTGCCAGCTCTGAGTGTGTTAATGATCTGAAAGAGAGGGCAGGCAGGGAGAGCTGCATTTCCTTAATCAATCAGCATTCTCAAAGCTGATTTTAGGTGCTAGAACTCAACAACGAGGGGTTTATCAGAGATGCTTCAGTGGATTTTATTACGGTGCTTCTGTAGTGAATCTGTCCCAGGTCATTATAAAGATGTCTAATACCTGATGAACTAAAATGCTTTTGCTGCATGTTTGTTTGCTAACATCTCTTCTTCCTAGAACAAGTATTGTGCAGTAATTACAAGTATTGTAAGGAGCAACTTGCTCACAGCTCATCTCTTGTGGAGTTTGCTGTTAATCCTCAGGAAATCAAGCTTGAAAAATTGCTTAACTGTGTTATAAAACAGTAGGTGTGTTTGTCCTGAGATATTGAAGGTCTGAACTTGGAAATATGGATCCCATCACTGGGTGATACGACCAAAAGCTTGAAATCTGAGTCATGTTCTCAGAAGCTGGAGGCTTCCTCTGGACTGTGATTGTATCTGCTCCTTATACTGAGAGATCTCTGTGGTGTTAGTTGAAAACTATGGATTTCTCACTAGTGGATTTTTGCTGCCAGGCCTCTGTTTTTTGTACTTAGCCTGTTACTCTTACCTTCAGTAATAACAGGACTTCTTCCTGGCTGAGAGCGTTAGTAGCTATTAAGACACTATAGAGTTTACAGTGTAATACTATAAAATGATTATGCAAGCAAAAGAACAGCAGATTCTGACCTAGCATATGATCAGGAAAACAATGAGGGAGAAAGTTCTGTGTTATAGAGAGTGTGAAACAGGCTTCTAACAGCTAAGGGACTGGTTCTATAGGTAAAGAATCCCTTGAGATGTTTAGAGAAGTAAAACAGCCTGAGTTTAATCAGCAAATCAGAACTGAGCCACAGATATTTCTATTTTTTTTTACCTGTCGACAGGGTGCTGATCAAGCTGGTGAAACTGCCAGTGCACAGGATACACATACATGTGGTAATTTTTCTCGAAGTCGTGCAGGAGCAGCTCAACGGGGTGGTCACCAGCCACAAGGCGCTTGTCGTTCTGGTACATCTTTTTGACCTGAGCTCAACACAGAAATTGTTATTTTTTGTTTTGGACTGAAGGTCCATCCTGAGAAGAGCTATCTGGCAAGAACGTTTTTTAGAGAAATGAACTTGATAATAAAATACCACTAGGGGAATGTGTTTTAGTGTTGGTGGCCAAAAAGCTTGCCTCAGGTAGTCCAGGACATTTTTGCTGCTGTCCACATCACCTTTGGCAGTAACTAGAAAGGAAGTGATTGTCAGACTCAGCTAAAGGGGGCAGTAGCCTCAGCTTGTTGGGAGATTAAACCAGTTTTATCACATCTTCTGTCCTAAGGCAAGCAGCTCATGTTTTGGTGTGAAATAAGCCTTCTCAGAAGTCCTCTAATTCATGCCATTTACTATAAGATGTTCTGGGCTGGTCCATGCAACTGCATGGTCTTATTTGGAAAGGATTGCTGACCTTGTTCCTTTGCTTTTCAGTTAGAATCCCAGAAGTATTCAGGTCACGTTCATAGTATTGGATAAGGATGTTCTTAAGCCAGTCTCGCATCCGGAGGGGAAACTGGTCCACTTCATAATCAGTACAGGGGGGGATGTCTGTGCCAAACAGAAAAGCTTTTGTTAGCAAGTCATCTGCTAAGTCCCCATTCGAGCATTTCTGAGATTTGAGATCTACTTTCAGTTAAAATTAAAATTGGTGGAGCTGTTAATACATAAAATTGTGAATGCACATAATGTGTTCAGTTAAAACTCTACAATTTTTTTGGTGCACGTGCTTAACCAGTTGTGCAAGCCACAACCTTTATATATCTGTGCAGCTTTTGAGCATAGCTGTGCAGTGAAGCTCTAATCAGTCAGTTGCATGAAAGCAGAGGTTTTTTTAACAAAGGAATATTCTGGCTGGGAATGCACTTTCCTCCTACCATATACAGCAGTTGAAGAGGTTGGGAATCAGTTCTGGCTTTTAGATCCTGACTTCTGCATTTGGCATCTAAGTTTGGTTGATGTTTTTGGTTTGTTTTTTGTTTTTTGGGGGTTTTTGGGGGGTTTTTTTTTCTTTTCCATGGAGGTTTGAGATGGACATTTTTTCATTTATTAACTCTGCAAACACTGTTTTTCTGGTCAAGGATTTCCAAAAACCTTCAGAGGCTATAGCAATAGGAACATGTAAGAGTGCAGGGGGAAGATAAAATCAACAAAAAATTGGTGTAAGCACAGGAGAGATGTTTAGATTTCAGATACTTTTTAAACATGTTTAGGGTTTTGAAGGTCTTAATTAGCAGATAATTGATGCACAAGTGGCAGATTGCAGGAAGAAGGATAAATTAGGGTTGGCAGATGGGTTAAGGCTACTGGTTTTTTTTACCTAGGTGAATTCTTCAAAGAAAAACGAGCTTACATTTGCAGGAGCCCATATAGTCTAGGTGCAGCTGGCGTCCCATTTTTGTCCCTTCCAGTTGACATTTGGTGCCAAAGAGCTGACATGTGCCATCATAAGTCTTGTTATCCGTACCACAAACCTAGAGGAGGCAAAACCACCACCCCACCGCTGTGTTGAGAAAAATCCTTGTACTCAGAGGCATGACAGCAATAAAAGCATCATTAACACGTGGTAAATGCACACAGGGAGTGCCCATGGTCAGAACTATCAGAATTATTAGTTGTTTTATGACCTGCATGAGGACTACTTGTCTGTACTTGTAGGCAACACTTGAGTTGAATTTTGTGGTTGTAATAAAGTGTCTGAGATGCTGTGAGATTATTTCACTCAATATGTACTGGGCATGTGCTCTAAAACACCAAATGGATACTTAGAACTTCTAGTGACAGGGAAAAGCTACAATCCCTGGGAGACTGAGTGAAACAAGCCAGTCACTGTGTGGTTACATGGGTTCCTACTGCCCTCAAGCCACACTCAGTGACTTCGGGTGCTTTATATGAATTTTGCAATTACTGGAATCACTCAAACTCACTTGCATGCTTTTTGGGGTGCAACCATTCTAAATAATATCAGGGGAATGTGTTGCCTTGTGAGCACTGTAGGTGGCTTTTCCCAGTCCTGTGCACTTGGTGAAATACTCACATGCTCATAGTCTTTGGTGGGAGGGCAAGCAGCAGGATCTTGGCAAAGGCAGTGGGGTTTCCCTTGCTTGTCTGCGTGGCAGACTTTGCCTCTTTTGCAGTGGAAGTTCCTACATGTGTCTGGAAATCCTAGCAGGAAAGAGGGACTGTTAGAGGTGATGGGGTAAAGCCAAGTGTTTGTCAGATACTACTGACAGCACAGCAAAATACAGCCCAATATTCATCAAGTGGTTCAAATGCATTTTTAAGTTTGTTATGAAGCTGGGTCTTATATTGAATAAAACAAACCAAACTTTAAATGAGGATTTTTGTGAGACTTTTAGCAGTCCCAGGTTTGAATTGGATGGGGAAATAATTTTTTTTTTGTTTTTTTGTGTTTTTTTAGAAAAAGCTGTTTGTTCTTTAGGGACTAACATTCACTTCCAGCTTTCTTTGGTGAAACATATCCCATCTGTCTTTGCTGAATCAAGCACTGGCCTTTGTCCCACTCCTACTTGAGTTCAAACTACTGTTCTGAAACTGAAAGCTCTCAGTGCAAGGTAATCCCCCTTTCTGTATAACTGACACACAAATTTGTGTACTGCCTACAAATGCTTTCCACAAACAAATTACTAAATCCAAGGGAATATGGAAGGGATTCTCTGGGAGCACAGGATTAGGCACAAGCACAGTTCAGTCACGTGAAATCCTGTGCTGCAAAAAGCAGAAAAGAAATGCAGACCAACAGATTCCCCAGCTGCAGAGAGCTGGGAGTTACATGCCAGCTTTGCCTGGGGCTTACCAAGGAGAGCCTCCTCATTCCTGTTGCTGATATTTTCCATCTCACCATGGGAACTGCCTGTAGTCTTAACCTGCACAGTCACAAAGGCATAAGCAGAGAGTTGTGGTAAATCCTGGGAAGGAAAAAAAAATACTTGGACAGTTTTGGGGGTTTTTGGGTCCAAATGTAGAGCTGACTAAGGCACAGTTTGCTCTGCTTTCAGCAGAGAGAGGTTGCTAAGCAAAATGTGTGAGAAGAGCATCAAGCCTCTGGTAATATTACCATGCTCTTGTTATTTGGGGAAAAAATAGAGTAGAAGGTGAAGAGAGAGAGAGAAATGGGAGCTCAGTAAGGCCTGAGTTTCTTATGATTATTCTGTGGACTCTTTAGTCCTGCCTTTCCAAGCTGTTCACTTTTGTGCAATAGTGCTTAAAATCTTTGTGAGAGGGGAGTGAACAGGCTGGCCTATTCAGGTTTTGTATCTGTATTTATTTGTGTGTTTCATTATACACCCCATTGGGGCTGGAGCTCTTATGTGAGTGGTGTTCATTTCCTTTCTGGTCCAATTCACCTAAATGCTCTGGGTGCAGTGACACAGCATGAGCCAGAGGAATAGTGAATAGAAGGGGAGAGGTTTCTGCATATGAAGAAGTCACCTGTTTTTCTCCAACAAGTCATTTCAACCATCAGGAATTTAAATTTGGAACTGGTCTCCCTCCCCATTTTGTCATAGTTGAGTTTTATTTTAGAGATTAATTTACCTGATCTTCACTGTCCATTGAATTCCTGTTCTGAGCAGAGCTACTCATTTTCAGTTGTTGCTTGTTGTCAGAATCAGGTGGCTCATGATCATCATAATCTTGTTCAGAGTGAGCAAGGTCTTTAATCTTGACTCCTTGGTAATCCTCAGTGTCTCCATGAACTGCAGTGTCATCTTCAGTGACTCCCTCCCCTTCAGGCTCAGTGCTGGTGCTCTCCTGGTCATTGCTCTGGATTCTCTCCTCTTCCTCATAGGCTGCTTCTTTCCAGGTATTGCTGAGCAGTTCCTCACCATCAGTGTCACCACTGTCATGGCCATCATCATCATTACTGTCTTCCTTATCTTGTATTTTCACCACTGTGCCATGATCACTCTGATAGTTCACTTGAATATTGTCTTTTCTCTCTTGGCTTTGCTGTTTGCCATCCTGATACTCACTATGGGTTTTTTGAGAGAGGGGGATTTCTTCTTTATAGGACTTCTTCCTGTTCTCCTTCTCTTCTTCCTCTAGGTCAGATTTCTCGCTGTGTCTCTTGGTTTTCCAGGCTGCTTGGCTGGAATCTCTCAGGAGTTCGTCCGACTGCATGCTGTCCTCGTGTTGCTGTCTTTTGTATCGGTCACCTTGACGTGTCTGGTGGCCTTTGTGCTTTGTGTCTCTGTAATCAGTTTCTTCACCCCATTCCTCATCCTCTTCTTCCATGCTTTCCTCTTCCTCGCTTTCACTGTTCTTTTCAGCCAGGCCAACAGCGTTTTTGTTGTATTTCCACATGTTACGCTCCTGATGGAGGCTGAAAGCCCCCCCTGGGTGTTCTGCATGGCCTGGGAGGTGTTGGTTTGCTGTGTTCCTGTGTTTCTTGTGCTTCCTGAGCTGCTCGTACTCAGAGCTGGACTGTTCCCTGCCACTGCTCCCAGAGTCACCGTCCAGATTCTCAGAAGCCAAACCTTTGTTGTGCAGTGCAAGGAAATCGATGCTTTTCAGGCTGCTTTTCACTTGATGCTCGCTCCCAGCTCTTCCCTGTTTCCTGATGGTCTGGGGCTCATCCCTGTCTTCAGCGACTGGTACTGATACCTCTGGTTTGAAGTTTCTGTGAGAGGGCAGCAAATCACCCTTGTCTACATACCCTGTGTTCTCTTCCTCTGAGGCTTCAGGATGAATATATTCACTCTTAAAAAAATTTAAAATAGCAGATTAATAAATCATAGGATTTATTTGAAGTTGATGCAGTGTTATTTTTGCCTTGTATTGCAGAGCATGACACTAGCTTTGTTTTCTTTGTATGTGCTCCTCTTAAACTAGCCCAGAGTGTCACAGCTGATATCCCTTCTCTTTCTGATAAAATCTGTTTATCTGTGCCTTCTTTTATTGCTGCAGTTTCTGGAGAGGTCTATGCAGCTCTGTTTCAGAGACAGATGCATATGGGTGTCTTGTGAAATCTCAAAATGCCTTGCTAGTATTTTAGTCATAACTACAGGCACTTGTAGGCTGCAGTAATTATCACTTACCTCAGAGAAGGGGGATGCAAAACATAACTTCCTACACAGATAAGGGAAAAATGAGGGACCTGGGAAAAGAGGAGCAGGTGAAGAGAGGGCACCTTTCACAAGGTGTTGTGATAGTAATTCCTGTGCAGGGCCCTGCATTGATTTTCTAATCCATGTATTCATCCTTTTTGAGTCTGATATGTCATTGCTCCCTGGATGAAGTCACCAGGAGCTATTGTGTGTGGTGACAATTATAAGATCAACAATTGATGTCTGAGTGCCTTTTTTTTTTTCCTTAATCTGTCAAGCCAATAGCAAAAGTAGTACCTCCAGTGGAAATGGTTCAAATGCTTGGAAAGCAGGTACTAAAATGACTGTCAGGTCTTGCTGAAGCAATTACCTTTCTACTGCTGTGTGTATTTCTGAGCAACACCTATGGATGTTCAGTGTTGCTTACTGCTTACAAGAATATAACACCTGATGCTGATTTTTTTTAAAGCTTTTGGGAGGTTTAATTTGGGAAGAATGGCCCTTCTCAGCATCCAAGTTACTAGAAAAGCTTTTTCCTTTAGTTTAAGCAGTCCCATGACTGCTTGGAAACAAGCACTCTGCACACTTATATTTACTTTTTTTTGTAAGGAAATATTAATTTGGTTCTTGTAGATCAGCTATATCCTATTTCCTAATGTCAAACTGGTATCTTAATGTTTTCCAGTTTTGTCTTTTGGCTGGTGTCCTTGCTGATGCAGGAATAGTACTGGGCACATATTCACTGTATCAGTTCCAGCTCTAATTTTTGCAGGGGAAGACTGTATGTTTGCTCCAATTGAACAGAAATTCACTGTGGAGCTTTTCCAAAATTGTACAGATTCAGAAAACACAAGGCCAAACAGTCTTTAAGGTTTTCTGTTGTGGGTGCCTGAAGCAGCAGTTTGAGAAAGATTTGGCTCATGTCTTGGCAGTGCTCATGAAGGAATTTGAGCAAATTTCAGTCACTATCTCTGATTAGATACTGTGGGGGAGAACTGGCCTTTGATAGATGATGCACACACTTGGAACTGAAGATTGCAAGGTTTTGTTTTGTTGTCTTCTGTGTGTTATTTCTGGCAGACAACTGTAGCTGCAAACTAATCTTTGTACCATTTCCTCTGCTGGATACTTCATTAGGAAAAGTTAATTTTTTGTTTTTCATAGTGCAGAGCACCATCCAGATTGATATGAAATGTATCTGGAAAGCTGTACAGAGTGGGATACAGTTTATAATTAAAAATTTAAAAATGGTTAGCATAGAAGTTGGGATTTTGTATCTCTTACTACAGAGCATGATCTGAGTTTAGCAGTTCTGAAACACCCAGTGGCTTGGAGCCAAGATCCTTTGTGTCTGAGCCACAAAGGCTCACCAGAACAGTGCAATAAAAGGGATTTTTATTTAGGTCAGCCATGAATGCAAGGCTGTGGGCTCTGGCATTAGCACACATATGTGGCACAGGGAGGACTGGTGAAATTCTCTGTCTCGTTGCCATCAGGGCATCTGGTCCTGTGTCTAGTGCTCTGCACTGTGAATAATGAAACATATGGTGGCTAAAATTCTTACATGTTTCAGACTGTATATGATCCCCTGGTGTGAGAAATTGAGGATTTCATCCTCCTGCTCCTGTGCTGGAGCTGTGATAACAACAATTTTGACTGTCACTGGAGCTTATTGCTTGCACAAATATGGGTAATGGTGATATGTGGGAATTCATTAAAGGTAATTTTGTCAATAAGTGAAGCTTCCATTTTGAGCTTTAGAGTTTGTCCTGTTTGCAATTGTTTAATATGCAAGGCATGAGGTACTTGGCACTAATTCTTGAGGTCAGAGGACCTAAAGTTTTTTAACATAAATCAATTTACCAAACAGTATGTATGTGCTAATGTGTTTTTATATTTAAGATGAATAATGTAAGTTAGTTCATATTGCTTAAAGCACAAGAAGAGTACCTTTTCTGGAGTTTTCTGTCTGTGAGTTCTGAGATTGTGGTTTACAGGATGAGTCTAAAAAAGACAAATATATTAATATCTGCATGTCCATAAAAATCTTGTATAGGTCAATGAGATAACAAAGAAGATTCTCAGAATGGGAAATTAAGTGCCTGGTAATAACAGCATGATGAGGACTTACTGGAATAGCAAAAATTGGTCCTACAAGACAAATGAAGAGAGCTACAGCCTTCATATCTTCCAGATCTTGTAGAGGACAATAGTTAATGATACAGGGGTAGGAATTAGAGGTTTTCTTTCTGCAAGAAAGATGAAAACAAAACAGGTCAGGATTTGTGTATAATGACCTAGAAATGGCTGATGGAAGCAATGTAGTGGCTGCTGTGACTTGTTAAGTCTGGAGACCCCCAAAATTGCTATGCAGTGTCCTTTAAACTCAGATGTGAGACCAGCTTAACTAGAGGGCACTTTAGTCTCAGTTCTTTGACAGTGATTAAGCTGTGGGCTGTGTTCACAAACTCCAGTGGGTTTTACAGTACTTGTAAGTATTTATTCACCCCTCTGAGATATCACTTTGTGAAAAATGCCTCTTTTTTATTGAACTCTGAGGCAGTGCCTGCTTGTGGCATCTCTGTGGCTGGGGTGTCTCCTGGTTCCCCTCTGAGTCTGGCAGGATGAATTAGGTGGTGAAATTCTGCCCAGCAGGTCTCCAAGCTCAGAAGTGCTGCCCAGGCTGCTTGAAGAAGGGGTGCAGTCCTGCTTTGGATGCAGTTCTGCTTCTGTGTTTTCTCATAAATTGTCACCCCAAGGGTACTCTTTTGGAAGATCCTTCTGTTAAACATCGTTTAATGCCATTATCTTTCTGTTAATGAAGATCAAAATACTCATTAGTGGGGCACGTCTAGTATGCAATCCATTTTTTCTCACAGCTGGTCTCCAAATTACCTCTTGACTAATTATCTATTATCTCTTTGGCATTCTCAGTTAGTTTACAGTTAGTTTACTGTCTAAGATGTGTTCAGATGGAAAAGCAGAGTGCAGCAAAAGCCATTAATGAGCATATGCAAAATGCCTCACTGGGCTGGATTTGGGCAGTCTCTTCACATCAAGGCAAGTGTTGTTAGTCTGAGGGTTATGCAGGCCACCTGTCAGAAATGCAGGGCAATAATCCAACTTCATGTAAAGCCCTAAAAAACTGCATGCTGTGCTTTTTGAAGGCCTGGCAAGTGGCTGAGGAAAGGAGGATGTGAATGTCAGGTAGGCTTGGTTTCTGTTTCTTTCTGTTGCTGGGGAGCAGCACAGATCTGGGCATGTCACTTAACTGAGTTTCCTTTTTTAAAACTCTCATTTGTCATAGCTGTTTCAGTAAGCTAGTTTGAGAGCTATAATTGAAAAGTTCTCTGTGTTGTATTTTATTTATTTGCAGTTTTCTAATTTTGGCTTGTCTCTGTAAAAGTTGCCTCTACCACCTCTACCATTATTTGCTCGAATAATGAAAAAGTAGTTGGAATAAATCTGAGTTCAGGTGTCAGGACAGGGCTTTTGTGTTTTCTTTTCTTATTAACAGCAAGCCCACAGCAGTCCATAGGAAGCATAAGGCTTGAATTAAGTATTTGGTCTTGAATTAGTATTGAATTATTAGGGAAGCCTGACCACACTGATTGGAGTGTCCTATGATGGATTGTGAGGGGTTTTTTTATAGTAAGTGGGAAGGCACTTCATTCTTCCTTTAATTTCCAAATATGTCCTACAGAAGAGAATTTTTTAAAGCAAGCTTTTTTGTCACAGAAGTTTAATAGAACAGTCAGAAAGGAACGATTACACAACAAGCTATTTTTAAAAAAATGTGCAGAGAGACATCTCCCTGGAAAAATGAAATCATTATACTCTGCAGGAGAATCTGTAGGGAAACTTAGCTAAAAGGTGAATAGGAAAATTTCTTGATGGGGTTTTTGACCAAGAAATGAGTAATTTAACAATACTTCACCATGGGTTATTGAGCAAGCAATTCTAACTAGAGATGCTGGGTTTGCATGGCAAGGAGACTACAGGGCTGCCATTCTAACAGTGTCAGCAATCACTTGAAATACTCATCAATGACATGAATTTTTAATAAAAACATAAGTGTGAGACTTTTAAATTACAACTGGTATAGCCCATTCCTGTTTCCAGGTCTGTTTCAAAAGCCCTTGTGAGATCATGAGTACATTATACATGTAGAACCTGGTTCATGTGTGCACACATATAAAACTAAAAGGCAGATTTTGGGGCAGATTTCGGGGCAGATTTCTGACCTGAGTAAAAGAAGATATCACAATAAGAAAAAAAAAAAAAAAAGCATTGAAATTATTTCACTCATTCTGTACCAGTAAATGGCTGCTAATAGAAATTGGTTTTTCTGATGCTGCCAGCTTTACAGCTGCAAAAGTCCTTGATGGCTGAGTGCAAAAAGATCAAAACCAACCCAGAGGTATTTCAGGACAAGTTTAAACAATTTTTAACAAACCATTCACATTAACTTAATGTAATTGTTTAATCTCTTATGTTTCCCTTCTACCATTTTATTTTTTCTACTTGTTTAGATCTGAGTTTTTAGAATTTTTTAGGGTTTTTTTTTTTTAACCAGAGCTCTCTGTAATTTAAGACCAGATCAAATCAGAATGAGCTGCTTTGATTTAATCTGAGGAGGATCAAAATGAGAGTTACTTATTAGGCAGAATTATTTTGGTATTAGTTGGTGGGTTTTGTCCTCTCCCAGATCCTACATTTCTTTCATGGGTTCGCTGTTTGGTACGTGCTTGCACTAGGTTTACCAACACATTTTTGAAAGGTTCCTCCAAGACCAGCCAGAGTTTCTCTCTCTTCTCCAATATGAATAAAGAAGGTAAATCTGTTTTTTTGGCATTTTCTATTGGACTAAGGTTCCTAAAGTGATATTTCAAGAGACTGTTGAAGTGTTGGTAAGTTAGGTCACACCATGGCTTTCAGCTGGACCAGTGTATGGTTCCAAAGGAGGTGTGTACTTTTCTTGGCTCTTGTTGGCCACAATGCTTTATTGTTTTGCAGGATCACTGGAAAAATAATTATTCCAGTGGTAAGATAAGAGTTGTCTTCCCCAACACAGTAACTACACATTGTTATCTCTTACAAAGTACATTTCTTTCTGTTCTAGACATAAACATCTGAAATGTGTTATCCTTAAAACAAATGACCCAGTGTGAAAGCTTCAGATATTTTGCAGTAAGTGGAAAAACATTGCAGAGGGTTAGATATAAAGCATTCTAGTAAAGAATAAAGAAGAAACAGTACCATAGCAGCAGAAGAGGTGCTCCTTCTTGGCCTGCCACTGATGTGCTGGAAATCCTGGAGCCTTGCAAGACGTTGCTGCTTTTCCTGAGCTGTGTTTTGGTGTCTGAAACAGACCCTCTCAGCAAGTGCCTTGTGCTTCAGTGAAGGAAGATGGGACTCTCTGGGTCTTGGTGGAATCCTAGGCTTCCATGGGACGAGGTGGGGGCAATGGGCTGCTGGAATTCTGGTGGATTAATTGAATCAGAAAGACAATGTAGTGCTGACGGGCTCCGGGCCAGTGGAGCTCTGTGGGAAGGAATATTTTGTGTTTTGCAGGGAGGGGAGCCAAAGGGAGCTGGTGCAAGAGTTTCTGCTGCATCAGCTGCTCCCAGAAGAGCTGAACTAAGAGATCTGCTGGGGCAGCCACACTGTGAGCCTGGGGAAAGTGGAATATGGGGGATGCCAGCCCCTGCTGAGCTGCCTGGTGTTGTTTCAGGTGGAAACTCCAAATTTGGTTGTAAAACCCAGTGCTGGTTGGAGGCTCTTGCATAACTCTGAGGAGTTTGCTGTTTGGAAGCTCTTGCCATGGCTGTGTCTGCCTGGTGAGGAGTGTGGAAACCTCCAGGAGCCTCTGCAGCAGAGCCTTTGTGGCTCCTGGCTCTGCAAGCATTCATGAGTTTATTCTTTATTGTTTCTTTCTCATCTCAAATGCTCCACCTGACCTGGAATACTTTCTGGGAGGCTGTCCAGATATAGTGGAGGGGGTGCACCAGTGTAAGAGCAGAGGCACTTCCAGTCATAAAGGCAGCAGGTCCAGCCTCAAACTCCCCATTGTGCCAAAATCCTCTATTCGTAAGGAGGACACTTTGCATATTGTGTTGACCTGACTGGAAGAGAGGTTGAATTAAAATGAAGTGTGTGAATGGGAAGAACTGTAATGCAAATGCTGAAAATTCAGTCACTTTAGATAATATTTTAGTATGGTTGTTTTTAAAGTTACAGTTTTGCTGACTTCTGTTCACCCAAATAGGTAACAGACATTGGGTGTTGATTAGAAAAGATACAGTGAGAAATGTACAAAAATTAACCATATTTTATGTGGCCAGCTGTGAAGTTTATAGGTAATAAAAAAAAAAAAATAAAAAAAAGAGACTGAAATCAGAGCTGAGCCCTCGCTCTGTAGACCAAGCAGAAAAAACCCCTTTGACAAAAGCCCACGAGAAATTCTTTAAATCCTTTTCCCTTTTATCTCTGCTTCTCTGCCTGGAAACTAATTCATGCCTACTGGAGTTGAAATTGTGCTTGTCTGTCAGCCAGTCAGTGCCTGAAAGGAGTGGGCATATTTCAGAACTTCCAGTTTGTTTTTTCTTTTGTTGTGCATGATGAAAAGATGATTGATTTTATCTATTCAAAACTTTGCTTTGTGCTGTGCTGTGCCATCAGATTAGCTTTACTGGGTTATCAAAGATAAGTGGCTTTGCTGTGATTTTTCAGTGTTCCAGATATGGATGGACTCTCAGCTGATAGAAGAAAAATGTTCAGGTGGCTACCCAGCAATTAGGACAAGTAGCTAGATATTAAATCTTTTTGTAATAAAATCTTTTTGTAATTAAATCTTTTGTAATAATAAAAATCTTTTTTTCTGATAATGGCTATTAACATTACCTTGAAGATCTTAATTCACAAAAATGAAAGGTGCCAGATTGTGAAGAACTGTGCAGAAACTCGAAGTGGAAATTTGTGGGAGTTTGAAGGTTATTATTAGAAAACTGTATGTGATTTGTAGGCTTTGTATATTTCTGTGTTTAAACAGCTTTCTTGGGACTTACAGGACAGTGGGGAGGAAACTTTTTGATTTTGAGGATATGGAGGGATTATATATTTTTTATCAGAGCTCTTACAGATTCACAAAATACTTCATTAAACAACATTTTCTAGCTCTGCTTTTGATGACAGAGTGCTTTGGTTGGGAAGATCTCTGGTGGCTCTCTGATGTCACCAGGAGGCCTGAGCTTGTCTTGGGGCCATCAGTCCTAGTCAGTCCCACTGTGGCAGGCAGTGCTTTTTGGAAACCTTTTCAGAGGTGGATTAGTAATTCTCTCACCAGGAAGAGGCGCTGTGCCATCGAGGTGAAGTGTGGGGAAGAGAGGGGAGGCAAGCAGCTGCTGAGCTAAGTGAAAGGGAGGATATGCAGCAAATGATAGAGGAAGATTAAACATCTTAGAACATGAAACAACTTAGAAGAAAGAGGACAGATGAGTACAGGCAGGTGAAAAAATTTGATTTATCTGTCTCACTGTGACAGCTGCGAAACAGACACTTTAAACAAAGGAAGAAGAGCAAAATCTCAGAGGATTTTGAGTTGAATTTATTATTATGCCTGTCCTGCAGTGTGTTCTCTGGCAGCAAAGATCTGTGGGGCTGGCTGACTGTGGGGGAGACTGAGTTAGGCTCAGAAAACATTTGTTTTTATTGGAGCTGCTTTTATTGAGCACTCAGCCCAGGCAGAGGGTTCATATCTCTGCCCACAAGAGAGTGGTGTTGAGCCATCAGCTTCCAGACCATGCACCAGGGTTCAACTCCCAGGCTTTGAAAATGTAAAGTAAGTTTGAATATCAGTGCTCATTCTGAGTTACAAATAAAGTTTGGCTGTTCCATCAAATATGCTTTGCCCCAAAATGAAAAGGTGTAAGCAAGTTGGTACTCAAGTGCTGTAGATAAAGAAACTGTGCATGTATACTGGTTATTATATCAACAATATAATACCTAGCTGTGTGTCTATGTGTTTTCTCTTTTCACTAGAGAGGGAAAAAAAACAGAAAAATGAACCACAAAACAGCAAGGAGACATGAAACAGTTTGAGTGTGCTTGCAGTCAGTGCTGATGTGTGTGTGCATTAATTAAGTGATCAGGACATTTAGGGAAGTCTTGGTGTAACTTCCTTAACAAAATGTATATCTGAAGCCTTTCATGAGCCTGTGAAATGGCCTTCACATAGATAACTGTATAAATTATTTAGATTCTCAAAAGATCACAGCCTGTAGCAACTCCCATTGGAAACGTTGGCAAGTATTCCTTGTCCTTTCCTACTAGAAATAATTGATAGGGTTCATGTGGACCATGGAGGCATTTAATGGGGAGTTTAGTTTTCTTGAGAAAGGCAGAAAAACTGGTTGGAGGCAGTGCTGGGGATAGGAGGGAGCTGGTGCCTCTGACCAGCTCTGCTCAGTTGTGCCACACCAAAGAAATACTGGAGATAGGGGCCTTCTGTGCCTTATTTTTGGGTAGGCAGGAGAATATCAGTTGTGGCTCTTTGGGTATCTTATAATAGAGATCAGGAGGTTTGCCCAAGTATTTTTCTAAATTAACTTATCTACCATAAATAAATCACTGAAAATTATAGTAAATATAATAAATACATGTGTATATAGACAAATATAAGTTGTAAACTCTGGACTAAGTAATATTAGTACATTACTCCTTTCTTCTTTCCTCAAAAGAAAGAAACCTTGACGTCCTTCTTGAGGCTCCTTGTGCTGAATTTGGACTGAAGATTTTATACTCTGAAAAACAAACTTTTGGCACAGTTTTTTTTTACTCTAAAGGCTGCCCTTCTCTAGGGTCTCTTGACTCCAAAGGCAATGCCTGGAGTCCTTTTGAGATCAGCAAGCATCATAAATGCTCATGAGCTGCTGATGAGTGTATTTAAACTGAGTTATCTCCCAAGAGTTTTCAGTGAAAAATCTCACAAAGTGTGGCTTATCTTTAAAAACTTCTTAAAAAATCACAGAGACACCAAGTTAAAATCCTATGTGTTCTTTTCCAGCCTGTTACCTGCTCAGTTCTACATCTAAAAACAGGTTCTCTTGATTTGCTCTAATCCAGGGGGTCTTCCATCATCAGTGTTTTATTCCATACAGCGGTAGTTCTGCCTACTTCCACATTACAATTCCTTTATTACATGGAGTTTTCCAACCTTTCAGCGATCTCAGTTAGTCAAAACCCTAGTGTGGCTTTTTATTTCTTGCTCTATCTGCATTAAATGCTGTACTGGATGCAATTCTGTGATTTTCATGATGCCTGGGAAGACAAGAAGTGCCAGGCAGAACTCTTAGTGCCTGGATGTATGGAATGAGCCACTGAGAAGTGACTCTGAATGGGGCTGAGGTTCTGGCAGGGCTGCTCCTGTGCTGCTGCTCTATCAGGCTTTGTCTGGGATGCAGTCAGGGTGTCAGAGACTCTCATCCTGTCTCCTGAGACCTGCTGCTCTGGGCTGTGTCATGCTTGACCACAGTGCCTGCATAGGTTGGAATTAAATGTTGAAAAAGGAGGGAGGGAAATAAACATGTTGCCCGGCCGAGGAACATTTGAGTCCCGTTGGGGAGGAGCTATTTTAAAGCTCAGACTGAGAGATGGCTATTTTTGCCCTTCAGCCAGACAGACTCAGCTAATGGTCTACATTGTTCAAACCATTTTCTTGACCAAATTCTTAAAAAGAGGAAGGAAACGAGCAGGAAGAGTCCTTAAGCCAGCAAGAGGTAGACATAGCTCAATCCTGAAAAGATCTTATCCGTGCCCTGCTGTTCTTTGGGGCTGCAGAGATGTGCTTTCTTTTTATTGTTGAAGTGTGCATCTGCTTTAATAATGAGGCAAAGAGATGAAGTACAGTGGGAGGATTTTAAGAGCAATTCTGCTGAAAAAAGTTGAGCAATCTTCAGGTGTGTCTCAAGAGCAGGTTATTATTTCACTTAATCACTTCAGACACGAAGGCTGGAAGTGTAACACAGCAGGGACTGCTCATTGTGGCTCATTTTCCTCATTTCTGATGTTCTGTTGAGCACTTGCCTTAAAACTGCCTGCCATGATGGTTTAAATCTTAGGATAGGGGGAAAACAAGTTTTATATTATGCATGGGTGCCATTTCTTTGGATATCCAACCTGGCTGCCCTGTGATCAGCTCTGCAGCTGTTTGGGAGCACCATGAAGCAAATACAAGTGGGGAAAAATGCCAAGTCTGCTTGTGATGGGAAATCTGATGTAAAAAGCGTGTCAAGACACACAAAGGAGTTTGTCAAGGCTGTTTGTTTAGTGAATGCTGTGATCTTTGGTGATGACAGAAGGGCAATGAAGCTGGTGAAGGGTCTGGAGCACAAGTCTGTTGAGGAATAGATGGGGGTGTTTAGCCTGGAAAAAAAAGGAGGCTCAAGGGGAACCTTATCACTCTCTACAACTCTCTGAAAGGAGGATGTAGCCAGGTGAGGGTCAGTCTCTTCTCCCCAGCCTCCAGCTGTGCCAGGGGAGATTTAGGTTGGAAATTAGGAAGAATTTCTTCCCAAGAAAGGGTGATTGGACATTGGAGTGGGCTGCCCAGGGAGGTGGTGGAGTCACCACGACAGGAGTTTTTTATGGAAAGAATGGATGTGGCAGTCAGTACCATGGTGGTGTTTGGTTATGGATTGGACTTGATTGCTGAGGTCTTTTCCAACCTAAGTGATTCTGTGATGAGCAGCAAAGCCTTGGTCTCTAAGGAGACATAAGGATTGTGAAGTACTACAATTTACCTGTTCCTTGTTATTTCAGGAGCACCATGGCCTTAGCATGGAGTGCCACCCTCTCCTGTCATGGTCCTGGTTCTTCTGATATTCCTTATAGTGTGTCACTTGTCTCAGCTCTAATGCTGGCTCTGTCTTCCTCAGGAATCAGGAAAACCCAAGTGTGATTCTGTACAGCCTGTCCCTGAATCAGCCAGCTGCTTTTAGGATTTTCAAGGCACAGGAGGGTTTTGGCACCCTCCCCATGGCATTGTCCCCCAGCTTCTGGGTGACTGCTCCCCTCTTCACTCAGGTTTTTCCCCTTGCTGCATGCATCCCCAACTCCATGCCTCTGCCTGTTCCTCAAATAGAGATAAATACTGAGGAGGGTGTGCAGTTGGTGCCAGCATGAAGGTCAGGCTGCCATCAGACCTGCCATGTGCGTGTGTGATGCCTCGCAGCCTCTGGCAAGACAAAGACAGGGCTGTGGGTGGGTGGGTGTGATGTCTGTAATGCCTGTAGTGTCTGTAATATCTGTAATGTCTGTAGTGTCTGTAGTGTCTGCTGTTCAGCCAGCCAGGGGTTTAAAAATACCACTTGTGAATGACCTGAGGAGAGTTGTTTTAGAAGGCAATCCACGCCCAGCACGTTTGTTTTCTGATGGGAAAGGTATTTGAAGAAGTGTTTATTTCAAAACAAAGTTGGCTAAACAAGAAGCAGGATGCTCAGGGGAGATAAATATCCTTGGTGGAGTGGCAGGTGGCTTTCTCTGCAGTCCCAATCCCTGTTTGGGGTCGCTCAGGGTGCTGGGTTTGTGCTGGGGAGAGGGGAGCAAAGGGCAATGGGATGGGGGAGCTGGGAGGGCAATAAGCAGGATGCTCTCCTGCTTTTCTGGGACTGGCAGGGACCTTCTGTCAGGAAGGGAGGAGTGAGGAGAGAGAAACTCTCTTGCTGTAGGGCACCCCTCATCTCCTGCTCCCCAGCACCAGCAACTCAGAAGGTTGGGCTCACTTCCTCTTTAGGCAAAGGTTTGGGTTTAGAGAAGGCTCGATGTAGCTGAGCTGGCTTAAAGTTTGTGTCTGATCCTCAGTGAGCTCCTTGGATTTTTATAGAGATCCATCTCACCTCTTTTGTAGGGGTGCCAAATTTCTGAGTGAAGACTTCCTGGATGATTCCAGATGGTCTTGTCTGGTTATATTCTGGTATTCAAGATGTGCCTCACGTAATAACACTTCAATTTCTATTTATTGAATTTTCTTGTTCTTAACTTTTATTTAAAGAACTTAGTTTCTTTCTTTGCCATTGCAGAAACTCCAGGTAAATTATGCAGTGCAGTTATAAATGTGCTCCTGTTGTCTTTTGCCTAAATTAAGTGATAGTAAAGAAGTAGAGCATTCTTTTGAAAGGCCTTTTTTGGGGTGTTTTTCATTAAAAGAGTTTTTGACATCATTCTTTTAATCAAAGACTGGTTTTCATTTCCAAGCACCCTTCTCTAGTGCTGTAGCAACAATTTCCTGTCTGTATGAGTTATGCTAATTTCAGTGCTGAAAAATCCAAAAATAGCTGAGGAGAGAGGAATCAAATTATAGTTTTGCCATGGGATGAGGTAGTGGGAAGAAGGATGCTGTACCTTCTCCCTGTGTGGGCAGGGGTGTCTGTCTCCTGTGCTCAGAAGGAAGCAGGACCCAAACTGGGAGCAAGCAAAGCACTTGTGTGGAAGAACCACCTTGCAGAGATCCCTGGCTGCTGCCTGCTTTTCCCCAAAAATTCATCTCATGAGGTCCACAGTCATTAAAGGACAGCCTGTCAGCAGCACCCCACATTGTGTAGAGCAAGATCTCCATGGGCACCACTTCAGGGTCTAATCCTTACAGAAGAGGAAAGGAAGGATAAGAATTTGGGCTATTTCTACACATAAAATTCTAGATAATACCGTATATTTTCTAATTTTTTTGTTATCCTCTAAAGGCAGAGGTCTCAGCCCAAGTGCTGGTGAGCTGTGCATCACTCAGGGGTCATGCCCAACTCTTGCTCCCACGTGTTGTCCCCTCCATGCTGCATCCCACATCTCCATCACAGAGCATTCCCCTGTGCTGCTCCACTGTCATGGAATCATGGCCTTTATCCCCTTGCTGGCTGCAGGGCTGTCCTGGTACAGCACAGCAAGGCTGGGTTTGTTAATGGGAAATGGCTTTTCTGGAAGAGATCACAGCCTGAGTGGGGTTTGGTGATGCCTCTTTGAATGCACTGCTTGCCTTAATGCTCAGCCAGCTCACATTGGCTTTATTTTGGGTTTTGGTTTCATTGAAAGGAAAAAAAAAGGGGGAAGTGGATCAAACTGAAACCTCCCTTTGTTCCATTTATTTTTCAGTTGGAGGGAATGGAAAGATTTGAGCTTACCTGCTGGAGCACATTAGTCATATGAGGAGATGATGGCTGTGGGCACGGGCGAGATTTGAACGTGGGCTGGGTAGTGAAGTGCTTAAGCCCACAGTGCAGAGAGAATTGTGGATGGTGAGATGGATCACCTTCTGTGATTTGATTTCTTCAGTCAGGAGTGCCAAGACCCTGCTGGAGGTAAAGGATGCCCTGGCACACAAGCTGGGGTGATGCTTCCAAGGATGCTCCTGCTCCACGTGGTTGGGCAGACGAAGGAAGTCCTTTCATGGCTTTGCATTCCCATTTGGGCTGCTCCTGGAGAGGAGCCTGCAGGAAGACAGAGGTGGTGATGCCACTTCCTCTGGAAAGCCACAGAGTGTACCATGCAATTACATCTGGGCAGAGCAGGACTGCTCCAGCACATTTACATACGTGACTGCAGCAGGCAGCGCCGGAATCTGCAGATGTGTCAGGAGCCACAAATACTAGAAACCCTCAGGAAAGCTATTGTCAATAACTGGAGCCCTGAAGTTACTAAAAAACAAAAAAAAAAGGTTGGTGGGGAGCTTTGTGTTCCTGCTCCTGCTGTGGGACCATGCAGGTAGGGAACAGGGAGCAAAAGTTCTCAGCCCTGCTTCCCCAGACAGCACTTTGCCCTCATTTGCTTGCATCAGTCTTCCCTCTTTGCATATCCAACATATTTTCACATCTTTCTGTTTGTGACTGGCTATGCAAAATCGAATTCTGTATTCATTTCTTATAAGCTTTTTTTTATTTTTTAAAGATTTCTGCCTCTTATCTCCTATGCAATATTCTTCTGTGCATTCAGCATTCAGAAAGAAAACCACTGAGTAACAAGAGGGTATTCGAGCAGGAATAGTGAAGAGGGACTAGACTGAGTCTAAAGGTACTGATTGACATGTGCAATCATGCATCTACAACTGCTTTGAGGTGTGCCATTGAATTCTACTGGAAGTTTAACAGAGTGTGAATACACTTGTCCAGCAGAATAAGGCTGTTGTGTAAGAATTCATCTGTCATTTACAGCTGCTCATTTAAGGTGATTGGTATGAAATGACAAAGAGCAGCTGGGGGAGGTGAGGGGTGGGGGATTAGGAAGTCTTATTTACCAATAGGTCAAACAAGGAAGAGTGCTACAGTCATCATGGTGTTAAGAGTGAAGGCTGGATTTGCTGGTATCTGAATTGGGTGAATTGATTACTGGGGGAGCAAGTTGAAGATCTCATAAATGTAGGTCTTAAAAGCAGTCAGCTTCAATTCCTACTGCAGTCCCTGTGAAAGTGGAGCAGAAATGCAGATCCCTGCCCCAGGACCAGGGATGGCTGCTGCCAGGTGCTGTGGTGATGTTCCTGAGCTGTATTTTAGGGTGCTGGCAGTCAGCTGTGCACAGCTTCCCTGGGAAGTGCACACCAGCGTTTTGGCTGCTGCCTGAGTGCTTATACACATTTGTCACCAACAATCCTATGTATTGTTTTCAGGAAAACAACTTCCATCAAGCAAATCCAGATTTTTCTTTGTCCTCTGATATTCAGAACACACTTGTACTGCTTAAGCTTGGCCTATTCCTCCCCCCAGTATTTAGACACCCTTGTAGCAACTATGGAAAACCAAGAAACATCTCCTTGGCTTTAATACTTGTTTCTTGCTGAAAAGCAGTTTATCATAAGCATGTAGATTCCTGTATAGAGTAGCTTCTATGGGATTTTTGTTGTACAGACCCTTGTGCAATATGGAATATTGTGGAAGATGTGGGTTCATCACTCACATAATAATAGCTAATAAAAAGTTAGATTGTAAACCACATGAAAGTCATCAGATTTGGCATGTGGCATGCTTTTATTTTCTGTGGTTGAATTGGTTGGGACTTCTTTGTTTTTGTGAGTTGTTCGTTTGGCATTGCTTGAGTTTTGGTAGTGGAGGGTTTTAGGTTTGGTGTTGTTTTTTTGTTTTTTTTTCCTTATGGAACTCTTTTAAAAAGTTATGAGGATTTTGAAGATTCAAATGTCCTTTGGAGGTATGAGCCAAATTGCTGATGATCTCTTGCATTGATATTGTCTGTCCCATTTTTCCAGGTTCTCGAGGGACTGTGGTAATGCTTCCTGTCCAGCTACACTGAACAACAATAAATTTAGCCTGAGTGAGCCATAATGACAGTACAGGAACCAGAGGAGTGCTGACCACTCTCCAGGAGGGTCTGGCCCTCCATCCCTGAACTGCCAGCCCTGTCCTCACCTCTCTGCCCACTCAGGGCAGCCTGTGCCTCACCATTGCCCATTTGCCCTCCTGCAGTGCCTGTTTCATACAACCATTTCCATCTGTCATTTCCTTCTGACCTTTTTTTTCCCCCCTCCAACAAGAAATCAGGGTGCTGTGACTCAGGAGACGGACACACACCTGACCAGGACAAACAGCACAGCTGTCCCTGTGTCACCCTGAGCAGTTCACTGATGTATCACTGCTATATTTTCCTTCCTGAGAGCACTGACCCCGTGCTGCTTTCCAGATCTCTGCAATTCCAGTTGGATGGGAGCAAGCTGCAGAGAGCTTTTCACATTAAGGCTGCATTATTGTTCCACTTCCAGCTTGTGATTGGCAAATGCTTACTGCTCCCACCTCCCAAGGGATTGAATTGAGAGCAGGAAGTAATTGTAAAAGATATTGTGCTCTGAATGAGATGTTAGGAGCTGTAATTACCCACTGGTGTCTCTATGGTTACTGCTGTCAGAGCTGAGCTATTGACAGCCCAGTGGCACTGGAGCTACCTGGTAGCTGTGCCAGCACTGCCAAAACCAATCCCTGCTGTGAGGCAGAGCTGGGCATCTGTCCCTGCCCTTGTTTTGACTGAGCAAGATGCAGTAGTGCCTGTGCTCAGGAAGATGTGCTGGATCTGACAGTGGCCAGGCAGAGATGAGACATCCTTACCCACATCTGATGAAGTCACAGCCTCAAATTAGTGAATTCAGCCAAGGTGACGGATGAATATGGATTTATAGGACCTGGCAATCCTGTCACACACATCTGGCAGGGATGGCACAAAGCACCTGTCCAGCCATGAGCTCCAGCTGCAGTGGTACAACACCTGTGATCCTTCGTTCCAGCAGACCTTAGGGCTGATGTGCTGGTCCTGCTGGAGGTCATTGCTCAGAGTAAGATGGTAAAAATTGCTTTAAATAGACATATACAGAGTGTGGGGCTGGTACAGGAGGTGGGAAGTGAGGGATTTTGGGAGCTTGCCTGCATAGGTTTTGGGAAAGGGCATGGTGCATCTTGTGAGGAGGATAAGGTCAGCACCTCCCTTTGACAGCATCACAGACACTACAAACAATCTGGTGTCTGAAATAGGGCAAATGACTGGTGCCTCAAAAGTGCCTGTTTTCTCTGGCTGTAGAGGAAAGTCCATGATGAACATGGAATAGTGGGTTAATGATCCTACCCCTGTGCTGACAGGAGGCCAGGGGAGAGGGCTGCTGATCTTGTGCAGAGGCCCAGCACTAGCAAGTGCCCTCTGTGTGTCTGTGTATCAGAGCCCCTGGACCCAGGCTCCTGTGAGATGTTTTTTTTCCAGCAAGAAGTAGGAAATTTTAGAGGCCTAGCAGCAACCAAACCTGTGCACTCCTCTGTGCTGTTTCAAAGATGCTGGTTTCTATATCACAGCATTTGTAGCTTTGAGGCTTGCTCCCAGAAGGGTTGGAATATCAGTGCTGCTCTTCCAACACCTAAAATGTCATCATTAGCTACTGGGCTATGTGTCATGATAATGCTGTGAAAGGCAGACAATATTTATTCAGGTAATAAAGTGAAACTGTGTTGTAACACCAGAAAGTGTGGGGGAAAGGGGCTTGGATTTGGATCTGACATAAGGTAGGAGCTGGTGCTGAGTGATTGGTTGTGCCTTGGTGTGCCTGCTCTCATCCTAGTCTCCCCTGCTCCTGTTCATTCATTGATCCTTTTCCTTCTGATGCTGCTGTCAAAACCCTTAAGTCTGCTCAGAAGAGAAGTGTACCAGCAACATTAACATTATTAAATTAATATTAATATCATTAATATTATACCCTGGATTGGAAAAAAAAAAAGAGGGAACAGTGGGTTTTTTGAACAATATTTATTTATTGAGTTTTTACTGCTGAGCTGTCTCAATCAGTGGAGGAGAGCAGCTGTTATGTTCCTCCTCCACCAGCTGGCTGTCTGCAGTGCCAGCTTTTCTTTTGACTTTGGTGTCTTATCCCTCCTGCTGTCTGCACTCATTTCTTTCCTCTGTTCTCATGAATACCATGCAGTCCACACTGTCAAACAGAAAAGTGATATTCCTGCATCTTCTTACCAGCCCTGCCAGTCTTCTCATTTCTGACTTGGCCACATCCTCCCTGGTAGTTTGAGGGTACCAGCTTTATCCTGGCCAAGTTTCCCTCATCTTCTTTCCAGGAACTGAACATCTTGGTAGGGTAGGACTTGGGGAAATGCCCAGTGGCATTTAAAACACCCATGAGACAGCTGCTGCTCCCACTCTCAATCCATTTCTCACCTCTGACGTAACCACAATAATCCTCAATATTATTTTTTTCTTTATAAGGTTAATTGTAAGGTTGCAATATGTGGGCTGGGGTCTCCTTTCCCTGCAAAACACAGGCAGATTTGCTTGGGCAATCTGGCTAATGCTGGAGGATGATCTCTGGAAGGGATTTGGGGGACAGAGCTCGCTGATGGAGCCAGGGCTGTCGGAGATTGAAGGGATCACAGGGATGTGGGTTGGGTCGGGGTGCTGTCAGTGAGCACTGTTGGGTGTGCTGGTGCTGTGGGTGTTACAGGGCCACTGAAAAGGAGGGAAGTGACTTTGGGGTGGTGGCTGGTGGGGCAATGGGTGACCTGTGCTGTAAAAGAGCCAGGCATGCAGAGCTTGCTGTTTATCTCTTTCTTGCACCACAGCGCCTGAACATGAGGCAGCACCACATCTTTGGGGGCTGAGTTAAATGCAGGTTTGACATTACAAAGAAAAAAACAAAACAACAAAACATGGTAATTGTTGGAGGTGCCTAAAAAAGGTTGGCAACATGAACTCATATCTGGCTGGGGACAGGGGTATAATTTTGACACAGGTCAAAAGGAAAATACATCCCACGGTATCTGCAGCAGGGGTCAGGTGGGGAAGAAGAGGGAAAACATCTGCTGAAGATATGGGCACCAGAGTGAGTGGCTTGATGGTGACCATATTGAGGCCAAGGGGCTGTGGGGAAAGCAGTGGGGCCACAGTAACACTGGGGGCTGCCTGCATGTGGGGCAGGAGGAAGGAGAAAAATGATGCTCATCACATTTGTCGCCTTGCAGTCCTGACAGGACAGACACACATGGACTGTGGGCTGGTAGTGATGGGGGGAAACAGCAGGAGATTGTGAGGATGAAACTGTACCCAGCAGCAGACTGACATGTCTGGTTTCACAGGATGCTCTGTTCAGCACAAGGCATGCCATCTGGATGCTGTTTTCTACAGCCTGAGCAAATTCAGATAGCCTGCAGTTTATCACAGGGCCCTGGCTCAATCCTGACCCTGCCCAAGTTCCCTTCAGTCATTTATTTCACAGTGCCAGCACCTCCTGTGAATGCCAGCAAAGCTGCAGCCCTGTCCATGTCCCCATGGTACATATTGTGGCCTCCATCTAGTATTTCCCTTCTTCCTGGCACGAGTGCCTGTGCAGGCATGAAAATAAGAAAAGTACTCCCTTTCTAGGGTGGTTTTGTGCTCCTGCCCCAAGGTACAGGACAAGGCTGAGAGCTGGCAGGGAAATGGTCCCTGTGGGTTTCGAGGCTCAGGGCAAACTCTGCTCCCAGGTTCAGGGCTACGGAGGATGCCATCCCTGGGATGGGGTCCAGCGCCCGGCGTGGGTGACACCGTGGTTGTTTGCGTGTGTCACGGCGGGAAGTGTGTGAATGGGATAAATTTAGCAGCCAAAACACAGGGCCAGCACAGCCCCTCATTAACTGCCAGCCCATCTCGTCATCCTGCGACCACAAGGCGCTTTTTTGGGGCCGGTGACCTGGCGGAGGGCAGAGGAAGCGTGGGAGGCCGGTTCCCGGTGACACCTCCAGGCCCAGCAGCGCTGCCCGGCGGTGCCATTGGCTGCCCAGCCCGGGGCTGGCACTGGCCAGGGGTTAAATGCCTGCCCAGCCACCCTGGCACACACAGCCTGCAGCATTCCAGCACAGGCAGCCAGCTCATCCCATCCCCACACCACAGGAGAGGCGGGCTTGCATCACACCCCGAGGTAAAGGTCTTGGTTTCTTTGGGTTGGTCTGGCATTGCCTGGAGGGAAAATGGCAACTTTGGGAACTGGGGTTGAAGATCTCCTCACAAGTTTTGGTTGAAAGCAAGAGGTTCATCAGCTGGGATGGAAGAGTTGCTTTGTCAGGGAAGAAATCAGAATTGTGCTCATTCCAGTGTGTTTTGGGTGCAGGGTGATGGTCAGTGTGGTTAGGATATCTCACAGGGATGAGATGCTGGGCTGCTTAAAGAGAATACTTGGAAAATGAGAGCAGAGCTGAGGAAGGCCCCCAGTGCTTTATCTGCCTGCCAGGCAGCAGTGCTGCTGGGGTGCCCACCCAGAGGGCTCTGGAGATGCAGCTCTCTGTGGGGTTATCTCATTGGGATGCTCCACTTTGGAACAGTGGGAGGCTTTTTGTGGCTGTGGGGACCACTCCTGGTGGGAGGTGGTCTCACAGTGCTGCCCATCTGAGATGCAGGCTCCTGTCACAACCACTGAGCTCAGCTGTGTGGTGACATTACTATGGGAACAGGAAATTCAGGAGAGCGTTCCTGCTTTTTAATGATATTTAGACAAAAAAAATAAAAAAATCAGCCAGTACATGGCTGGGTATTTCAAATCCCAAACAAAAGGGAGGTTTCTGCACAGGAGGTGCCAGGAGGTGGCACAAGCACAAATCCCTGGCTTGTTTGATGACATGCCAGGCTGAGCACTGTAATTTGGGAGGGCTTTGTGGGGCCAAGTTCCAGCTAGAGGCACATGCAAAGGCTTTGCTCTAGCCTGCAAATACTTCATTCCTTGTTGCAGCCACAGGGACCACGACTGACATGAGGGCTGCGTTCCTGGTGCTGCTCCTCTGGGCTGTGGCCTGTGCTCACCCTGTAAGTACCCCCTGGACTGACACTCCCGCCCCAAACCCCTTGGTTTTGCCCAGCCAAGGCACACTGATCACTGATCAAATGTCTCCTGGATGTGTTTAGGTGCCTGGCCATGAACCCACCCACCCCAGCACCCTGCAGCAGGTAAGCCACAGGTGCTCCTGTCCCACAGGTAGCAGCCCCTTAGGGAGCAAGTCTGGGATGGAGAGCCAGCCCTGGGCAGGCATCCTTGGACCAGGAACCTGGGAGGGATCTGCTGCTTCTGTGGGTCTCTGAGCTTTGTCTGTCTGCTCAGTCTTTTCAAGCTGGGTTGGTTTCACCCTGTTTTGACTTGCCTCCCTGAGAAAGTTCCCAGTTCACCTGACACCTTTTGCTGTGCTGACCCTGAAAAAGGAATTTCTGTGCTCTGAACTAGCCCAGCTTGGGCTTTTCTGGGCTGCCCTTTTGTTGGTGGCTGCCATTTTATTTTGTGTCAGCAGAAATAACTAAAGGGCTGAGGTGCAAGAAATAAAAAAGGCTTGAGCTCTTGCATGGCTCGGGAGTGAGCAGCAGCAGTAAACACGCTGTGGTTGGCGTTTAATAAACCAAAAACATCATGCCATGTTTTGCCTCCAGGATACCACAAATGAAGATTACATGGTGAAGCTGGGCAACCACCTAGATGGAGGAGATGGCAGACATCCACTTGCTGGTCCAGAGACAGGGGACAATGCCCTTGCCAGGGACCTGACAGGTGGGAATGCCGTGGATCAGGAGCTGGGTGAGCTCAGAGGCCAAGATGTGGGAGGCCAAGCTGGGCAGGTCCAGCACGTGAACCAGGTGGACCACGAGGACACGGGCGCCCACAATGGGAACGACCTCGGCTTCCTGGTGAGTGAGTGCGTGGAGAGGATTGTTTAGTTCTGCCAGGAAAGCTCCCTTGGCCCCAACCCTGGCATCGGCCGAGGCTGTGCACTCATCAGTTTGTCCCCTCCGCAGGAGGCGGATGCCCGTGACACCGACGACGGTGTCAGGGACCACTACGGCGCCGGAGGCAGCGCGTTCCCCTCGCAGGGCGGCGGGTTCCTGGACGAGGAGGACGACAGCGGGGACGACACCTTGGACGCCAACGGGCAAGAGGAGAGGGGCGAAGGCCCCACCTACGTGGCCGGCGCTGATGGGGCAGGGGCCCAGGAGCACGACGGCGGCCGTGGGGACGGCGGGGCTGGCGGGGGGCACGGCGACAGCAGCAGCAGCAGCAGCAGCGAGAGCGGCGGGGCAGAGCACCGGTACAGGAGCTACGGCTTTGGGCGCGCCTACAGGCACGGAGGGGCCAGCAGCAGCAGCCAGGAGGAGGAGAGCTATGACTTCCAGGATGAAGCCATGCAGGGGGACGATCCCTCTGTGTTTGATGGCCCGGGCAGCAGCTACAGGATGCGCCACGCTGGGCCCCGTGCCCTGGGGAACAGCTGGGAGAGCGCCCGGGGGGCTGGATCCCACCGCTGGGAGGAGGGGGACAGCAGGTCCCCCGAGGGGCAGGATGGTGACTCTGGAGAAGACAGCCCATCCCTGGAGGACAACAGTCAGTCAGAGGAGCCTGTTGACAGCCAGTCAGAGGAAAAAAGCTCCAGCCCCTCCGGGGAGGATGGGGATGGGGAGGACAGCCCCTCCAGGGAGGATGGGGATGGGGAGGACAGCCCCTCCAGGGAGGATGAGGACAGCGAGTCCAGGGAGAGCACTGAGCAGCAGTCGGAGGAAGAGCCACGGGAGACCCCAGAGGTGGTGAGAACCTTGAATGAGCACAGCAACAGCCAGACCTGGGAAGGGCAGGAGGGCTGGGATTCTGCTGAGGACAGGAGTGTGCTGTCCACGCCTGACAGCGAGTCCAGGGAAGAAGAGGGTGAACTGAGCAAGTCCAGGGAAGATGATGACGAGCAGAGCCAGTCCGCAGAGGACACTGCGGAGGAATCAGAGGAGGGTGAGGATGACTCTGCTGAGAGCCCGGAGTCCCCCGAGGGTGACAGCAGCCCAGAGGACAACACAGGTGAGGACAGCAGGTCCGCGGAGAGCGACAACAGCGAGTCCCAGGAGGAGGATGGCGAGGCAGAGAGCCGCTCCCAGGAGGATGGCAGCCCCGAGTCCAGCAGCCATGGGGACGACAGCTCCCTGCAGAGCCTGGAGAGCGAGGCCCGCAGGCGGCGGCCCGGCGCCCTGCGCCACAGGCCCGCCGCTGACTACGACGACAACGACTGCCAGGACGGGTTCTGAGCCGGGCCCAGCGCTGGGGGGTGTGGGGAAGGACGGGTTAATTTATTTGCCATATAGCCTGGTTGACTTCTTCTCAAGAAGGTGCTGTGGTTAAAGCGGAGTGGGGTTCGCCAGGGCCGGGCCTGGGCGCGCTGCGCAGGGAGTGGAGGGGATGCCAGGCGCAGGGAGAACGCCGAACCACAGCGAGAAAAGGCATTTTCTGTATCAAACTGGAGAGCAGCTGGGAGCTGTGGGTGCCAGCAGGGTGGTGCTGCCCACTTGCCCCAGGGGCACAGTGGTGGCCTGGCACTCCTGGGCATGATGGGCAGAAAGGTCCCTGTGTTCTCCCCTGTGTTTACCTACCACTGCCCTAAACACTTGTGCCCAGACTCCAGCTGGAGCTTTCCATTAACTCCACATCCAGCACATAACAAGGAAAAGCTACAGCTGGTGTGCACACGCGGTGCATGGGCGCAGCAGGGTGGGAAGTACCACTTCAGGATGGGATGTATGTAATATTTCTATTATTTTGTAAGAAATGTACAGAAAACATTATACTGTATCCTTTTTGCACTTGTATTTCAAAGCTGAAATGTACCCTGTTGATTTCCTTAATCACCATTAAAACCACCAAACTCCACTGTAGTGCTCTTTGAGGCGTTGCTGTTTTTTTCTCCTGGACGTGCCAGGGTCTACAATTTGGGGTTGGACAAGAAGGAGTGGCAAGCAAAGGGCAGGATATTTGTGTGGGGAGCCACAGCATGCTGGGAGGAGGGGGAAAGCAAAAGCTGAGTGTGTTCCCACACCCTCTATTTCCAGGTGCCCCCAAGACCACCCCTGCCCCTTGGTGAACCTGCAGTGGGGTGGAAAATCTGACTGATCACCCCAGAGCTGGGCTTGGGGCTTTGCTACATTAGGGTCATCATCTCCTGCAATGTGAGCAAGGTTTGTTCTGCTCTTCCTGAGGTGCTGGAAAGATGTCCCAGGGCATGTGGGCGCTTCTGGGCCACTGGCTCTGTGTGCCCATGGTGGCCCCTGGCACCAGGTCCTCTGCAGCAGAGATGCAGGTGAGCAGGGAAAAGGTGTTAACGTGAATAAAGCCTGTTTTGCTCATTTGTATTTTTTTCCTCCTATCAGCAAGTAAACAAGACCTTATTTAAAATCACATTATTTTAAATCCCAGCCAGGCCCTTCTCCCTTGTTCACATGTGCAGGGCAAGCAGTACAATGTGGGTTTCAGTGCTGACAGGTGAAGCTTTGGGCTGTTGTGTCACTGGGCAGTTTTACAGCATGGAGCTGTGGCTCTGCAGGACACAGTCCCCAAGGGAACAGAGTGAGTGGGTACATTCCCCTCAGCTGTCCAGACTCAGAGGTATCACTGCTGAGCACTGCGGTGCCAAATTGAAGAAAACCAGTAAAAAAATGAAATATTTTTCTGCCACTTATAGCAGAACCACACTTAATTTGCAGCCTGTTTCCACCACTGTGAAGGCTGGGAGCTGAACAGCTCCTGGTTTTTATGGAAATTATGTTTTAATTTTCACCCTGTGTAACCTTTGCTTCTGTATGAGATCAGCTCTGTGAAACCTGTGGTTTCCCCACGCTGCTGCCTTGGGAATGAGCCTCTTTCCTGAGCCTCCATCCCACTAGTCCCCACTTTGCTATGACCTGACCCTTATTTTCTGGATCCCTCACATCAGTTGTGTGAATAGTTGGGGATGCTGTGATGGCAGTGACGCCTGTCAGGGTCACAGCCTCCAAAATCCTGGAGTGCAGCCGCACCTCTGGGGTGACAGACAGCAAGCGTGGGTTTGGCTGCAGGGAAAGGGCTGGGTCCCATCCCTGTGGCTGTGGTTTAAAGTGGTGTTAATGACGAGTTTGCTGCTGCGGGGCTGGCAGGGCTGGGAGCTGTCTGTGACCAGCGAGTGGTGCTGCTGCTCCAGCAGCAGAGACCTCCTGGTGCCACCTCTGTCACATCCCTGGGGCTGCCTCTGTCACATCCCTGGGGCCACCTCTGTCATATCCCTGGTGCCACCTCTGTCATATCCCTGGGGCCGCCTCTGTCACATCCCTGGGCCCATCTCTGTCACATCCCTGGAGCCACCTCTGTCACACCTCTGTGGCCACCTCTGTCACATCCCTGGGGCCACCTCTGTCACATCCCTGGGCCACCTCTGTCACACCCCTGTGGCCACCTCTGTCATATCCTTGGGGCCACCTCTGTCACATCCCTGGGGCCATTGGAGGTGATGTTTGCCTGGGGACGAGCATTTATTTTTTTGGGATCTCTCCAGGAAAAGAGGTGCAGCCTTGCAGTGAGCCCAGCCTGTCAGAAAGATGGTTGGGGCGTTTCAGGGATGGGGTGAAACTGCTGCTTGCACATTTGTCCATGACCCTGTGTCCATCCTCATCCTTGCAGGAGTGGTGCTGGGGTGGGACAAGGGACTGCATACCCCCATCCTCCTCATTTCCTCCGTGGAGAGAAAAACCAGATTGATTTGGGTTTAGTGTGAGAGGAGAGGCACAAGTGAAGCACAGAGGGTGTTGGGCTGTGCTGTCCCACACGTGGGTCCCCTTCACGTGTCTTTCCTGCTGCCACCACACTCATGTCCTGGCCAGCGACGCCCAGAACTCGCCTCCCGCTGGCTGGCTGCTCCCCAAAAACCAGCCAGCCCGTGCCAGGGCTGATGATGATGATGAGCCTGTGCCAGGGCTGGCTGCTGCCTGCTGGTCCTGCCAGGACAGCTTCCCACGGGACCATCCCTCCTGGGCATTGCCCTTCTCTGGGAAAACCTCCTGCCTGGCCACAGGAAGGGAGCTGCTCCTGTAGGGCCCACGTGCCCAGAACCTGGCAAGGACATCTGAAAGGTTTTGGGGACACTGGTGGCACCATCCCTACCAAATGCTGTTCATCCATGAGCAGGACCACCCTGCTTGACATCTGGAAGGGCTTGATGATGGGCAGGGTGAGGTTGTGGATGGAACAAAGAGAGTGTGACCAAAAGACGCTCTCTTGGAGGATTTTAAGGCATTTTTAGGAGTTTATGTATTTGATTTTCGTGCCATGTGAGCATTGGAGGGGAAAACTCCTGCTCTCTGCTGTTGGGCTGGCAGGACAAGCAGCTGGGAAGGTCAGCCACAGCCATCGCTGGAGACGTTCCTGCCTCCAGTTTCAGGATGATTATGAGATGAAGTTGTCAGTGTCAGTTTTCCCCACGGGTTAGGCAGGGATAAAAAATGCCCACGTCAATGTATGCTTTTATTATCCACCCACATAATATTCTTTGTGCATTGGAGGTGGCCTCCAGAGCTGAATGCAGCGATTTACTCAGAAATCAGCATCGGGGTTTAAAGCAGGTATTTTTGGATCTGTTTGGGTTTTTGAAAACATGAGTTTGCATCATCTTAAAATAAAGGTTTCTTGTGTTGTTTTTTTTTTTTTTTTGTTCTTTCCAAGAAGAAAAAATTCTATTTTTAATAAGTAGCTGGTGTGGCTACAGTGGTGGGCAGTGCTGAGCCTGGCTGTGGCAGCTGAACTTGGGGCAGCCACGGCACACGAGCTGTACTTATTCAACCTTATTATTTTCCTGGATTTGCTGGGAGAAACAGAGAGACCCCTGCACTTGCTGACCACCTCTCCATCTAGAAGTGGCTTTTTTGATGGGGCAGACAAATTTCCTGGGTTTCTCACAGTGATCTG